>JAJEKV010000041.1:12220146-12820146 GCA_021234155.1 Isoetes taiwanensis
TTATTGTACTTCGTTCCAGTTACGTATTGCTTGATGCCGCGTGCCGCGATCACATGTTCTTATACTAGTATTCCATGTAACACAAGTTACTTCAAGCTGCTTCAATTACTTAACACCTATTTTTGCATAGCAGTGGGCACCAACATGCCAAGGTGGCTCTAACATTACCACCTAGGCTCGGCTTATGCCAGAGTGGCTCCAACATGCCACCCTAGGCTCCAACATGACAAAATGGCTTAAACATGTCACCCTGGAAACCAACGTGCTCAAACATGCCGCCTTGAGGTAACATGCCACCTATGCTCCAACTTGCCAGGGTGAAACCAAATATGCTACGTGAACCAACATGCCACTAGGCTCCAACATTCCTGGGTGGCTCAAACATCCACATAAATCAAATGCCATCTTGAGGCTCACTTAGGCTCCAACATGCCAAGGTGGCTCCAACATGCCACCTAGGCTCAAACATGCCAAGGTGGCTCAAACATCCACCACCCTGGCTCAAACATGCCCGGTGAAGCTCAAACTGTCATCGGGCTCAAACATGCCACCTAGGCTCCAACATGCACCTGGGCTCCAAGCATGCCACGAGGAATTTGTCAAAACATCTTCCGTGGGCTCCACCATGCCACCTAGCCTCAGCATGCCAGTGGCTCACAAGCATGCACCACCTAGGCTTAAAATATGCCAGGATTGGCTCAAACCCCATGCCACCCCTAAGGCTCCAACATGCCACAGAGTGGCTCCTGGCACTAGCCACCTAGCTCCAAAACCCATGCCATTAGGAGCTCCAGGCATGGCCCGCGTGCGAGGTGAGCTCCAACATGCCACACAGGCTCCAACACCAAAGTACCCGCGGCGAGGGCTCTAACATGCCACCTATGCCAGCTTGCCAGGGTGAAAACCAAATATCACCCGGTGAACCAACATGGCAATTGGCTCAAGCATGCCACCGCGGTCCAACATGCCACCTAGGCTCTTATGGCAAGGTGGCTCCAAAGCATGCCCGTGGTCTCCAACATGCCACCTGGGCTCCAACATGCCAGGTGGCTCCAGCATCACCAAGGTGGCTCAAACATGCCACCTAGGCTCCAAAGCGTGCTCCAACATGCCGGGTGGCTTGACATGCCGGTGGGCTCCAACACAATACCAGGTGGCTCAGTAGCCACCTGGAAGCTCCAAACAGCCACCAGGTGGTTCCCACATGCCAAGGTGGCTCCAACATGCCACCCTGAAACAAACATGCCAAGGTGGCTCAAACATGCCACCTAAGGAACATGACATATGACAAAATGGCTCAAACATGCCACCCTAGGCTCCAGCGTGCTCAAACATGCCAGGGGCTCAACATACCACCTATGCTCAACTTGCCAGAATTGGCTCAAGTATCTGCGTGGGCTCCAACATGCCACCCTGAGGCTCCAACATTCCTAAGGTGAGAAACCAGAACATGCCATCTAGGCTCCAACATGCCACCAGGGCTCAAACATGCCGAGGTGGCTCAAACATGCAGTGGGCTCAAACATGCCACTTTGGGCTCCAACATGCTGGAGTGGCTCAAACATGCCAAATGGACTCCATATTTAATACCCGCGTGGGCTCCAACATGCCAAGGTGGCTCCAACATGCCATCGCGGGCTCCAACATGCCAAGGTGGCTCGGGGCATGCCACCCCTGATCTCAAGCCACCTAGGCACCCCAAGTGGTGACATGGCATGCCAAAATGGCGAGGTCAGGATTTTGACTGGGCAAAACCAAAGATGTCCATCTTTTGGTCTTTTCGTGGGTGATGTTGGCAAATTTTAGGTGACATGGCTGAATGATGGTGACATGGACCCTTGGATGTCTTTGCAAACACTTGGTAGAGCTTTCGGCGTGACCCCTTTCTTGTGAAGGGGAGTCTCGAAAGGTAGCATATATCTTTGGTGCATTTTCTCTTCGTATAAGGCGTCATCTTTGCACATCTGCATAAGATTTCACCTTTTGAGACGGATTTTATCGTGCTTTTCTTTGTGTTTATGCTCGGGAATTCGCGAGTAATGCATGGGGCTGAGGGAAAATCCTGGTTTTCAACCCGGTGGCTTTGCCAAATGGCCGAGGTATAGGAAAAATCCCGGTATTCCGGGATGAGTTTAGACCCACCGATTTTTTATTGGGATGGCGCCGTTAGCCGCGACGAAAGGTTTAGACCACGTTTTTCGATTGCGGGGCATGGAGGCCGGATTGGCGATCGACTTCAGCCCGTCGTCCGGAGCAGCCCGAAATTACCCTAGGGACAAGTTCCGCGAGTTTTCGGGGGATCAATCACTTACCCCTCACTGGGAGGTGGTGGCATCCACCTCCATGGCAGTGACTACAGTGGCTGACCTACTTTGCTTGGCGTTTCTTGGAAGGGTGGTCTTACGCCAGAAAACTTGGTCCCCTAGGTAATGGGGATATTCAGGGTCCATTAGGCCGAGGAGCAGTTCGGTCGGTGGGGGTCCAGCGTCCTCGGCCCCGACTTGGACTAGCTGCGAGGCAGATACTTGGGAGGTTCACCACGAGGAGCCTGGTAGAAAGTTGAAGTGAGAATAGCGACACTAGGACTTGCTAGGTGGTACATATGTGACCACGGAGAAGCAAAGCTAGCTCCACTACCTGATAGGGCGTTCTGGGCAGGTGGTCTCCGGAAGGGGTTGGCTGGGCTTCCGTCTCGCTGCATTTATTGCTTCTATTGCGGTGCATTTTTCTCTTCGCGTTAATGCGGCGTCATGCGCATCACATGGGCTACACCTTTTGAGGGCAGGAATTTTATCGTGCTTTTCTTTGTGTTTATGCTCGAGGAAATTCATAATTAATGCATGGGCGGGGAAAAATCACGGTTTCAGCCGTACAACTTGCCAAGTGGCCAGAGTATAGGAGAAATCCCGTTATTTCTGGGATGAGTTTTAGACCCTCGATTTGCGATTGGGATGGCCGCGAAGTTGGCCTTGGCGGGGAGTTTAGACCGTTTTTGATTTTGGGGGCATGGAGGAGGCCCTGGGATTGGCGATCCGACCTGTCTCAGGAGCGAAATTACCCTAGGGACAAAGTTCCTGGCGGGGTTTTCGAGGTGTCCTTACCCCTCACTGGGAGGTATTGACATCCACCTCCATGCAGTGGCTTCTGAAGTGTGCTTAGTAAGCGACCTACTTTAAAGCGTTTCTTGGAGAGGGTGGTCTTACCTGAGCGGTCCCCTAGGTAATGGGATATTCGGGTCCATTAAGCAGTTCTACGTTGGGAGGGAGTCCGGCAGATCCTCGGCCCCGGCTTGGATTAGCACAAAGAAACGAAGATACTTGGGGTTCACCACGAGAATTTTGGTAGAAGATTGGAAGTGACAATAGGAGCACTAGGGCTGGGTGGTATACATGTGACCGCGGAGAAGCAAAGGCGCTCCGCTTTCGGTGAAGCAGATTCAGGCATTGGCCTCCAGAAGGTTGGCGCCGGGCTTCGTCTCATGCCTCGCGTGGCTTCTATTGGCCGATTGCATTTTCTCTTGGCATTGATAGCGGCGTCATGTTGCATATCTGCCGAATTCCGCCTTTTCGGGGCGGATTTTATTTGTGTTTTTGTGTTTATGCTCTCGGGAAATTCATAATTAATGCATGGGGGGAAAAATCTGATTTTCAATAGCTGGCTTGCCAAGTGGCCAATGGCGCTGAGGAAAATCCCGGTATTTTCGGTGAGCTTTAGACCCTCGATTTTTGATTGGGATGGCCAGATTTGGCCAGCGAGTTTAGACCGCGTTTTGATTTTTGGGGCATGGAGGCCGGTTGGCGATCGACCTGCGCCAGCGTCGTCCTACTACAAAAATGAAAAAAAATTTCCCACTTTTTCGAGGTTTAAGGATCCTATCAAATTAGTACCTTGGGAACATGGTCAGTGCTTTGCTCTTGGTCACCAGAACATTGCTCGATACCTGCGGACGTCCCCCTACCGTATACGGTGCACTCACCATATACAAGCGAGTTCATCCCCATACCCAGCTCCTTGCCGATCTGGGGCCCTCCACATGACACCGCAACCGTGGCGGGTTCGATGGGAAGAGTGAAGGGTCATTTTACCCGTCTCCCTCGGGGCCTACCTAGGCTGAGGCGTAAACATACATGTCGATGTATAATCATAAGCACATATCCACCTCGAAGGGTGGGCCATCAATCTGCATAGACAAGGTGAGCACAATACATAGGGAGTCCTACCCAAGGCTAGGACTTCGAGGGATGTTCGGCGGCTTGGGTCTCCGTTCATTCATTGCGCATGAAGAATTCATGGCAATGGATTTGGGCGGCATATGAACATGGCATAGGGTTGTCCGCCATCCGCCCCTCCCGTACACACTTTTGAGTAGGCTAAAAAGTGTCGGGGACGGCTTGTAGCCCGCCGGATACATAGCCAAAGGGGCTATTCCCGGGTTTCATCCTCCCGGTTCGATGGGGCGAGGAAGGGATCGCTCCCTCGAGAGATGCATGCTCACTCAAGGTGACTAGAGGGCCCTTTGCGTCCCGGGACTGAACCTTTGGAAAGTGCACACCACTTCGCGGGTGTCGGGCCCATGCCCTACCCACACTCGGTGGTAAGCCATTAGACCTAGTCACTATGATCCCCGGTAGGCCTTACACACGAGGGATCCTTCAAGAGTCGGAACATGAACCTCCTTCTTAGCGGTCGGCCCCTTCACCCCAAACGGTGTTGTTCTTGTGCCTGGCCGAATCTATAGTGTACTAGAGGCTAATCTAGGAGGCATCTACTACCAAGCTTTGGGTCTCTACCCCCTTCCCAATACAAAGGAGTTCATAGAGATACATCATCCATATACATCACGGAAGAACTAAAGAACTATATCTAATCTATATCATAGAGTTAGGTTCTTTAGTTAGAGTCTGCATATCTAGAGATCTAGAAGGCTGCCATGGGCAATTAAATAGGCTAAACCCTCTTTGATTTTATGGTGAAATAGGGTTGAGACTATTTAATTGGCCAAATCTGATCTTGAGTGGCTCCTCGACTGAGTTCGACCATCCCGGCCAAAACGCTTTCGAATCAAGGAAAACTAATGGTGCAATTCTCTCGGTAGAGTCACGGGAGGCGGTTTTTAGCTCTTGAGGCAGCCAAAACAGAGCTCTGGAAGCCTAGAAACGAAAATTGGGTGATTTAGGGTTTCCCTCCCTAAATAGACAAGGGGTTGGCTAGGGTTCCCAATTATCCCCTTTTGGCATGTGGGATAATTGGAAAAGGGCCCACTTGCCTTTAAGGGCTAGGTGGCCAAATGTGCCCACATGGAAATGTGTGCACTCAATTGTGCTCACATGGAAATGTGTGCACATTAATGAATGTGCACATTGGAAAATGTGCACATTAATTGCACCTATGGGTATGGCCCACTTGGCATAAAGTGTCCATGTGGAAATGTGTGCCCACATTAATGTGTACATTGGTAAATGTGCACATTAATGCTAATGCACTCATTCTTAGCAAGTTGCCCCCCCTAGGGGCTACCCACTTGGCTATACGTCGGCGTACACGTCAGTCGGGTGGGCGTAATGCGGCGTGGCGGGGCGATACGATATCGCCCCGGGGCCGTATCTTTGTCTTTTGGAACGTCACAGAGACCACGTGGCATGTTTGAGCCACCTTGGCATGTTAGAGCCTAGGTGGCATGTTGGAGCCTGTGTGGCATGCTTGAGCCACCTTGGCATGTTAGAGCCCACGTGGCATATTTGAGCCACCTTGGCAAGTTGGAGCATAGGTGGCATGTTGGAGCCCGCGTGGCATGTTTGAGCACGTTGGAGCCTAGGTGGCATGTTTGAGCCTAGGTGGCATGTTTGAGCCTAGGTGGCATGTTGGAGCCACCTTCGCATGTGGGAGCCACCTTGGCATGTTTGAGTCTAGGTGGCATGTTTGAGCCACCTTGGCATGTTGGAGCCCACATGGCATGTTGGAGCCTATGTGTCATGTTGGAGCCCACGTGGCATGTTTGAGCCACCTTGGCATGTTTGAGCACGTTGGAGCCTAGGTGGCATGTTTGAGCCACCTTGGCATGTTGGAGCCTAGGTGGTATGTTGGAGACCACGTGGCATGTTTGAGCCACCTTGGCATGTTAGAGTCTAGGTGGCATGTTGGAGCCTGCGTGGCATGCTTGAGCCACCTTGGCATGTTGGAGCCCACGTGGCATATTTGAGCCACCTTGGCAAGTTGGAGCATAGGTGGCATGTTAGAGCCCAGCGTGGCATGTTTGAGCATGTTGGAGCCCACGTGGCATGTTTGAGCCACCTTGGCATGTTGGAACCTCGGTGGCATGTTGAAGCCCATGTGGCATGTTTGAGCCACCTTGTCATGTTGGATCCTAGGTGGCATGTTTGAGCCACCTTGGCATGGTGGAGCCTAGGTGGCATGTTGGAGCCCACGTGGCATGTTTGAGCCACCTTGGCATGTTTGAGCCTAGGTGGCATGTTAGAGCCACGGTGGCATGTTGGAGCCTATGTGGCATGTTTTGAGCCAACTTGCATATTTAAGCCTAGGTGGCATGTTGTGAGCCACCTTGGCATGTTGGAGCCTAGGTGGCATGGTGGAGCCCACGTGGCATGTTTGAGCCACCTTGGCATGTTGGAACCTAGGTGGCATGTTGGAGCCTACGTGGCATGTTTGAGCCACCTGGCATGTTTGAGTCTAGGTGGCACGTTGGAGCCTAGGTGGCATGACCTTGGCATGTTTGAGCCTAGGTGGCATGTTGGAGCCACCTTCGCATGTTGGAGCCTAAGTGAGCTTGCATGGCATGTTTGAGCCTAGGTGGCATGTTTGAGCCACCTAGGAATGTTGGAGCCTAGGTGGCATGTTTGAGCCCACATGGCATATTTGAGCCACCTTGGCAAGTTGGAGCATAGGTGGCATGTTGGAGCCCGCGTGGCATGTTTGAGCACGTTGGAGCCTAGGTGGCATGTTTGAGCCATTTTGTCATGTTGGAGCCTAGGTGGCATGTTGGAGCCATCTTGGCATGTTTGAGCCTAGGTGGCATGTTAGAGCCACCTTGGCATGTTGGAGACCACATGGCATGTTGGAGCCTAGGTGGCATGTTGGAGCCCACGTGGCATGTTTGAGCCACCTTGGCATGTTTGAGCCTAGGTGGCATGTTGGAGCCTAGGTGGCATGTTTGAGCCCACGTGGCATTTTTGAGCCACCTTGGCAAGTTGGAGCATAGGTGGCATGTTGGAGCCCGCGTGGCATGTTTGAGCACGTTGGAGCCTAGGTGGCATGTTTGAGCCATTTTGTCATGTTGGAGCCTAGGTGGCATGTTGGAGCCACCTTGGCATGTTTGAGCCTAGGTGGCATGTTAGAGCCACCTTGGCATGTTGGAGCCCACATGGCATGTTGGAGCCTAGGTGGCATGTTGGAGCCCAGGTGGCATGTTTGAGCCACCTTGGCATTTTGGAGCCTAGGTGGCATGTTGAAGCCCATGTGGCATGTTTGAGCCACCTTGTCATGTTGGAGCCTAGGTGGCATGTTGGAGCCCACGTGGCATGTTTGAGCCACCTTGGCATGTTTGAGCCTAGGTAGCATGTTAGAGCCACGGTGGCATGTTGGAGCCTAGGTGGCATGTTTAAGCCAACTTGGCATATTTAAGCCTAGGTGGCATGTTGTGAGCCACCTTGGCATGTTGGAGCCTAGGTGGCATGGTGGAGCCCACATGGCATGTTTGCGCCGCTGTTGGCATATTGGAGCCTGCATGGCATGTTAGAGCCCGCGTGGCATGTTGGAGCCACCTTGGTGGCATGTTTGAGCCACCTTGTGTATGTTTGAGCCACCTTGGTGGCATGTTTGAGCCATGTATACTCAAATGATGATATCTTGAGTGTTTTTTAACATTTCTGGCTGATATTTGAAATGACTATTAGGGAACTTGTAGGAACATGTGGAAAGAAATTTGGCTTGATGGAACTAAGAAGAAATGTTTCAGGTGGTTCTAGAGAAGAAGGGGATAACCACCCCTTACATGCGCGCCTGTTTATTTGTTGTAAAGGGCAAGCAGGGGTATTTATTGCCTATAATTGGCAGGCAAGCTTCCTCGCCCACAACTGCAGCCACATCTTGATTATTATGGGTTATCACCTCCAAGGCACCTCCCAATCTGGATTTATCAGCATCCATGGTTGAATTCGGGGCTCAAACATGCACAAAGAGGAATACCACTGTTGGTTACAATTTGGAGTTACCTTGTTATTCCCTATCATAGGGCTTGAATCAATCATGGGAGTTACTTGCATTAGAAAGCCTATCGGTTAATAGAAGGATAACCCTTCGCTCGAGGGAATTATGGCAAATAATCCTCAAACATAACAGATCTACATATCTGCTGCGCACTCGCTGCCAGGTAAACTCTTCTCGATATCCTCTTTTTTACGCAAATGCTAGGGAAACTTGACATACTGCTTCGTCTTTATGGCAGACATGCACTCATTAAGATGATCCAGAGTGATAAATATTGTGATCTAATAAAGTTGCTGGTCTGTCAATGTGCTAATCTAGTCAAGGAATTTCTGATAGTCTTCCATTGTCCATTTTTTTAAGTATTTGAAGTCACAGTCGATGAAGCGCCCTGATGTGTTGACTATATCCAGGCTCTTATCTAATGGACTCACGTGGAAATACTTGAAAGACTTAACTCCCTCCTCCACAAGGCCAAGAAGATACTCGTCTACCTTGGCAAAGAGGGACTCGAGAAAGCTCTCCTTCTCCATCTCCTTGCAACGTTCTGTCCATCCACTGATACAGCTGGCGAACATATACATAAGTTCTCCGTGAATATGGGATGAACTTGCCTCAATGCAGCCATATCTTGAAATGGTAGTTTCTTCATATCTTTCAGATGTCTCAGAAGAGCATGCTCCATTGTTCCAATTTTTTTCAGCTCCAGGGCCCTCACCTTCATGGTACGTCTACCTGTTAATGTTTACTGCCCTTGAGGAAAATGGCGCCATCCTTGATCTCCTTCATCAGCCTTTGCAGGTCTAGAGAATGCGTCGACTTCAAGGGGTGACACGAGTTGTTAGTGAAAAGCCTTAGGCGATCTTTGACTTCAATTTTATCCCCCTTTCTCATCCTTCAACCGATCTTCATAGAACAACTGCGCGATCTCCGTGCACATAGATCAGGATTCCTCGTCTAGGTAAACAAAATAGTCGTAGTCACGCATAATTGCTTTCTTCAGTGTTTGGAGTGCCATGGCCACCCAATCTTGCAATGCACAGAAAGCATTAGGGAAGGCGAGAAAACAGGCAGGCAGGAAACTCTAGGGGTGAAGTCAATGCCCCCTCTGCAGGGGCCAAATTGGGTGCCCGCCCAATTTGGCCTAAGAAGGCAAGCTTGAGCACAATGTATTGCACACCACTCATGAATAGCGACAATTCAAAGCATAAATAGCGTAAATGTTCCCTCCCCAAGGACCAAATTGGGCACCTGCCCAATTTTCCCCCGGAAGGCGAGCTTGAGGGGAGGGAGTGTCAAAAGGAAAGGCTAAAGTATACTTACAGAATAAGGTCTACCAAGGGACTATCCGCTCTTGCCCTTCTTCGGCTTCCTATAAAATGACCATTAGCATATTGGGATGGATGACTTCGTTCGGTGGAAACAGTTAGCTGAGGAAATGCCGCTACACCGAGAGCGGGGAGCACGCTTAACTGGGTTGGATGTTCTCCCGGTTATATATCACCAAGGTCAGGAGTTCCTCCTCTTGGATGATATTCTGTGGACATACCGGGTAGTGGCCGGTTTGAAGGGACAAGAGAAACTACAAGTCCTTTATGAGCTGGCCGAGTATTGCATGGATGATTTCATTGATTTTTCATCCGTGGATCTCCCTCCTGAGGTACAGCAACTGCTTCAGTTCCACCAGCAGACCATAGAGCTGGCTGACACTCTTCTTCGGCTTAGAGATCTTGTACTCCAAGATCCTCCATCTCAGCCTCCTCCGGAAGCCTTCATGGCTATGGGACCCCATGTCCCAAACATCAACATGGTTGAGCTTCCCTCTGATTCAGATGAAGAAGGGGAAGACCTTTATCATAACCCTGCCCATATTAGGGAGGAGAAGGAAGAGCTTAAAGAGGAAGAGGTTCCTATGTACCTAGATAAGGAGATAGCCACTTCGGTTACTCCACAGGGAAAAGCGTGGGAAACCATCTTACCCGCTTTTTCCTATCAGTCTTTTGGCAAGGGCAGGTCCTTTTTGTGGCCCGAGACCTCGCCCCAGAAGCCGAGGCATCGTGGTGGAGCCTCCGTGCTTTGTCCACCTTGGCGGGGGCACAAGAAGTTGTCGTACCACGTCCACACTTATGTGTTGGTGCGTCGGGACTTCGCCCTTACTGCCCTGGGCCAGGACATAGCACCCTGGATGAGCATGAAGCTCCTTACCGCAGCCCATATACTCCAGCAGTTGCCTCCATTGCGGCCGTCACTGTCACACTCACCCCGGTTTTTGGTCCACTGTTGAAAACATCAGTTTTGGTAGGTCTACATGTCCTGTTTTCAAAGAATCCTACATGTGGATTTGTGAAGGTATGGTTTTGTTCGATAATGGTGTTCTTTTTTCAGTGGACTAAAACATCCACTGTTGTTTTGTAGTTTCTTCTATTGTGACATGTCATTTTATAATACAATCCACTGTAGGAAAGAGTACTTGAATTTCTACATGTCTAATAATTCTATTGTCACATGTCTTTATAGATGTAGGAAAGAATATTTGATTCTCTACATGTCCTATACTTCCATTCACATGTCTTTTATAGTAGTAGGACAGTACTTTATTTGCTAAGGCATTGTAGGAAAGAATACATGAATTACTTACATGTGTAATACTTCTATTGTCACATGTCTTTATAGAAGTCGGAAAGAATATTTTGATTCTCTACATGTCATATGCTTCCATGTCACATGTCTTTATAGTAGTAGGGACAGTACTTTATTTGCTAAGGCATTGTAGGAAAGAATACATGAATTACGACATGTGTAATACTTCTATTCTCACATGTCTTTATAGAAGTAGGAAAGAGTACTTGAATCTCTACATGTCCTATCCTTCCATATCACGGGTCTTTATAGTGGTAGGACAAAGTACTTGATTTGCTACATGTGATGCACGTGCACGATCACATGTTCTTATACTAGTATTCCATGTAACACAAGTTACTTCAACTACTTCAATTACTTAACACCTATTTTTGCATAACGTGGGCACCAACATGCCAAGGTGGCTCTAACATGCCACCTAGGCTCAAACATGCCAAGGTGGCTCCAACATGCCACCTAGGCTCCAACATGACAAAATGGCTTAAACATGTCACCTAGGCTCCAACGTGCTCAAACATGCCACGCAGGCTCCAACATGCCACCTATGCTCCAACTTGCCAAGGTGGCTCAAATATGCCACGTATTCCAACATGCCACCTAGGCTCCAACATTCCTAGGTGGCTCAAACATGCCACATAGGCTCAAACATGCCATGCAGGCTCACTTAGGCTCCAACATGCCAAGGTGGCTCCAACATGCCACCTAGGCTCAAACATGCCAAGGTGGCTCAAACATGCCACCTAGGCTCCCAACATGCCACCTAGGCTCAAACATGCCAGGTGGCTCAAACATGCCAAGATGGGCTCAAACATGCCACCTAGGCTCCAACATGCCACCTAGGCTCAAACATGCCAAGGTGGCTCAAACATGCCACGTGGGCTCCACCATGCCACCTAGCCTCCAACATGCCAAGGTGGCTCACAACATGCCACCTAGGCTTAAATATGCCAAGTTGGCTCAAACATGCCACCTAGGCTCCAACATGCCACCGTGGCTCTAACATGCCACCTAGGCTCAAACATGCCACGTGGGCTCCAACATGCCACGTGCCAAGGTGGCTCCAACATGCCACCTAGGCTCCAACATGCTCAAACATGCCACGCGGGCTCTAACATGCCACCTATGCTCCAACTTGCCAAGGTGGCTCAAATATGCCACGTGGGCTCCAACATGGCAAGGTGGCTCAAGCATGCCACACAGGGCTCCAACATGCCACCTAGGCTCTAACATGGCAAGGTGGCTCAAACATGCCACGTGGTCTCCAACATGCCACCTAGCTCCAACATGCCAAGGTGGCTCCAACATGCCAAGGTGGCTCAAACATGCCACCTAGGCTCCAACGCTGCTCAAACATGCCAAGGTGGCTCAAACATGCCACGTGGGCTCCAACATGCCAAGGTGGCTCAAACATGCCACCTAGGCTCAAACATGCCAAGGTGGTTCCCACATGCCAAGGTGGCTCCAACATGCCACCTAGGCTCAAACATGCCAAGGTGGCTCAAACATGCCACCTAGGGCCGCAACATGACAAAATGGCTCAAACATGCCACCTAGGCTCCAACGTGCTCAAACATGCCCGTGGGCTCCAACATACCACCTATGCTCCAACTTGCCAAGGTGGCTCAAAAATGCCACGTGGGCTCCAACATGCCACCTAGGCTCCAACATTCCAAGGTGGCTCAAACATGCCATCTAGGCTCCAACATGCCACCCAGCTCAAACATGCCGGTGGCTCAAACATGCCAAGGTGGGCTCAAACATGCCACCTAGGCTCCAACATGCCAAGGTGGCTCAAACATGCCACGTGGACTCCATAATGCCACGTGGGCTCCAACATGCCAAGGTGGCTCAAACATGCCACCTAGGCTCAAACATGCCAAGGTGGCTCCAACATGCCATGCAGGCTCCAACATGCCAAGGTGGCTCAGGCATGCCACCTAGTCTCAAGCCACCTAGGCACCCCAAGTGGTGACATGGCATGCCAAGTAAGCAAGGTCAAGTTTTGACTAGGCCAAAAAACCAAAGATGTCCATCTTTGGTCTTTTCATTGAGTGATGTTGGCAAATTTTAGGTGACATGGCTAGATGATGGTGACATGGACCTTGGATGTCTTTGCAAACAGGGGCGAGGCACCTCGACGGCCGCCCCTTTCTTGTGAAGGGGAGTCTCAGAAAGGTATATATGCTGGTGCATTTTTCTCTTCGCGTATCTGGCGTCATCGCACATCCCGCCAAGATTTCACCTTTTTCGAGACCCGATTTTTTATCACGTACTTTTCTTTGTGTTTATGCCCGGAAATTCATAATTAATGCATGGGGCGAGGGAAAATCCTGGTTTTCAGCCAGCTGGCTTGCCAAATGGCCCCGAGTATAGGAAAATCCCGGTATTTCGGGATGAGTTTTAGACCCTCGATTTTTATTGGGATGGGCCGTTGGCCCCCGACAAGGTTTAGACCACGTTTTTGATTTTGGGGCATGGAGGAGGCCCGGTTGGCGATCCGACCTCGCCCGTCGTCCGAACGGCGGAAATTACCCTAGGGGACAAGTTCCACGGCGAAGTTTTCCTGGGGATCAATCACTTACCCCTCACTAGGAGGTATTCAAAGATCCACCTCCATGCCAATTGACTACAAGTGTGACCTACTTTGGCGTTTCTTGGAGAGGGGTGGTCTTACCACCTAAACTTGGTCCCCTAGGTAATGGGGATGTTAGGGTCCATCCATTGGCGAGCCAGGTTCTGGGTCCCGGTGGGGTCCAGCCCGGCCCCCTCAGCCCCCTTGGATTAGCCTCGAGAACAAGATACTTGGGGTTCACCCCGAGGCCTGGTAGAAGATTGAAGTGAGAATAGCAGCACTAGGACTGCTAGGTGGTATACATGTGACCACGGAGAAGCAAAGCTAGCTCCACTACCTAGTAGGATGTTCTGGTAACGATGGTGGTCTCCAAGGAAGGGGTTGGCTCGGAAGCTCGCCTCATGCCTCCGCTTGTGCTTCTATTGCCGGTGCATTTTTCTTCTGCGTGTGCGGCGTCATGCCGCACATCCCGCCAAGATTTCACCTTTTTTGAGACCGAATTTTTATCGTGCTTTTCTTTGTGTTTATGCTCCAGGAAATTCATAATTAATGCATGGGGGGGGAAAAATCCTGGTTTTCAGCCAGCTGGCCTTGCCAAGTGGCCCGAGTATAGGAAAATCCCGGTATTTCGGATGAGTTTTAGACCCTCGATTTTTGATTGGGATGGCCACCGTTGGCCTTGGAGAGGTTTAGACCACGTTTTTCGATTTTGGGGGCATGGAGGAGGCCCCCGGATTGGAGCCGATCCGACCTGGCCAAGGCCGTCAGGAACGGCGAAATTACCCTAGGGGACAAGTTCCACTACGAAGTTTTCCTGGGGGATCAATCACTTACCCCTCACTAGGAGGTATTCAAAGATCCACCTCCATGCCAATTGACTACAAGTGTGACCTACTTTGGCGTTTCTTGAGAGGGGGTGGTCTTACGCCTACCTAAACTTGGTCCCCTAGGTAATGGGGATGTTAGGGTCCATTGGCTGAGCCAGTTCTCCGAGTGGGGGTCCAGCCCGTCCCTCATCTGGCTTGGATTAGCCTCATGAGAACAAGATACTTGGGGTTCACCCCGAGGCCCCGGTAGAAGATTGAAGTGAGAATAGCAGCACTAGGACTGCTAGGTGGTATACATGTGACCACGGAGAAGCAAAGCTAGCTCCACTACCTAGTAGGATGTTACCCAGGCCGGGTGGTCTCAGGAAGGGGGTTGGCTCGGAAGCTCGCCTCATGCCTCTCGCTTTGTGCTTCTATTGCCGGTGCATTTTTCTCTTGCGGTGCGGCCATCAGCACATCCCCGCCAAGATTTCACCTTTTTCGAGACGAATTTTTATCTCAGGCTTTCTTTTTGTGTTTATGCTCCGGAAATTCATAATTAATGCATGGGGCGGGGAAAAATCCTGATTTTCAGCCAGCTGGCATGCCAAGTGGCCATGAGCGCAGGAAAATCCCCCGGTATTTTTTGGTGAGCTTTAGACCCTCGATTTTTGATTGGGATGGCCACCGTTGGCCTCGACGAGGTTTAGACCACGATTTTTGATTTTGGGGCATGGAGGAGGCCCCTGATTGGCGATCCGACCGGCCAAGCGTCGTCCGAACGGGCGAAATTACCCTAGAGGACAAGTTCCACGGCGGGTTTTCCCAGGGGATCAATCACTTACCCCCCACTAGGAGGTATTCAGCATCCACCTCCATGCCAATTGACTACAAGTGTGTAGTAAAGCGACCTACTTTGGCGTTTCTTGGAGAGGGGTGGTCTTCTGCCTTAAACTTGGTCTCCTAGGTAATGGGGATGTTTAGGGTCCATTGGCAGAGCCATTTCTCAGTTCCGGAGTGGGGGTCCAGCCCGTCCTCAACCCCCAGCTTGGACTAGCCTGCGAGAACAAGATAGTTGGGGTCACCCTCAGGCCCTGGTAGAAGATCGAAGTGAGAATAGCAGCACTAGGACTGCTAGGTGGTATACATGTGACCATGGAGAAGCAAAGCTAGCTCCCTTTGCCCAATGGGGCGTTATCGACCGGTGGCCTCCGGAAGGGGGTTGGCTCGGAAGCTCGTCTCATGCCTCTGCTTGTGCTTCTATTGCCAGTGCATTTTCTCTTGCGTGCAATTAATGGCCATGCTGCACATCCCGCCAAGATTTCACCTTTTTCGAGACCCAAATTTTTATCGTGCTTTTCTTTTGTGTTTATGATCCCAGGAAATTCATGATTAATGCATGGGGCGGGGAAAAATCATGGTTTTCAGCCACTGGCTTGCCAAGTGGCCCCGGCGTCTGAAAATTCCCGGTATTTCCGGGTGAGCTTTAGACCCTCGATTTTTGATTGGGATGGCCACCGTTATTCACGACATCATATTTCTTGCATGAAGTCCTAGTCATCATGCCCACATGGCATGTTTGAGCCACCTTGGCATGTTGGAGCCTAGGTGGCATGTTGGAGCCACCTTGGCATGTTTGAGCCTAGGCGGAATGTTCGTGCCTAGGTGGCATCACCTTGGCATGTTGGAGCCACCTTGGTGGCATGTTTGAGCCACCTTGGCATGTTTGAGCCGAGTGGCATGTTTGAGCCACCTTGGCATATTGGAGCCTAGGTGGCATGTTGAAACCCATGTGGCATGTTTGAGCCACCTTGGCATGTTGGAGCTTAAGTAGCATGTTGGAGCCCACATGGCATGTTTGAGCCTCATGTTGGAGTCTAGGTGGCACGATGGAGCCCACATGGCATGTTTGAGCCACCTTGGCATGTTGGATCCTAGGTGGCATGTTTGAGCCTCATGCATGGCATGATTGAGCCACCTTGGCATGTTGGAGCCTAGGTGGCATGTTGGAACCCACATGGCATGTTTGAGCCACCTTGGCATGGTGGAGCCCGTGGCATGTTTGAGCCACCTTGGCATGGTGGAGCCTAGGTGGCTTGTTTGGAGCCACCTTGGCACGTTGGAGCCTAGGTGGCATGTTTGAGCCACCTTGGCACGTTGGAGCCCACATGGCATGGTTGAGCCACCTTGGCATGTTGGAGCCTAGGTGGCATGTTTGAGCCACCTTGGCATGTTAAAGCCTAGGTGGCATGTTTGAGCACCCTTGGAATGATGGAGCCTAGGTGGCATGTTTGAGACACCTTGGCACGTTGGGAGCCCGTGGCATGGTTTGAGCCACCTTGTCATGTTGAAGCCTAGGTGGCATGTTGGAGCTTAGGTGGCGTGTTTTTGAGCCATATTGGCATGTTGAGCATTATGGGTTTGTAGACTTGACTTTGTAAAGAATGTTTCAATGGTTATCTAGAGAATATTAAGGACCAAGGATTGATCATATATCATGGTCCACAAGTTGCCTCCTGTGTTTGCCCGTATTATTGGACATGTACATAACCTTGTGATATTCATTTCCTTTCCTTCTAGTCCGCTTGAAATGTTGCGAATTAGAAGCCCTCAACTGGACTCTCGAGATTCAACAACCCATTGTTCACGAGTCGCCCATGTAACCACAATAACAGTGGAAAAAATGGAATTTCATTCTATTAAATGTCCACGCCACCACCATCTTGCCATGTCACCCAAAATTTTGCCAACATCATCAAATGAAAAGTTCGATATCTTTTCATTTTTGGCCTAGTCAAAAACTTGAAATTGCTTACTTGGCATGCCATATCACACTTAGAGTGCCACATCATCTTTTCCATGCTATTTGTTCATGCGCTGTAAAATCCTAACCACTTGTGGCAAGGGAAGCATCCCATAATGTGAACCCTACATTTTTTGCATCGAGACGGAGACAAACATGCCCAAAAGCTTGCATAGTCATCATCATGTCCACATCACCCATATCTTGCCATAAAAATTTGCCACATCACCCCCATGGAAACCAAAGTTGCACATTTTTTATTTTTTGGCCTAGTCAGAAGTTTATCTTGCTTGCTTGGTATGACATATCACCAATGGCATGCCACATCATCATGTGCATGTCAACTTTCGCAAATTTCAATTTTCTCCACTCATTTCATGGAGATTGCAAGAAATACCCTTCGCGACGGACGCTGTTTAATCCCAAGCTCTGGCTATGGTGGACGGACTTTATTCAAAAACAGAACTCGGGCGCATAACGTTTCTTGTTTGGCCTCGCTTTTCTATATGTCGCCAAGCTATGGCAACATCGAAGGGTGTATAGACGACACCGGAGCTATGAAGGTGGAAGCTATGTGATTGGATGCTATGTTGAAGGAAGATCCCCCCAAGTGGAAAATGTCCCCAACTAATATTCATTGGGGTCATTATACCTAACTACAACGTCGAAAATAAATTGTAGTATAGGTTTTTTTTTTGCCGAGATGAGCGGGACGAGATTTTGGCCGATGAAACGGTTTGGATTGTGATCCTCGTAGTATCATCTATTGGTTGTCGACCTTCCGCCTTTTGGGTCGCCCGCACCTTTCCTTCCGGCCTTATCCTTCCCTTGGGCTATGGCGACCTTCTTTTCCTTAGTGATGGCGATGGTGATGGGAGGGCAAGGGCAAGGGTTGGCCTTAGTGGCTTGCTTGTTCTTGGATATGGCAAATCCGGGCGTCCTCATTACAAATCGGGATCACAAAGAGATCGGCGGCATGCTAACATCGCTCCTTAGGCTATGGAACCCTCTTTTTTCCTTCAAGCCTTCTTTTCCTTAGGAGCTATTTTCCTTCTTTTCCTTCTTGGATATGGCAAATCCGGTGTTCCCATTACAAATCTTGGGATGGAAGAGAGTCAAGGTCATCATCTTGGCATGACAAGCGTGATCCGAGGATCCTTATTAGTCGATTCTTTGCTAGCGGGTTACACTTTTTTCGCTTTTTGTTTTGTTGCTTTTCTCGATTCGGGCGAGGGGCTGGCCGGATTTGCAAGGGCAAGGCTAGCCGGATTTTGCAAGGGGAGGGCTAGGTTTTACTTCTAACTCTTTACTTTTCTTCTCGTTTCTTCTTTTTTTCTTTTTATAACAAGTGGACAAATTATCTTTGTCCGGATATAAAGCGTGGCGAATTTAGCATTGAAGAAGAGCGGATGATCATAAATGGCGCTCGCTGTTCTTGTTGCGAAGGAATCACATCCTCCGATCACAACAATAGCCCAATGTTGTGTTCTTCACGAAATCTTCAGAGATGGAAATCGAATGAAGTCACCAGCACGTAGGTTTTTCGGACCGAGCATCTTGTTTTAGGGCATGCTAAAGCATTTTGCATGCGCAGTGAGGAGGCAAGGAGGTTGCCATGGCAGGGTTAATTCCGGCAGAGGCAGATCCGGCTGGTGGCAAGCAAACAGGTGCAATAGGCGACTCTGCAAAGTTTGAGAACAATTTCGAAAGGCCTAAAGGCCAGTTTGCCGCAGAAGTTTGTCAGTTGATTCTGAATCTGTAGATTTTGCAGAACCTTCGGCAAGAAGGGGTATCAGTCATCTGCAAACCAAACTATGGCAAGCAGGAGATTCCTCACTACATGACCAGGTGAAATTGTCTGTTCTCAAATTCAAATTTTGTATGTTGATATAAGAGTGGAGTATGTGGAAGAGGTAGTTCCAAATTGATTCATTTGAATCTAATATCAGACTAGTTGCAGTCTGCATTGTATTAGGCAAATACTTGCCTTTACGAAAAAAATATATCCAACTTCATGGTTTTAGTCTACAATTTTTTATCAGTATTTTTCTTTTCCAATTCTCGATTCTCAACAGAATTATCTCATTGTAAATTATGAACATCTTTTTCCCTCAATGGTTTTAATGGCATGTATTTATTTGCATATAATGATTTATCAAAAAGCAGTTAAACTTAATGATCCACTAGATTCCCACAAGCTTTCTTATTTTAAATACAATCATATTGATTTTTAAATTGTAGTATATATTATTATTTTAATCTATGCCATGTGGCAATATTTGATTGGTTAGAAGATATGTTAGAAACATCAATGGTTTTTCTATATGTCATAATAGTAATTCTTTATTTAAAAATATATGCAATGCGTGTTGATATTCGATTAGTTAAAATAACGTTTTTTATTTAAAAGTATACTACGTGTCAAGATTTCATTAGCTAAAAGGCAATTAGAAACAACACCTTGTTTTTCTATATGTTATTATAATGCTCTTTTACATGTCCTTATTTTACAAAAACAATACTTAATAGCACTAAAAACAATAGATAGATTTCAATAACACGTCGTTCTTTTTTGTAAATAACATGTGGTTTTTAAAACCATTGTTGTAAGCTAGTCTTTTCACGTATAGCAATATTTAAATCTACGTGTCTTATTTTAAGGAAGAACAACACGTGGCTCCTAAAAAAAACAACAGTCAAGAAAAAAATCACACGTCGAAAAAAGTTCGGTAAAAAACAACTGAAAAAAAGGACACGTTGACAAAAAAAAAAGTGCGGAAAAACCACCGCGTGGAATTTTTGCCAAAACCACCTGTCTCTTTGTGCAAATCCGGATAAACAGACCCGCGTGGACTTTTGGGGCCATTTTGGTGTTGTTTTTGGCATAAAACAACACTTCCGTACAACAAAAAAACAACTGTGGACCAAAAATTGGGGTCAGTGTGTGTTGATCCAGGGGTTTAAGGAATAATTCATTTGTTATATATCCACTCTTACCTTCTTATAGAAGAAGAAGAAGAAGAAGAAGAAGAAGAAGAAGAAGAGGAACAAGAACAATAGGAAGAAGGAGAAGATGAAGAACACGAAGACGAAGAGGAAGAAGATGAAGGAGAGCCATACGATCCTATCAAGGGCTTCGAAATAGTTAACATCCTTCGCGACCATGCTTTCGAACACTTACAGCTTACACTCCGTCGAACTTAGAATTATTGGGATTGTACTAAGCAAGAAGCCTTTGCTGATGCTAATGATCATCTCTGGCAGATATATTATGCGCTCCGAGATCTCTTTAATCTTCTAATCATCAGCCCCACCTTGGAATTTCAATATGTCATAATTCAAGCTTGGGCTAGGTACAAAGTGGTCCGCGCAGTGAGGGAGAGTATTCGATACTCTATCTATACCCCTTCACGCAGCCCTAAGCTAGTTGTTTAAGGTTCCCTTTGTCTAAATGCAACCTTAGTTTTTTTTGTGTGTGTAGCCAAAAGTCTCTTGTAACCGTGGTTCCTTTTGTAAACTTCTTGTCATAACCAATGGAATTAATATGCTTATTTTGAATTGTTTTGATTCGATGGTGGAGCAGAAAGTTGTCCACCCAGATTTTATGATATTTAATATGGTTGCCTTGAGGAGATGTGAATTCTTGAGCGAGGCCCTAGCAAACACGTAAAAACACTTGCCTCAGTTTGCAAATAATAAAGGAACTACAAATATGACCCCTCCATTTTTGCACAAATACAGTTCATGCAGGTTCTTTTACTTTTTTTTTTTGGAGATAAATTGATGTCATGTAAAGAAAACTTCTTCGTGTATAAACAAGGTTTAAAATGAAACGCACTTATTTAAGAAGTGCGTTTGAAAGATTCCTTCTGAAAATTTATAAAATTCTGAAATCCCTCTAAAAAGGGCCTTTTTATTATCTTTAGTCCAAAGATTTATAAAATTGCTCGTGAAAACAGACATTTTAAGAAGACTTAGTATTAAGGAAAAACACACACACACAAAAAATCCCATTGTAGAGGGGGAAAGAACTACAATGAAATTCAAAGATTTACTATGGGGCAAATTCGTATGAAGAAATTAGATGCTTTTGTACCTTGTCCCTGAAAATTTTTATATTAGTTGTTTTAGAAGACAGGAAATTTGTTATTTCACAACCATTTTGGCTGAACATCCTAATGGACCTTAAAACACATTGGGATCAGTTGAACAAACTTCTTGAATGACAAACCATTGTTTTTGCATCACATAGTATTACAATTACCAATACATCCACGATATTTTGTAGTTAAGCCGACGTTTTTAGTTGATGATGCAAGTATAAATTTATACCCGAGGATACAAAAGTTGAAGTAATGAAGCCATGTGATTACATGCCCTCCTTTTTATTCTCTGAGATGTATTTTTGAACGCACATACCAATCTACAACATGGTGATGCTCGTGAGATAGTCAATCTCCTTAGCAATGTTGAGCATATTCATCACAATTTCGCCATCTCAGAAGCGATGGGCACCATGCACATTTCTGCGGCGTTGAAGTATTCGCCCCGCCTTTACCCTTTCCTAAATATTTTGTAAATAAATAGGTAAACTTCGAGGGGTTGCTACTCCCGCTCCCCTCTGGATAAACCGTGGTTTCCTTCTAGTCAAACACTGTGGTCACCATAATATTTTGGAGTTCTTTGCCTTTAGTAGCAATTTTTAGATGCCTAAAGTGAAGTTCGCATGTATGTAGAAAAAAAAAGTAGAAATAACAACATGATTCGACTACTTTATGCTCTAACATTGCATTACAAGCTCATAAATTTTAGAACCGTTTTAGAACTTTTTAGACTAAAAAACAAAGAAAAGTGTGTAAAATTATCCCTTATGTGTGTTACTTTAGTAGTTTTCAGTTGTCAAACCCTTTGGCGAGTAAGAAAGACCCCAAAAGATTTTACACGATATATACTTTACCTCTGGACTGCATATATATATACATATATATTATAAATGTTTTATATATATATGCAATTCGGTATAAATTTATACCGTTTCTCCGTATAGATTTATACCGCAAGAGTTCTCTTTTCTTTGGATATATATATCTGAATATATATATAACTAGAAAAAGTGCCCAGCGTTGCTGGGCTTTTCGTCGGGTATAAGTTTAAAACTAAGCAAGATGGTCAAGATGGTATATAAGAACATTTAAAGGGCTTGTCTAAACATGTAAAAGGCAAAAATTTATACAAGTTGGAAACTCATTGAAAATGGTTAATTTATTATGTGCATAAAGATAATCTTATTGTGTAGTCTAGCATTTTGAAGCCCGTCATTAAGATGCTAATTAAAGTTGCGGGAGATCCAACATCCAGCTACCCAGCAAAACCTTATTCAATATTAGAAAGGTGAATAAGATAATAACAGTAGAACCTAAAAAAAAATGTGGTATAATTTTGGACAACTGCATTCTACCTTTATTTGCATGCAAGAGTTATGGGCGAGGTTTCCCGCCCTTTAGTCAACGCAAATGAAACTCCAAAGATGAAGGTCATTGCCATAATGTAAAACACTATTGTAATAATTATACATTCTTACTTGAGATTTACATTTATTTGAAATTCCCTTTTTTTTAGTATCAAATAATGACCAACAAGAAAAACATAGTACAAGGAACATAGACATGAATGAACTTTTTTGATAAAGAAAGGTATTGGCAGATGGCAAAATGGAAAATGTAGGAAGACAAAAGCGATGAATTAGAAGACCCATAACCTAATAAGAGATATCTACATCAAGCTGCATATTGACGACCTTACATCGCTCATCTAAAAAAAATGCACATGCTTCTTAGAGATGGCCTACTTTGTTCAACTCAATCGTGAGCACATTAGTTGCCTAGCAAACATCTTTAATTAGCAAAATCTCGACAACTATATGAGTCTTGGGAGTAAGCATGCAATGAAGTAGTTCAAAGGCCAACTTCCTTAACTTCTTATCTAGCAAATACAACAGCACAATAACTATGAATCTTGTCTTCATCATCTTTGAAATGTATTGTGCTCATTTAGGCATATGATTAAAGATCCATAGGTATGGAGACTAAAAAAAAGGCATCTGATAGGAGAAGTTACAATCCTTAATGCATAAGCAATGCAACCCAGCAGTTATGGCATCCAAGCAGAATTTAGAATAAAGCTTGCCACAATAATCACCACTTAGCCAAATGTTTGCTATTGCTATACTTCTATTAACCATGAACCAATATGTTGGACCTAGAAATCCTTACTCATCCCTAACCTATCTGATACAAGAATGCATCAAAGATGTACTTGCACTAAGTTGAAATTGATACATGACTTGAATCCAATAGAAAATGTCAGAATCTTTAAAGACAATCCCTAAAGATTATTTGGATCAGAATGAATCCTCAACCAGGTGCTCATATTTCATTCTCTGCTCTTGTCTATGTGAAATCCTTCACTATATAAGCCATAAAATATATACTGCCTGCATGATTCGGTACCACGGTGCATCCCCATGAGGCCGCTCTAACTATTAGAACTTTATCCTTCATCCAATGGAGCTTTTCTTGCAGTTTCAATCTGTTGGGGAAAAAAAATGTCAGGAGGGAAAAGAAAACTCAGAAATAAATTTTTAGTGCGGTTATAGTTTAAGAATGAAGAAGGCGGGGACTTTGAGGAGATTTCCGATAAAACATTCTTATATACATGGATTGTTCTTGGCGTATAAAACCATAATTTTGGATGAAAACATGTTGCCCCCGGCCTTTAAGGAAGGTAGACTTTTCGGGGACCTACAACTCGAGAGTATACCGCCGGTGTGCATTAAACAAAACTCAATTGCCCTGCGACCCGGTGCAAAAATAAGCGATGTTTTAACATAGATCCTAAAATGAGGCAGTCGAATTGTAGCGAGAACAAAGACATACAAATTTGCAATCCATTTATATTTCTTAGACATAATCGACTCCGCTCTCACGAATCCGGGCCAAAATCTGGCTGCAATGTGCCCAATTGAGAGAGATTAGAAGGAAACAATCATAATCTAATGGGCTACAATGAAAGTTGGGGAACACAACAAAATCAACGGTTAAGAGCGCACAAGTTATAATCTTATTTTGGCTATTTTGGCTTTGTTTTGAAAGAAAGATCAAAATCGATCACGCGTGCATAGAAAAAAAAAGGCCACCTCTCCAGTGACATTGGGAGAAATGAACTCTATTCTACATTCATTTAGCACTTGAAGAATGCACCAATTTCTCTTGCAAATCATGTGAAGGGGTAATGTAGGATCTCCTCAACTTCTCAAGAACTTCCCTCATGTAGTATCCATGTGTTACAATATTACTATGTATTATAATTTCATGCAGTGTGATTTAGAACACTTTATATTATGCTATAAATGAAGCAATACAGAAGTGTAAGGATGTTGGCAAATACAACTTCATGATTTGACCATTTAAATCTTATGATCCATTTAAATCTTATGATGATATAGAGATATCAGGGAGACCTAAAAAAAGGATTCGTAGTTGTCATTCTCCAGAATAATTAAAGACACACTCTATAAAGGTACAGATGTGGAGAAAAAAAAAAAAAAGAAATAAAAACCATATTGAATGGAAGGTGGAAGAGGTGCATCCACCATTTTGAAGCCTCAAAATATGTCACAAGGGCCTTGGATGCATGCAAAGGCCTGAAAACAGAATGCAATAAACAAAAAATGACGGATCTAACAGAAGTGTCCAAAAGTTGAAGAAAAAAATGCAAGATTCTGTTGCAGATGTACCAAAAATGTTCAGAAACTATACAAAAAATTTGTTTCTGTCAGAGTCACTGCAAGAATGGAACAATTTGAAGCATGATACTGCTGGATGCTCCATACCACAGGAAGTGGAAAATGTATGGTTAAGTCAGTGAAAGGATTAAAATTAAAAGGTTATGCACTACCATGTGGAGCAGGGAGGTGATGCACTAAGTGTATGTCCTTAACTTCTGAAATGATTGCCAGCATGTGCCATTCTTAAAGTGACGGAGACGAGTTGTATCCCTCACAATAATTTCACGATCAACAAGCTTAGAAATAAACTTGGAAAAACAAGATGACAATCGAAAATATCGATCGTTTTTTTAAGATTGGAGAGATCATATTTAGTAACCAAAATAAAGATCGTCCAAAACCATTTCTTGTAGCCTAAGGAAGTAACAAGCTCTACTGTTTGACAAGCTGCTTCGTTTAGCAATGGCAAGAACCCTTCTGCAAAACCACTTCAAGCTCTATTTGAGTGGAATAAATCTTGAAGAATGCATAGCACCAATTCCAGGGCAGCCATGCTGACATGCTTGTAGCTAATTGTGAACTCGGCCAAATAATGACCAATCATTTTAGGCCGTACGGAAAGAAATGCCATGTTAGAAGTATTTAAATACAGAACATCTGATAAAAATCAAAGAAAAGAGAAGCATACCCTGATTTCAACTTGACTGAAAACCTTGCCATTATAGACTCCAATTGACGCTTCCAATCACCCCCGAATAATGATCATGTTTCGAAGATGTGTTCTTACTGGTTCAGGCTTTTCACCAGGAGAATTTGTGTGGCAATGATCATTTGATCTGCATAAAGGACTTGGATACATGCAAAGACCTAAAAGCAGAATGTAATAAATAGAAAATGCAAGATGCTGTGACGGATCTAACAAAAGTGTGCAAAAGCTGAAGAAATGCAAGATTTTGTTGCAAATGTACCAGAAATGTTCAGAAACCATATAAAATTTTGTTTCTAGTGGTGATCTTGCCTGGAGGAGAAAGTGCTAGCTGTCAGAGTCACTGCAAGAATGGAACAGTTTGAAGCATGATACTGCTAGATGCTCCATGCCACAGGAAGTGGAAGTCAGTGAAAGGATTAAAATTAAAAGGTTATGCACTACCACGTGAAGGAGGGAGGTGATGCACTAAGTGTATGTCCTTAGCTTCTGAAATAATTGCCAGTAGCCTACACATGAACATGTGCCATTTTCGATAGGGGAGACAATCGCATGCTCAACCAAAGCTGCTACAACTATCTTGTACAATTCCCAGTTCAGCACGATACTATGTCCTGAACCCAAACATTATCTTAGACACAGTTCATAACCATAGAAAGGCCAGATCCTGCATGCCTGGCAAAGATTAACCATTCTGTATCCGTAGTTACCCCCTGATCATTATTAACATAGAAGCACCAACACCTAGCTTGAATTAATGCCTGAGGTCTCAAACATTAAGCACAAAACCAGTATGCACATCCATAAGTTCAATCAAGGGACAAAAAAACTACTGGCAAAGCTATGTGATTAACATATCCAAATGTTCATAACACCTTACATGTAATCAAAAGTATAATCTAACCTGAGATTTGCCACCTCCTAATTCAGAGTTTGACATTTGCTCTTTTGATGAACCAGCAAGCCTGTCAAGATGATAAAGGCATATGTGCATCATGGACATGGAAACTTTGCTCTTAATCTCTATCAGGAAAGTAAAGCAGAACATTAAAAGTTCATGGAATTAAAAGCAAATAAATTCCAAGCTACCTCCAGGTCAAGCTTTGGAACGCATTGGATAAGCAAGCTGAACACATTTTCTTGAAATATTTCTTGTGTAATCTATGCACATAGTTCTGGTACAGGTCCAAACTCACTATTACTATCAAATGTGAATTTGATCTCCCAGATATTCTTAGTTAGCATACTTTATGTTGGACAACTGGAAAAGCAAAGATGCATGTGTGTTATTTGCTAGGGCCAATGCATCCATAGCCATCGAAATGCAGTTGTGCACATTTCTAAAGGTTAAAAAGCATGCATAAAGATGCCTACATGCATGACTGCCTAGCAAGATGTTGCTCTCTAATTTATGACATTGTTCAATCTACACCAGGAAGCTTTTTGACATTGTACTAAGAAACATTTTCCTTTATTAAATGGCTGAAAATTCTTCTGTATACATGATTCAAGTGAGCCTTACCTCAAGATAGAACTGATCTTAACTTTCAATTCTAAGCAGGTGCCATCTCCATGCTCGCTCTGATTAACCTGCAATTATCCTAATTACATTAGTTCATCTTCAGATACTTCTGGATAAGCTACATTAATTTCTGAAACAGATTCAAATGCATATCTAGACAAGTTAAAACCAGATGCTGAGTGAGATTCAAATACATAGAGTTTCAATCATCAATTAAGCATATTTTAATATAGAGTATCTTTTGAAGAAATATAGAGCGTCTTAGCCTTGTTAATGGTTGCAGGGGCAAAGAATATGAAGATAACATAATGGCTGCCATATGGTGTCAATATTCAAAGTTTTGCTTCCGCAACTTGAAATCATGGTAAAATACTTTAGACATGGGCTCTTAGAAATCATAAAATCATACTTTGAATTGACACTGGATATGAATATAACGAAATCAATAACCATATTGAACTGCAGCTAATGAAAAATCCTAAATTTTCTCACCTGATCAGGTTCTAAACCATTCATTTGCTATTCCATCTGCTCTAGCATACCCCGTTGGTCCAATTCTTCATCAACTATCCATAGCTTCAAGGGCAGACCTAAGCGTGAGGTTTTCAGCTCCTTCCTTGGCTAGAGCCTCTTCTGCAATCTTAGTTTCTTGGCCCACTAACCTAATCTGCATAGAAAAGGATACTTAAGCCATTAATATGAAGCGAGAAAGAAGAAACGCCATGCCAGTTACCTAAAAAAGTTACAGTACATCATTCTCAAGACAAAATCCAAAAGCATGTCTCATAGTAAGCAATTACCACTGCACCATGCCACCGGAGATTGAAAGGTTGAGGTTAAGGTCGGAATCAATACCGATGCAATCACAGGAAGAGAAACGCCAGACAAAACTGCCTTTTTTACCATAAGTTCAATCCAAAACATCTTGTGTCCATTAAAAGACACACTGGAAAAATTCTTCTGCTCCTGTATAAAGAGAATCGACATTAAAAGACCATGCCGCACTTGAAACAGTCGGTCCTGAATTGAAACAATCCTGGTGTAATGCTTGCTCCAATCTAGAAAAAGCTTCGGATGTGTTGCCCTAAATTAAAGACCCGAATCGACTATAAAACATCATTTGAAAGGAAGGAAGGAAGGAAGGAAGTTTATTTTAACGTCCACGGAAGGAAGAGAGTCGATGTTCATTCGGCACAAAACTTTCCAACTGTTTTTAAATCTGACGCTCTAAAATGGAAGTTTTAAAATGCAACAAAATCAAGGGCCAAAAATGCGCACAGACTATCATAAAACGCCTTTATTATTATATACTAGAAAAAGTGCCCAGCGTTGCTGGGCTTTTCGTCGGGTATAAGTTTAAAACTAAGCAAGATGGTCAAGATGGTATATAAGAACATTTAAAGGGCTTGTCTAAACATGTAAAAGGCAAAAATTTATACAAGTTGGAAACTCATTGAAAATGGTTAATTTATTATGTGCATAAAGATAATCTTAGTGTGTAGTCTAGCATTTTGAAGCCCGTCATTAAGATGCTAATTAAAGTTGCGGGAGATCCAACATCCAGCTACCCAGCAAAACCTTATTCAATATTAGAAAGGTGAATAAGATAATAACAGTAGAACCTAAAAAAAAATGTGGTATAATTTTGGACAACTGCATTCTACCTTTATTTGCATGCAAGAGTTATGGGCGAGGTTTCCCGCCCTTTAGTCAACACAAATGAAACTCCAAAGATGAAGGTCATTGCCATAATGTAAAACACTATTGTAATAATTATACATTCTTACACTGAGATTTACATTTGCTGAAATTCCCTTTCTTTTTAGTATCAAATAATGACCAGCGCAAAAAACATAGTACAAGGAACATAGACATGAATGAACTTTTTTGATAAAGAAAGGTATTGGCAGATGGCAAAATGGAAAATGTAGGAAGACAAAAGCGATGAATTAGAAGACCCATAACCTAATAAGAGATATCTACATCAAGCTGCATATTGACGACCTTACATCGCTCATCTAAAAAAAATGCACATGCTTCTTAGAGATGGCCTACTTTGTTCAACTCAATCGTGAGCACATTAGTTGCCTAGCAAACATCTTTAATTAGCAAAATCTCGACAACTATATGAGTCTTGGGAGTAAGCATGCAATGAAGTAGTTCAAAGGCCAACTTCCTTAACTTCTTATCTAGCAAATACAACAGCACAATAACTATGAATCTTGTCTTCATCATCTTTGAAATGTATTGTGCTCATTTAGGCATATGATTAAAGATCCATAGGTATGGAGACTAAAAAAAAGGCATCTGATAGGAGAAGTTACAATCCTTAATGCATAAGCAATGCAACCCAGCAGTTATGGCATCCAAGCAGAATTTAGAATAAAGCTTGCCACAATAATCACCACTTAGCCAAATGTTTGCTATTGCTATACTTCTATTAACCATGAACCAATATGTTGGACCTAGAAATCCTTACTCATCCCTAACCTATCTGATACAAGAATGCATCAAAGATGTACTTGCACTAAGTTGAAATTGATACATGACTTGAATCCAATAGAAAATGTCAGAATCTTTAAAGACAATCCCTAAAGATTATTTGGATCAGAATGAATCCTCAACCAGGTGCTCATATTTCATTCACTGCTCTTGTCTATGTGAAATCCTTCACTATATAAGCCATAAAATATATCTTTTTGCATGATTCGGTACCACGGTGCATCCCCATGAGGTCAGCTCTAACTATTAGAACTTTATCCTTCATCCAATGGAGCTTTTCTTGCAGTTTCAATCTGTTGGGGAAAAAAAATGTCAGGAGGGAAAAGAAAACTCAGAAATAAATTTTTAGTGCGGTTATAGTTTAAGAATGAAGAAGGCGGGGACTTTGAGGAGATTTCCGATAAAACATTCTTATATACATGGATTGTTCTTGGCGTATAAAACCATAATTTTGGATGAAAACATGTTGCCCCTGGCCTTTAAGGAAGGTAGACTTTCGGGGACCTACAACTCCCAGAGTATACCGCCAGTGTGCATTAAACAAAACTCAATTGCCCTGCGACCAGTGCAAAAATAAGCAGATGTTTTAACATAGATCCTAAAATGAGCCAGGTCGAATTGTAGCAGAACAAAGACATACAAATTTGCAATCCATTTATATTTCTTAGACATAATCGACTCCGCTCTCACGAATCCGGGCCAAAATCTGGCTGCAATGTGCCCAATTGAGAGAGATTAGAAGGAAACAATCATAATCTAATGGGCTACAATGAAAGTTGGGGAACACAACAAAATCAACGGTTAAGAGCGCACAAGTTATAATCTTATTTTGGCTATTTTGGCTTTGTTTTTGAAAGAAAGATCAAAATCGATCACGTGCATAGAAAAAAAGGCCACCTCTCCAGTGACATTGGGAGAAATGAACTCTATTCTACATTCATTTAGCACTTGAAGAATGCACCAATTTCTCTTGCAAATCATGTGAAGGGGTAATGTAGGATCTCCTCAACTTCTCAAGAACTTCCCTCATGTAGTATCCATGTGTTACAATATTACTATGTATTATAATTTCATGCAGTGTGATTTAGAACACTTTATATTATGCTATAAATGAAGCAATACAGAAGTGTAAGGATGTTGGCAAATACAACTTCATGATTTGACCATTTAAATCTTATGATCCATTTAAATCTTATGATGATATAGAGATATCAGGGAGACCTAAAAAAAGGATTCGTAGTTGTCATTCTCCAGAATAATTAAAGACACACTCTATAAAGGTACAGATGTGGAGAAAAAAAATAAAAGAAATAAAAAACCATATTGAATGGAAGGTGGAAGAGGTGCATCCACCATTTTGAAGCCTCAAAATATGTCACAAGGGCCTTGGATGCATGCAAAGGCCTGAAAACAGAATGCAATAAACAAAAAATGACGGATCTAACAGAAGTGTCCAAAAGTTGAAGAAAAAAATGCAAGATTCTGTTGCAGATGTACCAAAAATGTTCAGAAACTATACAAAAAATTTGTTTCTGTCAGAGTCACTGCAAGAATGGAACAATTTGAAGCATGATACTGCTGGATGCTCCATACCACAGGAAGTGGAAAATGTATGGTTAAGTCAGTGAAAGGATTAAAATTAAAAGGTTATGCACTACCATGTGGAGCAGGGAGGTGATGCACTAAGTGTATGTCCTTAACTTCTGAAATGATTGCCAGCATGTGCCATTCTTAAAGTGACGGAGACGAGTTGTATCCCTCACAATAATTTCACGATCAACAAGCTTAGAAATAAACTTGGCAGCAAGATGACAATCAGTAAATATACGACTGTTTTTTAAGATGCGGAGAGATCATATTTAGTAACCAAAATAAAGATCGTCCAAAACCATTTCTTGTAGCCTAAGGAAGTAACAAGCTCTACTGTTTGACAAGCTGCTTCGTTTAGCAATGGCAAGAACCATACGCAAAACCACTTCAAGCTCTATTTGAGTGGAATAAATCTTGAAGAATGCATAGCACCAATTCGGGCAGCCATCTTGACATGCTTGTAGCTAATTGTGAACTTCGGCCAAATAATGACCAATCATTTTAGGGTCGTCTTAAAAGAAATGCCATGTTAGAAGTATTTAAATACGGAACATCGATAAAAATCAAAGAAAAGAGAAGCATACCCGATTTCAACTTATTTGAAAAACCTTGCCATTATAGACTCCAATTGACGCTTCCAATCACCCCCGAATAATGATCATGTTTCGAAGATGTGTTCTTACTGGTTCAGGCTTTTCACCAGGAGAATTTGTGTGGCAATGATCATTTGATCTGCATAAAGGACTTGGATACATGCAAAGACCTAAAAGCAGAATGTAATAAATAGAAAATGCAAGATCTTTGTGGCGGATCTAAAAAAGTGTGCAAAAGCTGAAGAAATGCAAGATTTTGTTGCAAATGTACGAAATGTTGAAACCATATAAAATTTTGTTTCTAGTGGTGATCTTGCCTGGAGGAGAAAGTGCTAGCTGTCAGAGTCACTGCAAGAATGGAACAGTTTGAAGCATGATACTGCTAGATGCTCCATGCCACAGGAAGTGGAAGTCAGTGAAAGGATTAAAATTAAAAGGTTATGCACTACCACGTGAAGGAGGGAGGTGATGCACTAAGTGTATGTCCTTAGCTTCTGAAATAATTGCCAGTAGCCTACACATGAACATGTGCCATTTTCGATAGGGGAGACAATCGCATGCTCAACCAAAGCTGCTACAACTATCTTGTACAATTCCCAGTTCAGCACGATACTATGTCCTGAACCCAAACATTATCTTAGACACAGTTCATAACCATAGAAAGGCCAGATCCTGCATGCCTGGCAAAGATTAACCATTACGTATCCGTAGTTACCCCTCGATCATTATTAACATAGAAGCACCAACACCTAGCTTGAATTAATGCCTGAGGTCTCAAACATTAAGCACAAAACCAGTATGCACATCCATAAGTTCAATCAAGGGACAAAAAAACTACTGGCAAAGCTATGTGATTAACATATCCAAATGTTCATAACACCTTACATGTAATCAAAAGTATAATCTAACCTGAGATTTGCCACCTCCTAATTGAGTTTGACATTTGCTCTTTTTGATGAACCAAGCAAAGCTGTCAAGATGATAAAGGCATATGTGCATCATGGACATGGAAACTTTGCTCTTAATCTCTATCGGAAAGTAAAAGCGAGAACATTAAAGTTCATGGAATTAAAAGCAAATAAATTCCAAGCTACCTCCAGGTCAAGCTTTGGAACGCATTGGATAAGCAAGCTGAACACATTTTCTTGAAATATTTCTTGTGTAATCTATGCACATAGTTCTGGTACAGGTCCAAACTCACTATTACTATCAAATGTGAATTTGATCTCCCAGATATTCTTAGTTAGCATACTTTATGTTGGACAACTGGAAAAGCAAAGATGCATGTGTGTTATTTGCTAGGGCCAATGCATCCATAGCCATCGAAATGCAGTTGTGCACATTTCTAAAGGTTAAAAAGCATGCATAAAGATGCCTACATGCATGACTGCCTAGCAAGATGTTGCTCTCTAATTTATGACATTGTTCAATCTACACCAGGAAGCTTTTAAGATGACAATCAGTAAATATACGACTGTTTTTTAAGATGCGGAGAGATCATATTTAGTAACCAAAATAAAGATCGTCCAAAACCATTTCTTGTAGCCTAAGGAAGTAACAAGCTCTACTGTTTGACAAGTCGCTTGTTTAGCAATGGCAAGAACCATACAAAAACCACTTCAAGCTCTATTTGAGTGGAATAAATCTTGAAGAATGCATAGCACCAATTCCAGGGCAGCCATGCTGACATGCTTGTAGCTAATTGTGAACTCGGCCAAATAATGACCAATCATTTTAGGCCGTACGGAAAGAAATGCCATGTTAGAAGTATTTAAATCTGAGAACATCGATAAAAATCAAAGAAAAGAGAAGCATACCCGATTTCAACTTGGTGAAAACCTTGCCATTATAGACTCCAATTGACGCTTCCAATCACCCCCGAATAATGATCATGTTTCGAAGATGTGTTCTTACTGGTTCAGGCTTTTCACCAGGAGAATTTGTGTGGCAATGATCATTTGATCTGCATAAAGGACTTGGATACATGCAAAGACCTAAAAGCAGAATGTAATAAATAGAAAATGCAAGATCTTTGTGACGGATCTAACAAAAGTGTGCAAAAAGCTGAAGAAATGCAAGATTTTGTTGCAAATGTACCAGAAATGTTCAGAAACCATATAAAATTTTGTTTCTAGTGGTGATCTTGCCTGGAGGAGAAAGTGCTAGCTGTCAGAGTCACTGCAAGAATGGAACAGTTTGAAGCATGATACTGCTAGATGCTCCATGCCACAGGAAGTGGAAGTCGGTGAAAGGATTAAAATTAAAAGGTTATGCACTACCACGTGAAGGAGGGAGGTGATGCACTAAGTGTATGTCCTTAGCTTCTGAAATAATTGCCAGTAGCCTACACATGAACATGTGCCATTTTCGATAGGGGAGACAATCGCATGCTCAACCAAAGCTGCTACAACTATCTTGTACAATTCCCAGTTCAGCACGATACTATGTCCTGAACCCAAACATTATCTTAGACACAGTTCATAACCATAGAAAGGCGGATCCTGCATGCACGGCAAAGATTAACCATTACGTATCCGTAGTTACCCCCGATCATTATTAACATAGAAGCACCAACACCTAGCTTGAATTAATGCCCCGAGGTCTCAAACATTAAGCACAAAACCGGTATGCACATCCATAAGTTCAATCAAGGGACAAAAAACTACATTGGCAAAGCTATGTGATTAACATATCCAAATGTTCATAACACCTTACATGTAATCAAAAGTATAATCTAACCTGAGATTTGCCACCTCCTAATTCAGAGTTTGACATTTGCTCTTTTGATGAACCAGCAAGCCTGTCAAGATGATAAAGGCATATGTGCATCATGGACATGGAAACTTTGCTCTTAATCTCTATCAGGAAAGTAAAGCAGAACATTAAAAGTTCATGGAATTAAAAGCAAATAAATTCCAAGCTACCTCCAGGTTAAGCTTTGGAACGCATTGGATAAGCAAGCTGAACACATTTTCTTGAAATATTTCTTGTGTAATCTATGCACATAGTTCAGGTACAGGTCCAAACTCACTATTACTATCAAATGTGAATTTGATCTCAGATATTCTTAGTTAGCATACTTTATGTTGGACAATTTGGAAAAGCAAAGATGCATGTGTGTTATTTGCTAGGGCCAATGCATCCATAGCCATCGAAATGCAGTTGTGCACATTTCTAAAGGTTAAAAAGCATGCATAAAGATGCCTACATGCATGACTGCCTAGCAAGATGTTGCTCTCTAATTTATGACATTGTTCAATCTACACCAGGAAGCTTTTTGACATTGTACTAAGAAACATTTTCCTTTATTAAATGGCTGAAAATTCTTCTGTATACATGATTCAAGTGAGCCTTACCTCAAGATAGAACTGATCTTAACTTTCAATTCTAGCGGTGCCATCTCCATGCTCGCTCACGATTAACCTCCGCAATTATCCTAATTACATTAGTTCATCTTCAGATACTTCTGGATAAGCTACATTAATTTCTGAAACAGATTCAAATGCATATCTAGACAAGTTAAAACCAGATGCTGAGTGAGATTCAAATACATAGAGTTTCAATCATCAATTAAGCATATTTTAATATAGAGTATCTTTTGAAGAAATATAGAGCGTCTTAGCCTTGTTAATGGTTGCAGGGGCAAAGAATATGAAGATAACATAATGGCTGCCATATGGTGTCAATATTCAAAGTTTTGCTTCCGCAACTTGAAATCATGGTAAAATACTTTAGACATGGGCTCTTAGAAATCATAAAATCATACTTTGAATTGACACTGGATATGAATATAACGAAATCAATAACCATATTGAACTGCAGCTAATGAAAAATCCTAAATTTTCTCACCGATCCAGGTTCTAAACCATTCATTTGCTATTCCATCTGCTCTAGCATACCCCGTTGGTCCAATTCTTCATCAACTATCCATAGCTTCAAGGGCAGACCTAAGCGTGAGGTTTTCAGCTCCTTCCTTGGCTAGAGCCTCTTCTGCAATCTTAGTTTCTTGGCCCACTAACCTAATCTGCATAGAAAAGGATACTTAAGCCATTAATATGAAGCGAGAAAGAAGAAACGCCATGCCAGTTACCTAAAAAAGTTACAGTACATCATTCTCAAGACAAAATCCAAAAGCATGTCTCATAGTAAGCAATTACCACTGCACCATGCCACCGGAGATTGAAAGGTTGAGGTTAAGGTCGGAATCAATACCGATGCAATCACAGGAAGAGAAACGCCAGACAAAACTGCCTTTTTTACCATAAGTTCAATCCAAAACATCTTGTGTCCATTAAAAGACACACTGGAAAAATTCTTCTGCTCCTGTATAAAGAGAATCGACATTAAAAGACCATGCCGCACTTGAAACAGTCGGTCCTGAATTGAAACAATCCTGGTGTAATGCTTGCTCCAATCTAGAAAAAGCTTCGGATGTGTTGCCCTAAATTAAAGACCCGAATCGACTATAAAACATCATTTGAAAGGAAGAGAGTCGATGTTCATTCGGCACAAAACTTTCCAACTGTTTTTAAATCTGACGCTCTAAAATGGAAGTTTTAAAATGCAACAAAATCAAGGGCCAAAAATGCGCACAGACTATCATAAAACGCCTTTATTATTATATATAGATAGATATAGATGATTAGGAGTGGCTTCCAGAAGGTTCTTTTATATCCGCACCGCCAGATCCTGGCCGTCGGTTTGCTCCCTCGCGATCTCGACCGTCGGATCTGGTGGCTTCCGGAAGTTTCTTGGCGGAGGTGTGGTAGCTTCCAGAATGTCTTGAAAATTCTGGAAGATGGCAAGAAATTCTGGAACATTCTTCAGTCTTCTGAATGCTCGTATATATATGAAACATTGGACGTTGACATGGTTTTGGAATTATCTATGCTTTTTCTACGGGCGGCTTCTGGTTCTGGCTATGGCTATCCAGCTATGGCGCTATGCTATCCAGCTATGGCGCTGATGGTTATGCACGCCATGGTTATGCTATATGGTTCTATAGTTATGGTGCTGACCTCGTCCTCATCTGCTACACGTCTAGCTTCAACTATATATTGCCTTATATTCTTCCGGCTTGGAGCCGTCAGCGTTCAAATCCGTGTTTTTTCTTTGGCAGTAATTTGGAGACTCGTTGGAACTGTGGATTTAAAGCGTTGAACTATGTATCTTTGAAGATCAACTGCAAAATCGTTCTGATGCCTAGATTTTTTACCTTTACGTTTGATTTTTTATGCAAGTAGCTACCATTTCTCTGTGTTTTATTGCAGGAGTTATAGGAGCAATTTCAACTGGAAAGTGTGTGCTAAAATCGAACACAGGGCTTTTAAATGTGGCGATCAACTTGGTTAAGGTAAGATTCTGCAAAGCTAGGCATTTTTTCTTTCTTTCGTGGCAAAGATGCCACCACAGGCGCTGGCTGCTACAGAATTGGACAGGTTTATGATTCATACTTTCCAAATAGATCCTGTAATCTGTGAATCTTGTGGAGGCTTCAGTGTCCAGCCTGACAATTGCTTTTAGCTTAACATTTTTGTGGCAAAACTCTGTAATTTTCAGAATAGAGCCTACTATCTATAATGATGGGTCTAAAAAACAGCCGCTATTTGCCATGCTATTATAGTTGCACGATGTGCCCACAGTTTAGAAAGTAACAAATTGAGTCTATTAGCCATAAATCGGGCCTTAGAGGCATGAAATCAGATATTTGAAGGCTGTTTTGCTTGATGGGGCTGTTATGATGTGCCCACAGCCTAAAAACCACCAAATCAGGTCTGGTAGCTACAAATCGAGCTTGATGGGCCTTAAAATTGGCATCTGTACTCTGTTCTTCTTGATAGGTGTTCAAATTCGAAAGGAAATCTCCAAATCCGACCTGATACTTAGCCAAATCAGGTCGGCCTTACCTTGCTCGCTGCCTCCAATCATCTGCAACCCATTTTCGGCCCCTGCATGAGCAATTTAGGCACAGGAGTCTTGAATAGAAGGGAATACCGGAGGCGGGTCAGCAAAATCCAGTGAAGTGGCAAATTTCTTGGCAAGAGCTTGACTTGGCAACGTAATAAGGCTTTGAGTTCAAGAGACAAGAGTTCAAAAGTGGCAAAGGAGGATCCGGCCGGCATCCCAATGGCATTGGAGATAAGAATTAGAGCAAATACATTGGCGGCCACATTAGGGTTACATTCGCTTTAGGGCATAAGAAAAACTGCCATATCAAGAAAATGAATATTGAAGCATACTTGCCTTTGGATGGGTGCACGAATTAAATTCCACATCATGTCATTTCCAATCTAGTGGTAAACATTAAATGCCTTATGTATCATATGTCAGGTTTGCACATTTGCAAGGATATAAAATTAATATAACAACTATGCCTTTTCCCCTTTTTTAAGGTTGTCACATGCTAAAATACGAATTCTAATGTAATCATTAAACACCATTCTAGGATATAAATCATTAAGTGGCCTATGTACCATGTGTCATGTCTCCCCTTTTACAAGAAACGAATTAATATAGTGGTCAACTTTGAAGCTTTCGAAAGGTCCCCAACATGCTAAATAAGATTCCTAAAGTAAATTTCAAACTCGTTATTTATTTTCAATGACCATGGTCCAAATAATTTCTATCTGTAAATAAAAGGGCTATAAAAGGCAAGTCTATTTAACATGTGAACACTTCTTTGTGCCTAAATGAAAGTGTGCACCCCCATTAAGCTAGTCAAATGCACTATTCACATAGATAGTGCCACATGGGCAATACATAGAAGATGTCATGCTTGGCCAAAGCCAATAGAATATTATTTACCAAGGGTAACTCCGCTCTCCCTTTTTAATGATATTACTAAATGAAGCTAGCATATCTCAATTCATCTAGACAGAATAGTATGAGCTAGACGCTGTGTAGCTTACTTTAAATTCCTTCTAGTAAACAAAGCACAATTTGATATCAGGTGATGAATACGTGTTTCAATGAGGAATTAGGTAAAAAATGTGGCAAATCCAAAAAAATACTATAGGTTTTCTTGAACATAGTAAATACTATATCATTTTCTTGAACATGTATCTTGCCAACATTTTGAGAATGACAGAAAAATTTTTAAGTACCTTATATTCGTGCATGGACCAAGCTTCTGACCTTGGAACAAAACAACGTTTTCATGGACAACAATAAATAAATGACAACAATGAACTCACTTCAACAATTTGCATCCGCCTTTATAGGTATAGTGCATGATCTATTACCAAAACCCAACACATATGAAATAAAATTGGTGGCTCCAATACCACTTCTTTGCCAAACAAATCACAATTGGTTAGAAATAAAATCTCAGGTTTAGAAAAGCTTCAAATTATAAAGCACAAAGCCAGCACCTCTGTCCACCTTTGGGAGCCGAATCCGAAGATATCGTAGTAAAAGATCTTTTTTTTTTAAACCTGTGATGGCCCTGGGCGACAAAATGTTGCAATGTGGTATCATGAAGCAACCAATTCACTCCTACCACCATAGCCTTACATAGTTATAACTCCATCTATAAGGCCCATAATGACAATGCTATACATATCATCATTCTTCCTAGTCTGGCATCTTGAAGCCATCATTTTGACAGAAACATATATTTGTTTTGGGTTCTTATACAACTCAATTCTTGTGCCGACGGACCTAGCTGAAAGTCATGGCATCATTTTTTGCAAGTGTGTTTACACAATTTGGCTTGGTATTTGACCATGATACTCATTTCTAGCTTGGCGTGCTAGGCAGAGGGAACCTTCATAGGAACTCAGAAAATTTCATAAAATCTACTCATAAAATGTAGGGGAATGTATTAAGGCAATTCAAGGAAGATTTTCGAGAATTGGAACCTAAAAGAATCTAGGAAAATCTAAAGAAATCTCTCTAAAATCTTCTATTTGCTTTTCCACGATACTTTGCAACGTGGACATAAAAATCATAGAGAAAAATGCATATGGAATCTACATAGAATGTGGAGCAATTTAAAAGAATCCTAGAATAATCTTTGAGAATAAGGGGAATCTTAAAATACACACCAATAGAGGAACATGCAAAGCGCAACATACTGCTGACCATCTCATAAAATCTACGAATGTAATGGATTTTTCATAATACCTTAGAGAAGCTAAGACAATTCCCATATAGTCCTGAAGAATCTAAAGGAATCTTATAAAACGTAAAAGAATTTAGGAGAATGTAACAGAACCTCAAAAAATCTAAGATGATCTGGGCAAATTCAAAACATGAGTAAGCACCTTAGGATCAAAATAAAAAGTTTAAACTCTACTTCTTCATAATGTTCTAAAACATACGTCGATATGAAATTGCACCGTAGAAACATGGTAAAATTGGAACATGCACCGTAGGACGTGCTAAATTTCTTGTGTAAGTATGTATATATATTATTTATATATATATACACATATATGTGTATAAATTGATTGTCTGAAGGTTATCTGCGTTATAAATTTATACCGAGAGAGCTGTCGCGGTATAAATTTATACCGAGAGAGCTCTCGCGGTATAATGAGGGAGCTCTCACGGTATAAATTTATACCGTGGGAGCTCTCGATGATGAATCGAGAGCTCTCGCGGTATAAATTTATACCGCTCGAAGTCCTTTAGCGGTATAAATTTATACCGCCGAGTCCATTTCGCGGTATAAATTTATACCATGCGAACTCGGCATGTTATATCCGCGACAAGACTACCTATTATGGTATAAATTTATACCACCCGAAATTTATTTTGAAGGCGTTATGTCCACGCATTGTCCCTCGCGGTATACATAAGTCTATAAGAGGCGGATGAGCAAATAAGAGCAAGTATATAAGATTTAAGAGCGGCGCCGCCGACTCCAACAAGGGCTTCAAAGTGTAAGTTTGTTCAATGAGGCATACTTTCATGTGAAAATGTTTGCTTCAATGAGGCAATGTCAAAATGTGTTGCATTTTTTACAGTTTTGTTCATAATTTTTGTCGATTTTGAAAACTTTGAATAAAATACCTTTTTGGCACTTTAGTGTGCTGTTTTTTTTTCAATGTCTATTTTGTTTAGTTTTTGAAAATATTACTATTTCTCAAACCAAACTAGGGGGGCCAAAAAGGGATGTCAAACAATTTTGAATGGAAGCTAAGTTCACACCCCCCCTCAAAAATGATGCCTAAAATTTTCAAATTGTCACACTTGTCACAAATATACCATGAAAAGGGGCCTTTTTAGGGGGATTTTAGGGAATCTTTCAAAGATTCCTTTTGAAGTGCGTTTTGAGCAAATTAGTGCGTTTCATTTTAAACTTTGTTTATAGTCTTCTTTGTGATGTCATTATTCTCTTGGCTCACTATATCAGGTACATTCTGGTACATCCATCTGTGACATGTACATTTCATGTACATCGAATGTATCAAATGTAAGTAACTTTAAAAGCGACCATTCAACCTACGTCTATTGTACATTTAATGTACATTTAATGTACATAATGTACGTAGGTGGACCCAAGCATGCAGATTGCAGAGAGAGAATATAGACCTATGCCCAAAAAATGCACATATATGTAACAAAGGTACATTAAATATGAATCACCTACAGATGCACTCCAACCACAGGAACACATGCATCCAAAAAAGGAACATGTACATCTACTTGCAGATGTAGACTCAATTAAATCCATGCATAACTAATACATAAAACAAAGCATACATCTGCAGCCCAAGCTCAAAAATAGAAGCATCAATAAACAAGCAAGTATATGCCTATGTACCCCTGCAAACAGATGTACAATAAAAAAAACACATACAAGAACAACAATGCACTATAAGACATACATGTAGAACTATGTAGATTACAGTAACAAATATGAATCAAGAGCAATCTAAGATTAATCATTTAGAGTAATGTATACCTTGTCCAGCAGGGAAACCAAGCTGATTTTGAATGCCCTCATCCCAAATGCAGCCTTTTATGCAATTCTGTTTTTCATATACGAGATAAGACAAGCAAAAGAGGCAATAGGATCTCTGCAAGGAGCCAGCAGCACCAAACCAGATTTGCCAAAGCATTGGCCACAGCAGGTACACGAATTGAATGCGATGAACTCTTGTACAGAAGTAGCTCCTACAGGATTTGGCCTAGGGTGCAGAACAATAGGTCCTGCTCTCCCCATGAAATCCAAAATCTGGGAATGCCTTTGTTGAACAAGTTCCATGCAACTAAGTTCTCCTTTGCTTGTTGAATTGAAATTTCATGTTTTTCAATGTCTCTAGTTGTTTCCTGCAAACCAATCTCCAGCTTAGAACAGTGCTGCTCCTTCTCTGTTCTACTCATAACCAAGTCTTCCAATTTGTATTTCAAAACTCCATAGCTAACTTGATTTCCAGCAGGATCATTGGCCAATTTGTCAAATTCCAACTTCGTGTCTTTTATTTTCAGGAAAATCTGCTGCAAATCTTCTTCTAGCATATCCTTTCTACCCTCAATCCGGCTGATCACTTTCAATGCATCCCTCCTTTTGGCTTCCAGTGCTTCCACTTCATTCAATAGGTTAATTTTATCCTCTGAACCATGCTTAAGTAACTGGTTTATTATGTCAACATCAGATTTAGAATAGCCTAAAGCCCTAGCATTCTAATGCAATACCACCTCCTGCTTGATGTTCGACGATTTTCCTGTTGTAGGTTCCTCTGTAATATCTGAAGTTTTTGCAAGATCCTTGGCGGTCTTAGCAACATCCACCCAATCAATAAGGCGTCCCTTCAAATGAAGAGCAAATGCCCGAGCAAAATATGTGGAAATATAGTGGTTTGTTACCTGCTTCTTGCCATAAACCAATTCATAATATTTAAAAAATTCTTCTTTCCAAGCATTCTGAACTCTGCCTTCCTTGAATCCTCTTCTATTCTTTGGAGCTGCACCCCATACTTCATTCATAATTTCCTCGAGTCCAGGTATGTGGATCTCGGGATGTTTTTCACGGAGATCTTTGGCTTGGATCACTGCCAAATGTTTTCTCTTTGCTGGTAATTTTCCACTGCCAGAATTGCTGGTTTCTTGGTTTGGCTGTGGTGAAGAGCAAGCACTGAGTTGGGGAACAGATTTTGGGGCCATAGTTGAACCAAGAATTGGTGATCGAAATGGAGGCAAAGTATGCGCGGGCCGGATTAGCGAACGCGAGGCAAAGCAGGCAAGAATTTGGTAAAGAAATTTAAAATCCGAAAATGGTGCCCGAAAATGGTGCGGTTGCAGAGTGGTGGATAGCATTAATCATGGCAGTTACTAGTGGTTCATGATTATAGGACTCCCTAATTTGTGCATTGGGTACATATGTATATGTATAAAAAGGGCTACATTTCTAGACACCCTTTCATGCTTTTACCGAGATACATTGGTTGGAATTGGCCATTCTTTGACTGCTTCAATTTTAGCTGGGTCGGTGGTTATTTCTTCGGCAGACACAATATGTCCTAGGTACTTGCGACACTTGGAGAACTTGGCATATAGTTGGTGGCACCTCAATTTCTGTAGGGCCAACCGAAGATGTCGTTCATGATCCTCTAAGGTCTTATTGTATATGAGGATGTCATCGAAGAATGTGATGACAAAATCATCGAGGTACTCGCGGAAGATATCATTCATAACCCTCATGAAGGTGGCCGGAGCATTGGTCAGGCCAAATGGCATTACCGTGAACTCGTAATGCCCATAACGCGTCCAGAAAGTGGACTTATGGATGTCATCCTCCTTAATCCTTATCTGGTGATATCCCGACCGAAGATCAATCTTTGTAAAATACTTAGCCCCTTGTAACTGATCCATGAGATCGGCCGCTCTCGGCAAAGCATAGCGATTCTTAATAGTATGCTTGTTTAGCAGGCGGTAATCGACGCACATTCTTAGGATGCCATCCTTTTTATTGACAAAGAGTATTGGGGCTCCAAAAGGTGAAACACTAGGCCTAATGAAGCCTAATTTGAGGAGTTCCTGCAACTACTTCTTAAGCTCGATCAATTCAGGAATACTCATCCGATATGAGGCCTTACTGGTAGGCTTAGTGCCTGGTACCAAGGTGATTTCACATTCCACCCCTCTAAAAGGTGGTAACCGATGGATTTCATGGGGAAAAAGATCATGGTATTCCCGAAGAACTACAGTTATCGCTCGGGGCAAGGCATCAAAAACTTCATCCTGTTTGGACTTAGCTTCTACTGAAGCAAATCGAATCATGCTGAGAGCCCTATGCAACTGGCGTAATGAAATACATTGCATAATGGGAATAACCCGCTTACCTGCTATAGTGACTCGGGCTCCATTGGCTGCATTAAAGGTAACCTCTCATTTCTCATAGTCAATGTTGGCCTTGGCAGCAGCCAGGAATTCCATTCCTACAATGAGGTCATAGCGGCCAATAAACATTATTTCCGCTCCTAGAGCAACAGGTGCTCCTGGCAGCTGAATATTCAAATTGATGCGTCGACCACGGGTGTGGCGTATAGCCCCACTTGCCAAGGTAACTGGACGTGGCCTAGACTTCAAAGGAGTAATCTGTAAGGCTTCTGCCATTCTAGGAGATGCAAAGTTATGCGTGCTACCAGTGTCCATAAGGATAATGAAGGGTTTACAACCTACTTGACCAACAACACTGTTGCAAATTAAACGGGAGTGTTGCAGCGCTCCCATTTCAAAGATTCCTTTAGAAAAAGCACGTCACTTCAAAAATTAGGCTTTTTTAAGAGAGGTTTAAAGTTTCAGGAGTATCAATTTTTTTTTGGGCCTATTTTTGGGGTATTCTTTGGACACGACTTTGGTTTTTTGGAGTTAAGCACGTGAAAATAGCAGAATTGAGACATGAACACGTAATTTTATAGAGGTGGATGTACAAAAAACACAAATTTAGTAAACATAATAATAATAATTTCATTACTGTTTTTGTGTTATATCAATAATGGCCAATAATGGCAATAAATAATAGATGTCAATCAGTAGCCACAACAAAAATCCGTCAGAGATCTAAATTAAAGTCTTCTTCATTCTTCTTCTTTGCTCTCGACACTTGATCTCTATCGTTTCACCTTTCTCACGGTGACTTAGGCTTTTCGTGTTGGTGGTATTGTAGCTAGAGCAACTTCTTTCAGCTACGCAAATGTAGCCGTCTTCCAAAGAGCTTGTAAAAGGAGGTCAGTATCTCGAAGATGTCATCTTAGCAAAATCAGAATTAGACTTTGCCCCCAACTCTTGATTCTCGTCTGGTAGAGTTGGTAAGGCAGAAAGTCTCATCTTGATGAATTGTGCTGACCTCCTTATCAATGTCTTGACTACACAATTTCGGCCCTTCTTAAGTGCACAAGCAATAGTTATACGAGTCGGAAAATCGCCGAGCACCCAATCTCGGGGCGTGGAAAACATGTCGGAAGATGGTTAATCGACACGTGGCTTCCGGTAGTGATTCACTATTCTTCCTTGTGCACTAGGGTCCTGCGCTCGCAAACACTGGAAACTCCAACACGTTTGAAAAGTTATGGCAAACCGTTTTGTTGAAGTGTTCCATTGTATGTTTCCCATCGAAACTCAATAAGCCACATGGAGATATTCGACCTTACTCGGCGATCATGCGGGCCTCCACCATGGTAATTAATATTTGTTTTATACCTAAGGAACAAAAAAAATAAAAAAGGATTTAAATCTGACCAAAAGAAACGTATTGGGAATAGAAACTCCTAACAAAATTTTAAAATGCTACAGTTTGTAACTAAAAAAAAGAAGGTAATGAAAACAAAAGGACTTGTGTATTCGGAATAAGTGCTTACCAAAACCAGATTTTCATAACAACTTTTGGCGCAGTGAACCAAAATGATTCTTAAAAGCTGGCTTCCACAAGGCGGATTGCATGCTTGAGTGAAATACAACCAGCCTCAATGTTTTGCCATGGTAATTTGCTTTATACCGTCGGACGAAAGCATTAAACTCGAGTTTTTAAATGGCTGGTCATCGTGGCGGTGTCTTTCGCCTTTTAAACCCATATGGAAGGTCGGCTATTACCAAGGTAAAATCACGGAGCTTTATTGATTCGGCTAGTTTGGTGCAATCACCGCGGTACTATCTGAGAACAAGTTATTTTGATCGTACATTGTAAACCGTCAGAATCGGAGGGCTCGGTGTCCAAAACATGCCTGTCGCCCGGCGTCCTCTCTTCTCGCTTTGTCTGTCGACCCGGATGCATGAAGCCCTCGGCAGGTCCTTATTTTTCTTTTTGCTCTGCAAAAAGAAACGTCTTAGTAACACGAAGAACAACAATATGAAAAACAATTCAACATACCCAGCCTTCAAAATTTGGCGCATATTGGATAATCCTATTGTCCGAGGTTGTGATAGGGTAAAGCTCTTTGCACCTTTCCCAGCTGTCGACATTTAACTGCTCCATTAAGCATGTTTGACATGTGATGACATTTTTCTGGCTGTAATATAATACGAACGTTAGAAGGAGCAAAACTAAAAAGGAAAGCAACAAGAATGAATCATTTAAAGACTGTAAGATAAAGTGTATTCCAGAATACACTTCGGCCCTCACACTATAAGGCAAAGTGTATTCCGGAATATACTTTGTCTCTTGCTTGAGGGCCAAACTGTATTCTGGAATACACTTTGTCTCTTACGTGAGGGCCAAAGTGTATTCCAGAATACACTTTGTCTCCTTCGACTGGGCCAAAGTGTATTCCGGAATACACTTTGTCTTTCATGTGTGAGCCACAGTGTATTTCGGAAAACACTTCTTCCTAACAAACAAAAAACCCAAAGTGGCATTCTTACTTGTGGAGCTCCTTGGACATTTCTTCTAGTGTAAACTCCTTATCAACAACCTTTTGCAGTAGCCTTTCTAGTATATCCATATCTGTGAAGCCCTGCATTTCTCGCCAAACAGTTATAGTCATTTCCTTTTTGGGGACGTCGGATCCTTTTTTCTTTTCCGAGACCTTTCCTTTGCTTTTCAAATCACCACGCTCGAACATGGTGAAGATTTCGTTTTGGAGGTCCCAAATCTGCAGAGAAAAAAGCGATGTCAGTGGGAAAGTTGCAGGTGTATTCTAGAATACAAGAAACTTACTATGCCGTCTCTAAAGGCTAGTTGGAACCAGTTGTCATGTGGTATTAGGGATTGCCGTTTGTTAGCCTCGTCGTATTTGAGGCAGCACTCCACAGCACACGCTTCCTTCAGTTCCAGAGAGTATTGTGGTTTCTTCAAATCATCTCCATATTTTTCTTTAAATATAACATATTCCCTGTGCATGAACCTGATTTTGTCCACGAAACTCATTTTAAGCTTATATTAGATTTGTCGGCATTGTGCGTGTTGGCAGCGATTTTGGCTTCTTAAATGCAATCGGAACCCGCGATGCGCTTAGTAGAAACCGAGAGAGATATCTTGGATTGTGTTTCTCCTTGTACAAGCTGCCTCCTTGCTTTGAAACCGTGGTTTCCCCAAGGACATAGTGCATGTAGGTGTCGCTTTTTCTGTGGGTAGTCCTTGGGGTCCATGCTTTGGGATCGTCAACAAGAACAACAATTGGAGCAACATGGGCATTGGGATTGCTCCTTATTACGTCCTTGATTTCTTAAGTGGTCGGCATAGATTTTTTCGCGAACACGAAGGGCTCACCATCTTCATTCTTGATTGGCAACCTCATGGAAGTTAACGGCAAGTATATCACACCTTGCACATACTTGTTACGATTAATTTCTTCCATCCTCTCACGAGGTCTTGTCCACCTTTTTTTTTTCTTTAATGGCCACCCGGGCCCTTTCCCTTCTTCGTTTTTGGTTGTTCCTCGGGAGTTTCTGCCACTTCAAACTTCTTTGTACCTTCGCTTTTTGGTTCCTTAGCGGCTATGGTGGCTCTTGGCCTGCTAAGTTTCTTTGGCGGCACTGGGGGAACTTCCTCTTCTTGTTCTTGGGACCCTCCATCTGATGACCTCCCGGAGGTGATGATCCTGATCTACCTGCATCTGATTGCTCGGACTCACTGACAGGAAAGTCCTCGCTTGTACTAGAACAAACCTGTCTAATTAGTGAGAAACCTGAGGGCTACGTTTGGTCGGTAGTGAGAAAAAGAATTTGTTGTGCACTGTGGTTGCTGACGACAATTCTAAAGAATCACGATGTCTACAACAATGAAGCCTTGGGAGGTTTTGAAGGATAGCCTCCCCACCTGACCTCCTTGTCCGGCAACCTCGGAGACCTCTTTTATTGTCCCTAGGTTAACGAACTCGGTGTCGGCATACCTTTTATTCCCAGCACTTTTACAGACATGTAGAAATGTCAGTGTGCTGTATTTTCCGTCTGCACCCCTGGTAACGAACCATTGCATTTGAAAGTTTTCGTAAATAGCAGGCTCGTCCGTGTCAGCGGTGTGCTTCTGAGGGTGTGGACGCCTAACCTTCAGAGATTTTTTTAGTGCCCTTTTGCTTCCTTTTTCCCTGCCACTGAAACGTTTAAAACAACAATGTTAAAACAGAAAATGAGATGAAAGCTATATTCCAGAATAAGATTTACTAATCTTGTGCCCTAAAGGCCAGCAAAAGACAAGAAAACAAGCACAAATATTGTCGTTCTAACTTAATTTTTTATGCCTTAATTGGACTAAAAAGTGGTACGTTCAACCTAAAAAGTGGTCTGTTTCAGCTAAAAAGTGGTATGTTTAAGTGCAAAAAAACAAGTGTATTCAAGAAGATAAGCCAAGTGTATTCTGGAATACACTTTGCTCACTGGCGGAGTGCAAAGTGTATTCCGGAATACACTTTTCCCTTCAGGCAAAGAGCAAAGTGTCGGAATACACTTTTCCCTTCAGCCAAAGTGTATTCCGGAATATACTTTGAGCTTTGGCGAGTGCAAAAGTGTATTAGGAGGAATACACTTTGCACTTCTCCGGATTGCACCGCCGGAAGCTCAAAGTGTATTCGGAATACACTTTGGCTTACAAAAAGCAAATCAGAAAACACCTAAAGGCGTACTATGTACTTTTAATTGCTCACCGTCCATTATTTTTGGCTATGTAAATCGAATCTGAAAGAAATCAATATAGATCGGAAGGGCTTCTGGTGAAACTAAATCTCTGGAAGCGGAATACGAACGAGGCGCTCAATTTTCCTTTTAAAGGTAGGCCACCGTCGGTCGTGTTTTTCTATGTGATGCGGAATCACGCCTTGTCCAAACACTCGGCCAAGTGTATTCGAATAGCATCAGGTAACACACACAAACAAATCGCACACAAATTAGTATTCCGGAATAGCATTTGTATTCTCGAATATCATTAGTCAATCGACTTGTGAGTTAGTAACAAGTCCACATTTTTTGCAGGTTGTTTAACATGGTTAACCGCCGTGTGAACAAACTTCCACCACCATTTGTTTTCCCAAGTACTTCTACCCGGATGGAACACAAGGCGGAGGCGCTTCTTCAATACCTACCTCGACAAGGTCTTTGTTGCTTTCGAAGACACTCAGGAGTCCGGTAACTAGTAGGCGCCACCACCTTTCCAACCCTCTCCAAGTCGATGGGAAACCCGGGCTGCCACCACCTTTCCAACCCTCACATTTGCCGCGTAGCAATCTTCCACCACCATTTGTACCATCCCCGACACTATAAATGCTCGACCTCGAGAAAATTTTTCAAAACGGACTACCTTAGCCATTTGTAGTTTCTCCATCTTCACTTACACAATCAAGGGAATACAACACGTTTAAGAGGCTGCGAGATTCACCATAGCTTCTCCCACCACGATTTCACTACAAATGAAGGCGACCTTGCAACATCTACTCTTCTTCACACTGGCAGGTGGTGACACATGGGTTTGCGAGAATTTGATGCGCTATAAGACATGTTTGAGCGAACTCCTTGTGAAGAAGCTACAACAACTTTTCGTAGGCACATCATATGGTGGCCCATCCTTCATTCAACTTTGTACCTCCACCTTGTAGGGATGCTGACTTCCGTGGTTTGTTCTCCTCTACAAGCACACCACTAAGGGTAGAGGAGGTCACCCCAGTAGAACTCTCTTGAGGAAGATGAAGACACCAGCAGAAGTGCAGCGAGATTACACATTCTCTAGCCGATCCACCAAGAAATTCAAGGTGGATTATGGTTTGAGAGCATGCTCCTCTGTAAGAAGAAGAAACCTTATGGACCGAGCATAAAATGAGAAGACTTTTAAGAAGTAAATCTTTGCTCATTGGGTTGCATCAACAAATTTAACATGGCTAAATTACGAGCAATTAGAGACAACTACGGTTCAATGACATTGGCTGACGAATACCTACTTGGCCTATCATGTAAGACCGGACCATAACACCTTCTTGCACTACATTAACCCGTCAAGAAGTTTGTCGGAAATGCTTTATGGTTGTCCACCGTTTAGGGTCCACTATAGAATGTCTAGAATACACAAAAGATGGACAAAAATCCAGCAATTGATGATCATTGTGGACCAAGAAGAGTTGTAACCATGCATGCCCTTCTTCTTGTGTGTCATGGATGGAGAAATATTTTAGAGAAACATGTGAGAAGGCGCCTAATGACAACATGTATCATTTAAGCGATAACATCACCAAAAGATGTTTTTAATGAGTACAAAGAGACTTGCACTCGCCCGGCGACATCTCTTACTCACGCTTCACCGGACTATGGAAAAGTGAATTCGGTTTAGTGAAAATTCCGGAGACATAGAATGTGTGCGAGAATTAAAGAGTCAACGGCGCAAAGGCAGAGTCGAAAGAAGTAAGCTCATGTTCTCAATCTCTCACTTGTTTTAAAGAAAATGCTTTGACCTGATTTCTTCTGGATATTGTGCAACGAGAACCTTGCCGGACATCGTGAACAACAAGCAAGCCAGAGAGAAGAAAGCTTGCCAAACACGGGAAAAAAGCTCTTGAGCGTCCCTTTGCAATATATATGCATTTGTGATTGATGGAATGGACCAAAAAAAAAACTACTCTACCGCATTTTTTGAACATTCCTAAAGATGTGTGCGGAGGAATGTTTTGTTAAGGTCCACCTTGTAGGAGCCATGGTCTTCAAAGGAAGTCTAAAAGTGCAAAAGTATTTTTGACGTATCCAAACTTGCATGGTGACCCCAACCTCACAATTACAATTCTTAACAAGGTCTGTGGAGCAAGAGCAATTACCACCGGTGATTTACGCAACTTGACAATACTACAAAGGGAGAACAAGAATCAAACACTCTTTGTGTCTTGTGCCATGTTAGTGGAGCTAGGGATCTTTAGAAAAGTGAAGGCGGGTTTCTTACTTGTAGGCCACACTCATGATCAAATTGACCAAATGTTCAGCCAGATTTTTAAATGCGCCTCGGAAGGAAGAAGGCTTTTCTCTCTTCCTACTTTAGTTGAATTATTGAAGATTCTTACACTCCCCACTCATTTGATCGATCTTCTTAAAGAGGCTGCTGATTTGAGAGAGTTTATTTTCTCTCAACGTTCGAGCAGAGAACAAGCCGTGAACAAATTGAATGACCTCACCTTTCAACATCACATCAAGTTCTACTTGACCGGATGGCCAAAGTTTCTTCACGAGGGAAGAAGTATACCACAACTAAAGACTGGAGTCCACCCGGATGGATTGCGCCGTTAAATATATTCGGACACTTCCTTCATAGAGCGTCTTTGAGCAACTTCCTCTCAAAAATCCTAAGGAGTCCAAGCGGAAGAAAAGTACCCGAGTCATCCTTAAAAGCCATTGAAAATGGAATTTCCTCAGGCTTTAAGTACTTCTTAGAAGAAGATCGGATGTGGTGGAGTAATTTCTTTCTCGAACAGAAAATTGTTGTGAAAAATATAGCTCTAAGACAGTTGCAAGAACCATTTCAATGGCCTAACACCTTCCATCAACCCCAGCACCAAGCAGGTCCAAGCAATGCTACATTAGCACCTGCAGTAGAAGAAGACGAGGATCGAGTCATGTACCTCGGACCAAGACGCAGGAATGAGCCTCAAGGTAATATCACAGAAATTACCAAAAGGGTATGCTAATTGCTCTTCAAGCGAGGAGGATGACAAAGGTCGACCTTTCTGGATAGCAAAAGTGCTTGACACAGTCAAGGAGGAAGGCTTAGTCACTAAACTCAAGATTCATTGGCTTGCAACATGCTCAGAAAATGCTTTTGAAGGTAGATATGAGTTAGAAATGAGAAGCCAAGGAAAAGGGAGAAAGTCCAAGAAGGTGGGTTGTAGGGATGAGCTGATCCTTAATGACGTGACTATATTGTGCTATGATTTTAAATTGAAATCTGATAATTGTCTATGCCAGAGGACTATCAATTTGCTTAAAAAAGCTTGTAATTACGAAGAAGATGATGAAGAAGGTGGTGGCAATGCTTCACCATCTGTTGGTAGTGATGAGGAAGATAACTCAAGCACTTCCTCTAGTGACAGTGAAAGAAGTGAAGGTGATGAGGATGGCATAAATGAACATGATGACGTCCTGGATCCCTCTCTCATCACTCCTCACACTTTTGTACATAACTGAGTCTTAGAAAAAGACTGTAAATTTTGCATGTGAATATGAAGATTCTATCTTCAAATTTTGAGAATACTACAGTTTCAGTTATGGACGTACTTCAATTTTTTGTTAAATATTTTATCCTCTGAAATTAGAGTTTCTCTATACTTCAAGAACATTCTATTTGCTAAGAAAAGTGACACTTTAAAAAAGTCAATTCTTTCGTTGCACAAAAAAATTAGTCACTTTGGGGGGGGTCAAAATAGAATTTCATGCATCCTTTTTTTTTAACCTCGTTTTACCCCCTTTTGTAAAAAAAAAGGGGAATCTTTGAGGAATATTCCTTTCACTCTCGTTTCGATGATTTACTCCCGTTTAATACGCAATCTTGTTCAACCGTAGAGATGACAGATGGCTGGTGGTTGGCTTGACCTGTTTCAATGGCAGCATAGATATGAGACTCATCTGTTATATAGTCAGGCGCTTCATCCTCAACAGCATTGTCTGGATGGTTTGGGTCCCCCGCACCTTCCCAATCCATATCCGCAAGGGCGGCCTGCACAGTCTGGGTAATGTAAGGGCATTCTTGCATACGGTGGCCCAGGCAGAAACACCTATAGCAAGCCTTGTCCTTGCGTAACTGTTCACGGGCCTCCTTAGGGATAGCATGGAGGATATCTCTGAAAGCTCCCGCAGTATTGGTAGACTTCTCTGGTACAGTAAAGGAAACTTTCTTCTTAGTTTTCTGATATCCAGTAGAGGCAGGAGGTCGTGGACTAGGTGAGCGCCCCCTGTACGGTGTATACCCCTTGTTCTGAGTGAACGAAGAGGGTCGTGGTGGCTGGTACTTGGGAGTGTCTTCTTCTAGGCTAAGTACTTTAGCCTCTGCTTCTGCAACTGTCTTAGGGTCTATTGCTCGAACCATTTTCCTTAAGGTAGGGGATAAACCCTCTATATACCCTTCAACTGCCCTACGCTCATTTATCCCAAGCGTAACCTCATGAACTCATCCGTATAAGACTGGACAGTCATGTTTTTCTGTTCCAGGCGGTAGAAGGTTTGGATCTGTTGACAACGATGGGCCCTGGGCACATAATGTGACTTGAAGGCTTTAGCAAAGACCTTATAGCGGCACCTTTCCCTCGTGAGCCCATGGGAGCGGGCATATCTTTTCCACCAGATACGCGCTGACCCTGTAAGATTGGTGGTGGCAACTTTGTCGATATCCTTCTCGGTCATTCTGTATGACTTACCGAACTCCTGCATTTCGTCCAACCATCATTCTGCATCCATTCCGGACCTGGTTTTCCCTGAAAATTGTTCCAGCTTCCGGTTCTTCCAAATGCTAGTGATGGCCGAATCCACTGTTTTTTTATAATCCTTTTTGTTGGCCTTCGTAGAGTCGGCCTCGTCCTCAGAGGAGTCAGAAGAGTCAGAAGACTCGGAGGTAGCATTCGAAGAAGAATTAGGGCGTGCCCTCTTAGATCGACTTGCTGTGGTGGCACAGGTGCAAATGCGGGTGGCGGCAGCTGTGGATTCTGTGGAGCAGGAATCTCTGGTCCGTACTCCTGTGGCATTTGAGGTGGATTGATTTGCAGTACATAGGCCTGGAGCTCAGTAAGCTGACGCTTCATGATAGTGAGCTCTTGCTCGGGGGTAAGATGGCCCGGTTGCGCGGGTGTCGCCCAAGGGGGAGGGCGTGCACCATCTAAGATAGAAACAAATTCAAGATAAGCATACTAATTCCATTAGTGATGACAAGAACTTTACAAGAGAGAACACTTTTATTATTAAGATGAAAACACGGCTACAAAAAGATCTTGGCATCACATACAATGAACTGAAGTTACATTTATACAAGGCGGGTATTAAAACAAGCTAGCTTAGGCTGAGTAAGGGGATAAAGGATAGAGTATCGAATACTCTCCCTTACTGCTCGGACCAGCTTATACCTAGTCCAAGATTGGATGATGACGTCTTGGAGCTCCAAGGTTGGGCTGATGATTAAAAGATTGAAGAGATCACGGAGCGCGTAAAATATCTGCCAAAGATGATCATTAGCATCGTCAAAAGCTTCCTGCTTAGTGCAGTCCCAATACGACTAAGTTCGACGAAGCGTAAGCTGTAAGTGTTAATAAGCATGGTCGCGAAGGATGTTAACTATCTGGAAGCCCTTGATGGGTCGTGCGGCGGCGGCGGCAGCGGCTCCTCCTCCTCCTCCTCCTCCTCCTCCAGAATAAACATACAATAAGTAAATCATTCTTTATACTTCAAACTCTTGAAAGAGAGAGACAAGTATTGTAGGAAAAACAAATTCTTGTATTCAAAAAGTGCATCAAAATGTCGATGCAATAATACATATGTTTGAGTGGCCAAAGGCCATACTCTATAATGCCTCTTATGTCTAATTAGGAGCTAGGCCCCGCATCATGATCCATTGGTGTAGGAGGGGGTGGTGGCGGCCAATGGTGTAACAGGGTAACCCCTGGGTCAACATTAGCGGGTGCAAGGGAAGCAACCTCTGGTGGATAGGCAACAGCTAATGGAGCTGCCGTAAGGAGCTTCATGCTCATCCACGGTGCTATATCTTGGCCCAAGGCGGTAAGGGCGAAGTCCCGACACACCAACACATAAGTGAGGATGTGATAAGGAAGCTTCTTGTGCCCCGCCAGGGTGGACAAGGCACGGAGACTCCACCACGATGCTTCAGCTTCTGGGGCCAGGTCTCGTGCCACAAAAAGGACCTGCCCTTGCTGGAAGGCTGATAAGAAGAAGCGTGTGAGGTGATTCCCCAACGCTTTACCTTGTGGTGTAACCGCAGTAGCTACCTCCTTATCCAGGTCCATAGAGACCTCTTCCTCCTTGAGCTCTTCTTGCTCGTCCTTAAGATGAGTGGGATTATGATAAAGATCTTCCCCTTCTTCATCTGATTCAGAAGGGATTTCGACCATATTGATGTTTGGGACGTGAGGTCCCATGGCCGTAAAGGCTTCCGGAGGAGTGAGATGGAGGATCTTGAAGTACAAGATCTCTGAAGAAGACTATCAGTTGGCTCTATAGTCTCCTGATGGAACTGGAGGAGCTGCTGTACCTCTGGTGGGAGATCTACGGGTATAAAATCAATAAAGTCATCCATGCAATACTCAGCCACTTCATAGAGCACCTGCACTTTGTCTCGGCGCTTCAAACCGGCCACTACATGATATGTCCAGAGAATATCATCCAACAGGAGGAACTCCTGGCCTTGGTGATAGACAACCGAAAGGGCATCCAATCCGGTCAAGCGTGCTCCCCGATCCCGGTGTGACGGCATCTGTTCGGCCAGCTGCTTCCACCGGACGAAATCATCCATCCTTATATACTCGTCTTCTTCCTCATCTGAAGAATCAGGAACCTTGCCCTTCTCTGCTGGCAGGGTATTATCCTCCACATACTGATCCATGAGAACATTGGCCAAAGCAAAGGCCACTTCAAGGTATTGCCGACCCTCATGCATGACGACGAGTGGGTTGCGGCCCCATTGGAGTTTGCCCTTAAGCACGTCGTATGCATGTGTGTCTCCTCCGAACATTTCCCTCACTACAACTAACTCTATGTAAAGCTGCGGCGGCTCTCCCAAAGGAATGCAAAGAGAAAGCATTTCTTGGGTATAGAACTCTAGAAATCTAGCATAGTCAGGATGACTTTGCATGTTGGATATAAGATCTATCTTTTGGAGTAGGAAAGGCTGTAGAAGGTCGAAGGGAACTTGAGGGTCCCAGTGTTCTCCATCTTGATACCATTCGAGTAGGGTTGAGGTGGCCATTGGCACTGCAAGGGATGGAGGAGGAGGATGAACAGAAAGGTAAGAGATAAGGAATGAAACCCTAAAAACTCTTAAATAGCTTTTTCACTTTTATGCTGACGTCAGCATCCATATTTTAAATAATTATTAAAATTTCTTTATTTATTATTATTAATTATTTCGTAACAGAGACTAAGTAGGCAAAATTTGGATTGATATTTATCCCTACAAAATTATTACAAGGAATATGCTTGAAAACAAGCTAAAGATGATGTCCCCGAATTCTCCGAGCAAGAGCTAAGTCTTTGGTCATGATTGTGACCCTCTTTGCGTGGATAGCGCAAATGTTCGCATCCCCGAAAAGGGCTATCAGATAGGCTTCAGCAGCCTCCTGGAGCGCCAAAATAGCAAAAGTTTAGAAGCGGAGGTCGGTCTTAAACTGTTGGGCTATCTGTCGGACCAACCTCTGGAAAGGCAGCTTCCGTAATAACAACTCCGTGGTCTTTTGGTATTTACGGATCTCGTAAAAGCCCACGGTGCGGTGAAAGCGATGGGGTTTTCCTTGAAGTAGCCGCCCTGCAGTGGGGTCGCGGGGGCTTCTTGGGCAAAGTCTTGTCCACCTGGCCCCGGATGGGGGCCCGTGCGGCGTGTACTTCGTTCTTCCCGTGACTTCGGTTCGTATGCTTCCCTATGTTCCCGACAACCTTGAGCTTCTCCTTATATTGGCTTGGAGCTTACGAAGCGATTGGACTTACGTAGATCGTCTCTCTTAATGGCGGGCTTTGCCTTGTCGGATCGTAGCGGGACTTTTACGCTTTCGAGTTAGACTGCTGCTTTTTGTTAGTCTGTTTTTTTGTTGTTGGTCTTCTTTGCTCTCTGGCATTTGCTCCTCTTTGGGCTTTCGGTTGTTCACGAGCCTCATGAGGCTGCAGCCATGTCTGCGCCTCTACCTGGTATCACGTCGGACCGTGGTAACCCTTCGGGCTTGATTCCATGCGATAGCTTGGTCCGTAGGACTACATATCCGGTGGATCGCTATTAAGTAATCCAGGTTGATATGAGATGGGACCTCACCCCAAGCAAGACTTTGGGTAGCCTCATCGTATTCATATGGAGGAAGGTCAGGGGGGTTACAGTCGATGATGGCCCTCCTCACCCAGGTAGACATACTCGCGGCCCCCAGCTGCGGTGTCTTCCCTTTCTATTTCTTTGATGTCATCTTCTTGGGCCCTTCCGAATGTCCTCCTCTTCAGGGACTTCTTCACACTCAGATGGGTAAAACTTGACCAGCATCATAACTTGGTCGGGCTGCTCAACTATAGTATATGACTGATGTAAAAGGTTGAGCTTTATCAAGAAGCGCTCGGAGAGGTGGAAAATAGGATAGGGTATCCTATGGCCGTCAATGAAGCGTTGCACCAGCTAGACTAAAAGAAGCTCGACCTTGTCAGGGTCGGTAGCCAGATGCTCCCCAAGCTGGGAATAGATCTAGGATATGCTGAGGGAGCCGTAGCTCTGAGTACTCTTAGTACGTGCCATGCTCATTGGTCTAGTCAAGGAAAGGAACAATAGGGAAGGACGTTGTGCCGGAAAAAGGCGGGAAGGGAGGCACTAAGGGGTGGTGATGGCAACGGGCGCAAGCAGAGGCGAGGTTCGAAGAGCTTGAGTTCCAGCGGCTATGGCGAACGGCTAAGGTAGATGCGTGGAAGGAGTGAGGCAAAAGAAAACGTCTCTTTAACTTTTAAGTTTTGAATTTGTTTTTTTCGAAAAAACCCTCTTTTTTTTTTAAATATTTTTATACGGCGGCGATATGCGCGTATACGGTTGGGCGTCGGTCCCATTATACGTGTTTCTATTTGAATTCTAAGATGCCAAACGTGAGCGGCGCCCGAGTTGGTTTTTGAGCCACTTCTTTGCCCTGTTGCTGCCGGATGACGACTCCCCTAGGGTATTTGAACCACGCGCGACACGTTGGAGCAAAAATCTCGTCGATCCGAGCTACGTGGAGAAAGTTATGGCGCGTACAAAACTCCAACCTCTGGCACCACTTTCTGACCTTAACCGCTCCATTAGAGAATACTCTCCTACACACAAGGTCATTCCTCTCGTACTAGGCCAACTAACATGCTAACTACAGAGTTTGACTACTTTAACCTAGGAGAAGTACCGTCAACTAACGAGTTAGACTATGGCCAGCGCAATGATTTTGGTCCACCAAAACCATGCTCTGATACCATTGTGACGCTCCCAGAGTCTATATGATGCTCCCATCATATAAATACGGGAATTCTCCTCCCATGGCGACTATATCACCCTGGTAAGGCCCTCTGTCATACTCGGACCACATGGGATGGCCAGGTGTCCGGGCGAGGAACACGGAGGTGTCATTCGTCCCATGTCCTCTATGGAAAATCCTATACAGGAGAAGCATACATAGACGTTAGCATACAATAATCATGCCAAAATAATATACCACCACGAAGGGTGGCCCATCCATCATCATCACGAAAAAGACAATATAACCCTAATAACACGAAATAACACTATGACAAGGCGCTACCCTGGGCTCAGACTCCAAGGGATCAACTGATGGCCAGGGCCTCAAGATATCAACAGACGGAAGTATAACATGGCGTTGGCTGGCATGAGACAATGGCTAGGGTAGCCACTCCATCCGCCCCTCCTGTGCACACTTTGCAGATAGGCTGAATCATGCTATGGCGTGCTTGTAGCCATCCGGAGACGCAATCCCAAGGAATCACCCTACGGGACTACTCCAGGTTAATCTCCCCGGTCCGATGAGGCAGGTCAGAGAGGCGTCTCCTTCCCAAGTATGACAGATCCCTGGGTGTGCTAGAGAACATGTGCCCCCTCAGTGACCCCCGCATCCGTACCCGACTTACTCCCCTAAATCTAAAGGCTGGCTCACCAGCCCGTTCGAGCCCAGGGCGTCCATATAGGCACCTCCCTCCGGCCCAGAGAGTGTCAGACCCATCCCCGGCCCACACACGGTGACCGGCTATAAGCCTAGCACACTATAGGAGTCCTGTAGCCGCGCTAGGCAAGACCCCACCCCCGATTCACCATCATACTCGTTATCTGGTGTTGAACCACATCATAGCATCCACAGCCAGGTTGGCTCTTGTGCACAGGCCGCATCTATTGGGTATTAAGGGATCTAGCTAGAGATATCTCTACTGCTAAGAGGCTTTTAGGTCTCTACCCTTCCCTTAATTCCCACTACATGGAAGAAGCGGAGAGAAAGAATATAAACACCATCTAAGTATCCAGAACAATATACAAAAGAGAATTTAATCATTCCATCTATTCAAAGAAGTGTCAGCAGAATAGAAGCTATCTAATGACTAACCAGTCTCTTGGCTCGAGCCGTTGTCACTGAAGGCATCCATAGCTCGAGGCTTGTTGGTAGGTGTTGGCAAAAACGGGTTTAAGCTGGTGGTTGCTGCTCCTCTTCACTCTCAATTCGAATTTGGGATGAATTGGGGGGGTAGGACCCCTATTCCATGACCCAAAATGGCAAGTCCCTCCTGGCCAATTGATTTGGGCCAGGTGGCACCCCCTTATTGGTGATAATTAGTTAGTTAGACCCAACTAGCATAATTAGGTTAATTACGCCACTAAAATCCATAATTATCCATTGGTTTTATTAGCATAGCTAATAAAATCCATTGTAGGAACCCCCACTTGGGCCCTTGGGCCTACTACTTACTGGTGACGTGTCATGGTAACCATACGTATACCGTATAAATACCTGGAACGTCATAGTTAACTCTTGACCTTTTGTCTTCTATAACATGTCTTCTACAACATGAACGTAGTTGTTGTTGTTTTGGCTTGAGTGATTCTTCTTATCATATGGTATTTCTAGGTTACAGTAGAGCAGCATATCCATGATTTCGACCACAGGTAGGTAGTTTCTTGTTCTTCTTTTTTGGTATATATCTCCTTATACAATTAAGAACAAGGCAGAGGTTCAAAGGTTTTATATCAACCCTTCACCTCTGCAGTAGATTCTATGCACTAGACTTGAACCTGCATCTAAACCTAACATCTGCTTTCTTCTTTCTCTTGTTTATAAAATAAATCTGGTCCTATTTCCCTAATTTCAACTCCAATGATTTGAAGAGATAGAGCAGCAACCATTTTCATACATAATATCCAGATACTGGTTACTTTGTCCTTTAATTTCTCTTGTCAATCTATGGCAGATCTGCTTCTGCTAGCTCTTACTTCTGGATTGTTTTATTGCTTTTGGTTATGAGCGGCTATTTTAAGTAAAGGCGGCGCTTTAAGTTAAAGGCTTTACCTGCCTAGATTCATCCTTTGCAGCCCATTCCACAACATTGATGCTCAATTCTACACTCTTCATTGTTCAGAAATTGAACTTAACCTGTCTTTTCAAAGAACAAAGAGCATAGGATAGGAATAAACATGGAACATAATAGAGACGTACGCTATTTTCTAGTGCCACAGAATTAATAGATTTAAGTTTTAAATGGTTAACATGGGCCTTTCTCTTTCCCGAAGCAGTTGTCTATTTTCTTTCCATTCCATTCCTCCATTCAGCCTTCTTCTCACAAAAAACTAGCACATGGCTTATTATTGCTGGCATTCTAATAGTATTATTGTAGCTTCTTATTTCACATATTCAACCTCTTGAAAGTTTTTTTTTTTTTACTTTTCTAAGTTTAATTTCATCTGCCTTTGCTATTTAATGAGGAAGAATGATGGTTATAGATACATTGCAAATTATCTCTGAATTACCTACAGGATTTTGCAAATTTGTATTTTGGCAAAATAGGTCGATAGGTCGGCAAAACATCCCCACCTAAATCGGCCTTCTCCCATCTAGGTCGGCTAGGTTGGTGGGTCGGCCCAACTATGTTTACAGACTACTTATCTGACTACTCTGCTGACTAATCATCTGACTATGTCTGACTATTTATCTGACGATTAAATCGTCAGATAAAACTCGTCAGTACAATCGTCAGGAATAAGGGCATGGGCAATTGTCTATTTTATAAAAGCTCTCTGACGATTATTCTGACGTTTAGCCATCATTCTCTTGTAGTGAAAGAAAAGAGCAAGCTAAATAAGAACAAAAGGAAGAGTAAAGAAAGGGCTTTTCAGAAGAACGGCTATTGAATTACAGTATCAATGGCATGGTTTAGGCAAAATGAGAAAAGATATAGAAAAGATATGAGACATGGCTCTGCGCACAAGGAAAGAACCAAAAAAATAAGCATCTTACTTCCTGCAATTCGCCATTAACACCCGATTCTACCTTGTTCTGTCTCCATTAGAAGCCAATGATGGGAAAATCTGAATAGCCAAACAATCAGGCAAAAGCAAGACTTAAAAGACAAAAATCCGTTTGAACGGGGCGAAAAATAGCTCAAACTAATCCTCGGGTGTCGTGGAACTTATACTTACTCCCAGATTTGCAAGCGCTACCTGCTTCAAAGCATTAGAAAAGATAGAAGACGGCTATGGCGACGGAGTTGCATGTAGAAAGGCGGCAAAGAAAATGAGCGACGGGGAGATGGTATTATGGTAATATTCTAGAGTGTTATGGAACTGCCGTATTTCTCTAGGTTGTTATGAGTCTGTGGCTATAAAATATCGGCTAGTAAGATATAAAATATGGGCCAGTACGATGTTATTAGCTTGTAACATCATTGAAATGGACGGTTGAGATTGCATCGTAGCCTGTAAACCTGAGACGTAAAGGTTTTATATTCTTGAAGGTTTGATGCCCCCACTTTGCTTGGGGTTACCAGGTGCCCTTTTTAAATTTTTAGTGCTTTGTATTTTGTTCCTAATGGTTCTTATAGTTTCTTTTTGGTGTTTGCTTTTGTACGGTCTAGACTTTTATTGCTCTGCACTTCGACTCATGCATTCTTCTTGAATTTGTTAGCCATATTTTTTAGTTAGTTTCGCCTCTTTACGGGCAACCCTATGTGCTTACTCATTTCTATTCACTCTAGCACCTTGTTATTACAAATTCATAATTCTAAAATTGGTCTAGAGGATGTCTTGGACTGTGAAAATATGCTCTTTTAATGTGAGAAGAAACTAACACGTTAGTATTGTTAATATATTTGAGCCTAGCTCGTTATACATTATTATATGTTAGACTTAGACGTTAGCTAACTCCTAACTTCTAATTGACAAAGGAAGCTATAGCCATAGCCGGAGCCGGAAGCCATTGCAGTGAGAGAGAGAGAGTAAAGCGAGAGCAGGGTTCAAGTTTGACGGGCACCCCATAATTTTCCAATGATAGACACTTTTTTTTTTGTCTTTCATATGACAGAATATTGATCAATTTGAACCTTTCAACTGACATACAAAAACTTTAATTGACGGACGGAAGACTGTTTTCAATTATAAACTTAGAACAGGGAAACTTAAAATTAATCAGATCAGCAGTTGGAAATGCCCAACCAACCAGTACATTTCTCTTGTTTCTTACAGTCCGAATGTCTTTGGGTCACATATGTGCGCAATGGACGGGCATTATTGGCTTCCGAAATCAATCTAACCAACTGATTGGAGTGCTCAAAAACTGTGCAGAGTGCTCAAGAAACTGGTGGACTGGTAGGCAGTAAAATAGTCAACCTAAATCTAATCGGGTAATGACTAATGCACTAAACATGAACTACTTAATGCACTACTTAAAGAAGCAGTAAACATGAACAAGAATGGAACAGGAAGGAAATATTAATTTACCTGTTGATGGCCTCTCTGCTTGGCAGTGCTCGCTCTGACTGAAATGTGGTGAAAAAAAATCAAGCCAGAAACTCCGTCCACAGACTCCATACAGACGCCATTTTGTGAAAAAAGGGGGAAAAGAACCAAAAAAAAAAAAAAAAAAGGGAGCTATGAGCATTACCCCCCCACGCAAAAAGAGCAAGTATTGGCAAAAGCGACTAGCAAAGCAAAAATGACTCGAATTTCCCAAAAACAGAAATGACTCGAATTTCCCAAATTGGTGGATTCGTTAGGAAATAGGAGAATGTAGGAGGAATCAAAAATATAGAAGTTTAAAAAAAAAATATTTTTCAATATTACATTATTCATTATTCTATTAGAGGTAAGGTACATTAACTCGGTATGCCTATAAAATAACCCTAGTACTCATAGAAAAATGAAGGCAAATTTATATTTGCAATCTTTAAGATGACATACACATTTTATTTTTTTTTATTTTTTTTTGCCTGATGCAGGGCAATTTTTATTGCTGCCTATTTTGACTATTTTGACGGCAAAAAAGCCAAAAACAGACATGAAAGCCCTCAAACTTGAATCCTGAGCAAGAGTATTTTTTGCTCTAGTCTATTTGCCCTTATCTAGTAGAAACATGTACCTAGTGCGATTGACGCTAAGAAGACATTGGAACTTCCAAATTTTGACATGGTAGATGGCATCTTGTTGGTTGAAACCTCTAAAAGTTGGCCGCCATAGTCGCGGCCAGCTGTGATACTAGCAACAACGCCCCAATCTGAAAAAGTTCTCATTTCTGAATGAATGGATCCCAAGTCTTGCATAGTTCTATCATAAGGCACAAACAAATTCGCCACTGCTGTCAACATCAACATCTGTATCGTTTTCCAGATCCATATCATCTAAATCCAGAGCAGCATCACCAACATAATGGCCAAGTCCGGTATTTGCAGGAGGTACTCTAGCTTCTTGAATAATGCGCATTATCTCCTCTAAGTTCTGGGGTGGATGGTTGGGATCATCAAGATTAGCCATATCAGCACCTTCCATGAGATCAGCTGGCAAGTTCTTCAAAAACCATTCATGGTTCATAATATCTGGAATGGTGAATCGCTGCGAATAAAGAGCAGAGGTAGAGTACGTTGCAAAAGCAAATGCTTACTCTTGCTGGGTTTGCAACAAAAATGTGTGAAAGAAGATTTTGTCCTTCAGCAGATATCTGTATGTTGTCTGGAACAACATATTGCACACTCAATATCCTCTACATTGCAAGAATATTGATATTTAAAATCAGAAAAATATTACTGATTAATCAAAGTTGACAGTAATGCTTTTCGTACTGCAATAGTTTTACAAATATTACTTGGGTCTTCTGGATCTTCAAATGGGTAAGTTCCTACAAGCATCACGTAGAGAGTGACGCTACAGGACCAAACATCTGCAATCTGTGGAAACCGATCATTTGTATCGACCGAAAAAAGTAACTTGTTGGAATGAGAATATCCAAAAAATTTCCCCCACATACCTTACCGTCATACTCTTTCTTAGACAACACTTCTGGTGCTATGTATGCTGGTGTACCAACTCTTGATTTTGGCTGAGAATGCAGTAGAGAAGACTGCATACATGCACATTATAAACACCACCCATCCAGTAATTTACTTGCAAAGTAGGAAGCTGCTTGCCTTTGAATAGCCAAAGTCACAAATTTTTAACCGAGGAGCAGGGCTTCCATCTAGCAATGCATTTTCCAACTTCAAATCTCGATGACAAATATCCTGCGGGATCAGAGTTTAAATATAAGCATCCTCCATTGAGGCCATGTTGAGAGACGCTCACAGCTTCATAGAAGTGGAGGGCAAAGGCAATACCATTGAGTGGCAATAGCTGACCCCAGATATCAGTTGTTGAAAGAAAAATCTTGCCTGCAAAGTTGGAAGTCCACTTGAAGCCCTTGAAGACACAGACAATTGACACAAGAAGACAACCTAAGATACACAAGCTAATTATCCACAAGAAGACAACCTAAGATACACAAGCTAATTATCCAGGTAGCGCATTCTACAAGCATAGCAATCTTCTATATTGAAAGGCAGGACAAACCTCATCTTCACTGAAACGTCCCACATTAGAAATTCGTTCAAAAAGCTCACCACCTGCTGCATATTCCATAACTATGGCTAGGTGGGTTGGAGTCACCATAACCTGAAGCAGACACAGCAAATTTCCAGCCCATGCATGTTCAAAACTAGCGGAACACAAATTGCACTGAACATAAAACTCAACTACATTTATCCTGCATGCTATATTTCCAGACAAATTCAGTTTAAGGTTCCTTCAACCTTCAACTTGCCTCTTTGAATCTCACAATATTAGGATGCCGTAGTGAGCGATGGTTAATGATCTCCCTTTGCACATTTTCGTCAATCTGCAGCACCCGAGCCGATCTCAGTAAACATTGGCCACCGTCGTGATTGAACGACGCTACCTCGAAAAAAACTCTATTTTTGTGGTTCAAACACGACAATGATGGATATGCCAAGGATATCCGGGGTTCAAACCCGACTGTGGCTGTGGCCAATAGCACCGGAGCACATAAATCACTCTACGTACGTTACTACCTCTTAAACATGATCCTTTTATGAACCTTCGACTGTTTTTATCATGATCCTTTTGGGTAAATAATCAACCATCAGGAATAGCGAGCAAATAACATACCTTATCGCCCCTTTCTATATACTTCACTGCCACAAGCTCTTTAGTCTTCTTGACCCGCATCAGCCTGGCAACACCAAAATTTCCCGACCCAATATCCTTGACAAGCTCATAACAATCCGTATCGTGCATCCCCGGCAGATCCATACCTGTAACCGAAGAAACTCAATCAACACACAAACGGTCGATTACAGTACTTGTTTTCCTCACCACCAGATTAGGCCATCTGCATAAGGCTGTAGAAAAAAGAGAAAGCAAGGCGATTCTGAGCAAGAAGGAACGGATTTGTGAACTGAGCGTGTTATTTTGTGCAACTAGCGTACTCTTTGGAAGGAGAAATCCCCTGCTCTTAAGAAATCTCCGACGCCGAAGGGGAAAGGGGCGGGGAGAATGCACAGAAAAAAAAAAAAGGGAAGAAGGGGAGTAACATTTGCAAAAAGTGTCATTTTCATCAACGTCAAGGAAAATAGGTTTTCTTTCTTATTTCTTATCCAATGTCAAGCTGCCATGTGGCGTCGATTCTAAGCAAGAATGAAAGCTCCCAATTCCAGGGTTTGAAATTAGAATTTGCCGTCACTAGTAAAAACACCTGCTCGTATTTAAGGCTACTGGAGATACACAAATTTATAGTGTAGTTTCACGGAAATCTTTAGAAAATTTTACAGAAATAGTATGAAAAAAATGCCAGAAAATATTTTTGGTTATTGAATTTTTTTTAGAATTGCCAGATTTTTCAGGAACGACCCCCCCTCCCCCCCCCAACCAATTTTCGAACCCTGCTCCATTCTTGCTTCAATCTGCTGAATCCGGTAAGATTTTCATCCCTGCACTATTTTGGTTTTCTTTGACATCGTGGAAGATGAAGTCGATGATTCCTGCCTTTGCACGGGAGCTGGCTACTGCCAGCAGCCAATTGGTAGCCAGCTCTCCTGCTAGGCCAGGTATCATCTCCTTATTGCTCTTCCACATTACGTGAAATTCAATGATCTTTCACCTTTTAACCTCCATTTGCCACCTCCTTATGGTGGATGTATCTCTAATAGAAACAACATTTTTTTAATGCTCATAGTAAAAAGTTTCAGAATAAATCTTCCATAAAAGATTTGATTCTCTTCACATTTAGATTGACGCGTTGTCTCCATAGCAAGTACTTGATGGGAAAGAATCCAAAATACAAAAAAAAGGGGGGACTAAATATTGTGCATGTTTGTTAAATTCCAATGTCGTCATTTATATCTTCCTATCTAACATATATAACTCTCCTATGAAAATGCTTTTGGCATATTCTTAATTGATGCTTTCTCCTGAAATTGACACGTACCATTCTGAGGAAAAAATAGTGCTTAAAAAAATACAGAAAAAAACAACGAAGGCACTTGGCCGGCGTGCCATGCGGCCGGATTTGGCTTGGCTATGCGCCTTGCATCGCCATCGCTGGAGCTGGGAAGCGGCACAAGCTCCATCTATCGCAGAGAACCCAGACAGATATTTGTGATCCGCTCTTGGCGCGAGAAGCTTTGAACATCAGAAGGGCTAAAATCGAAAGTATATATCTGTGCTTTTAGTAAATTATTTCAACTTCGCGGCTTTGAATCTGCTGTGTATTTGCATTTGACATCCGATAGCCACGTTATGAAGAGGGGACGATATTTAAATTAGGGCATCCGGTGGATCTTCCCCTTTCTTCGTCTGGAAGCAAACTCCCCCATTTCATGATTGAATCATGTACAGAGTGGTGCGCATTAAATGAAGCCGATGGGCGAGTTATCTTGATTTACACGCCATAGCCGGGAAAGCGGGGGCTGTTGAAGGTTCGAAAAAAGGGCCGAGTTACCCCTTTTGTGATGCAATCACGTTCGAGCAATCTTTTTGAGATTTGGGCAAGAATGAGAAGATGTTTAGAAGTGAACAGGATTGAGAGATTTATGTGTGGGAGTATACATGGCATGTCTTTATTTTACATACATAAGTATGTGGTTACTAGGGTTGAGTGATTGCCAATAGCGCAGAAATATAGTATTCCCATGGGTGGATCTGTCATTATATTATGCATAAGGTCTATGGTTCTTTGAGGAAATTCATCATCGACATAATTGCAAGCAACAAATGATGTTTATCAAGTCCACCCATTTTATTGAGATATGTAGAAAATGAAATGGAGGAAAGTCTTGATTAGATATTCATTGCACATAGCGAGAACCGGATGTTGATGGATTTTTATTGAGGATTTTGTAATTTGTGTTGCGTATATATTGCTACGATCTTTGCATTTAAAAGCATGATCTTTTGAGAGATTTCTTTCCAGACGCCTGGCATAATGCAGATTTATATAGTCCTTTTTTGTGGTAAAGGTGTTCCTTTTGATCTATGAGTACATGTGAAAGAGCTTACAATTCCAAGACGAAAGCCATTGAGGCAGCTGAGTACAATTTTTATATGTGACATCGAAATTTACCTGTTTTGAATATGAAACCATGTTTAACAACAAAGACCCTTCTCTGCCTTCCTGTAGCTTTTGCAAATGAATTAATCTGAAACAAGAGCTGCTCCTTTTGTTTCAGATTATGAGGAGTGGAGGTGAAAGACAGCCCCTAATGAGGTTATTTTTAATGCAAGTATTCTTGAAAGAATGGGCGCTGTAGTGTTTGTGAGGAAGCAGTAATAAAAAGTGGCTATCCAATGCATGAAATTGTAGTTATCTGTTTATTAAATTCATAGGAGGTACTATAAGTCTTCAGAGGTCCTTTTTTTGGTGGTTGGGAACTGCTACTGGGGCAGTGCAAACAGTAAAGATCTTCTATAAATCAGGTCTTTCAATCACAGTTCTATTGGAAGAAGGGTATCTTATACAGTTCGTTGTTCATGTTTGAAGGATGGTAGATACAAGCAGCAAAAAACATTTGAGGTCTGAAAAGAAATTTGGTTTTTATTTGAGAGATGTTTGGGACAGATTGTAGGTGCTTAGAGGTTGCTAAAACCATGTGCACATGCTGATTTTGGATTGCTTTCTACTGTAATGGGAATACCCTTTTTATCTGCATGTCTTGTGAGTATGTTGTGTGTTCAGATGTGTATATTTATGTCTTGCACAATTCCTTAAAAATGGCTAAACTTTAACAAATGCAGAAAGTACTACTTTAGGCCTGATAAACCATGAGAAAAGACACAATTAAAACTACTATGCAGAGGGATATCAACTGTGTAAGATCAACCTTATATAGAAGGCCCATTTTACTAGTATTGATTTAAAAGATTCAATAGAACTCTAGTGCATGGAGGAGGAAGAAAAATCAAAGAACGCCATGTACTCGACATTGCCTGGGCGATAACAAAAGCTTTGGACGTGGATATCACGGAGAGCCTAACCCATAGGATCCTCTCAAGTGGTTTTCCATAGCTCTACAAAACACCACTTGAATAATTTCAAGTTGTTTTCCATATGTCAACAGGCACTTCCATAAAAGAATATCCTTGCCCTTGAGCATCATGAGTCCACACTATCTCATAGCGTTACATGGTATCTAACTCATCCATCTGAAAGAATATGCTTGTCCTTGAGCATCATGAGTCCACAGTATCTCATAGTGTCGCATGGTAATTAACTCATACATCTGAAGGTGCCAAATATAACATTTCTTAACCACTACAATCTAACCAAATGGCCAAAACTACTTAGATATTTATAGGGAAGTTCATTTGTTAATTTGAAACAGGCTGTGGCTAAAGTGTTGCCAGCACTCAATGGAAAACTCACTGGCATGGCATTCAGGGTTCCAACCCCTGATGTCTCTGTGGTCGATCTCACTATTAGGCTTGAGAAGCCTGCATCCTATGATGAAATTAAGAAAGCCATCAAGTAGGGAATCCTGTCAGATTAACGACGGAACATTTTTTAAAAATTTAACTCCTATATCAATCAATACAACTAGTGACGATGGCTTCACTGCCGTTTAAAACTCTATAAAAACAACAAGTATTCGTTTCAAGCTTGATTTGTTAATCATGCATAGATGTTTGTAAAACTCTAAATACAAATATTCGTTTCAATCTCGATTTGCTAGTCGTATAAAGATGTTTAAAAGGGTTCGTTCTTTAGGTACAATTATTAGAATACTTGGGTTCTAAGCTATGTGCTTAGTGGATTAAACACAATCCAAAATGAAAACTAGGTATATATTTTTTTTTTTTTTGAGGGAATGAGATTTTTTCCATTAATTATATATTAGAAAATACATGATGACCAAGTATTTGATCAAAGAAGATCAACATACTTAGGTTTGAGCAAAACTTAAAATAGATATCCAAGAACATATCCAAAAATAATATGCCTTATAAGACGAGATGCTGAATATCAAAATACTGAAGGTTCCTGTTATGAACTAAAAGCTGTAAAATGAGTATATCTGCCTTTCAATAGACTGAATTGCTTGGAAATCCTTGTAGCAGAGAGACACAAATTCAATTACACGTAAGAAAAAGATAGGAAGACAAACACAAAAGTGGTAATGAGGGTGCAGGGAGTTATTGATAAAGGAAAGGGAAAGCGGTTTGAAAGTTTGGGTTCAAGATGAAGTTGGTTTTCTTTCCCCGGTCAAACACTCCGGCAAAGTCGAGAGACATGGCGTAGCCATTAAAATCGGCAAATTTCCATATGTATACGCTTTGCATCTGTGATAGTAATAGCATTCCCTATAAAAGTTGAGCTTGCTTTACGTCATATGCATCGATAGTTTCCAAAAACCAGAATAGTGAGTAGGGAGTGAGTACATCTGATAGGTGCTCTTACAAAATTCATATGCCCACTGAATCTCAGAGACCGAAAATTCCTCAAGGCTTGGGAAGATTCTATCATGAATCTTGGATTTCCAATAATAGTCCTTATGAGCATTGACTGTGTATATTTATCGTCCTTTATATCTGATTGCTTCTTGGATGTCAGAGCTAGTGTCCAGATCCCTCTTGCAGAACTCCAGATATTCTAGCACAATCATAATAAAGACTACTATTAGTATTTGAACAATGCAGTTTGAATAAATTAAACTTTCCATAAAATTTCCCAATACTATTCCATTTATCATTTAGGGAATCGATGCGCACTTTTTGAATAGTTCTTTGTACTTTGCAAGTCATGAATAAAGTTAATTTTAATCCAAAAGATGGAGGTCGAGTGATTTCCATAAAGGCATCTGTTCCTGTGCTTCCATATATTCCACATTAGAGTGAAAAGAATAGTGTTGTAGAAAACATCATTGGTTAGAAAATAATCAACAAAGGAATTAACTTTTGACGAAAATTATTTTCACACCAAATCCATAAGTCATTTAATTTCTGCGATGAAAGATGTGGTGAGAGACTCTCTTGAATCGACATAAGGGACGGTAGAGGTAATTGGAACCAGACCCTTTTTTATCCTACTTGGATTATATAGCTTAGCTGCAGATTCTAAATTTGGGAGGCTTTTATTAGCCAATAGCCAAATAAAAAGGAGATTCTTGGGGTGCATCTGAGAGCCAAATATTTTTTGCAAAGCTTTGAGTCCAAATCATCATTAAGGTTCAGTAATGCTTAGCTTTGAAGGCTTGTCATTATTAGCAAGCAAGCGTAGATCATAGAGACCTTATATTTAGGTTTATCTTTGCATGTCCAATCTATATGCAATACATTATTCCGAGATTAGCAATTGGTAAGGAGGCTTTGGCTTTTATGGTTTTGTATAGCTTTTTTATCGGATAGAGTGCCATTTACCTTCCTTTTTAAAAGCTGTCCAAGTCATCCATCTGTTATCTATAATGAGATCTCCAATGATATTAATTCCAGCATTTTTCCATTTCCTGTAGATTCTAGGATGCTTGAAAGCAAGGGGAGAGCTTCTAGAATTAGATAGAAAAGGATTCCAAAAAATAGACATTTGAGAGTTGAATTTGTTTGCTCCACGATGTTCAAAACAACACGAAATGTTATTCCAAGCAATAATCATATTTCTCATGATTGGGGAGATGTCGGGGGGCAGTTTGGATTGGAAAGAAGGTTGAAGAAGGCGAGCATGTTCAAGGGTTGGATGCCCTTAAATTTACATTTCGAAGCCGATTATTTTATGAAGACAGCGGATTCTTTGGATTTTTACTTAGAAAAAGAGCTTTCCATATATATTTCCCCACTAGAGCTGATCCCTGCAGAAAAAGGTTTTTACATCCAATCCCACCCTTTGATTTAGGCTTGGTCAGATAATTCCAGTTGATGAGATGATTTTTTTCCCCATATAAAATTTCTAATGATTTTCTCTAAGCTAGGTAGATCGATTTTTGGAGCAAGCAAAGCGAGAAGAGAAATAAATGTGTTGAGCTTGCTATTACATTATTTGCAATAATGGTTCGCACTTTTGCCATAGAGGCGACTACCATAAAGATTCAATTTTCTTTTTATCTTTGGAAATGATAGGGCTCCAAAGACCCTTAATATTGTTATCAAAGATAGAGGTAACCCCAAAAGCTTGGAGGCACGAGAGGGATTCAAGCAATTAATACCACAAATGGCTTGTTGATCTGTCTCTCCAATAATACTACACTTATTGATTAAAGAGATGCGGATCTTTTGCTTGAAGGCATGGATAATTTCAAGATAAGCGAGAGATATTTGAATCGGTGTTTTGAAGGAAATTTGAATGAATCATCCGCATATTGCAAAATGTTCATATTTGTCGAGTTGTCTGGTAAGATCAAACCTTTAATTTTCCCCAGACTTTGCTGATGGTTGATCACTCTAGATAGGATCTCAGTGACAGCAATAAAGATGTAAGGGGCAAGGGGACATCCCTGCCTTACCCCCCTTGCTAGAGGGAAAAAATTGCCAGGCGAGCCATTAATTAAGACTGTAGATTGAGATCTCAAATTCAGACCAAGAATCAAATTTATTATCTTATCAGAGAAACCTAAATAATTGAGAGCATAGTTGATGAAATTCCAGTGGACAGTATCAAATGCTTTCAAGAAATCCAACTTAAGGAGAACACAGTTTTGGCCAGAATGCTTATTCCAGTGGAGACCCTCAGTAGCATCAATATAATTATCTAAAATATATCTATTTGGGAGAAATGCTGACTGAGAGGGATTGATAACTTTTTGGAGGTAGCTCTTAATCCTATTGGCAATGATTTTAGCACACACTTTATAAGAAGTATTGGTCAAAGAGATTGGTCTCCAATCAGTGAAAGTTGAGGGATCCTCTTTCTTAGGAATCAGAGAAATAAGCCCAGCTGAAATAGCAGGATGCAGATGATTGGAGTTCCAAAAACCATGGATCATTCTAGAGAAATCAATCTGGAAAATATCCCAAAAATGAATGTAGAAATCTGGTTGGAAGCCATCAGGACCAGGGCTTTTCCCTTTGGCAAGAGAAGATAAGATTCTAAAAATTTCCTCAACACTAGGCAGATTGGAAAGATTATCATTCATGGTTTCAGTCTCCTCTGTTGCCAGATTAATTGGGATATTTTGGACCATATCATAGAAGATATTAGCCTTACTGACAGCATTGGGAGGAAAGGATTGTTGAGAAAAAAGCTCAGCATACTTGGAGTTGAAGAACCTTGAGATTTCAGTGTGATTTACAAGACTAGAATTGTCATCTGCAGTGACTTTGGTGATGCTGGATTTGAGCAGCTTGTTTTTGGCAACCCTGAAGAAAAATTTTGAATTGCCCTTGTCTAGATTGGCATGATATTTTAGTTTGCAAGATATAGCAGCACCTTTAGCTTCAAATTCTTCAATCACTTTTATAGAGTTTTCCAGATTCCCTTCCAAGATATGAAGATTAGGATTTAAGGGGTCATTTTGAAGCTGCATCCTCACATTCTTAATATTCTGCAAGTATTTATTTTTTTCAGCATTCTTCTGAGTGAGATGATTTTTAGCCCATTTCTTAATCCAATCTTTTGCAGCCTTGACATTGGCATAGAATTCTTTCATTGTGGAGGAATTGTTTAGGCTGACTCTTGGAAGATTAGAATAGAAGGATATGAAATCAGAACAAAAGGCCTCAGATTTTAGAAGAGAGCAATTGAATTTGAATGGAATATTACCCTGTCTTTTTGGAGAGATCTCGTGCCTAATGGTTAAAAATTGGGGCTGATGGTCTGAGATGGAGGTACACTCATCACTGGTTACAAGACAGTTATCCCAGAAGCCATTGGTCAGATTAGTGATATAGAATCTATTCTTGCATTGTTTACAACCATTGCCTTGCAACTTTATTTCAAGATTGGAACATGCAGTCAGCTTTGTATCATTGAAGCATTTGAAGCATGTGATGAAAGTGGCATGTGCCCAGAGATCAAATCATTAGAAAAGCTTGAATGAGGGATGGTCCCATTTTCTCCAGTTCATTTATCATATGCTACTTTCAAATAATTAATTTGCAAAAGCTGGGCTTGGTATGCTATTGTTAAAGCAACTATACTTAAAGCTACATAACATAGAAGTCCATGTGCAAACAATCAAATATGACACAACAAACACTAGAACTTTGCAATATCTTTTTGAAAGGACCTTCCAAATTGTTTAGCAAGTCGTGAAGATAAGCACGTGACTATAAATTTCAAAGCCCTCCAGAAAGTCGAACTGGAAATTCTCGAATGTGATGTTATGACTAGGTTTAAGGTCATACCGCATAAAGCTTATGCCAAAGTTACACAAATCCCTCTTTTCAGGAGTGAGTCGACGACCGCCGCGATAAATTTCTTGTATACATGATTACTAGCAAAAAAGGGGGGGGCATTTTTTAGCCCAAAAAAATTCCAAAAAAAAAAAGTTTTCAGACGAAAATTACATTTGGAATCATAAAATATTTTCGGCAATAACATGTGGCTTTTTTAGACGTTCTAATTGCCACATTTGCAAAGAGAAATTTGGCAATTTAGCCCCTGTGCATCTCTAGGGCTAGATTTATTTCTGGCATCTGCAAAGATTGCTTCGGATTTTGAGTGATCTCACTTGGATCTTTACAGAGGGAGCAAAGGGAATAAAACTAACGCAGAGGAAAGAAACGCCCTATACTTTTTGCGCCTCCCCAAATAACAAAGGAGCAAAAGTTCCACTATTTCGGCGCACATACTATCAAGCTTTACTAGTTTTCTATTCTCCACATCCTTCCACTGTAATTACATTATGAACCAGAAACCTTTTTTGGGCAAACAGGTACCATCTTTATTGTGCCTTTGTGCAAAAAATCACAGGATTAACTAAATTCATCTTTTGGAAAATGGTCTGATACCTGATTACTTCCTAATCGGTGTATGGAACAAGCATATGGCCTGAGAATGCAAGCTTTAGAGACACTGGCTAGGCACAGTGCATAAAAAATGGAAAGGGGTCTAGCGGTCTAGGGTCCAGCTTAATTCTCTTCTAACCTCCTATAAGGAGCCTGAAATTTTTTCTATTGTACACCTGCTGGCTCTCAAACGAATCTGAGGTATTTTTATACAAATTTGTTTCTCATCATGATGTTCACTTTCTTAACCTTGCTTTTGATATTAAGTTATGTTAGTTTAATTATTTCATAAGCTTCTTCATAACTTAAGTGCCCATGTTAAGTTAGTGGCGATCTATTGTCGTGTGTTCGTATTTGGTGCTGATAGGGTTGCTTGGAGCATGCTTTCTCCCCAAAAGAATAGACATAAACTCTCTGGGTCTATCCAGCTGAGGGTTGAAGAGTTGTATGTACCATCTCCAGCAGCGTTTGGCATCAAATTCCAGTTTGGCGTCGGCATGGAAACACAGCAACCAGTTTCCAAAATTAGCTAGATAACTTTCCTTTTCTTCACCATTGCAAGAAAACCCATTCAAAATACTCAAAAATAGAAATGTAACCACTAAAACAAACAGGCTACTCAAACTGCCTGAAATATATGATTTTTTATACAATACAATACACAAATCTTAGTTCCAATCATTGCCAGACTACCCTCCCACAATACGAAACAAATAGCAAAAGAGTTCTGGTTATGTCTCATTAATGCAAAAAAAATCTGAAATCAATGATAGTGCACTCTGATCCAACAATGTATCAAAGATTCTATGTGCCTCGCTTAATTCCCTACACTTCTCATGCGCGTCAAGAATGGCACTCCTTATAACCAAGGATAGGTTTCAATATGCAAAACTGAACGATTCGGGTACGTAAGAAAATTGGTTGGCGAGTGAAAAATCGATATATACATTTTCTACCTCGAGAATTCTAGCTTTATATGTATGGAACCTATCCCTGCTTGTGTTTTTCAAGAATCATTAGTGCACTTTTCCCATGTTATGACAGTTATTGTCCTTGATGGTTTTATGATGCTCTGGAAGACAACTATGTCTATAACCACATGATTACCTTGCATCTTTTCAAAATATGCTAAAGCAAGATAATTTTTACCATGTTGTGCAGATCCAAAAATCATCGTGCACCACGACACTACACCTTGGTACTACAATTGATAGAAGGCACTCTCTATGCCTCATCCAGACATCCATATCTGGCATAATTGTATTCCAATAACAACCATACCTTTCTAAGATGTCCTGCTTTTGAGATGGTCAGGCATCGTTATTTTCCCTTAAGGCATTCTATTCTATGCTCCACGACTTCGCAGAGCACCGCCTGTGCATGATTTGGCATTATACATTGCAGTTCTAGATGAGCATTTTCAATTACTGAGCCCTTAAGAGTCATCATGATCTACTTACTTTTTCCTGATTGTCTTGTATCATCATTACTACAAAAGTTTTTTCTTGAAATTCTTTCAAGGCAGGGGTTTTTAATTCTAGTAGTAATAGTTGTACTGGCCCATTATATAGATCCCATGACCTCTTGGGCTTCATGGACGTCAAAAAATCTATTCTATTCCTTTGGGATGGTTGAGAATGTACTAATTTCATTCTGAAAACAAGTGAAGAGAGATCCTACCTTCTCTAGGCTTGATATTGGCGTCAATGATTGCATTCCATGTATGAGGATCTCGTTTTAGGGTTTCAGTGGAAACAACATTTATCTCTAACACATTTTCAAGCAAATAGATGAATAAGATGGTTAGCAAAAATAGAAATGGAATGGAGTCCACTTTGAATTATTAGAAACTGTAGATGCCTTGCAAGCACTAGGTCTATGGGATTTCGACATTGATGAATCAACTTATAAACAAGATCTCTGGGTATTGGTATAACATGCTTATCCTCACTCATTATCCACACGTCTCCCTTCAAAAAAAACATGGTAAGGCCAGAGTCAATATTGGTAGTTCCCTGCAGACCTCCACACTAAAGCGTGACAGACCAGTGACTTAAGCTATTACGGATCACGGTGGACAGTGCTTTTGAGACCCCCAGCGTCGCCCTGTGGTCGCGAACATTCCCTCGTAACCGATGGTTTGATGCGGATTTGTAAAGAACGCAGCTGACAGCTCCGTCACGATGCGGATCGGTGCCGGCTTGACGGGCCACCCCGCAGTCTGGCGCCCATGTCGAAAGGACACAAAGGCGGTGCCTTGCAGAAGCATGGGGGAGATGTTCTACCTGGCGGACACTCATCCCTCGAACCTTTGGCCGCGAGTGCTTCGAGCCAGCCAAATTTCACGGGGACATCACCAGGCGTGGGAAGCAGATTTGCGGGCGATGCTCTATGACGCCCGAGGGCAGCTGTCGCCCGCCTGAGGATGGCCCCATTGGTTCGTGGGCGAGGATGTTGAGGAGGGCACAGCGGCTGTAATGGGAAGGCGTGACCTGCGATGGTATCGCGAGGCCGGAGTTATCGATGAAGCTGGCGGTAAACGTCTTGCGATCCTCACTACCATTCAACGAGCATTGCGAGGAGGAGTTTCCCGACAATGGACCTAGCGAGGTTGTTCCCATTCACAAAGGCTGAGGCGACCCTTGTCCAGACCAATTCTGGGGCGATCATGGTCGGTCCGGTATTTGCCAAGCTGTTGGTGGCATTCTCGAGCCGATTTGACCGGCAGGCGGAGGCGGCCGGATAATGCGAACCCTCACGGTAGAGCTTTCGACCCGCCACTCAGCGATTGACCATATCTTCTGTTGCGCTGAGGCAGCGATTGAAGGCAGCGGAATCGCCGGCTGGACTTATTACTGCTTTGTGGACCGCCAAAGGCTTTTGATCACGGTCCCCGAAAGGCTGTGGGCTGTTTGCTGCGCATCGGCGGGGCTCCACGCTTTTGTAAGAATGCCATATACAAAGTTGTATGAGAGTTGTTTGGCGTGATGCAGCCTGGCAGGCCAAGCATTCACCAGTAGTATCGGGGTGTAGGCAGGGTGCCCCTCTACCAACACTTTTTGGCCTCTACATTGTCGATTAGAGCCCCGGCTTACTAAGCATGGGGGGATGGCATCAGCTTTTGCACGGGTCATCCGCCGACTCATCTATCGGACGATGTTGGCCTGCTGGCCCACCGAAGCTATGCGATCTCACACGGATGCCCTAGACATTTTGTCGCTACTCTGGACATCGCGCTGGCAATCGGCCAAGACCGGTGGTTCTCATATCCTCTTCCGTCACCCCATGCCTCCCGCACTCACATATCCCGGGGCGGCCTCGTGGGCGTCACGCCCACCTACAAGTACCTAGGGGTGGAGTTCCCCTCCTCGCTTCTGGCTGGGAGGCGTCTATCCGCTATGCGGTGAAAGAGGCTGGAAAGCTTTATGCCATGCGTAAGAACAAGATCACCGTGGCGAGCTATATGATTGGGGCCATCGATCCACATCTGTTCCGGGGCGGTCGAGCGTCATCCTTCCGACGGGTCGGTTTGGGAGCTTATGGTCTCTTTGGCGACACGGAATGACTTAGGCGGAGTCACGGAAGGCATTTTTGGCACGGGCGCGGGGTGAAACCGATCCCTATCAGATTCAAGCTGCAGGAATGGATTCTTACGCGCTTCGGCCGGCTTGTATGATAGACACATCGCGTCTATTTTGAAAGTGGTTACTATGGTGATGCTACCCCGCTCCCTTTTTTACACTGCGGGCCATGAGTGCAGCTGACTTAGGGCCCTGGAGGGGTAAGAGATCGGTGGTTCGCCAGATGGAGCGTCGCGAGAGTACGATCGTCATACCGGGCGCAATGGTGCGGTCGTGGCGACTACGGGAGTACCTAGATGCTTGTTTCCTTGGCAATTTCGGGACCCCATTGCTCTAGAAAGGTCAAAATGGCCCATTACAAGGAGCACATCAACCCCCGTGTTAGCAGGGGCCTGACTCTACTGCGTTTGTACCTTTCGAAAAAAAGTCTGGGACTCATTGCCTCCATTCGCTGGGTGCCCACCATCTTCGCAGTCGAGACAGGCGGTGGATTGGGGAGCCCAGCCAGGCGAGCCTCTGTCAGCGTCAAGCAGGTGCCATTGAGGATGAGTCTCACACTTTCCAGAGTTGCCCGGCAAGCCTACCGATCCGGGATCGGGCGAATCCCCTTAGTACGGCGGGCGATGCTGCCTTGCATTTGCTGATGAACACACCGTCGATGCGTGCCACAGGGTCATACATCCGTGAGGTCTTGGACCATGAGGTCACCTTTGCCCCGCCACTGTCATTCGTGACTAGGCACTCACGGGGTGGTGCATGGCGTATATATTGGGATGTTTCTGCATTTTATATGATTAGCGGTGATTTGTCAAGGGGCTGATTGCTGCCGCGGTTTTCTAAAAAGCCGGCCGGCGGGGGGGTTTTAATCGAGGCAATAATCCGCTTGCTACGTTTTTGTATTGGGTCCCATAGACCGATTGGTCTCCGTGGACGATAAAAGTACCTTCCTTCCTTCCTTCCTTCCTTAAATGAAACAATAAGAAGGGGGAAAAGAGACGATTCGTAGAATGGTTATTGACTTAATAGAATTATTATATGAAGTTAGTAGAAACTACCAAATTTGTAGATTGAATGCTCCTTCAGCCTTGTTGTTGGAGATTGGTAAGTCCAGCAATCCAATGTATAATTTTTAGGAAGGAAGGAAGCCCGGGGGATTCACCTTTGATCAGCGTATAACCCATGAGAGTTCAACGGAGGGGTGTTTTTCGAACCATTTGCGTACGTATACTTAGGGGTTAGGGGTGTTTTTAGGCACTGATTTGGAGCAATATCCATACACATAGGGGTCAAATTGCCTTTTAAAATTGTGTATACAAGGGGGGTTTTTTGCTACCCTTCGAACGCAGATGCCATACCCCCCTTATGTATAAGTGCACCCCCCGGGGAAGGAAGGAAGGAAGTATATTTTAACGTCCGCGGAGGCCAAACTTGACCTATGAGGCGGTACATGCAGACACAAAGCGGATAAAACCACACCAAAAAGACAAATGCTACTATACAATGTGTCCCCTCTTTGGGATGAAAAAACCCCACATGGGAGGAAAACCACGGTAGTAGGCTCTCGGATCCCTTGTCACGTAAGGGATTCTCTAGCGGTAGAGACTTGCAAAATGTAGGATGTGAGGCGTGCAACCATTGGCGATGCCGGCAATTGATGCAGCGAAGTGCCTCGAGCATCTAAGATCAGCATGTGTTGCTCGGATATGCGTATAGGTTTGGGACACTCTTGCGAGCATGGTGCTCATCCTCTCTTGTCGCGATGTGGCAACACGCATATTCTCTCATGCGAGGGGATTCTCTCGCCCTCCATCCGTAGTCCAACGACTGTTTCATTTCCGAGATGATGGGACCCGCCCTCACGGAGGCAATAGCTCTCCGCTTCTTCATAGATATATGCGCTTTCGCAATCGGTGTGGGCCATGTTCGGTGTTGGATTAACTTGCGTGTGGTAGTGCTCGTTGTTTTGGCTTTGCACGCAGTGGTTGCATCCCATGAGTGGTGGCAAAGCGCTCATTGTGTGCCTTTGTCCCGGGCATCGAGGCATAGCCACAATCTGGCTGGTAGTCTATAGACCACGTTGCGAACCACCCCGGCGATTGCTCCTGCCATACCCTCTTCGATCGTTGTGGCTCTTGTGCCAATAACAAAGCCCCTGGGAAGACGTTGTGCATCCATGCCGGTGACCTTGTGGAAATATGCAAGATGTGCAAGATAGCCGAATGTTGCGGGGGGCGGAAACCAGTCTCATACAAGCAAAATCTGATAAGGCACCGTGTCCTTGATACCTAGGATCAGTATGTTAAGACGACCTTTTGCACCCTCTCTAGCTTATCCTGTGTGTTCTTGCTAATTGCGAGGACCCTAGACCTCTACCCCATACAACAATCTTGGTTCAACGAGTGTTCGAGCAGTGTGCTCGTGCCGATCCACATAGGTCTATTCTGTAGCAGCTATTCGCATAGCATCTGGGCTTTCCATCCCGCGCCGACCCGCCTTTCCACACAAGTCATCCATAACATGCTAGCGCAAAAGTCGATTCCCAGATATTTGAAGGTCCTTACAACATCCACCTTCTGTCCTCTGTAATAGAGATCTGGGATATCATGCTGCGAGGAGAGGACTGCCAGGAGCTTAGTTTTCTGCAGGTTCACCGTCATTCCTGTTATAATAATATACTTAGCGGAAAGATTCCTATATACACATCCCTATAACAGTTTTAAGTATAATTAGGTTTGAACAAAATTTTCCTGATGTTTGGAAACATTAAACTTCTATTGACATCAAAATATAAGGAAGCTATTAGAACATTAGAGTTTTGACTGCTAGGTCTTTGAACCTTAGAACCACACCTTGAGAATGCAAAAGAGTTGAAATGAAAAATATCATTTCACGTTTGACATTAGATATGAGGAAAGAGCGATGTGTAAATGCACTATTTGAGACTTTTATAACCACCTATATAGCAAAGAAATAAGATCACATATCAGCAAGACAAATACTTAGATGGCAATTGATATGAAAAAAAAAAAGAGGAGAAGCTAGCAGTCTATTCATGGCATAAAATCTACCGTATAATGTTGAAAGTCAATTCAAACCAATTAAGCACAATTTCATTATTTTTGTACAATACCTGAATTTGTGGACTTTTTTTGAAAATCTTGCTTCGATGATAGTTTTCATACACTGACCATCATTCCCAGCGAGTGCGGCATATGTTTCAACAACAAGCACTGGAATCTTGACAGTGTTGGGTAGCTTCTTCTTATTGGGAGAAGCCCAAGCATAATCGATAGTCTTTACTCAATGCCGTCACTAGCAGTCGGTGGCCTCTGTCTCTTCTTCCAACAATTGACATAATTGGATGGATGGGTACACCTAGTTTCGCATAGTGACAGGCTTCCAACAAGTCACATGGATAATCTCAAAGTTCTCTTTCTTATCATCCATTTGGGGCTCTTCAGTAGCATATCTTACCCGCAGACACAAGATATCATCAGGGCATACCACTATAAACATATCCTTCTTCAGATCTTTGAACGGATTGAATTCTGGTATAAGTTTATCCTTCCATGAGCCAACATTCCTCGCGGTGATGGCTTGATGCTTTGTGGTACACGACGGGCCATTCTCAAACTCAAAAACTAGAGGCCAAATGTTCCCGGTCAACCTCTTGAACAATATAAAAGATATGAAATCACATACCTATTTCTGTTTTGTATCGTCCAGTTGTAAGAGAAATTTCATTGTAAGACCTTCATGGATGGCTTGTCAAATGGACCTTCATGTTCTTACAACGAGTCCACTGATGTACTGAGAATAAATAGTGCCAACTTTGATGAAAGTGCCTTCTTGTTACAAAGCGCAGTAGCTCAGGTCTGCGATGACACATATAACTTTGGCATTATAGTAGTCCATATATAATAAAATAGCCCAAAAATAAAAGTTGAGATCGCTAGCAGATGGAACCCTTGGGTATCGAATACACCCCTATAGTGTTCAATCCTAAAAACTAGTCACACTGTAACATCCCGGTTTGTAAAGGATATGAACCCTTCCTTGAAGATATTATGATGCCATGCCTGCCAGATGTCATATTCTAATCATTCAAAGTATACCTGGTTAATGGTGTTGCCCCATTACATCTTCCACCCGCCTTCCTTTGGAGTTCGAAGGTGCTGACTCAATGTCAAATCATGCACAACATCATGGTCCCAGAGTCCTTAGCCTTCCCTATAGCGTCTGCACCCTCTACGGGCAAGAGACCCTTTGGCAACCAGACGTCCATCTTTAAATGCCAGAAACCCTTCGATTATGGATCTTCAATCCTAGAAACTGGTCACACACGGCGAAAGATATGTCATTACAAATTGGGCGGCCGTCTTGTTTCCAAGAACAAAACACATGAAAATCAAGATCAAAACACGGTGAAATTGTCTTTGGGGGTCTCTTTGCTCTCAAATTGGACGGATGCCTAATTTTGGGTTGACCAAATTGGGCATCTGCCCAATTTGAGGGTCAACTACTTCTCCCCCTCCCTCCACCCCTCCCTTTTTTGCCCTTAAATTGGGCGCTTGCCCTATTTGAGTTCTCCAAATTGGCCGCTCATCCTATTTCAGTGCACAAGAATGGGCCCTATATGTGCACGAAATCGATCGATTTCATTGCATAAGATTTGGTCTTCGGCATGCTACGCCTACACATCCTTCATTCAAACCCTACCAAGCTATGTGATTTTAGACCAAGCTATGTGAAGCCTAAGGTGTGTGTCATCAGCTCATCATGAGTGTGGCAATGCATGGTGCAACTCTCAGCTAAGAGCACTAACCAAAAGAGATCAACACACCATTAAATCTTTAAATTGCAATAAAAACTACTCTAGAATATCAATAAGATTATAACTTGAAATGCAAAACTACAAAAACAATAGCACATCCTACATATGAATAAGAAAAAAAAAATCTACCTTATGGAGTAAAGCGGCTAGTTGAGAGCGGCAATGATGACGATGGGAACATAGAATAGGTAAAAAGAACTTTTAGCAATATCGAGTGGAATTCAAATTTGAATTTTGAATTTCAACAACCACACACATGACAACTTTACGAATTTGAAATCGTCATGGAATGGGAGGTTTATTTTGTGACGCATTATGGGCCCACCAAATATACCCAGGATCTTTCCTTATGATGCCACGCGCCATCCTACATGCAACCTTTGTCCATTTGCTTTTCAAATATTATGACATCATTCTAGAGCTACAAAGTGGTTGCTTTATTCCTCCTCCACTGGGTGTGCTCGTCCGAGAAGGTGCCCATCCCTTCCCTTTTCCCCTATCCTCTCCAGAGGTCAGCCCGCTTCCGGCCTTGATGCCGTGAGACAGAGCGAGGGAGAATTTGAAGTTTTGTAAGATCTTTACTTCTTTTGTGTGTTTTTGCCCTTCTCAGCAAACGACTGCCAGATTCAGGTGTTATTCTGCCAGATTCGGCCTACTTCATAAGCCAATCCTTGCTCTGCCTTGCCTGCAGCCCCTTGCATAGAGCCCCCTTGATTTGCCCCTTTCTAGCTTTCTCTCTCTATGGTTTACAGTCTCTCTCTAGCCCCAAAACCCTCAAACCCCTAAAAGGTGCTCTGACCTACGTTTTTGGTCCCCAAATTGGATTCTGAGTGCAATTTTGTATGCCAGATTTTCTCTTTGGAAGTCTCTCTCTAGCCCCAAAACCCCCAAACCCCTAAAAGGTGCTCTGACCTATATTTTTGGTCCCCAAATTGGATTCTGAGTGCAATTTTGTATGCCAGAGACCCCACTGCCTTTGGAAGTCAGCACACAGAATAAATGTTGAGGTAGGCTCTAACATTTGCCTGACATTGCCATAGCCCAACCAACTACCTCTTGGCCTTTGTTTAGCCTCCCACCACGACCGCATACTGCCCTAGCCCCGCGGACCGACAAGCCCCCGCCATAGCCTACCTAAACCTTGCTTGGCGTGCCATACCCCCAAGTCATGGCCCGCGTAGTAGCCTGTCAAAGAACTCACCCCTAGCGGTGAACTTCTGAACCATAGCACCCCACCTCGGGCAAACCTCAAGACAAACGGCCTGCCGACCTCCGCAGTCGCAATGGGCAAGGGAGAGACATCCTCCATGAAGAAGGAGGCCGGGCCAAGGCCCCACAGCCGGGCCCTCGGCAGACCAGTTGGTCGCTCGGGCCCCACGGGCCCCTCCATTAAGGCGTAACCCGGGCCGCCATCCAAGCTGGGGTTGAGGCCAATAGTGCCCGCGTGCATTACGGCCTGGAGACGGAGATGGAGTCCGCAACATCCCACGCGGTTGGCGCAGACCGGTTGGTGATAGCGAAACAACGGATCATCGAGTTGGAGACCCGGGCACACCGTGATGATGGCGAGATCCTTTGGTGCACTCGAGACAAGAAGACGGCAGGTGCTCGCGACATGCAAAGTTCAGCGTGGATACTCCCGACGCTGCGAGACAGATAGGGGGGCAGGGCACGCGAGACACTTGCAATCACGTCTCAGCTCCGCGCCGAGGTCGATGAGGCCAATGCCATGGCACGCCCGCATTATGCCACACTCGGTTGGAAGTTGAGGAGGCTACCGCGCAAGACAGAGGGTTGCGGAGGCCTTGGAAGTTAACCAGCAAAGACGAAAGCCCGCCGGAGAAGGATTTGGCACGGGACGGAAATGCGGGAGCTCCGACCAGTAGTTGCCCAGAAGGCAAGGGCCTCAGTGCAAAGGCGCATGAACAATGGCTGCATTGCGACGAGGGAGATGGCAAGACGGGACCAAGCCTTGCAAGAGCGGTGCTCGGACTTCGAGAACGTGGCCGCAGCACATGACACCGCAGTACCGCCAAGCCGGTGAACTGCAAGGCGTACACCGGGTTACCAGGGTCAACTGAGCTTAACGCCGGAGCGCTGTAGCGCACCATCATCAGCGTCGCCATTAGGCGATGGGCGATTACCCGCCCTCAGACGACCGAGCTCGCGGAAGCAGCGGTAATGAACCACAACCCAGTTCGGGCCCTGCCGAAGAGCTGGAAGAGAATTCACCCGAAGATACACACTGAGATCCTTGGTGCATGGCGTTTCGGTCGAGACCTGCTCGTTACGCGACCAGCGGCGTAGGTGGGTCCAAAACCAGCTACCGAGTCATGGTGTTCGCGATTCGCGGATGCACAAGTTGAGAGGTTACATCACTGACGAGCAAGTTACCTTGAAGGGCACATCTCGTATGTGGCCGGGATCTTACTCCGGTCTGAGGCACGCAGCCAAGAAAGTTCGCCGTGGTTTGGGACGCCGGCCACGACCAAATGCCGGTGCTGCACCGCGCCGCCAAATGCTACCCTAGCGCCTCCGCTCGGGGATCCTCATTTAATCTTTATACCCGGCTTCGGTTCCCATTCGGCCAAAGTTGCCCTTGCCGTTTGTTACCCTTGTCAAGCTCTGCCCCAGAATTCCGATCTACTCCGCAGAACTTCGATCTGCGCGCTTGCTTTGGTCCATCCGCGATATTACACCACACAAGCATCTCCAGCAAGCTCAATAGGAATTATGCCTCGGGTTGTGAAGTGAGGCTGTCGGGTTTCCGGCGAATGGCGATAGCCTCACCAGTAGCCGCGTGGACATGGACCTCATCTTCCTCATGGAGACATGGGAACACCAGACCCAAAGCTACCCGTCTGTCGGTGCCGGCATTTTTTAGTTGTTCAATGGTTGCACATGGAGTCGTGGGCACGGTGGGGTTGCCTGCTACCACGGGGTAGCCTTGGCACATTTGGTTTCCCTCCAGAAGACCGACAAACATAACCGCTACTTGTGGATCCGAGTGCACCACCCTGGCGGAGATCCTCTCTTCCTAGCCTGGCTTGCTGCCAATGGGGGGGACGGTATACAGCTCTTGCACCAGGTCATCCGACAGCTCATCTATGCGGATGATGTGGACCTCTTGGCCCATACACCAGAGGGCATGCAGGCACACCTAGATGCCCTGGACACATACATGCGTGTCAACCTGGCCAAGACTAAGGTGGTCCACATATCCTCCTCACGTCATCCAGCACCTCCGGCGCTCACTTATCAGGGGCAGATGGTAGAGGTCACACCCAGCTACAAGTACCTGGGGGTGGAATTTCCGTCCTCAATGTATTGGGATGCATCCATTCGCCGGGTGACCCGCAGTTGCAAGGCACCAGACGCAATGCAAAACAATAGTCACAGTGGCGAGCTATATGATCGGGGCCACCGGTCACATTTGTTCCGCACCGGGTGAAGCCGGTTCTTACGTATGGGGTCGAGGTGTGGGGGCCCGATTGGTGTCTTTGGCGACTTGGAACGACTTAGAGCAGGTCCGAAGGCATTTTTGACGTGGGCACTTGGGGTCAAGCCCTCGGTTCCATATCGGATCTTGTTACGGGGAGGCAGGGATTCATGCCCCCGCAAAGATGCGACCTCGATAGACACATTGTTTATTTCGAAGGTGGCGGCATGCGCGACACTTCGGCTCCGCGACTTGGCTTACGTGGCGATGAGCCCATAGCGACTCCGGGGCTTGTTGGAAGGACAAGAGAGCCCGATGGTCGGGCGTAGCTGGGAACGTAGAGCGACATAGGTGCGCCCAGTGCACCTGACGCCCGTAGGGATAGGGCCGAGGGGGTACTTGGACTATTGTTTCATGGGGAAGCTCGGGACCACCATGTTCGGAATAGGTAAAGATGGCACACTACAAACAAACACATAAACCCTAAACCCTACCCTGGTTCAAGGCCCGCTACTCTACCGCGTTCGGGTTGCCCATGAAGAAGCGCGGGATCATCAGCGTCCATTGAACAGGGGCCCACCATCTTCGCTTGAGAGGCGGTCGGTGGGTTGGAGAGCGCGCCGGGGCGGGCTTTGTCGGTGTTGCTGGGGTTGTTGAGGATGAAAGCCATGCCTTCGAGTTGTCCGCCTATAGTCGATTCGGCTCATTCACGTTCTCTTAGTGCGGCGCACTGGTCTACCGACGACGAGCTACTTCAAGATGCCGCCGGATTCGATCCTTGGCTCCTACCTCCGGGGAGGTTTTGGATCTCGCGGACTCACCTCGCCCCTGGGCCTACGAGGTGTAGGGAATTCATGTGTATATGTATATTTGTACAACCGCTGTGGGGAGGCTTGTTGCCGCAAGTTTTTTTTCCTCAGGGGGGGGGTTTAATCCGGGTAGCAATGGGCTTGCTGCACCCGTGTAATTTGGGTCCCATAGGCCGATTGGCCTCCGCGGACGATAAAAGAACCTTCCTTCCTTCCTTCCTTTAGAAGATCTTTTGGAGCATTTTTGCATGTCCAAGACCGTGAAAGGTTAGCGCATCTCATTTTTTATTGCTTTTGTTCCTTATATATAGTTTTTCCTCCCTATATGCTCTGTATGCGCACATCAAATGCTGCTCCCTTACTTTTTGGCATGGATGACCCTTCCATTTCTTGCTTTTGGTGATGCATGTCCTTGCTTTTCTCTTATATTGCTTTTGGACATGCATGTTGCCCACTAGTAGAGAACACTTGCTGATATAGAGCCCCTCCAAGCACTCTGAACAAGCATTCCAACAAGCTAAAGAACACCGAAAACGGAGTCCGAGAGCAGAAGTTATGCTGAGAAACCTATACCACCATCCTTAAACCCCTCAAATTCCATTTGTGAATATGATGGCTGATTAGGTTCATCAAATCTCTATGAACAAGCTTTCCAATGAGCTAAGGAACGTAAAAAACGGAGTCCAATTCCAGGATAGCTCCACTTGCCCAAAAATAAGCACTTCCATCCCCTCTTACCCACTTGCTTTCTCTTTTCTTTTTACAACCTAAGATGGACAAGCTGAGGAAACCAATACTGTAATTGAATGTTTTGTGGGTTTGGAATTAAGTATGTGACCTTGTGTTACTTTGGGTGGGTTTTTTCACTTACAGATATGGATCTATCGGGCACGCACGATACAAATTGTTATGAGCTCGTCAAGGATATTGGGTCGAAAAATTTTGGTATTGCCAGATTGATCCAGGACAAGAAGACTAAAGAGCTTGTCGCAGTGACGTATATAGAAATGGGTGATCTAGCAGTGCTTTTGCATCACGTGTGGTATGGGGTAGATAATGCCTTCGTCTGAGAGTGTTACAGCTCTAGTAAAACACAAGCCGATGGAGGCAGCGAGTGTTTTACAGGAGTGTTTTATAGAAGTTGTATCATGGTAAGGTATCCATGGGTGAATCTTTTGGATATTCTACTTCAGATAGGTTACTTTGTTCTGTCAATACAAATGATCAGTTCTACATATTGCAGATTGCTTGGCCTGTTGCGTCACTCCCTATGTCATCCTCGTAGAAGCTTACACTGAAGACCCAAATAAGTTTTGTAAAACTATCGCAGTATATAGGGGAATGGGGAACCAACCTCCATTCCTCTACAAAATAGAAATAGGAGAGGCAGGTTTTTAAAGAGTTTTTGCAAAAAACACAATAGATTCAGCGCAGGACAACAGATCTGGTGAAGAAAGAACCCGGTGCAGGGTACTTTACAGATCTGGCAAAGAAAGATAATCGCAGGGTTGTTTGCGAATCACGACTCGCCTGCAAGAGAATAACAGTTGTGAAGAAGAACTCTGAATTGGGATGAGCAACTAATCGTGAAGAACAATTGCGAAGAAGAACTCACGACCAATCCTGATACTTGAAGAAGAGCTGCTCGAACTGCTATGATGGTGCTGTGAAGAACTCTAAATAAAAAAACCCTAAAAAAGATCTAGGCCACCGTTCACGCGGAATGAGGGGACCCGACTTCGATTCCGCTATATTGGCTAGTGCCACGTGTCGACGTAGGAATGGGCGCCAGGGAATAAGGAGACCCATTTCTATTTTGTCAACTTTGATTAATCAATATAAAATTTACCTTAAATATCAATATTCTTGCAATGAAAGGATGTTAAGTGTGCAGAGTGTTTTTTTTTTTTTTTTTTTTTTTTTGAAGAACTGAGACACTTATATTAAAAGAATGGCAATGATACAAGACGAGTAGTGAGGAAAAAGAATGCCTCGAAGGGACAAAGACACGTCAGCACTCCATAAAGCACAATTTCATTATATATGGACTTTCCTCAAGTCCATATATATCTCAAATGGTAGCTACTGTCTAGAATATGGGGTTCTTAGGAGCAAAACAATGGAATATGTTAGACTAATTCCATACTAAAAAACTAGTGCGTAAACTTCAAATCACCTCTAGTAATCGCTGTACAAACTCCCCATTCGCATTTACAATGTGGGAAATATCTCGCCAGATGCAAAACTTTGTCTCCTCTAGGCCAGTAAAGACAAGAAAACTCTGGAATAGCTTATGTCTGAGTCGTGGAACTAGAGAGGCTGCAGGTTGCTGAATCCCTTGAAAAATCCATAAATGACGTCGTTTCCAAATCAACCAAACCAACCATGCCTTACACAGATGGAAAGCCTGCTTCTTAGGAAAGGACCATGAAGCTAGAAACATATGAAGAAGTATCTTCTGGCTACACATCCTGATTTGGAACAATGCTCTGACCCAATCCCATGCAGCTTGCAAATGTGAGCACAAGACTAGACAATGTTCAATGGATTCTCGATGAGAGACACAGCAAGGGCAAAGAAAAGTCACAGCTGGCTTAAATCTATGCACAAGAACATTTACCCTAATGCAGCGGTGCACCACTTGCCACAAGAGAACCCTAACCTTTGGTGAGGGGAGAGAGTTCCAAGTCCATGTCCAGACGGAGCGCCAACAGGAACCCTGAAGCTTCAGTGCCCACTTGTCAGAAGGAGGTAAAGTATCATGAATAACCAACGTCCGGTAACAAGAACGAACAAAACATGACTCATCGACCCCCGAATGAACCTTCCAAATCTGAAAGACCACCCTTCCCTTGAGGAGAACAGGAATATGCAGTGGAATACAGGAAGCCACTTGCTGCCAGATAGCTCGATCACTGCTCTTAAGCCGAAAGTGGGCCTGAAAAAACTCCCAAGGAGCCAGTTGGCCATGCCAATACCAATCCTCTAAGATGGAGACTGCAGCCCGAGTCCAACGGGCCTGCATCCGAGCGTGCAAGCTGGCAGCCAAAGGCAAGTATGTCGGAGGCAGAGGAACCCACAAAAAAGGAGAAGTGTGATGAAATACTGATGCATAGTCTACCTGGAAAAGCACTCGCACATGCTCCCAGGCCCATAGTACACCCTTGAGAAAAGATGACGCGTGTGGGAACGGCCTCAAACCGTAAAGCAAGGCTCAAGGCAACTTCACAGGGACAGATGGCTTGTGAAAAGCCACACAATTCTCGAGGGACTATAAAAGCAATGCTGCACCTGGAGAGAACACTTCTTCATGGAGAATATTCCAAACAAACTTGGAGACTAACACCTTAGAATGCAAAGCCAAATCTAGGATTGCCCCCATCCTCTCGAGGGCAGAGGCACTTCCACCAGGCTACTTTAACCACTGCTCCTTCTGCAGCCCCTCCCCAAATAAAGTTTCGGACAATTCTATCCAATTCCTGAACCTTAACAGACGTTGTGTATACGTGGGTGCTACAAAGCACTAACTTAGCTACAATAATCCTGCCTGCCATCGACAACTTACTACCTTTCCACCAATTCAGGTGCTCCTGTAGTCCCTGCAAAATCTCATCCCAGACACCGCCCATAGAGATATCACCCCCAAAAGGAATGCCCAGAAGTCTGGTATATGCATTCACTAGGAGTACCTTCCAAGGGAAGAGAAACAAACAAGGTGGAGGCGGCGTCTCCAAAGCCCACGGAGCCGAACACTTTCCCCAATTAAGAAGACAACCAGAAGCCAAGGAAAATGTATCCAGCAAACCCTTAACATTACGCAAATTGCTTTCTTCTGCTGCCACAAAGAGGAAAGTGTCATCTGCAAACTGATTACAAATCTGCTCACTGCCGTTCTGCATCCGAAGACCATCTACCACTCCCTCATCTACTGCAGTCAAGAGCAATTGTGATAATGCCTCCGCCACCATGGTAAACAAAAATGGGGCCAGGCAGCCTTGACGAACTCCTCTTCCCATCGAAAAGAACGGGGAGGGCTCCCCCTGGCACACAACTGTAGCTCGTGCTGACGTGTGAAGCTTCATAACTGTTTCTGTAAAACGTGGACCACCACAACCCAAAGCCGAAAACACACTAGACAAAAACTACCAGCGCACACTGTCACATGCCTTCGCAAAATTGAGCTTAAGATAAACAACTCCCTGACCTGTTTTCCTAGCCCAATACAAGCCCTCATAAGCTGTGCAGAGTGTTCTAGGCATTATACAGATATTTGTTGAAGGAAAACATCTTCTTTCACACATTTTGTTACAAACCCAGCAAGAGTAAGCATCTGCTTTGCTTTGCAGATATTCTTTGTAAATCAATCTCTGCTCTTTATTTGTAGTATATCACCATGCTAGACATTATGAACCATGAATGGTTTTTGAAGAATTTGCCAGTCGATCTCATTGAAGGTGCTGATATGGATAATGATGTCGATGATCCCAACTATCTGCTCCAGAACTTAGAGGAGATGATGCATATTATTCAAGAAGCTAGAGTGCCTCTTGCAAATATAGAACTTAGCTATAATCTTGGTGATATTGGTCTGAATTTAGATGATATGGATTTTGTAAAACTATTGCAATCAATCTGTGGGTTTTGCAACTCGAGCCAGAGGAGACCCAAGACTACTAGTGCATGCGGACTAGCTATTAAAGGAAATGGTACAAGAAGCTCCCTCGAACAAAATCTAGAGAGGTGGAGTACATTCTGTGACTGCACCCGAGGAGATCTCATGTCCATCAATGACACCCACAAAAGTGGGATGCCTAAGCTTGATTCTAGGGATGGCGTGCTTAGAAGTAAACACGCTATTATTAAAACAAGCATTCACACTACTATCGAGTTGCGCCAATGCATCCACTTCCCAGTCTTCGACTCCAATGATATAGAGATCAAAGATTCTTTACTGACCTTATCAGATAACATAAATCCTTCATTACGTGTGAAAGGAGTCTGCAAAATGTCAGTCATCTGTCGAGAGATCCCTACTACCCGGACTGGCCCTTGGAGTTTCTCTGCTGATTTGGACACTTAATATGACATCCACGAGCAATATGACCAACTTCTCCACGATAGAGGCAAAAATCAGCCTCTTTGCAGCACTAATTGCCAGCATCAGACAAGGGCTCTCGGGCATGATCAATCTGTAGGTATAGAGCCATCTGACTTAGAAGATGTGGGTGGCTTAAAAGCTGATGTGACCACCAATCTAGAAGGATTGCAGAAATAATAGCTGATTTTGTCTGCCTCTGCTCAAAAGATAGTTATCACAAAAATTCCAAAATTTATAGCTTCATTTGACGATTTAGATCCTCCATCATCAGCAACATATTCTTCACATCCTTGCAAAAGCCCCTATCGAAAACAATCTCGAAGGGTCGCGTCATCCCAGGCCATCTCTAAGGCAATCTGTTAGAACTCTGAAGTGTATGAAGCCGGACAAGAACCTTGACTGAGGTTGCCAAGCTTGGTAACTACTGTGTGCTGCTGATCAACGTCTCCAAAATACGTCTCAAGTTCAGCAGTGAATGTTCCAAAATTTCACAACTTGGAAGTCCCTACCTCTAGCACGGGACCAAACTAAAGCTGGCCCAGGAAAAAGGGAACCAATCAGTCCAAGCTATTCCCCATCAATGAGATATCTGTGAGGGTGGAGCTAGATAATGAGCTGAGTCTAGTTCAAGAAGCCTTGGAACTGACATCTAGTGCCATCAAATTTCTCCGCAGACGAATCTTAGGCTTTAATGCCTCTGTTCGGAGCTAGAACTAATTCTTAAGATGTTAACGATTTGTTGAGCTCTTTATTATCTAGCTGTAGTTGTTGGCGTACAAGAACAAGTTGCTGGACTTGCTGTAACAAGACTAAAACCTCCTCCATAGAGACAAAAACGTGGACAAAAAATACATAGGCTTAGAGCAGACTAGAACTGGTAAGAGATTCCAATTTTAGCCGTCATGAACTTACGGGAAAACACGAGGAAATACTAAGAAAATAAGGGAGAAATATGAGATAATTATGCTAGAATACTTGATACAGCCCCCAGGGATTCATCTTCGATTGGTGTATAACCCATGAGAGTTCAATGGATGGAATTTTATTGGACAATTTTTATACGTATACTTAGTGGTTAGGGGTGTTTTTAAGTACTAATCTAGTGCAAATTTCATACACAGCGGTGTCAAATTTCCTTTCAAACATGCATGTACGAGGGGGTTTTTTGCTACCCTTTGAACATAGATGCCATATCTCTCTTATAGATAACTGCAGCTACCAGGGATACAACAGAGCAGAATACAAAGGCTTGAGCTAGAAAACTTAAGATTGGCATTGAACCAAAATCGTTTGACAGGAATGAGACGCCTCTATATATATCTAGACCAACGGTCAAGATCGTGCTACTTCAAAGAATAAAATCGTGCTAAGTATCGCATATGCATATAGGCTCTAGAATGTCCCGGAACCTCTAAGAACAATTTTGTATATAAAGAAGACCCCAAAAAATGTTTTTAACGGATGTTAGTAGCTTACTTGGCAAAAGCGTATTTCACAACTAGAAGGTTCCAAGTTCAAGTCTTGTCTTGTGTAACTATCTATGGCATCCATCTTTGTACTTATGATGGCCATAAAAAATTATCACCATTGAAGTGTTCCCTTTGTCAATATTAGACTACAATTTCACGCTCCTCAACAACGTATGGCACAATGAAATCGAGCACAATTTCATTATATATGGACTTCTTGTAAGTCCATATATATTTCAAATGTTCGTAAGTGTGTAGAATAGAGGGTGTCCAATATAACATAACTGGATATAATAACATAAGATGCGAGACAAACATCTGAAATTAATTTATTAGATATCATTTACAAACATATAGAGCATATAACATTATGACTAAATGTACAGCAATGTAGGCTGAAATTGGGCGGGCGCCCAATTTCGAGTTACTTCTATGGAAAAATAGTCGAATAGATAACAAATAATAGTCGAATAGATAACAAATAATAGGGTCAGGTTGCTCTTCATTTGGCAGACCTTTTTTAGGTTCTTCAATTTGTGCTTAAGCTTGTTGTATGCAGCATCTTTCATACTTTCTAATCTCTCCATGAATTCTTGGGAGCTTAGTCACTTATTTTCCTCCTTTTCTACCTTAGGTGGAGCCGACTTCTCGGTCTGTCAAGACTCTCAAGACTCTCGTAGTCATTGATTTTGCATAGCAATAAAAGTTTGGTTAGAACAAAAGGTTATGCCAATTAGAAAAACACGGCTACTAAAATACCTATATACTATCAAAAGAAAAATTCTTCCAAGTGCCAAATTGGGCAGGCACCCAATTTTCCCTGGGAGGTGTTTCCTTACATGGATTTAAAAGTTTTTCCCGAAGGGTTAAACTGAGCGGGCGCCTAATTTGCCGCAAATGGGCGCCTTGCATGCCAAAAATTTCTTTCCCAAGGGCCAAATTGGGTGGGCGCCCTTGGGAGGCGTTGCCTTGCATGGCAAAATGTTTTTCCCCAAGGTCCAAACTAGGCCGACGCCCAATTTTCCCAGGCAAAAAGTTTTTCCCTAAGAGCCAAACTGGGCGGGCGCCCAATTTGCCTTGGGGGGTCTTGCCTTGCATGGTAAAAAGTTTTTCCCCAAGGGCCAAACTGGGCGGGTGCCCAATTTGCCCTGGGAGGTGTTGCTTTGCATGGCAAAACGTTTTCCCCCAAGGTCCAAACTAGGCGGTCACCCATATTGCCCTGGGGGGTCTTGCCTTGCATATGGCAAAAAGTTTTCTCCCACGGGCCAAACTGGGCGGGGCCCAATTTGCTCTGGGTGGTGTTGTCTTGTATGGCAAAATGTTTTCCCCCAAAAGCCAAACCGAGCGGGTGCCCAATTTGCCCCGGTGGGTGTTGCTTTACATGGCTTTTTCCCCAAGGGGCAAACTGGGCGGGCACCCAATTTGCCCTAGGGTATTCCTTGCCCTAGTCAGGCCGCCCAATTGAGCCAAATTTGGAGCTCATTTGTATGAATATTATGCTTAATTATCATTTTTATCAAGTACTCTTAAGAAATTTTTCAACGAGCTAAAGAACGCAAAAAATGGAGTCCGAATGCAAAAGTTATGCCAAAAGTTCTATTCTGCCATACCGGAACCCCTCAATTTGTAAGGCTCCAGGTGGAATAGGCTTTTCAGTATAATACCCGACTAAAAAATATAAAACAAAAACAAGGTCTTTGCAACGGAGGGTTGCCCCCTCCAGTGCGCTGAGAGTGTGTTTTTTTTTTTCTTTTTTTATCTTCTAAAGCATCCACAACAATTCCAAGACTTAGAAATGGCATCTTTAGGAATCATAGTCATGTATGAGCATTGATGCCCTTTGATGGTCTGAAGGTGTGTTTGCTTGTTTTTTTTATCTTCTAAAACAACAACAACAGTTCCAAGACCTAGATATGACACCTTTAAGAATCATAGCCATATATGAGCATTGATGCATGGTGCAGTGCAGTTTCTATGTTTTAACTTTGGACTGGCAGATGGCCAAGACCAAGAGTGCTAATCTAGAATTTTGTTGATATGGTGTAAGAATGGTATCAATATGATGTAAGAGTGCACCTGCAACTTATCTATACCCATATTATACAATCTACTTCATACTCGAACATTTGGTATAGTGGATGGAAAAGAATGCATGCTCTTTTAGCAGTCGCATTCCAATAACACTTGAAAGAAGCAAAATATGCTAAGATTTAGAGAAAAAAAAACTAATGTACTACATGCTTTGCCATCAATAGAAGAAAGATCTAACACCCACCAAAGCAGAAAGTTCAAAAAGGGGGCCTTATTTTATAAAACCTTAAGGATATGTGCATTCACAAAACTTCCATGAAAAGCTCCAAAGATCAACTTTAGAGTGATAAAATGGAACCTGCCTACAGAAATTAAAGGTTTATCAATTAAATTGGCAAGCAAGTTTGAGAGAGTGCATCTAAAATACTCTGAAGAGTCTACAAATCTTGTGGACCATGCTGTAGGTGATATTTTAGGCTTCCTAATCTTGTACAAAGCCTACCATGGCATATACTTGCTAACTATGAATTAAGAAGTTGCTAATAGGAAGCAAGTGCTATTTTGAAAGTCAACATTGTATATGAAGTGTTTGCAAAGGATTAAAATATAGAGCCACCTAAGCATTTGAGGTGTAGGGCTGGGATGCACTGATGGGATATATGAAGGACCATTATTGGTTCATTTACCATTTCGGTACGTCGCTGAAGATGAGAACAAGCCATTTTTGGATGCCTTCTTTTTTACAGGGCTCAACAAGTTTTTTTCAAAAAAGAGTGCCTTAGAAGCTGAGGGATTATCTGAGTTAGAACATTACGTTCCATAGCCCCTCAGCTTGAACAAGCTGAATTAGAACAGTATTTTAGGAAAGGACGTACGTTATCACTTTTAAATCCACAAGCATCCACTTCAAAGTGTGGGCATTACAATTGAGATAACAAATATCCCAAGTCCTAATTGAACCTTCTCCACATTACAGTTCTACAAACACGCTGTTCCTTGGATCATATATAAGTATTCCCTTGACTTTAAGCAAAATCCTAAGATGGGCAGACTAGTTTGAATGACAAACCCTTTAATGGGATGGCAAAGGCAATGAGAGGCCCAAAGTCCTTTTGAATGACAAGTTTGAATTGATCAAAGAAGAAAATTTGCTGTGACAATTATATCATTGGTAGTCTATCTTACGGACTGATGAATCATATAAGAAGAAGCGATGAGACTGATGGCATCGGGACAACTTTAGTGCACTGGCGGCTTGTTTACATAAGCATATTTATTTGGACTACGAAATGAATTTATTTGGTATGTTTGCATAGGTTAATAAGCATGGCAAGTGCAATTCTTCGTCATTATATTTTTGTGCATATGTATAGCAAGTGCTGATGTCCTACAACATTTTGTTATTTCTCATAGATCAAGAAGACCATGAATGCATATCGTATTTTCTATTCAAGAAACTTTGGTTAAAACTCAATGTTTGTGTAGATTATAGCATTACCTTGAATTTTGCTCTCAAACTATTTTGGGACTACTCATGCACAATCACTCATTTACATAAACAAGTGCCATCATCTTGTACTTTACAAAAGGCCAACATGGCAAATATCTGAATTTTGCTCTCAAACTATTTTGGGACTACCCATGCACAATCACTCATTTACAAAAACAAGTGCCATCATCTTGTGATTTACAAAAGCCCAACATCACAAATATTTGAGAAAGGAATTTATACCATATGAAATGTAGATCCGAAGCTATGTAAGATTTATTTTATATCTAAGCCCACATTCGATCCTTCAATGTTCAAATTTAGTGTTAATGTAATTTTGAAATTTCTTGGGCAGCAAGGCTTTGCACTTCATGGACTTGCGTTAAGTGAAACATACTCCATCGGTTGTTGGGAAATTCCAGATAACTACACATATTTGACAATCTTAAGGTGTTGCTAATAGCATGACTTAAACAAGAAACAGCATGACATAAGGTCTCCTTTACTATTGGAAGTTCTCCATTCAGGCTACAATTTGAAAACACAAAGCAAGCTTTTGACATTGGTTTTTATTTCATGTCACTTTTGATTTTTGTACAACTCTGAGAAATAATCGATCCTATAGCCAAAATTGGTCTTCAATTCGACGTCAGCAATTTACAACTGAAACTTCTTCTCGGGGAAGCAAAGGTCTACCAAGACAACATCGCTTATCTTTTAGAAAAAATGGAGTAGTCCCGTCAACATGACATTGAGGGAGGGAGCTCTACAAGATGTCCATGCATCACAAAGTTCGGCAACATAGCTAAGATCAATGCCGTTTCTGCGTGAGGTCGAGAATCTGCAGACCCCGGCTTCCTCTATAGCACAAGCCAATCTCTCTATGAATATTTTTTTGTTTGCACTTCTTACTTACTTGGCTGCTTTTGGCTATCGGTTATCTTCACTATCTGCTACATCCTCTATAGGAACATGATCGGAAGCATCGCCCATTACAGTAATGGGGTTGCTAGAGGAACAATGACCATCTCCTTATCTTTGTTGCAATGGTCATTTATCAGACATAGTGGGCCGAGCCATCGGACTTCTAATACCTCCATGGTAATGCTTTGTTAAAACTATTTTTATGATTTGCCAAGATATTAGCGACCGGGTGTAGCTCCTCAAGTGCGAGGAACTAGGCTGCGAATCATCCAACATAAAGTTAACGTTAATATTATCGGTTTAAACATCAACTCATTTCCACATTACCTTGCAAAAGATTTTATTAGAGACACTATTCCTTGTTCACCAATGCCACAATTGCTAAGGTTTAATATTCTTAAATCACATTCCGGCTTGCCAAGCTCAATGCCAAAACATTGATAGCAAATACTTTGATGTGCTAGTTTTAATCAAGTTTGCATGTCTGTTGTAAATTCACATAGAAACAGAATTACATTTTGGTTTTTCAGCATGATGTCGCATACACCGAACTATTTAGCTTCTCAACCGACTTTTTAGGCTTGGAGTAGTGTGGCAAGTCTGGGGCATTGCAACTTATATCTTTCCACCAGTGAGACTAGAAAGTAAAAAGGAATCAATCTCAATTATACATAAACACTTTTCATAAATAAAAAAGGAAACTCACGATTCTTTAATTGTGGGACATCATTATCCTCGGTGAAACATATCTTACGCTTTCGGCTACTTCTTTTCTTAAAGCGCCTTTAAATTTGGATCCTTGTACTATAGGGGTAGGAATCCTTGAACCTTCACGATACATGCCTTTCCATGACTTGCTACGTGTAGAAGGTGCATCATCAAGATCAACTCGAGCTTGTTGAGATAACCCATATGGGTTCTCATGTGAGTATCACTCTCTCCATCGAGAAAGCACAATACATTGTCGCTTTTCGATCTTCTTTGAACTTTCTCTTCTTCCATTCGAACCTCTTCTACTTGGATGCTTGAACGATCACAATTAAGCTCCAACACATTTATTCAAACCATTTATTGTATTCAATGGTAATGAAGAGTGTCGAATGTCAAACACCAATAAGGACCCGCTCTGTCGGTAGAAAAAAAGTTAAAACCTTGGATAAGCATAAGGGATCGCGGGTTCTTGTTACTGTAGGCCGCGCATAAAAATATGTCGGATCCCAGTTCCATGCACATGACCATGGATTTGAATTTGGAAAAGCCAGTTCACATGATAAAAGGTTAGGCAAACAAGAACAGTTCATTGTCACAAAAAATATTTGTCTGAGTTGGTAACTTGTTTGAACTAATGCCCTCATTATATGGGGCATTGGTCCACTCCCCATAGCTACTATATGACGAGATGCGGTTGAAGACTTTAAATAACCAAAAGACTCAAAGCATAAAGGAAGGGAGTATGAAGCAACAACGTTGTTGCTTTGTAGGTCGCTGACTCTTCTTATCTTCAAATTTGGAACCGAATAATAACATATTGTCGTACCTTGGCCTCTCTTCCTAATGTTTCTTTGCACATTGTGCAATAGAGAGGGCCTCTGCACCGGCTTGAGGAGGCCACGTGTGTGATCGAGAATGCATGTGGGTTAGGAAATAAAGCGACCCTCTTACAGCTCCACTCATCCCTTGCGAACAACCTTGACTTCATCTCTACCGGATTCTTTGGATGGTTGCGGGGCGCAACCTTCAATTTCAACCCTTGAGCCTAACTCCAGCTCTTATCACAAGCTAATAGGGGCGTCGTATGCTCGCCCTCTGCAAAAAAACCCAAATCGTTCGGACCTCTCCAGGTTAGCGGTTTCGAGAGCGGACTGCCCACCAACGTAAGTGACCTAGCATTTACGACCAATCCTAAGTTTTTAGCGAAGTCACCAAAGATATCCTAGGAATATTCTAGCATATACCTAGGATATGCCAAAAGCCCACATAAACAAGGGTTTGCCCCCCTAGGGGCAACCCAAAAAAGGGCAAAAGTGCTAAATTCACACGACAGTTATTAACAGAAGTTTTCACTTTTTAAAAGTGCCTTGAAAATGACGCAGAATTATTTTGGACGCTTGACGTTTTTTCAATCAGTGCCTGACATGACACATTGAAAATATTCAATTTCAATCCAGTTGGCCTCCGGTGCTGCAATTTATTGCAGCCACATCCAGTGGCCGGTGCACCAATAATTCGAAATCCTGTTCGGCTCCTCCAATGTCTCTTATTTCAGAAAAACGCAAGAAAACGTGATCAAAGCTTATCTAAGAACAGATCCTGGAGGCCTTTTTTTGATGAAAATCCGCAATAGCCAAGCCCGAAACAGAGCTTTTGGAATATCAATAATCAAAGCTTCTCGGAAATCTATGCTTCTTTGTGGCAACACGTACGTGGGCAGAGCTGCAAAACGATCCAACACAGCCAATGCATTTTTTTAGTTCCATGCATAGCATTTTTGCCATTGCAGATATAGGCTATTGACTAGAGGATTTATTAAAAAGATAGGAATTTTACAGAGGAGGATGCGGCAATTAATCGAGGATTTGACGTTGCAGGAAGCATATGAGAAATAGGAGTTCTTATGCGTGGACCATTGACGGTACAGAAATTAGGCAGGATCTGCCCAGGAAAGTTTTGAGGTTTGGAGTCCGGCCATGGCATAATCAGTCCGTCAGAGCCAGGGTTGATCAGGGTTCAATCTTCTGAAGGGCTGCTGAAGACCAGTTCTATTTTTCGCACTCTAGACATGAATGCAGGATCAGAACAGTCTGGGCTAAAATCCGATGCAGGAGATAAAGCGGTAAGCAATATTTCTGTAAAATAAGACCGTTTATTCAACTTACAAAATAGTACATGAAACACGCTTTGCTCAAATTAGTGGAGCCACATACCTGGCGGAGGCATTAAGGGTGGCCACATGGCGGAGGCATTAAGGGTGGCCACATGTCAGTTTTCATCTTGAAACGGAAGGAGTTTCAGCCGAAAAATGGAGGCGGAGGCCTCTGATTGATGTCGGAGGCCAGTTTTTAATGTTCCAATCCGGCAGAGGAACACCCAAAATTTTTAGTCATGATCGTCTGTTTTCCTCTCTTCTGCAGCTGTTCCTGCCGCTCTTCCCCTCTCTCGTATCCCCTCTCGTATCAGATTCATATACGGAGGGGAGGGCCGTGAAGATTGCATGTGGCCACCCCTATTACGTGCCAAATATCTAGTCGAAGACATACAACCAAGTTCATGCATTTTTTGTTATCGGCCTTGGCCAGACCGATAACCTTACCTTCAAAGCTTACAAATTCTTACTTCACCAATCAATCAAAGGGAACTAAAATAATGTTGCATTGGCCCACCTGTTATTTATCATGTAATGCAAGCTAGCTCACAGTTTCTGTAATGCAATAACAAATAAACTTGCATTGGCCCACCTCCTAAGTTTGAAAATGAATTTTTTACTTAAAAAGTACATTCACTTTGATCAAATTGGTACGACTGTTATGCATTGATATGTTTATGTCTGCAATAGACTTATGTGGCGATCACATGAAGTTTTTTTTTTTGCGGGGGCTGAATACCTACTGCCTCGTGCTGAACGGCAGAACACAGCAGCCATTTACATGGAGAAGGCCCAGCAACTGAATCCTATTCCCAGCAGCAGCTGCCTAGAATCAATGACATGGCCTGAGTATTAGCTGATTTCTTGCATGTGAACCAAAACTTTCTATGTGTTGATTTGAGCAGCTGAATCTGTGCTGCCTCAGCCACAGGTATTTTGGGACCTCAGCTCTTGCGCCGTGGACGGCGCGATGCTGACCCAAAAAGACTCAGCTGCTTAAATAAATCCCTGCGTTGTTTCATCGGAGGGCCAAAAACTTGCCATATGAATCGCCCTTTAGCATTGGCCCACCTTGAAATATAAACCAATTACAGCTTGGCAATTACAAACCAATGCATTGATATGTATGTCTACAACCGACTTACCATTGGCCCACATTGAATGAAATAAATCAATTACAGCTTAGCAATTACAAACCAATATTCAAAGCACTTGTGCTCACCATATTTGCCATTAAAGACAAATCAAAGCCACATCCTTTTTTCTTCAATGAACTCAAAAACATTCAAACCAAAGATGGATAACTTAATGATGGTAGTAATTGTGTTGTGTGAACTTGATGCAGATGGTAGGAATTGCTCCTCATTGTTTGGCAATTCAGCTCCATCAAGATTATTGCCATATTGACAATCCATTGCACTTTCTGTTCTATTTCTATTTCTGGAGAGATGTGTCTAACTACCAACTCTCAGGAATGCTTCATGGATGGATAAACAATTCTTATCTTCATATGTAAGATGGCAGTAATGTTCATTTGGTTTGGATTACTGTAGATTATGACTTATTTTATAACTGGTAATTTCGCCTGGCATCTGCAGAGCGGCATCGTTAATCCTTTTTTTCCTCCCTTATTTTCCTTATTTCTTTGTCAAAGACATTCGTTGCTAAGTTTTTGAAGGGTTTTTATAGTTTACGCAGCTTGGTATTTCTTTTACCAAACTTCTGGCTGGAGTACCTGCAGAGAGCTCTAACCTTAATGTGAATTGCTTCCATTCCGGCAGCCCTAAACAACTCCAGCTTTACCTCAACATTTGTTTTTCCACTTTTGTATTTCATTTGATTTGTTGTGAAAGAGATAAACCAAAGTTTTGAAGCAGAAAGATCTTAACGCGAAAGGTAATAGTGCTATGGCTGTTGCTGCCGAAATAGGTTACCTGGCAGAGAAAGGAGCTGAACTAGGGTACTGATCTGTAGGAACTCCATACCCCAACTTGAAAAGACTTCAAGCTATCAAATTTTTGCAGAAACAGAAGATTGATTTGTACTAAAATGATTTATCAGTTGAAACTCCATGTGATGGAGTTTTGACATGTTTTGTGGCTCCCTCTCAGCTATAGCTTGTAGCCGTAGGATCCTCTGCTTCCAAGCACAAAGCCATAGCAAGTCTAGCAGTATTCCATTTCTTCTCGACAGATTTGGTAGCGACTCTTAGAATTCCCTCATTGGTGTTGCGGCTTCGCCTCTTGGGTACCGCCTCGTCTGAGGGTGCTGCCTCCAGAATCCTTCGAGGAATTTGTTCGACTTGAACTTTCCTTAGTACTTTTATCTATATTTGTCCTTTCTGCAATTAATCAAATGCTCATTTTTTAACGTAATGATCACTTGCCTGGGATTATTGCATTTTTCTGCATGTTTTTTATGGTGGAATTTCACCTACCAAGATTTCCTTGGCCAGATTTTTTTTTTTTTTTGACAGATTTCTTTTCAACTACATCAAAATTGCAACTCAGATTTCATTTCAACTCAGATTTCATTTCAACTACATCAAAATTTCCATACATCAAAACTTCCAGAATTCTATAATTCCATAATTCCAGAACTCAAGAGAAAGTTAAAAGAAGGTTCTGCCATACTGAGTAGTACAAAAACAACAATCAAATTCCTGAAATTCGAAACCATATTCATTATATACTACTGCTACACCTGCATGCAGGATCTTGAACACCCTGCAACATACAAAAACTAATATAAATATGTCAAAGAGCTTGGTCTAAAATTTCAGTAAAGATTTCTCTAAAAAATAGAATGCTTACCTTAAAAATTATGTCACAGATTCTTTCGAAGACTACACTCGAACTCTAGAGCGACAGAACAGACTAAAACCCTATGCAAAAGGTTATGTTAATAAATAAAATATCAAAGATAAAAAAAAAAAAAAAAAAAACCAAAAGATTCTGTTGCATTACTTAGCTACAAGACTCCAGGCGACAAATCTAGCGAATATATCTTCGTAAGAAGACTCCAAGAGATAAATCCCACAAAAACATCTCCAATCCAGCAAAAAACTCCTCAAAAGAAAAGCCCGGGAGATGAATGCAGCAAAAAACACTTCAAAAGAAGGCTCCAGGCGACGAATCGTGCAAAAAATCTTGCAATGAACCCTAGGTGACAAATACTCTTTAAAACACTACTCCAGACGACGAATCCTTCAAAAATCTGTCCCAAATTAGTCTCCAAAGCCCTAAAATATCTGCACACAGATGAAAACATAATTAACACACAAGAACATAAGGAAAATTAAAAAAACAGACCACAGATCGATGCATTACCATGGAGCGCCTCCCATAAGCATTACTGCGGCTCAAAATGAGCAATGGCGCCGGAGATCGCCATCGCTGAAGCTTGGAAACAGAGAAACTGAGTTCGCCAGAGAGAAAGGGATTGTTTCCACGTCACAAATTTGTCTTAAATATACTGCCACGTCATCGCCAGAAATTTTTACAGAAACGTAATCCCGTCAAGTGATCATTACGTTTGTTAATTTTTGGCGGTCGGGATTCCGCCGGAAAACTTTGCGGAATCCCTCCCCGTCGGAAATTATCTAATATGTAAAAACCAGTTATATTATATTCTGCCCCCAGATCCAATAGTATTATGCCACGTGTCATAGATTCGAACCCTAAATGTCGACTGTAATTTCTTGGCTGCGACATTTTGGTATGCGGCCTTCTCTGGTAGCTGTTCCATCGGTTCTAACCATGACTTCCAGTAGTTCCAACCATGATTTCCAGTGATCCTTCTAATTTCAAGTGATTCTACACAGCTTTTGAAGATCTAACAGCATTTGGAAGTCTTTTTTTCGTCGCAGAATGTAACATAACAGGTTTCCACGTTACAAGAATGTCTGTTTACCAGACATTCTGGTGTGGAAGCTAGACATTCTGGTGTGGAAGCAACACACCAGAATGTCTGGTAAACAGACATTCTTGTATATATCAATTGTGGTAGCCCAAGAATGGGTCTTTATGATGCATACTATATTTACAAGAGGTTGTGGAAATTCATATTACCATAAACACAGGAGGCTGTGGGAATTTGCATTACCATAAATTGGGAAACACAATTATGATAATATTCGAAAGGATTAAAACTCATGGTACCTTTTGGCTTCCATTGCTTCCAAAACTAGAGTCAAGTCAACAGATAAAAGCTCACACATTTCAAATGGGCAAATAGGTGGGCAAATTATGATTCCACATGGCAAAAGTATGGCCCTTCCTGGCTAATGTATTGCCAACACAAAGTATGGCAAACATGGCAACTTATGATATGAGAAACATGGCAAAACTATGGCCTATTCTGCCCAAGCTCTCAGTGTTTTGACTATGGATGTAACTAAAAAAGAAATTTAAATATTTGTGTTGTGGTTGTTTTTGTATCAACCCTTTAAATTTGGAATTTTTTGGTGTGGCAGAAGTTGTCTTTGGTTTTATTGTAAAGTTGATTTCCGAAGGTTTGAAGAATTTTGTATGCCATAAAGAATTTGCGATTCTCCAAAAATCGAGAAGGCATTTTTGCTTTGAATAATCTTCATTTCAGAAGTCGATGCCGAGAAGTCTAATTTGCCCCTTCCTATTTGCACATGCATATTCTCGCCATCTGTTCATCATTGCCTATGGTTTTTGCTATTTTACATTAGATCGGGCAGGAGGGTCTAGGAAGGAAATTTTATGGCATTTGTATGCCTTCGAGTTGGTCGACCCTATCTTCAAGTTTCGCTGCTGAGCAAGTATGGATTCATTGGCTCTTTTCCGCAGTCCCTTAGTTCGGCATGTCTTTGCTGTGGTAGCAGTACTGGCATTGCCGTATAGAAGAGAACGTATGAAATTCTGACCTCTGGTTGCCTTATCCATTCTGGCCCTGGATGCCTCCATCCCTTCTTGCTGTCGATGCATGCATGTTGGCCAATTAGATGCATGTGTTATTCTTTTTTTTTTTATTGAAGGCTATATTTGTATTAATAAGTTATACATAGATGTACATATGTATATATGAGTACAAAATGTCAACTTTTTTATCCTGGGAAGTGATTAACCCTTTGATCTAGCTTTTAAAATGTCGAAAAAATCTAAAACTTAAGTTATTCTTCGGTATCATATGAGACTTAAAACTGAAATGATCTAGAATATAGTTTTGTCATAAGTCTGATCTCAGGCATCTGGATTAGCAGATCCAGATGCTTCTCCAACTTTCCTTTTGTCCTTTCGGCCCATGCCTTTTGTTGCAGAGATGAATGAGCAGTACGGGCAGCTACATGTCTGGCATTTAGCCGGGTTGAAACGACCTGTGTGGTCTACTGCTTCATATATGAGTGCTCTTCTAGCGTCCAAGCTTTGAATGCACGAACAGTCACAATGACAGTAATCTCCATGGTAAGCTGTTGGGGTGGCTCCAAATTGGTCCAGCCACATGGAGAATCCGACTCCAATTCAGCTTCTTTTGTCCAATAAGAATGTTACTTATAATTCAGAGAAACAAAAGATAGTTAGTGAATTGAGAAAATCTCTCTTATCCAAGAGATATCATATTTGGTTTGCTTGATCACTGCAATTGGCCAGATAATCTCTTGGTAAAAAATGATTGAGTTTCTTGCTTTCCAGATCCTCCAGAGGAGTATGTAGATTCTCCAATCCTGAGGGTCATTAGGAAAGAGGATTTCAACCATAGGGGTAGAGGACAGGTTTGGAATTTGGAATTCCTCAGCAGCCAGCTCAAGTACCCACTCTGCCCATAAACAGTTCTTGAACAAGTGGTATTCATCTTCAGCTTCCTGTAAACGTCTTTCAAGAAGCAGCCATGTTCAATCTATATCTTTTTGCATTGGTAGCTAAAGCCTTATGCCAAAGTTGCCACATAAAGGCCTTGATTTTGGGGTTAATGGGGGAGTTCCACATGAATTTTAGATTTTCCATACATCTCTCCTCAGTGATATCCCATTTGGTATGAATAGAGATAGTGTAGCTTCTTGTCAGGAATCTGTAGGCATTTTTAACCCTATATCCTGAGTTACCATGAACATGCCATTGGGTTTCTTGGTTGTGCCAATCTCCCTCAATAAGACAACTTCTTATGGCCTGGTAGAGTCTCTCATGATCTTCACCCATGTCTGCAAGAACTGAGTTCTGAAATTCTATAAAACCTCCATCATTGAAAAGATGAGAAATGTGAGTGATGCCTCTATCTGACCATTTTCTGCACTGAATAGGAAAATGCATAGCCAAGCAGATGTCAGGGTTATTTAAAATTAGAGAGGGATTCCAAAAGATTGTTTGATCCTTAGAAAGGCCCTCCTTCCAAGCCAAGCTCTAATCCATTTTTTAATGATACCAGGAGTATTATTAGGAACCTTGAACTCAAAGAATAAGCTGTCAGGGAGATGCATGTTCACATTTCTCCACCCAAAGGGTTTACACTTAGCAAGGTAATGGTTAATAAGCTTAGACACAGGGTGGTTTAGGTGACCTTTTTAGGAGCTAAAAGGATAAAAGACTGGTAAACATGAGAAGAGGAAATGACAGACTAGGCTAAGATAGCTCTTCCATTTTTGGACAGATATTTACTGTTTAAAAGATCAGCCTTTCTGTGGAACTTCTCAATAATATCACCCCAAAGATCACTAGCATTAGTCAAAGCAAAAGGAATACCCAAGATTTTGGATTTAGTAATTGGAGAGAGATACTCACAGCCAAGGGTTTGAGCAGTTTGCTGCCCCTTTACCTGATTTCTTGCAATGAGCTTGGACTTGAGAGGGTTGATTTTACATCCCGAACAGTTACCAAAATCTTGGAGAACAGTTTGAGTGTTTGTGATGGAGTTCTCTTCCATAGTGACAAAAAGAAATGTGTCATCTGCAAAGTGAGCATTAAGGAAGAAACATACATCTTGATTACCAGGGAGCTTAAGTCCGACAATTCTCTTCTCCTGGTCTGCTTTTTTGAAGGCACAATTCAAGGCTTCCATAATTATAAGGAAAAGAAAAGGGGCAAGAGGACAACCTTGCTTGACACCTCTCTTTATCTCAAAGAAAGGGCTGCATTCTCCATTGATCAGGACAGAAGATCTTGAGTTGTAAAGAATGGCTTGAAAAATACTTATCACTTCTTGGGAGAACCCCATCTTTTGACAACATTTGAAGAGGAAATTCCAGCTGACCGTGTCAAAAGCCTTAGTAATATCCAGTTTAGCAAGGCAATGTCCTTTTAATTTCTTTGGCCCAATGCATGCCTATAATAGCAAGTAAGTGGCAACATTATCTAAAATGGATCTATCCTTTAGGTAAGCACTTTGGGTGTTGGATATGGTAAGATCGAGAATAGGTTTCGATCTAGAGGCTATGGTAGCGAGAGATGATTTTGTAGATAACATTGGTGAGGGATATAGGTCGAAATCGAGAGAAAGTTTCGTGCTCATCTATTTTAGGAATCAAGGAAATAAAGTCGGTATTAATTTCGCAATCTAGATTCACGAGAAGAATTCATTGCACACATTAGTAACATCATTTCCAATAATATTCCAAGTTTTTTTTTAAAGAATTATTTGGGGAGGCCATCGGGACCCTGAGTCTTACCATTTTCCATACCGATACACGTTTGCCCACAATTCTTCAATGGTAAAAGGAGCTTTCATGCTTACATTCTGCTCATCTTGAATAGATCTTTGAATCTGAATGAAGTTGTCTATATCCCCTTCCATAGCAGTAGGAGAGGTTCCCATTATTCTCATAAAATGATCAGTAGCAGCCTGTTTAAGATCTTTGTCCTCAGAGATGGGATTGCCATTGACCTTTACACTATAGATCTGATTTCTCTTAATTCTCCCTTTGGCCACTTGGAGTTACTCCTCTCATCATCCTTAAGTTCCCTAATTTTTTCTTTTAGCTGCCATCCTTTTGCAATTTTGAGTTCCTCTCTTTCAACCTAAATTTTAATATTCTCTTGCTGATCCAAGGGAGTTTGCTGTAGCTGAGTTCTCAAATCCATCAGATGCTGCTTTTCTTGAATGTAAATTTGCTTGCCCCAGACTTTGAGCCAATTTTTAATATTTTTGGCAGTTCTCACCCACCATTCCATCCATCCAGACTGATTTCTAGACTTAGGGGTCTTCCTATAAACCTGTTCAAACTCATGAAGAAAGGTAGTCTGATCAAGAAGTGAGACATTTAACTTGAAGTAGGATTTTCTCTTGGCATTTGAAGTATCCCCTCTTATTTCCAGCAACTGGGAAAAGTGATCAGAGATTGTATAGCCATTTAAATTGGAAACCCTGTCACATTGGTTCCAAAGATTCTCACTGACATAGAAACGGTCATGAAGGCAGTGGATAGGGTCATCAATTCTCTGATTGAACCAGCTAAAAGTATTTGGTTGAGTTGTAACCAGTTTAAGATCATGCATGGAAATTAAGTGTCCCCAAGAATTCTGCTCTTGATTGAGGAGAGGTCTAAAATTAGTACTCCTCATGAAATCATGAGTGACCATATTAAAGTCACCAGCAAGAATGCAGTTATCATAAGGAATATTAGCTAAGCTGTTTCTAATTGTATTCCACATAGGACTTCTCTCACCGGGCTGATTATGAGCATAAATGTTAACAAAAGCAAACCTTTTGGTTCCGAGATCTCCATGGAGAATTTGCCATCTCCCACAGTTACCATGCATCATCTGAATGTTGGAGATATCTAAACTGTTTTTCCAAGCTATAGAAATACCTGCAGAACTGTTATTTGCCCTAATAGCCCAAAGTCTAAAACTAGGGGGAAGAGTGTTAGCAATAAGTCTCTCAAAGTCATCATCATGAAGCTTATGTTCCTGGAAAAAGATCATATCAGCATTAATGGAGGAAATACAAACCTTTAGCCTATCTCGTTTGACATTCGAATTAATACCTTGGAGATTCCAAGATACACATCTGAAGTTAATATCCATAAAAATCAGTTTTTTTTTTTACCCTTGAACTTCTCCTTGAGACTTCAAAGGTTTGTTTTTTATTTCTCTTTTTTCTATTGGATGTGATCAATTCCCAAGATCCTTTTTCTTCTTCTTTGTCTAAGTCTCTTTCAATTACCTGTTCTAAGAAGTGTTGTTCGGAATGGTCACTGTCATAAACATAGTGGATTTCTTCCAAAGCTTCTCCCGTTATAACTAAGGCTTTGTCTTCCTTAATCTCTTCAATTTACTCAATGATCACATTTTTGCCTTGATATCTTCAATTTTTTCAATATTCACATTGTTAGCACAGCAAATCATAAGGGGAATGATGTTTATAATGTTTATATCATCATCTTTTTGTTTGCTAGTTTCTCCATTTTTGCAAACATCTTCCTCTCCCTTTTTCTTGCTGCTGTTAGGCTTTTTCTGAACCCAAACCTTTTTTTTAGGGGGTACATTGGGGCCTTTCCTTTATCAGGGGGAGCTTTATCTTCCTTATATTCCTTTATGACAGGAATTTTGGAGTACTTGATAACAACATCTAGAAAGATGTCTTCATCAATTCTGGTGCCTATGAATTTCTCCCAATTAGAGTCAATTTCTTTCAGAATGCAGATAGAGGGGAAGTCGGTTTGAGGAATAGAGATATCAATAACCTCCCGAATGACCTTCTATTCTCGTAAGGTGATTGTGAGTCCAGAACTTAGGGGGAAGATTTGGGCAGGAGACCCAAGTAGTAGTAGCAACACCAGAAAAATTGCCCGGAATATAGAGAGGATTCCAATCCATAATGTAGACCGGGCAGTTAGCTATAGAAGAGATTTTTCTAGTGAGCATAATCTTTCTGTGATTACTATCTCTGCATAAGATTTGGTAGGTTTTAGAGTCCATTCTAAGGATAGAAAGGATGGGGATATTAATGGCTCTATTAAACCAATTCTTAACCTCACTGATGTTAGGACATTTAGCAGGAAAGTGAACCATAATCCCATTAGCGTGAGTATTTTACTTTAGCCTCATTATCCTTTATAGCAAAAAGATCAACTTTGAGACCCCTTAGTGTAAGTGTCATTTTCCATTTTATTATGACTTTTTCTTCCCAATCAGAATTTAAAAGAACATTTTTGAATGAAGGGGACGTACCATTTAATTTGTCATACTTGCCCATAGTAGGAATCTTTGACTTGAGCTTGGAATCGAGATCTTGATTATTTGTTTGTCCAAGTTGAGGTGACTATTTTTATCTGATTGGGACAAGGGCATTCTCCACGCATCTCGAGGGTTGAAGTATCCATTCTTTGTCTCTGATCATACAGTACTTGGTTGGTTCAAGCTTGTGCATAACCATATCATGATCTACTTCCACATTCTTTAGTTCCTCTGCAGCTATCAAGGACAGATCTTCTTTGAATTGTTCCTTGAATTCTATTATCTTGTGGTCATCTGCACTTTCCCAGACTCGAACCAGTCGGAAGGTAGCCTTAGATTTCCATTCCAGAGTTCTAGGTCCTCTGCCAGGTCCTTGGTCGTCTGGAGTAGGTCAGTCATCGATCTTTTGAAGACTTGGTTCTTGAGGCTGCAACAATCTTCTTTGGAGTGCCCAGATTTGACTCGAATCATCTGATAGAGCAATAAGTCGAGTTCTTGGAGTCTATTTATCATATTCCAGACCAGATCCCTGTCATTGGCTTTCCCCTCGGCATATTGTCTCTCCAGTCTGGTGATTTCTTGTTGACAGGCAAGGATCTGACCCTCTTTCTTAATACCCATACATTCAATGGCTGCATTTTGCTGATCTCGGATGATATCGAATGTTGCTGTGAGTTCCCTCATCTTTTTCCATGTCAGATCGTTTTTTCCTTCCAATTTTAAGATGAGCTTCCAATCTCTACTCTCCTGTATAAGAGATTCATTGTCATCCGGTTCATAGGCGGATCTACTACCAGAGGTTTTCCCTTTGCATGCCAGCTGCTTAGATCTCATCTTGGAGAAGCAGAATGTTTATATCTGGACCCAGAGACAATTCTTGACGAGAAGTAATTCCGAAAATTTGACAACAGAGCCTAAGGACGCTAGGCTTTGCTTCAAGAACCAAGATTTTATCTGTGAAGTTGTGAGTCCTAAGAACTGTTTCAAGACACCCGGAAGAGTTGATGTTCTGGATCAAATTTCTTCCCTCAGTCGAGAACGAAAGGATGCACAGGATGTCTCTGTCACAATCTTCGCGAAAATTAAAAAAACCTAAAGTAAGCCTATCACTAGCTGCTGTAGAAATCCAGATTTTAATGATTAGCCTGGCTTGGGGTACAAGGTTTGCTGCAGGGGCTAGATTTTGGAGAATAGCAGAGGTAAGAACCTCTGCCTCATCCATCGAATCCGTCCTGTTTCCCGAGGCGCCAGCAAGTTCGCCCACGGTAGCGCCAGGTCACCATTCTCCCTCCCGGCCTCCATGGATTCTTGTGGTGAGCCATGTGTTATTCATAGTGTACTTTGTAAATTTCCATGATTCTGTGTAATAGATGGTATTTTGCAATTTGGAGTGGATGGATCCGCCTTTAGATTGCAATTCCGGCCATTTCCTTGGCTTACAGCCAGCTTTGACCTTCTTGAGGGTGTGTTTGACCCTTTAAATGCAGATAGAATCGTTGTGACGTTCCAACATAATATACAGTATGAATACATACATTATACAGCCACATCATTGGTACATGTCAATCCCAACGACATGTACACAACAATCGTATAGAACTGTACCCTGGAATACAACTAATGGAGTCATTAACATGTCCCCATTAACATGTGCATATAACCCATTGCCACGCGGCATAGCCCTAAGTGACCTTTTAGATTCCAACCCTAAAAGCGTCATGTTAAACGAAGCTTGGAACCCTAAGAGTGTCCCTTTCAGATTCCCGTGAGCTTGCTTTTTCAAGCAAAATGCCAAGACTCGAGCCATATCGACCGCATGGACGCCATCTTAGGACTTGGAGCAAGCCAAGAATCTGGTATGTAGTTGATTTGTTATGCAATGCCAGCTTCCCGACCGACATTAAGCTGAGTTTGCATCTTTTCTTAGCCTTAGAGGACCTCTAGATCCCCAGATCTCAGCCTCTAACAAGCGAACCTAACCATATATGCTTAGAGTAGATAGAGGGTAAAAGCATGTTAGGGTGTCCCTTAAAAAGTATTATTTAGTGACCAAAAAAGTACCTAAAAAGGTACCCAGGACTGGGTACTGGGTACCCGTGTAATATCTCAATAAAAGTTACATTTTAGAACTTTTATATATATTTTGGTCTCCGGTAGCATTATCTTTATCTTAACTTTGAATATTAATGCGTCCTTGACTTTTATTTTGGACCTTTGTACTAGTTTTAATGAAAATAAAAATGAGAAAGTACCCAGTTCTGAAGTACCTAGTGTATGTACTTTTGCAGGTTCCAAAAGTGGTACACCCTAACATGCTTTTACCCTAGATTAAATCTTTACTCTGTTATTTCAGTTCATTCAATGATGTTGTATTGCTCTGTGCGCACCTCTTGTGTTTGGGAAGGGGGGTAGAGACCCAAAACCTTTGTAGATGATGTTCCTAGCTATAATAACTGCGGCCAATGCATAGGAGCCCACCTGGCTGTGGGTGGCGGGATTAGACCAGCTGATAAGGAAGGCTTGTCCGGCTACAGTTGATCCCTCTGGTACGTAGCGACGGCCAGGGAACGTTGTGGGCTAGGAATAATAGCTTGCCACTGAGTGTGGGCAAGGTATGGGCTCGATACCTCCTAGGTGATGCGTCGCCTCGGTGGGGTTCAAGTTGTGGACGAGCAGCGGCTCTCTAGCTCGCCTGTAGTTGGCATGAACCTTCTTGAGGGGAGTGATCCCCTCTTGCCTCATCGGGACTGGGGAGATGCAATCCAGGAGTAGTCCCTTTGACTATGCAAACGGCAGGCTATAGTCACATCCCCAATACTTTTCATCCTATCTACAAAGTATGCATAGGAGGGGGGGATGGAGTGAACTACCCAACGGTCATGTTCTTATGCCAGCCAAATCCAATTGCCATGAAATCTATCTAAATTGACTTCTGGAGACCCCAAGTTGTCAGTCGATTCCCGTGAGTCTGAGCTTTGGATAGGATTTTCCTTTTCCTATTGATGCTATTGATGCTGTTGTTCAGATGCTATGATATGGTGAGCCACACTTCGAGGTGGATATGTATTTTATGTGATGCCATGTGCTTATTGTGACGTTCTATATAAAATATACGGTGTCCGGCCATACACCTCATAGGAAATCCCCCACCTGGTCCCCCGATCGCATGGGCCCTCCATCTATCCCGCACTCCAGGGTGTCCCTAGTGCGGGAAGGGGACACGAAGGTGTCTTGCGCGCCCTTCCCCTATGGGCTCCTATAACATCAGAAGCATAAATAATGTCAGCACTGACAACAACAATACATCTAATATCTCAAAGGGTAGCACATCCCTACATCCATAGATACGATAGAGATAAACATATGCCATAAAACATGAGAGCTCCTACCCCGGCTCCGACTCGTGAGGAGGTAAACCGACAGCTGGGCCTCAAGATAGAGCAGATCAAAGTATAACAATGGCGGGACTGGCTATAGACAATGGCTAGGATTGACCACTCCATCCGCCCCTCCTGTGCATACTATGCAGACGGACTAAATCGGGCTCTGGCATGACTATAGCCTGCCAGATACGCAATCTCATGGCATCACCCATTGAGACTACTCCGGGTTGCATCTCCCCGGTCCGATGAGGCAGGAAGGGTTGCATCTCCCCTTCTCGAGGTCTAGTGGCTCCACGGATTGTGGCGACACATGATTTGTACCAGACTGAACCCCTCCAAAACAAGAGCCAGGCCGACACCTGCAACTCTTGAGAGGTAGGGCAACACCATTGCCCAAGGTGTCGAACCCATACCCGGCCCGCTCGAAGTGCCTGACTATAGGCCTAGCCCACTATGGGTGTGACGTCCCCTACTCATATACGGTGCAGTCACCGTATATAAACAGGAGTTCATCCCCCATACCGGCTCCATGCCGCTACAGGGCCCTCCACATGACACTGCAACCGTGACGGGTTCCAGTGGGAAGAGTGAAGGGGTCATTTTACCCCGTCTCCCTCAGGGCCTACTTAGCTGCGGAAGCGTAAACATACATGTCAGTATATAGCATAAGCACATATCCACCTCGAAGGGTGGTCCATCACATCTGCATAGACAACATATGGGAAGTCCTACCCAAGGCTCAGACTCAAGGGGATGACTGACGGCTTGGGTCTCCAGAGTTCATTGCAGACAGAATTCATGGCAATGGATTTGGCTAGCATATGAACATGGCATTAGGGTTGTCCACTCCATCGCCCCTCCGCATTGCACACTTTGCGAGTAGGCTGAAAAGTGTCGGGACCTGATCAGTAGCCCACGGGATGCATAGCCAAATGGGGCTATTCACGGGTCTCATCCTCCCGATTGGAGATGGGGGGGGGGAAGGGATCGCTCCCTCGCAGAGATCCGCATGCCGACTCAAGGTGACTAGAGGGCCACTGCCCGTATTCGACTGAACCCACTGGAAAGTGTAACCACTTCACGGGTGTCGAGTCCATGCCCTACCCACACTCAGTGGTAGGCCATTAGACCTAGTTACTATGATCCCTGGTAGGCCTTACACACCAGAGGGATCGATCAAGAGTCGGAATGAACCTCCTTCTTAGCCAGTCTGGCCCCTTCACCCACAACCAGGTGTGGTTCTTGTGCACAGGCCGAATCTATAATGTGCTAGAGAGGCTAATCTAGGAGCATCTACTACCAAGCTTGAGGTCTCTACCCCCCTTCCCAATACAAGGAGTTCATAGAGATACATCATCCATATATATCACAGAAGAACTGAAGAACTATATCTAATCTATATCATAGAGTTAGGTTCTTTAGTTAGAGGCTGGTATCTAGAGATCTAGAAGGCTGCTATGGGCAATTTAATAGGCTAAACCCATCGATTCTATGGTGAAATAGGGTTTAGACTAGTTAATTGGCCAAATACCTGATCCTTGAGTGGCTCCTCCTGATCTGAGTTCGACCATCCTGCTGAAACGCTCGAATCAAGGGAAACTAATGGCACAATTCTCCCAGGCAGAGTCTGGGAGGCGGTTTTGGCTCTTGAGGCAGCCAAAACAGAGCTCTAAAACCCTAGAAACGAAAAATGGGCAAGTTTCCCTTCTTAAATAGACAAGGGGTTGGCTAGGGTTTCCAATTATCCCCTTTAGGCATGTGGGATAATTGGGACTGGGCCCACTTGCCTTTAATGGCTAGGTGGTGAAAAGTGCCCACATGGAAATGTGTGCCCACATTAATGTGCACATTGGTAAATGTGCACATTAATTGCACACTTGGGTATGGCCCACTTGGCATGAAGTGTCCACATGGAAATGTGTGCCCACATTAATGTGTACATTGGTAAATGTGCACATTAATACTAATGCACGTTCTTAGCAAGTTGCCCCCTAGGGCTACCCACTTGCTACACGTCGGGCGCATTACACGTCGGTCGAGTGGTGTGTATGGCGTGGCGAGGCGAAGACGATACCGCCCCGGGACATTATCTTTGTCCCGAACGCCACATTCTCCCCACCTTGAAATGATCTTTGTCCAGTGACATCGTCGGGTCTCCCCACCTTGGGATCATCCTAACCTGCAATCAACCTGATACATACGATATACTACTATAATACTTACATATTTATTAAGATTACCTTAAGGTAACATTTTTAGAACATTATCACGCCATCTATATATAGTAATAAAAGCAAAATGTAGTGTGTGCAGAGCATCTCGGCCGTCAATTTTTTTCCCAAAACTTTCATTGTGAGCCGTCCAGTTGTTAGTTATTATTTTAACTTTTGGCTAGGTCAATGCATCACGAGAAACGGTGTGAACGATTTTGTGTGGATTGCACCATAACCTTCCTAATTGCTTTCTCTGCCGAACATGTATTTGGTGTGCATAATAGCCCCATTACCGGTCCGATCATAATGTCGAACCTGGCGGTAAAGATAAATTGGTTATTTTTCTATCTTTGGAAATCTTTCATGAAATTATGTTGATCCTTACATTTGCGTTTATCCTCCTTGTTGCCTTTGATGCCCTCTCACATGATTGAAGATCGCCGCCGATGGTCTTCGTCGTCTCCGTGAGTTTGCTTTCGCCTCAATAATTCATCAAAATTTCATCAGTCTTATGGCCTTAATTCCTTGTTTCCCTAAATATCAATGTAAAGTTCATGAGTTTTTCTTGTCTAAAATTTGAGAAGAGTTTGTTTGTGAACATTTCAAATTCAAACTTCTGAGACATAATGCATTGAAGCAAAATGGGTTATGTTTTAACAATTTTGCCAGAGTGGTCTCTCCCGATATAATCTGTTGGTTGTATGATGTTTAGGGATTGCTCAATGTCTGCAGGCAGATGTGGGTTAATTGGGCGTTCCATTGTTTGCAGAAATTCTGTCCGGAAGGCCTGTGTTCCCTTGAAACATGTTTTGCACCAGTTGGATTTATTGAAGTATATGCTTGGCCCTCCATCGGCGGAAATGATCTCCAGGGTATGATCATTTCTTTAATCATAACATGGAATGCTATGATTGGGTATTCTTTGTCGCTTAGAGATGGCAATATATTATTTTCAAGACATGTGAAGCCAAATGCAGTAACTTTTATTATCATGCTATCTGCATGTACAAGCTCTGCAGGTCTAGGAGAAGGCAAGCTCTTTTGGCAGGCATCACCTGGAAGTATAGCTGCCTCAAAACAAAGGGCTACGTTGGACACTTGAACTTCATGAGTGCTTTGTAAATTCCGGTTGCTTAACTTGGTGGTTCATAAAGTAAGTATCAAACTCAAATTCATATAATTGCAGCTTTTCGAATAATTTGAATCAAATTGCATTCTATGCTTGAAGAGAATCAATTTGTCTCATTCTTTACTTATCCTTCCATCTGCACTTTGTTTATAACAATCCCAAGTCACTTCATATTTTGTTTACAACAGTCCCAAGTCACTTCATGCTCACATACTCTAACGTTTATATCTATTTAAGAATTAAAAACTCCTTCAATTTGTATTTTTACACACGGGTTTGGATCGAGTTCTTATAATATCATGCATACCGGTTGCTTAGGTAGATTAAATATATTTGCCTTGAAGAGCTGACAAACAAGCTGGAAATGAAGCCGAGGCTAATGATTATATGCATCACTCTTTTGCTATCAGATATTTGGTATATAATGCAGGAGCAACTCCAAAAGGAGTTTTGAGTATGATGGAGATATCGGCTCTTACTATTTACCATATAAAGAGTCATTTGCAAGAAATGATCTTTGTATTTACGGCCAATTTTACTTCCATTTTGTATAATGATTTATTATGTTCTATTTGCAAAAATATCTTCTAGCAAAATATCTCCCAACGACTCTCAATGGTAATTAGGGATTGGCGACACTATGGCCGTTCCTTATTCATTTGTTGTTCATTTGATGATCACGTTGGGCATATGTTTCAGGAGGAAACCCAGGCAACCCAAAGGCAGGCCTTTTGGATAATGCACCGTAAGTTACATTCCTAATTTCTTTTTAATAAATGTAGAAAATGCTTTTTAGTTTAGAGTAAGGTACAGAAATGGCATAGTTTTGGTGAAGGGTTTTAATAAGTACATCGATATTATAAAATTTGTTTATGCATGTTCGAGAGGGACACAAATAATAGAAGCATTGCGATTCTTGATTGAAGTTGAAGTGACTTCATGAATGGCGGCTTGAGGTAAGCTATAAAGCAGGTTGAAAATTTATTCCTCAAGAGATTCTTGATTGGTTTGTGAAAACAATTTGCGAGTTCAAAGGCATTTACAAGTATTGAGGCTCAAGGAAAATATTTGCAAAAAGATATTGGAAGAACGGCAAAAATGAACAAGATCCTAAATGGGTCAACAGAGAACATCGATTTGGATGTTGATGCTCTTGAACCAAGTTCAATTACTTTAGCCAAGGATGATTCTCTAGCATTAGTGTCGGTTGCCGGGCAAGGATGATTCTCCACCGTTAGTGCCTTTCTCATCCGCTGAAAAGAAGAAGAACAAGAGGATGATGATAATCACCGGTGGTGACATTGAAAATTTGACAATGCAAAGGAGGTTGCAAGCGTCCACCTTCTAAAAGATGCAAACCCGGATGTGTGCGAGCCAAAAATGGCGGTATAGTGCAATCCAAGATGTGGATGCGAGTAGCTAAACGAGCTTTTGGCCCCTACTTGCGCCAGGTGGGTCATGCTATGTATTATGCATTGTTTCCTTCATTTATTTATTATGGCCTGAACTTCTAATATGTTCGTGCTCCGGGCACAAAGCGAGCGAAAAAAACGAAAGAAAAGTCGCGAAAGATGTATGCTTTTGGTATTATTTAGTAGAATCTTTAGCTACCATCTATGCACCATCTTGGTGAACTAGCCTCCTCTTACCCTCTGGTTTTATGGTATCGAAAGTTGATCATGCTCAAAGCCTTAAGAATAAAGCCGCACCAAACCAAGTTGTAAAGAGATCGGATGGCGAGAAACAAAGCGTGAGCATTTCTTTAACAAAATTTATATCAAGCTCCCGAGTCAGATATGTCATCATTTTGGTATTCATGCCATTTTTGGTTTGCATTATTATTTGTGTTTTTCTTTATTTGATCACATGTGTATCCCATGGCAATGCAAGCTCCAAAATGCAAGGGAGTAATTTAGTCTTACATCGATTTGACATCAGGTATGTATCAGACTGGAATAATTTAAAGATAGATCTGCCTTGGTGAATATTGAGCATTTTACTATTCCACTACACTTTTGAATAAGATCACGAATGTAGGATTCTTCACCAAAGTGAACACTGGATGAGAAATTAAAATCTTGTATCATCGGAATGATTAGTTTATGGGTTAATTAGATCCTTTCTCCAAAGATTTTGCCCTATATTTATTTTGCTATTGTTGCCCATAAACATCAGGATGTGTTGCATTTCCATGCATGTGGTGACTTATATGGAAAAAAACTGGAAATGAAGGCCATTAAGTACAAAGTTTGAAATCTTATGTTCCCCTTAGGTGGAGTTTTGATGTTCCCCTTGTATGGGCTTTTTCTATAACATGATTTAAGCAATTCTGCAATTTGCATTTTAAAGGTACGGTGTGACAATTGCTTTTGTATTTATTGCACCACATATAACCTTTCATATACATCCACAAGTAACAAACATATTAGAGTTGACATAAATGCTTATGTTAAACACACCCCCCCCTCCCCAAAAAAAAAACCAAAAAAAAAAAAGTCTTCTATGAAGGGACATGCAACATTGCTCTCAAACACCACCATTAAAAATGGTCACTACATCTTCTCAACTCTAGCGCAACATTCTAAATAACACACCTCTCCTACTCGGCATCGTCAAAACTTGGTTTTTGTAAAATATATTCACATTTTATTAATTTTTGAGCTTATGCTCGACAAAAAGCCCAGCAACGCTGGGCACTTTTTCTAGTTATATTATGAGATAACTTATCAATTCATAACATCTTTAAGTAAGTTACTCGATAGTTTTACTTATCACGACAATTAAGTTTATCAAAATTTATCATTTCATAACTACAATTATTGTTCGAGGTACTCTTCATTCCTTGCAACACATTCCAACAAATTTTGTGTTGCAAGTCTTCATAGCTCGATCTCCTTGCCCTCCGAAGCGCTCTATTGGCCTGCAGGTCGACACTACGTTAGTACCATTTTAATTATTAATAAAATTTTGGTTATATGGTGACCACCCCACCTATCTACATGGATACATGGCTAATCTCGTAGGAAGGAAGAGGGTGAATCTTCCATTATGGCCGTGGAGGCGTACCTATATGCCTATATGCAGCTCATGCCTACACCCTAGTTGCCCGGTGGAGGATAGGTCCTTCCGTATATGGCGTGAAGGCTGATTCCTCCTATCAAAGCATATATGGGGCTAGAGGTGCTTTTCCTATCGATTGCATTCCTTAATGACCTCCTTTCTCGAGGTCGTCTACTTCCGCGGAACAGTAGACTTTCTAATCTACCTTCCACTTTCGCCCAAAGCCGAAAACGGTCATGCCTACATTGACATTACACCACGCCCTAGAGATCACCGAAATTCGTGGTCCCATCATGATAACGGCGCATGCGACCCATACCTAGCATAGGTTGCATCGCGTAGATTAATCTTAACTATACAAGAATTAATCTACACAAATCGACATGCGAGCCGATTTCTTGGAGATGACTTTGCCGTCCCATTGCTCCATAAACTGCGGGTACTACTTTACTAGATCTTTCTTAAGTACCCGTCGGCGTCTTCCCTTAGGTAAGTGTTTCCACTTAACCAAATATTGGAGGAACTCCGACCTCCTTGTTTTCTTGAAAGCTTTATCAAGAATCAGTGCGGAACTATTTCAAATTTGCTCTTGTCATTTCCAACAACGTTGGAGTGTCCAAGACGATGCGGATTTGGAGTGTGCTTCTTCAACAAACTCGCGTGGAAGACCTTATGAATCTTTAGGTGTCTTTGGCAAGTCTAGCTTGTAGGATTGATTACCTACTCTCTTGACTATTACGAAAGGTCCAGCCCACCTTGGAGCAAACTTCTTGCAATTCCGATCTGAAGCCGCTGCTTCACCTTGATCTTGAGCCAAACATCATCTCCAACTTTGAAATCTCATTTGTTCGATGTTTGTCGTACGATGCTCTTCTATCGACTTCTTGCTGCTAGCAAATATCCTCTAACTTCTTCCACTCTTGCCACATATCGGCCAACATCTGCTGCGAGACTTCCACTTTTGACGGGATTGTGCCAAGTGTCCGAGGTTAGGCACCGATAGCCGTAATTAATCATAACGGCGACATTTGGGATGATTCTGCTTGGTGCTATTGTATGCAAACTCCACCAAGTGAATAAATTCTTCCCACATACCTTGCTTATTCGGACATAGTTCCGTAGCATGTCCTCCAAAATCCTGTTGGTCCGCTCCGTTTGGCCATCCGTCGAGGATGATACGCCATGCTCATGGATAGTTTCGTGCAGATGGTCGCAAAGAGGTCTTGCGGAAGGCACTCATAAACCAGTTCTGTCGGAGATAATCTCCCTTGGCATGCCATGAAGCTTTGAAGATCTCTTTGGTGAAGAGCTTTCTTTGTATCCATAGCCGTATCGTGGTTACGCAAGGCACAAAATGTGCCATTTTCGACAACTTGTCAACCACTACCATCAAGGCATCCTTTCCTCTTCTTGTTCTTGGAAGCCACGTGATGAAATCCATCTTTGATCACCTCCCACTTACACGGAATCATACGCTACCACCACGCTCTTCTTGCATGAGCCTTTGCTTTTGTAGCTATCTTACTCGCGTCTGTCGCTACAAGCTTATCTTTCTACGGGTTGTGAGGGGGTTAGGGTAGGGCTGTTGTTAAAGCTTCCTTCAACAATTCAAACCACAGCGGGCTTTCTTGTGCCAATGCTGCCCAATCTTTCACCTTCTCGCCCCTCGTCAAGTCACGTTAGCGGGGCGCTATCTTAGCAAAGTTCTTCACGAACTTCTGTAGTACCCTGCTGGTAGAAAACTTGACTTCATGCACATTCTTGGCGCCGACCCTTTGAATGGCGGCTTCAATCTTGGCGAGGATCCGTCGAGATTCCTTCTGCTGAGATCACATGACCGGGTATTCCACCTTCTACGTTGCGAGTGACGCCGACAACTTGGCATACAAGCGGTGCCTCTTCAACTTCTCTAGCACTCTCCTTAAGTGTTATGCGTGCTTTCGTCAAAGGGATGCGCTATACACCAAAATGTCATCAAAGAATACAATCACAAAGGTGTCTAAGAACTCCACGAAGATGTCGTTCATGAGCCTCATGAGCGTCAGCGGGAGCATTTGATAAGCCGAAGGCATTGATAGTGAACTTCGTAATGCCCATACAGCGTTCGAAGGCGGTCTTGTGGATATCTTCTTCCTTTATCGATCTGATGATAGCCCGACCTTAATTCGATTTTGGAGAAGACCTTTGCACCTTGGAGCTGATCCATCAAGTCATCCGATGCGGGGGCGCATACTTGTTCTTAATGGTGTGCTTGTTCAATTGCCTATAGTCTATGCACATCCTTAAAGCGCCATCCTTCTTCTTTACAAAGAGAATGGGTGCTCCAAATGGCGAGGCAGCTAGGTCTAATGAAGCCTAGGTCGAGCAACTCACGTAATTGCTTCTTGACTCCGTCAACTCCTGCGTCATCATTACGTATGGAGCCTTGCTTGTCGGCTTTGTTCGGTTCGAGTGCTATCTCACACTCGACTCATAAGGAGGAAGTCGCTTGATCTCATCACGGAAAGAGATCATGGAACTCCGTGATCGGCTTAGCTATTTGCCCGTAAACAACGAGCACCCTGTCTTCTTTGCTTTCTTCTGACTCTGGCTCATCAATCTCAAGCTTGAAGATGTATGCCACCTGCTCGCTCTTGATGCACTTGAACAACCGCTTAGAAGACATACACTGCATGATGGGAACAACTTCTTTATCTGTGATCTCAATGATCTTGCCGTCGGGTGTTGGGAAGGTCACCTTCCGCTTTCCACAATCAATAATGGCCCCTGCTGGTCCAAGGTACTCCATTCCTATGATCAAGTCGTACTTGCCAATGCCCATTACTTCTGCCCCCATCTGGATATTAATCCCTGGCAAGTCGATGTCGAAGTTAATTCTCTTGCCTGCCGTCTGCCTTACTGCTCCACTTGCTAAGACAACGGGCCTTGGATTTGACTTTAGTGGTTTCAACTTCAACATTTGGACCATTCTGGGGGATGCAAAGTTATGGCTACTTCCTGAGTCTATCAAGACTATGAAGGACTTGGTCTTGGCCTTCCCTCTTGTGGAAATTACTTTATCTTGGCTCTAGCTTGCTCTCTGTATCTATTGCGGCAAAGATATGACACTCACCAGAATGTAGTGGCGGCCTTCCTCGCCATCGTCGTCCGGACGAGTGTCCCAATCTCCCAACTCCGCTAGTCTTTGCACTCATGGCGTGGGGGCGGTTCATTGTCCTCCTATGGCTGGAAGCACTTTTGAAACAAAAGCGCTTTTCTATGCACTCTGTCTCTTTTTCCTTGGGCATAGCCCTAAAAAGGATCGCCTTTGCTTTGGAGTAGTTTGACCCTCCTGCTTGTCCTTGAAGGACACACCTTCTTCTCGCTTTGTTTCCCAGTTTGCCACCATATGGGGCTCTATTTGGACACTGGGTAGCTGCCCTAGGGCTATAACTCCCACATTGCCTTGCCTTTATCTCGGTAATCTTTGCTGCCTCGCCCGCTATTAGAGGTCCTGTTCCTTGCAAGCTTATTGCCTTGGACTGCCTTACGATCTTTGTCTTAGGATTTATTGCCCTTACAAACTTGCGGATCTCTTCATTCGGGCCCTCAATGTAACTCTCTCTTTGCATGTTTTCGCCCAACTTTGGCACATAAAGTCTTAGCCTCATGAATTCCTCTGTATTTCTGGGACTGATTTGTTTCCCTGTTGCAACTTTGTAGAAGCTGGCGCATCATCTTTGGACTTGTGTTCCCTTGGGACGTAATGGCGCTTTGAAGGCTTTAGCAAACTTTCACGAACTTACAAGCATCCTGCTTAAGCCATGTGCCTTTGCATAACTCTTCCACCAAATCCGTGCGGCTCCTTTCAAGTTGGTGTTGCCACTCGCCTTTGTCTTTATCCTTCATGCCATAAGCATTGCAGGTACTCACTCATTTAGTCCGGCCATGCCTCGCTTCTAATCGACTGTTCTCCCAGAAGCTGTTCCGATTCCGGGCCTTCCATACATTTGCCGGTCGCGGAATCTACCTTCTTCTCGGTAGTCCGTCATAGGCCACGGTGTCCCTTTGTCGTCCCTCTATGGCGTCCCTACGCCTTGATCTGGTGCGGTGTTCCTCTGCCTTCCATCTGATTGGGTCCCAGGTGCGCTCCCTCGTCTTCCTTGGAGTGGTCGAGTGCGAACTTGAGTCGAGGAGGATTCGAGCTGGAGGACCTCCTTCTCTTGCTCCTCTTCTTGTCCCTTCCTGTTTTCCGAGCTGATGCTTGAGGCAACTGGCGTTGCCCACAGGGGGTAGCCCTTAAGCCCAAATTTTCATAGGTGTAATTTAGAATATGAGGCGAATCTTAGCTTTTTTTATTAGTTATGTTGGCGATTTTGTTTCGGGCTTCAATTTGAGTTGTAGCAACCTTGGCGAATCGTTCATCCATCAAGCAGTGGAATATATACTTTTTTCTCAAGATATCTAGGTGCCTAAACCTAGATTTCTACCCGCGATATTTAAAATCATTCGTCACCAATTTGAAGAGTTTGATCATGTCATAAGGATATACGTGCAACAATTGAAGCTGCGGAGTTGATGATTAAAATATGGGAAACGGAGACAATCATATACATCATGTATTACCTAGATTGGTTGCATTACATAGAAATAATCATGATAAAAAAAAAATAGAAAAAATTAATAGCCAAGATAAGGTATGGTTGCTCTAAAATGTAAGAAAATCAATTGCCTCATAACTAAATCAAGAGGGCAAGTATTCTGATAAAATGAGTAAGCAAACCAACTATAACTACTCTACAACATACCTCATATCCTTATTTGATTGTAAATCTCAATAGCTCCACACTAAGGGCTAACAGCAATAAGTACACAAACTTAGCCCAGGCATAATTGCATATTATGCTGGGCAAGCACAAACTAATTTGATTTCAGTCATCTTTTTAAGATTGGATAAACAACAGACCAAAAGCAAAAATACTCCAAGATTGCATATCTGGATGTTGGAGCCGGATCATGAAATCCATGTAACATGCACATGGTTTTCCCCCTTCCCCTCTTGTTTTTTCCTGGAGGTAAATGACAATTCAAAAAACTCACCAAGAATAGAATTTGTATAAATTTTACATGATTTTTGGGGTTAAGGGGCGATTTTAGAATAATTACCAAGAATAAAATTCACATGGGGGCGAATCCAAGAATCCATCATTTAGTGATGTAGGCTAACTTATGAGTGGAAGGAGAAAATTTCGTAGACAAGGTGGCGATATTTTATTAGTACCACTCCTAATTGATCCTACTTAACAGTAGTGAAAAAAAATGCAAATGTCCAAAAAAATAGCCTTTTGGCGATATTTCAAGCTTAAGGGCTACCCTGTTGCCCACCGACCCCGCTCCTGCTTGTGCGGCCAGCAAAGCCTTTATCTGCTCCAGGTCCGTCCTCATCTGTGATATTTCCTCTTCTGCACAAGAAATTATATTTATATTATATAATATTTTGGTACAAAAAGTCTCCGGGATCAAGAGTCTAACTAATCTTGAAATCGCCGGTAAGATGGGTTGTCCTCAAGGAACTTCTTAACTTGGGCCGTTCCTGGTCATTTTACCCCGTCTCCCTCAGGGCCTACCTAGCTGCGGAAGCGTAAACATACATGTCGTTATATAACATAAGCACATATCCACCTCGAAGGGTGGTCCATCACATCTGCATAGACAAGGGTGAGCACAATACATATGGGAAGTCCCTACCCAAGGCTCGGACTCAAGGGGATGGCCCGGCGGCTTGGGTCTCGAGTTCATTGCAGGTGGCATATGAACATGGCATAGGCTTGTCCACTCCATTCGCCCCTCTGTGCACACTTTGCGTAGTAAGGCTGAAAAGTGTCGGGACTGGCTTGGTAGCCCTTGGGATGCATAGCCAAAGGGGCTATTCACAGGTCTCATCCTCCCGGTTCGATGGGGCGGGGAAGGGATCGCTCCCCTCGAGATCGCATGCCGACTCAAGGTGACTAGAGGGCCCTTTGCCGTGTATCGGCCCCGAACCCTTTGGAAAGTGTACACCACTTCAGGGTGTGAGTCCATGCCCTACCCACCCACACTTAGTGGTAGGCCATTAGACCTAGTCACTATGATCCCTGGTAGGCCTTACACACCCAGAGGATCGATCAAGAGTGGGAACATGAACCTCCTTCTTAGCCGGTCTGGCCCCTTCACCCACAACCGGGTGTGGTTCTAGTGCCTGGGCGAATCTATAATGTGCTAGAGGCTAATCTAGGAGCATCTACTACCAAGCTTGAGGGTCTCTACCCCCCCCTTCCCAATACAAGGAGTTCATAGAGATACATCATCCATATATATCCGCGGAAAAATGATGGTGAAGAACTATATCTAATCTATATCATAGAGTTAGGTTCTTTAGTTAGAGTATTTGGTATCTAGAGATCTAGAAGGCTGCTATGGGCAATTTATTAGGCTAAACCTCGATTCTATGACTGAAATAGGGTTTTAGACTAGTTAATTGGCCAAATACTGATCCTTGAGTGGCTCCTCCGATCGAGTTAGACCATCCTTGGAAGCGCTTCGAATCAAGGGAAACTAATGGCACAATTCTCCCGGTGATGCGGGGGCGTTTTGGCTCTTGAGGCAGCCAAAAGCGAGCTCTAAAACCTAGAAAGCGAAAAATAGGGTTTCCCTTCTTAAATAGACAAGGGGTTGGCTAGGGTTTCCAATTATCCCCTTTAGGCATGTGGGATAATTGGGACTGGGCCCACTTGCCTTTAATGGCTAGGTGGCCAAATGTGCCCACATGGAAATGTGTGCCCACATTAATGTGTACATTGGTAAATGTGCACATTAATTGCACACTTGGGTATGGCCCACTTGGCATGAAGTGTCCACATGGAAATGTGTGCCCACATTAATGTGTACATTGGTAAATGTGCACATTAATACTAATGCACGTTCTTAGCAAGTTGCCCCCTAGGGCTACCCACTTCTTTGCGTCGCGATACCGTCGGTCGGTGTGTGTATGCAGCGTGGACGAGCAATATAGTATCGTCACGGGACCGTATCTTGTCTGGAAACGTCACAATGGGTCCCCGATGGCCAGGGCTCGATTAGGGACCTCCGTCCACCACTAGCCCCGTTGCATGGTGCTAAGTCACATTATAGCCCCCGTAGCTGGGTGGGTTCCTATGCACAGGCTGCATATAATAAAAACTAAGGGGTCTAAACTAGTGAGCATCATCTAAGTAATGGCTACTAGATCTCTACCCCCCTCCCCCCCTCCACCCAATACAAGAGAAGCAAACATGATCAACCAACATCATATATCCACATAACATGATAAGTAATGAGAATAACATCTAAAACTAATCACATGCATCTAACCTACAGTTAGGGTTCATTGATTAGGGTTCAAGATCTAGACTGAGTACTAGAGATACGCAATACTAACTCATCTAGAATCCTAACTTCCAGATGATCTACAAAGAACTCTAACCGAAATACCTACTCCTGAGAAACTCCCTCCTGCTCCCGACGTCTCCATGGCCTTCAAGGTGTCGAAGTCACTCCTACTGATGCGTTCACATTCTGGGGGTGATGTGCTATGTTGTGCCATAGCAAACGGTTCTCGAAACAGAGTTTCGACCGCGAATAGGGTTCCCAGACTGCTGGAGCTAGAAAATGGCCTAGGGTTAGCGTTTGGTCATTTATAGGTTAGTGTTGATGCCACCTTCCACGTGGCTCCAATGGGGTGTTTCCGTGTGGCGGGTGCCCAATAGGTTAAGACCATGTGGAATTGGCCTTGGCCTAAGGTTGGCTAAGTTATATGAAATAACTTAGGCATGCTCCCTTTTGCCACTAATCTATGATATACAAGGCTATGGTGATAGATTTGTATGGTGACGGGCCTGGAAATATACGTATTTATGGCATATATTTCCTGGGAATGTCACATTCTTCCCCCCTTAGGATAACGCTGTCCTCAGCATTACGCTAAGGTGACGAACCTACACTAACCCTGCAAGAGCACATATGAACATATAACGTTTGACTTTAATGAAATGATCAACTTCCTATTAAGTACTTAATACGTATAATAGGCTACATTTGTACCTATACAAAATTATATAGCCTTCACAAGAGTTACTCATCCTAGTAAATTCAAAAGGTTATCACAATAGTTATTAGGGCCCATAATTTAAGTCTAAAAATTCTGACTCCCATCTTCTCGTAATGTGCTCCCTCTTCTATGCTCCCTTTCACTGGCCTGCACAAGTAGCACATTACGTTAGTTAAGTTAATAAGTTTGTGGTTTTAGGGGACCACCCCCCCTAATTATCTCCTTGAGCCGAACTACTAGCTCAAGGTTACCCTACTACCTTGCACTCGATCATGGTCCCTTTCAGTATTTGAGCTTAAGGACCATTTAAGATGATCCTATCATTGCCCATGATGGGGTGCTACCTTGTACACAATTCCCTTGATCGAGTACATCCGCAGTGCCTTATGCCCCTTGGGGTTTAAGCTAGGGAACATCTCATGATCCCATCATCGCGCATGATCACACATACCTCACCATGACCCCCCTATGGTCAGGTATGCGTGCCCTGCATCGTGGCCAGGGTAATAAAGAGAGGCTAAAACTCGCCAAATGGCGATTTTTTAGACCTTTACTAAAATTTCGTGGCTAAAGTTTATAAGGGTCATTTCTTTAAAAAAAAAAAAAAAAAAAAAAAAAAGCCATTCCAAAAGGGGAAAATTTTTTGACGTTTAGGGTTTAGCCGAGATTGACTGTGGCATTGGCGTCAAGATATAAATTAGTGGCTATTAATCGCCATTTGGCTAAAGTTTGGGCTTCACCATTAGGGTTTTGGCGATTTTTAATAGGACACGAATTTCAAAAAAAATGAAAACTTTAGCCAACTATAAAGAGATTTCTTTAAAGAATTTCAAAGATTCGCCAAAGCAATTACAGTTCTCCAAGGTATTTCCCTTACTTTAACCAAATTTTTGTAATTTTGGTTCAACTATTACAAAATTTTCAATTAGTTCTAAAATCCTTTTAGGTTTGGCTAAATTTTTACTTGAATTTCTTAGGAACTTTAGCCAAAATATAAATAAGGATTAGAGGACTTTCATGCAACTATAGCCAAATCAAGTTTATGTTCTAGCATCTAGGAGATTCTTAAATTATACCTTGATTGGCGTGCTGAATCACCTTCCCTGAAGCTGATTAGGCGGACCTAGATCAATTCAAATAGCCATGCCTAATCTACTCAGATACATCTTTCATTTAGGAATCGCCTTTGGCTATCTAGATCTTGTCACTTGTCACCTGATTCTCATTTGCAAGCATTTGATTCAATGCAAAATTAGCAGCAGGTAACTTCGTATTTTGATTTTGAAATCTATTTAGCATCAGGTAATCAGCCACAAACACCACTAATTGACAGATTATTCATCAGGTATTTCATTCACAAACAACTTTAATTGGTCAAACTCCTGGAGACACAAGCTTCAAGTTCTATGCAAATTTGGGCTCCAGAACAACAAGCTTATGTAAGTCTTAGTCTAGAAACAATGAAGTTTCCGATCCAATGATATTCATATTAATTTTCAGATCCTTTGAAATAGTTAAACCATTGCGTCTTTATAATTTATTGTGGCATTCTTTGTATATTAGAGTGAATGGTCTGTGGCATCCTGTTTTTTTACAGCAAACAATGTCAAGGCAGAGGAGGATTAGTGATTTTGCAATTGCCTCTATATTGATGGCCAAGAGTGGGTGAGGTGCAAGGTTTGCACATGAGCACGCTCAAAAGATATTACTATGCAATGCAAATATGATACTATCATGAAGCACCATGGTAAGAAGAGGTTTTTTACACAAGGGGAAGATGGTGAGCAACAAGAGGTTATTGAATGGGATCCAGACAACAAACATAGAAAATATGTAGATGAGTATACAAAGGAGTTGTTGTTGGTTGAGAAAAAGCAGAAAAAAATCACTACGTTGCATTTGTCACTTTCTAGGCAAGACAAGCTGAACTTTGAAGCTAAGAGTGTCCAAATGCGATGCATATTTCATTTGCTAAAAAATGGGAAACCAATGAGGGACTATCAAAAAATGCATGATTTTTTACTTGCTCAGAAAATTCCGTCATGTCCCATTTATCATTGGAGTGAGTCATCTGGATGGGATTTTGCATGTTCCATGAATGAAGCTTTGAAGTTAGACCTTTGATTGGTGCTAAAGAATGCTAATTTTCTATCCTTATCTATGGACGAAGTTAGTGCAATTGACAATACTTCATGGGTTGCAATGCATCTATATGCTATAGTGAATTTTGAGCGTAAATCCTACTTTCTAGGCATTCAAAAACTTGGTCTAAGTGCTATAGCAGAAACATTGTTTGATCTGCTTGTTGATAATTTATCTAACGTTGCTGGTTTGAGCAAGAAGGAATGCAGCAAGAAACTGATATGTTTTGGTGCTGATGGCGCTGCCGTAATGCAAGGCAATAGAACTGGACTGGGTGCATGGCTGCAAAGTAAACTTGCACCTTACATGAGTATCATACATTGCATGAGTCATTGGACAAATCTGGCTTACAAAACAATTTCAGATTCTCCTTATGTTGCTAAGGTAGAAATTCTCGTTCGTACATCTTATAAGTTTTTTTCTAAGAGTTCTCAAAGATGTGCAGCATTTCGGGCTTCTGCCGAAGGGTTGACAGATGGTAAAAAGCTTTTGAAGGATGTCAGTACACGCTGGATTTCTTTAAATGGACCTGTCAAACCCCTTTGTGAAGAGTTTATCTCATTAGTTAGTTTAGTAGATGAGCTGAGTTTTGATGAAGATCGTAGCACTTCAGAAAAGGCAAATGAGCTTTTAATAATGATGACAGACTTTGAAACTATTCTCACTTTGTTTGCAATGCAGCCGCTCTTATCAAAGTTGAATTATTTGATAAAGATTTCACAGGACAGGAAATCTTTATACCCGAGTATACATTGGCTAGAAAAATGATGCAGACGGATCTTGAGCATATGTATGCTGATAATATAAGAACATGACAAACTTGTTTTCAGTCCAAAAAAGACCATTTTTACTTATGGAATAAAATGGCAGCAATTGGAACACCTTCAAGCTTTTTACGGTACGATCCCAGTGGCATCCTTTGCATCCATGTGAAAGGTAAGTTTATTCGGATGAATGTAAGTCAAAATAGTGGCAGAGGTGGTCATTATCGGAAATGTGATTTCAAAAATGCTGATGTGAAGGTGTTTATGGATAAAGTTAAGCTTCACATGGAACAAGTAAGTTTTAATGAATTAGTGTCAATGTTGTTTAAAAAATCTGTTTAATATTTGTTGGTTGTGTATATGGGTTGCGAGAAATTTGGCAAATGAATTGCGTTCAAGGTTTCCACATGATGATGTCCTAGAAGCTATTGGTATTGTGTTTCCTCAATTTTGGAATAATGTGCATGGCAGCTCTGCAATATCCAGAAATTTTGTGAAGAAATCAGCAATTATACAAGAGCAGTTTTGTATGCCCAAGATAGTTGATGCTGAGACGATGGAATCTTAGATTGGAAAGAACTGCAGGTGCAATCGAAATTTTTTGGTGAAACAATGTACAAACAGTTCCAAGAACTTGAGGATCCTTTAGAATTTGGAGCCCCAACTCGCCTTTGGCAAAAGATAGGTTCCAAATAGCGTGTTACGTGTTTCTCTTTCAGAATATTTTAAGTTAGCCGAATTATGCTTATGTATGATACTTGGAAGTGTGGAAGATGAAAGGTGTTTTAGTACAATGACCTTTATAAAAAATAAGTTACGGAATAGATTGGATGGCAGCTTGGATGCAGCTCTGCGCATATACAGTTGTGATTTTGATTTGGATAATTTCCCTTATGAAAAGTCTTATGAGATATGGAAGGATGATTGCAAACGCCGGGGTGTCTCAAAAACACATATTGAAGGCGACAGAACCAAGACATCATTGAATGAGCAGGTGAATAATAGTGCGCAGGATGACGACACTTTATACAATTTATATGCACTCGGGGATATAAATTAAGGTGAAGGTATCTCAGCCCTTTTGCTTTTACTGTTTCTTGCTTTCTCTTTGAAGAACATGGTCTGATATATATTTGTATTTGCTGCAGATTATGCACATCTGTTTGGTCTAAGTAACTGATTAGGTATGTGTAATTGTAATAGGCTCTTGAGCATGTTATAAATGCAGATTATGCATTTAACCTGCTACTGGAACATTTAAGAATGTAAAGCATTCCATCCTATTCTTATATTTTATCATTACCAAAGGTTTAAGGTTTGGGAATGCATGCTAGCATCGGCCTTATCCATATATGATCCCAAACAGTAAGAATTTTGAGAATAACAATGTTTTCATTTTCGTTTATTTATTGGATGTTGCACATTATTATTGTATTAGCAAGGGCGTGATATAGTAAGGATGCTTTTAAGTGATGCTTTTAAGTATCTGAAGACATAAAAGTAGATGGAATCACTGTAACAGGGTTCATAGAGCAATAGTATATCTAACATTTAGCTCTAGAACATACAGAGCAAAAACAATGGCAAAAAAATAGAAATGTCCATTATCGATAGGCAGTATATGAACTGATATTATGGTCCTTAAATGTGCCTTATTAATCCATAAACAAGAGCTCTACAGTGTTTATATGATCCTTGCTAAACTAGGCATCTGTAGGATACTCATCTGCCTTTTGAGACTGAGCATAATGTTTTAGGCAAGAGCGCATAGCAGTCTACTTCCTGAAATTCATGTGGAGTTGGAAATAGTATTTATACTGAGTTGGAAATAATGAGTTGGAAATAGTATTCATCCGCATTTAGCTCCACATGGTTGGAAATCTAAAGCTTCGCTTGGATACATGGCAGTGAAGTTGAATTTAACACTTGTTAGTTGATCATAAAAACTCTTAGCAATATTCAACTAGTTAAGCATTTAACTAGAATAACATTTATCATAGACCAGGCCATTGAATAATAAAGCATTATTCAACTATAACGGGACACTGTAGCAATGGTTTATTGACTCAAAGGATTCACATTCGAACTCCAACCTTGCACCTTTTATTTGATCGGATCCAGCACCAGAAGATGCCGGATCATCCTCTGATAAGAAGATATGAACTTAGTGATCCATCGGTCTAGCAGGACCGACCGGATTTACAGTTATGCTGGCTCGAAATATTCGAGGCCAGCTTACGAGATAAACATAGCAATATATTCAAACTTAGGCCTTATAAGATTTAATACCAATTCCGCCCCTTTAGCTGGTTCGACCATTGAACCATTTCAACTATTTACCCTTATGCTATTCTATTCTATTCACTAGGGCTTTTAGCAGGATTAAACCATTAGACCTTGCTTCTATCATGACATGAATCACAACACTCCTCCTTCATGTCATGAATCTGAACACCTCTGATATAGCTTGTCTGAACACTTCTGATACAATTTGTCTGATATAACTCCTCCTTCATACCATGATCTTGAATATCTCTGATATACCTTGTCTGATATAGCAGTTCATTTTTTTTCTGAATTCCCAGCATAAGTCTGAACTTGTCAAACTTTATTTGTGGTAAGGCTTTAGTTAAAATGTCTGCAGTCTATTCTTGTGTGCTCACATATTCAACTGAGATAACCTTTTTTGCAACCTGCTCCCTGATAAAGTGCATATGAATTTCAATATGCTTTGTTCTTTGATGCATTACTGGATTTTTGGTGATAGCTATACAACTTAAACTATCACTTAACAATATAGTGGAACAACTTTGAATCAAACCAAATTCATTGAGCAGCCTCCTTGCCCATACTATTTCCTTAGCAGCCAGTGTTGTAGCAGCATACTCTGCTTCAGCAGAAGACATTGCCACACTATTTTGCTTTTTTTACTTCCATGAAACTGAACCTCCAGCTAGAATCAATGTAAACCCTGATGTTGATTTCCTTTGGTCCAGATCTGAAGCCCAGTCTGCATCACAGTACGCTTGCAATTTCAAGTCATTGTTTGAAAAACAGATACCTTCATTTTGTGTTCCCTTGAGGAACCTTAATACTCTTTTTGCTGCTACCCAGTGACTCTTCCCTGGATTATTGGAATACCTGCTCAGTAAACTCACAGAGAATGCAATGTCAGGGCGTGTACAGTTAGCCACATACAATAGGCAGCCTATTAGTTCCCTGTATGGAATATTCAACATTTCAGTAACTTCATCTTCTGATTTTGGCCACATATTAGCAGATATTTTATGCCCTGTTATAAGAGGAGTAGCAGCACTGTTACAACTTCCCATTCCAAATCTATAGAATATTCTGAATGTTAATTGTTTGAGTAAGAACCGGCCTTTTGGAGTTGTTATTGGTTGAGAAAAAGCAGAAAAAAATCACTTCGTTGCATTTGTCACCTAAAAGTGTCCAAATGCGATGCATATTTCATTTGCTGAAAAATGGAAAACCAATGAGGGACTATCCAAAAATGCACAATTTTTTACTTACTCAGAAAGTTCCGTCATGTCCCATTTATCATTGGAGTGATGTGACGTTCCAGAGAAATATGCGCTATAAATACATATATTTCTGGACCCGTCACTATACAAGTCTACCCTTGTAGCCTTGTATACCTTAGGAAGTGGCAATGGGTGCACATCTAAGTTAAATGCTTAGCTTAGTAACCTTAGGATAAGGCCCATTTCCACATGGCCTTATCCTATTAGGCAAACTGCTACACGACCTCACCCCATTGGTGCCACGTGGCATCCTATGTGGACCCTAACTTATATTAACCTAAACCCTGACCCTAGACCCTTTTCCTGACCCTAGCACCCTAGGAACCATCTACGCACTCGAAACTCCGTTTCGAGCATCATTTGCTGTGGCATAAGTGCTTCTAAAGCAGGTATGTAGAGTAGTGCTCTTAGTAGTTCGTCTGGAAGTTAGCACTCCAGATGGGTTAGTATTTCGTATCTAGAGTAGAGCCATCCTAGAATCCTTATTCAACATCTTGAACCCTAATCAAAGAACCCTAACTGTAAGTTAGATATGTATGAGTAGGTTAAGATGTTCTTATGATGATTATCATGATATGATATGTGGTGATGGTTGATCATGTTTGCTCCTCTTGTATTGGGAAGGGGGGGTAGAGACCTAGTAGCCATTACGTAGTATGCTCCTAGTTTAGACCCCTTAGTTCCTATTATTATTGCGGCCTGTGCATAAGAGCCCACTGGGTTATGAGGGCTATGATGTGACTCAGCACTACACAACGGGGCTAGAGGCAATACGGAGGGAGGATCCCTACTGAGCGTGGCTACTGGGGATCCCATTGCGGGCTAGGCCTATGGTCGGTCACTTTGTGTGGGCCGGGCATGGGTCTGACACCTCCTGGGGCAATGGTGTCGCCCTGCCTCTTAGGAGCTGCGTCGGCTTGGCTCCTGTTTTGGGGGGTTAAGTCAGGTAAGAATCGTGTGTCGCCATGATTCTCTAGCCGCTCGTGGAACCTCTAGACCCCGGGAAGGGGAGATGCAACCCTTCTTGCCTCATCGGACTGGGGAGATGCAACCTGGAGTAGTCTCGATGGGTGATGCCATGAGATTGCGTATCCGGAAGGGTAGAGTCATGTCAGAGCCCGATTTAGCCCATATGCAAAGTATGCACATGAGGGGCGGATGGAGTGGTCAACCCTAACCGTTGTCTATAGCCAACCCCGCCATTATTATGACTCGGTCTGCTCTATCTTGAGGCCTAGCCGTCAGTCTACCTCCCCATGAGTCTGAGCCTTGGGTAGGAGCTCTCATGTTTTATGGCATATGTCTATCTCTGTTATAGCTACGGATATGTGGATGTGCTACCCTTCGGGGTAGTATGATGTATTGTTATTGCTAGTTCTGACGTTGTTTATACTTCCGCTGTGATAGGAGCCCATAGGGGAAGGGCGCGCAAGACACCTTCGTGTCCCCTTCCCACACTGGGGATACCCTGGAGTGCGGGATAGACGGAGGGCCCGTGCGATCGAAGGACCGGATGGGGGATTTCCTACGGAGTGTACGGCCGGGTGCCGTATATTTTGTAGAGAGCGGCACAATGGTATCAGAGCGATGTTCTTGGTTGACTAGGAACTAGCACTAACCATGTCCCTAGTAAGTAATCTAACAGGCCTAGTAAGGTGCGGAATGAAAATTCCCACTATGGAACCTTGAAAATAGGGGAATTTTTTTTTCTCCTAGGTAGTGGTCCGTAAGAATAGGCTAATTGTTAGATGAGGGAAAAAGAATGAGTCAAATTAACATTCTAGTAAAATTGGAGTGGAAATTATGCATTAGCATCAAATTTCATCCAAAATGGGTCGAAAAATCATTTCGATCCGAGGTGCGGGTGAAAAATGGCACAAATCCATAATTAACACTTCAAACCATTAGAAAAAAATTCGAAATTATAGTATAATACAGTATTAAAAATATACTAATACAGAGATAATTAATAAGGGGGGCTAGTTAATAGGCCTATTAATAGTAGGAGAATATTCCCTAGAGCATCTTCCCTTTTAAATATCTTCTTGCCACCTCATTTTCCCCTTAACCTTGCCTAAATCTCCTCCCTTGTTAATCAGCTTAACGTAATCAGTTTGATTAACCGTAAGATATGGAGAGGACCAAGTGCACCACAAGAAAATACAGCCCAAGGTGGACCCCTTCAATGGCAGCAGCAGCTGGAGCTCCAGGGAAGCAGATCCCCGAACACCTTCGGCCGGACCAGGAGGAGGAATCGTCCAGTTCGACGGACGAGACCTTTACGCTTCACAGGAGGAGGCCCAGAGTAGCTCCTCCATCGAGACACAACGGACAGATGAGACAATGACTTCGGTCCTCTGTTCGACCAGGAGGAGGAGCAGCGGGACCAAGAGCAGGAGCAACAGCAGCAGCAGCATGAAGAGCAGCAGCAGCAGCAGTCGGCCCCATCTTCAAGCAAGAAGAAGGGGAAGGAGAAGGTGGCCGAGTGTCCGGAAGAGACAGCGGCCAGGAGGAAAAGGGAGAGGGAGGAGAAGGAGAAGAGGAGGAAGAAGAGAGCGAGGAGGGACAAGCCACGGGGAACCGTGAGAATCGAAGAGCCTCGCCCAAGCGAGGAGGAGGAGGAGCGACAGGAGGAAGAAGCTGGGGAAGAGGAGGAAGTCGAAGAGGAGGGAGTCGGGCAGGACGACGAGCCCGAGCACGACGTTGGGGAGTCTTCCGACCCCAACGCACGCCCACCCTACTCTAAATGGCCCAAGCCACCTAAGGTAGTGAAGAAGCAGAAGGTGGGCGAGCGGGAATTCGCGCTCAAGCAAGATCGCGAATTCCAGCGTCGGAAAAGGGCATATCAGGAGTACCTTCGCCGCTGGACGAGGTACAATGACTGATATTGCCGCCAAAATGTACAAAAGTACGTTAAGATTGGGCGGCCAAAGAACCAGCCAAAGCCGCCACCCCCAAGACCGGAGCCACCGAAGAGGGTCCACCATGGGCTCAATTCGAAGCATGCCCGAGTCTTTTGGGAGATTAGGCACTTCCAGCAGTGCACTAATCTCCTGATCCAGAAGGCGCTGTTCGAGCGGCTCCTCCTGGAAATAATGCAGGAGTTCCGAACCGACTATAGGGTGACACTTCTGATGGTCCGGGCCCTGCAGGAGGCAGTAGAAGCAGAGCTGATCCAGCTCTTCGAGGACGGGAACCTTTGCGCAATCCACGCCAAGCGGGTGATGGTGATGCCCAAGGACTTGAACCTGGCGAGGAGGATCCCTAAGGAGAGGCCCTGAAGACCTCCAATTTTGTAAACTATATAAATATAAGTTTTTCCCCTATGTTTTACTCCTTATCTATAAAAGTCCTTTTTTCTCTGTAAATTGATCTTTTTCTCTTCATATGATAGTATTGTTGCACGAATTAAATAAAAGTAGAACTCCCTCTATCGAAATTGAAATGCTTAGAACTGTTTAACTAGTATAAGATTTTAAGCATAGAATCAAATTTTAGTCCAAAATCAACCTACCCGGGTCGATTCGCGCCAAACGCGTCTGCGTCGCCAACGCAGAGCCCTTTCGCGCGAATGGACCCGAGTCCCTTGATTTTCGTCAAAATTGATCCGAATTTTGTACTTAAAGATGCTAAAATGCTGAGGACTTGTCTAGGAATGCAGGGTAGCATTTAATTTTAGTTAAAAACATTAAAATTTAGTTCAGATCAACCCACTCGAGTCGATTCGCGCCAAGCCGCTCTGCGTCACGAACGCAGATGCCATTCGCGCGAATGGACCCGAGTCAGCCAAAATTTTGCCTTCAGACGCCCAATTACCATGAAATAGGTTGCTAGCTAGATTAGAATTGATCCAAATAAGCATTTTATAACCCTTACAAATGTTCATTATCGAGCAAAATCAACCCACTCGGGCGATTCGTGCCAAATCACTCTGCGTCGCGAACGCAGACGCCGTTCGCGCGAATGGACCCGAGTCCACCATGTTTGACCAAAAGTTGGCCATTTTAACCCAACAAACTTCCATATAGTGTTTCTTGCCTTGTTTTGCTTAGAATTGCACTTCATGGTACCTTATTTGGAGATCTATAGCCTTAGAACAAAGGTCTGTTCGATCAAGAAACCTTGTGCACGGAAACCGAGGCAGCCCTAGTCTATATAAGGGAAACTCATTTGTCATTTTTCCTTCACCAAAAGCTCTCTTACACTCTTAGGCGATTTTCCAAGCTTCTGTTAGTTCCTTCAAGTCGTCTTCTACACCTATCTCTGTTCAATGGCGCCCACCAACTTTGTTCAATGGTATGATAGAGCCAACCACATCTGTGATTTCCCTGCCAAGGAGGCCTTCCATGTGTTTGATCATATCTTCGACCTCCATGCAACACTGACCAGGACCCCTTACTACACTGATATAGTTTGCCAATATGACCAGCAGATACTACCCTGGGAAGTTAGCCTTCCACCTAGGGGAGGGAAGTGGGTATCCTTAGATTCATTTGTGAGCCAAGCTATGGGGGGGAGATCGAGTCAAGAGTCAACTGTGGGATAGGACGAGAGATATGCCCGACTACATGACCTGTAAAGCCCATAGGCATAGGTATGTTTCGGCACAAGCGGCTCTCGCATTATTCATGCAGTATAAGGCATTCAATAGGGTGGGAGAGCCTTCGATCCAGCCTTTGGACCTAGCGCCACTCGACACACGAAGGGAGCAAAGCCACATTCATGAGATTGAGTCCTTGGAGTACGTGTACCATAGCACAACATTAGGGGCACTGCAAATTGAGCAGGATTATGAACAGCTTGGAGAAGAAAACCCAGATTGGGAGAGCAGGGAAGCAGCAAGAATGGAGAGACGCATAGCAAGACAGGATGACAAACTTAGGCGGGCTACGGAACCACCAATCGGCATCACAGCCCTATCACCAATAGTAATCGAAGGGGAGGAGTATATCCTGGCAAATGACATCCTCAACCTTCCATACTGTCAAGAAGAAGGGCTCAGGATCGACGAACTCTTAGGCCTGATTGCCAAGGAGCAGCAGAGCGACTTCATCGACTACTCCTATCAGGAAGTCCCAAGGGAAGTAGCGGAGCGGCACTCCTACGCCGATGAAACAATGTCTGACGTCGCCGCCTATGGATACATAAGGGAAATGTACCAGAGGCAACAACCAGTCATCCTGGAAGAGGAGTTCCAAGCCATTCAAGGCAGATTGTACAAACCAGGGAAGGGGCCGAGCACCAGTCGAACCATTCGATCTCGGAGTATGCGCGAGGGGTCCAGCAGCATCAACTTGGGCACCGCAACAACAATGTGGAGAGACCATGAAGACCTTCTAGCGCTGGACGTCTACGGCGAGGCAGCTCAGAGGAAAGGCACAGGATCACAAGCGGCAGGCCATAGGGGAAGAGCGCTCCGATACTATCTTCTAGTCCTCAGCCAGGGACAAATGATAGTCTTTCACAAAGAGTTCAGCCCACGAGGAGAGGAGGCCGTAGCAGCAGCACTCACAGGTTTCGGGCAGCACGCCAAGTTGACGGCAACACGAATCATATCATCCTCTTCAAGAGATCCGTGGTCCTTTACAGCCTCGACTTTGCCACGGGCCACTTAAGGGATGCTCCAATGATGGTCGTCGCAGCAATAGTGCCCCCACTTCCTCCACCCCGGATGGCGCGAGCTCTCGAAGGCGGGTCAGCCAGAAATATCTTGCGCAATGTCGGCAAAGGCCTTCGACTTAAAGACGTCAAGAACTTTTTCAAGTCAATGAAGGGCTCGCGAAGATGAAGAACTTTTGTTTTTATGATCAAATTGTGTTCAAGATGTATTACCTCATCTATTATTATATAATTTCTATAATATATCTATCTTATATTAATTGCCATAACTTGTCTACGACTTTCAAGCCGAAGTTTTAAGATGATTTCTTATAACTAACATTAATTAACTTGTAAATAAGTTACCGCAACAAGTAACTTAAATAACAACATGGGTGACTAATACTTGCAGCCAGGAACTCCGGTGCAGGATCTCAAGACCAGCGCCGACAACACCAATGGATACCAAGAAACTTGTTTGGGAGGGAACAAGATGGCAATGAGCAAGAGATGACGGTGGAATCAGTGAATGCAAGGCTCATGCAAATGAGAAATCAGATGCAGCAGCTGCTTCAATGGGCAACCCCGTTGATGAACGCTCAGGAATACGGACCTCCACCACCACCTCCACCACCTGTGTAGGACATTGAAGAGGCTCCACAGCTGGAAAGGGATGAGAACCAAGGTGATGACAAGGGCAGGAAGAGAAAGAGGAAAAGCAGAAAGAGTCTGTCACCTTCCACTTCTAGCAGATCGGAAACATCTTAGAGTGGATCCGACAGTAGTTCCGACAGTGAATTAGATACATCATAGGACAGGAAAAGGAACAGGAAGGCAAACGAGTACCAGAAGAAAGTGGATAGTGCCATGAGTAATGTCTGGAAGACGAGGAAGCTTGGTCAGTTTTCAGGTAAAGACAGGTCAGGCATGGAGACATAAGCTTGGCTTGATGAGATGGAGGAATTTGGGAATTCTTATGGCATGAAAAAGGACATAAGCAAGGTGGCAACAGAAAATTTGATAGGTCCAGCCAGGATATGGTGGAAAGGGTATGCTAAGTCTAATAAGTTGAGACGAAACAACTGCAGATTCAAGACCTTCAGTAAGGCTTTCCGCAAGCATTACATGTCGAGATCTCACACAAGTAGGCAGATACAACAGTTTTATAGATTGGATCAGGGCAACTTATCCGTAGCCAAGTATACCGAAGAATTCATGAGACTGAGAATCAATGTACCTAGGATCACGGAAAGACAAGCAGTGGATGGATACATTGAAGGGCTGAACAACAACATTAAGAGGTTGGTTCGGGCAATCAACCCAAGGACAGTCGGGGAGGCTAAGGATAAGGCTTTGACTCCAGGGCAGAAACAACTATCATTCAAGGCTTTGAGTTTGGAGGAGGCACTAGTAACTCCAGGGCAGAAACAACTATCATTCAAGGGTAAAACAGCAGGGCAGTATCAGAATAGGCAAGCAACACCCACGCCAGCCGGAGGCCAGCATCAAGGGAAAGCTCTTTGGAGACCGCAGGCCACAGGATGGATCAGGGGGCAATTCGCTCAAGCATCTCTTAGACAACATCCCAAAGGAAAAGAGACAGGAATGCATTGAGAAGAAGTTGTGTTTTAGGTGCTTCCAGCCAGGGCACCGAACGCACGACTGTCCCTTCGTCATGCAAGTGGCATTAGCGGAACTTGCTGATTGGGAGTCACCGGCCGAAGGAGATGATGAAGAGGGCGACCAACAGGAGCCCCAAGATTTCATAGAAGGTGAGTGCAAAATTTGTGCAGCTATTGAGTCAGGGGATGTTGAGAATCAATCCACAGTCATCTCGACGGAGAAAATCATAGATAGCAGTCCATACCTAGTCTTGATAGATACAGGTAGCTCCCATAACTTTGCCTCTCCTAGGCTTGCTGCCCTCATGAAGAATAAGATCCTGAAGTCAAAGCCAAGACCAGTTAGTGGTGCCATTCGCCACACTAAGAGGAGGAGGATCACTTTTGATATAGACCTTAGTGGAAGCAAGTGGCCGATGGGGGCAGAAGTGATGGATATTGGAAAGTATGATCTCATAGTAGGAATGGAGCTCCTAAGGCCAGCTAAAGCTATGATAGATTGCGAGCGCAACGAGATCTCCATGATGGCGCCCGACGGCAACCGATTCATAGTAAAAGGTAAGAAGGTAGCTTCCCCTATGCAATGCATTTCATGAAGCAGCTGAGAAAAAGCATAGTAAGAAACAAGGTGGATTATATCTTGTTAGAAATAGAGAATCCAATTCAACCTATTTCTATATATTGCTTGATGAATTTGTGGATAACACCAAGACAATGATTATTACTTGAGATATCTAAGACAACTTATTCAATTTAAAACAATATCAATAAGAAACCATTGGAAATACTGTAGCTATTATACTGTAGCAAAGGGATTGACCCTAACACTGTAGCAAGGTTGACCCGATGAGTAATCAACCTAGAACTGCAATTTCGATCAGAAATTCCTCCTTAGGTTTTTCCCAGACCAGCTCAAATCACCGAGCCGGCCTCTCTGATCCTTTATTTGATGAACCTCGGCGGTTATGGCACTGGAATCGGCCGCTTTGCCGAGCTGCTATTCATATGGAGTTTCCCTCCATAGTTTCGGGCCAGCACATCTTATATTTACAAATATACGTTCAATGAAACCATTGAACCATTGTCACCTTATACACAAAATATACCCTATAGGTAATGAAGCCCTTAGGGCTAAACTATAGAGCAAGGTATCCACTGTAGGATCTGAGAGTGTGCTCTGTACAATTTTGTGTACACTCTCAGTAATATAAACTTAAGTTTATAATGTCCTTCAGTGCAACCCCTGTACAGATAAACATGCACACTTAAGGATCAAACCTTGAACTGTTTGTGCATTTTGAATATGAATTTTGTGATGAACCACTTACAATTCCAACATTCCTCCTTCATCACACAATTCCCTGACATTCATATCAGACTTGAATTGCTTAAATTTATTTTCTGGCAGTGCCTTTGTAAAAATGTCTGCGACCTGCTTTGCTGTATTTACATACACCATTTCAATATAACGTTTGGCAGCCAAGTCTCTAATGAAGTGTATGTTTAACTCAATATGTTTAGTCCTCTCATGATGCACGGGATTCTTCACTATAGCTATGCAGCTCTGACTGTCTGTGAGAATTTGTGTAGGACCATTCTGCTCATAGCCTAGTTCCTCCATTAATCTCCTTAACCAACATTTTGTTTCTTGCTTTTCCAATTGATTGCTCCTCCACCTAACAATACTACAAATCCAGATGTGGATTTTCTGTTTGACAAGTCTCCTCCCCAATCTGCATCACTACATGCACTTAGCTCCAAATTTGTTGAGTTGAATGTTATTCCATGAGTCTTTGTTCCCTTTAGATATTTCAAGACACATTTTGCTGCCATCCAATGATCCCTGGTAGGATTGTTACACCTTCTGCTTAAGATATTCACAATATATGATATATCTGGCCTGGTGTTGTTTGCTAAATATAACAAACAACCAACTAGTGATCTGTAAGGAACATTTTCCATTTCCTTAATATCCTTTTCAGTAAGGGCCACTTCTTCTGTCAATCTATGACCAGGAACAACAGGGGTTTTTGAGGGGTGTGCATCAACAAGATTAAATCTTTTCAGCATGTTATCAATATGTTTGCATTGCTGCAACTTTAAAACTTTTTGATCCCTGTTTCTACATACTTCAATTCCCAAGAAGTTTTTCAACTCTTCTAGATCTGACATTTCAAATCTTGAGCTCAATATTCCCTTGCAATGGTTTAGAACATTTAGATGATTTGCTGCCATAATACAGTCATCAACATACAAAGCTATGATGCAAAAGTTTTCTGCCTGCTTATAGCTGTAAAGGTTGCCATCATTTTTGAATTTTTCAAAGCCTTGCTCCTTAAGGAAATTGTCCATGCAGACATACCATTCTCTAGGGGACTGCTTCAGGCCGTACACAGCTCTGTTTAGCTTCCATACTTTATTGATTTGCTGCTCGAACCCTGGTGCTTGTTGCATAAAAATCTTTTCCTCCAATTTGGCATTTAAAAATGCTATTTTCACATCCATATGCTGTAGCTCAAGATCTTGTGCATTTGCTATTGCAAGTAAAGTTCTAATGCTGGTTAATTTCACAATAGGAGAGTATGTCTCATCGAAATCTAATCCCTGTTTTTGTGTGTATCCTTTTGCCACAAATCTTGCCTTGTATTTTCTGCTACCATCAGCATTTTCTTTTATTTTAAATAGCCACTTGCAGCCTATTACATATTCTCTGATAGGATTATCAACCAGGTCATATGTTTGAGTTTTCTCAAATGATTCCAACTCATCCTTCATGGCTTTAAGCCATTGCTCTTTATGTTCACTTTCAATTGCTTCATCATAGGACTGTGGTATTGTGATGTTTTCAAGGATGGCCATGATTTGTTCATGTTCATGTTCAACCTGTTGCTTTTCTAGCCTTCTGCTCCTTCCCAAATCATTTCTGCCATACTGATCAATGTTTTCATGAACATCTTCCAAAAGCCTTTCTGCCTGTGTCTTTCTTTTGCTGGTAGTACCTGGTAGCACGACTTTATTAGTAATACTTTCTGTCCCATTGTTTTCATTGATTACATCACCATGAGATTCTGTCAAAGTATCTTCTCCTTCTTGATCAGACTCAATGTCTATGCTTTGCTGGACCTTAGTTTCAGCCTTGTCTCTTTTATCATTGTCTGCTTTTCTTTGATGCCTATCTTTGTAGAACACATGTTCATCAAACAAAGTATCTCTGCTAATAACTATTGTTTTGCTTTCTAGCACATAAACTCTATACCCCTTTGATTCTTTATCATACCCCACAAGATAGTCAATGCTTGCTTTATCATCTCATTTCTGCCTTAATTCCTTTCGTACATGTACATATGCTAAACATCCATATGCTTTAAAGAAATCATAGTCAATGCTACCATTATCATTAGACCATAGCAAATCAGGTATGTTACCTTTAATGCTCGATGAGGGCAGTTTGTTTTGAATCATTATTGCAGCCTTCAAAGCTTCCTCCCACAGGTAATTTGGCAAGCCACTCCTCTTGATCATAGATCTCACAACATCCATAATGGTTCTGTTTTTCCTTTCAGCTACTCCATTTTGTTGGGGGCTATACCTGCAGGTTAGTTGTCTTCTAATACCATGAGTGATGCAAAAAAGTCTAAATTTGGCTGATAGGTATTTCCCTCCTCTGTCTGACCTGATGCACTTCAATTTTCTCCCTGATTCTCTTTCCATTTCATGCACATATTGTTTGAAAGCATTTAATGCTTGAGACTTTCTTTCTAAATAGTAAACCTTACACTTCCTACTGAAATCATCAATGAAAGATATGAAATATCTTTTATTTGTCCTTCCTTTCACATTTAAAGGCCCACATAGGTCGGTATGTACCAACTCAAGTACATCTCTTGCTCTTGTTTTAGAGTGTTTAAATGGTAGCCTGTTTATTTTCCCAAGAATACATCCCTCACACTTGAAATTTTTTGATTTGATATCTTTGCATTTCAGCCATCCCTTCTTGGCTAAGTATTTCAAGTTGTTGCAATGTGTATGAGCCAGCCTGTCATGCCATAGTTCAAATTTTGGAGTATTCAGAATACCAGAAGATTCCATTTGGAAAAGATTGCCAACACGTTTTGCATGGAACTTGGCAGAAGCAAAAATAAAGCATCCACTAGCAGAGGAGGAAAAGCAAACTCAGGGAGAGGTCGTGGCCAAGATAAATGTTACAACCTTTTGAGTCAAAATTGACTTTGTAGCCTAAATCTACTAGCTGGCTTACAGAAATGCGATTTTTGATAATAGTAGGAACACACAAGACATTCTCAATGTCTACTATGTTTCCATCAAGATCCATGAGCTGCAACAGACCCCTTCCTTCAATTTCTTGAGTATCTCCATTTCCAACTTGAATTCTTCTTGAGTGTGAAGATGAGATGTTTTTTAGCAAGTCAGTAGATTGGACTACTGATCTTTCAGCTCCACTATCAACTACAAGAGTTTCAGATTTATTAGCATGCTGATTTTTCTCAACAATGGTAAAAGCAAGACTTATCTCATCTTCTTCATCAGATTTTTCCTTATCTTCTTCCTCCCTAGCCACATAGGTGCCAGCTGGTTTTCTGCCACTCCCTGAGTTTGCTTTTCCTCCTCTGCTAGTGGATGCTTTATTTTTGCTTCTGCCATAATCCTTAGGAGTTGGACATTTGGCTGCCACATGTCCCTTACCTCCACAAGTGTAACAATTGAAGTCTCTTTTATTTTTGGGATACTCATTTTTGAAATGCCCTGGCTCATTACAATTGTAACATGTAGGCTGACTTTTTTTACCTGCAAAGAGTATTTCAGAAGTTTCCTCTCCTTCTCTCATTATTTTCTTCTGTTCATACTCAGTTCTCAAAGTATTCTCAGCTTCTTCCCTTGTTTTACTCATGTTCCTTATGAACAAAGATAGGTTTTCATTATCACTTACTGCCCTGGAAATTTGCAAAACCTGACTTCTTTCAGAGATGTTCACCCCTGCCCCAGCTAAGTCAGCAACTATATTATCAAAGGTGTTAAAAAAATCTGATACATCTCCTTCTTCTTTTAACTTTAGATTTCTTAACTCAGTTTCAAGAAGATCAATTTGGGAGGAAGTTTTTTCCTCAAAATGTTTCAAGAGATATGACCACATTTGGCTCGGATTCATATTTCTAAGTTTAAGCCTAACGGTGGGGCTTACCTTGCATGTGATTATTCCTTGGGCTTCTTTGAGTCTTGAATATAAGGATCTCCCTGTCCTCATTAGACTGCTACCTGCTACACCTTCTGCATTTGGTGGCACAGCACCTGCATTTTGCCTCATATTAACTGAACCTTCAGAAACTGACCTTGTGAGAGTGTTGACGTCCACATTGGTTACACCACCTGGATCTACAAGATCCCAGAGATCCTCCACTTCCAGAATGTGTTTGACTGCATCTTTCCAAACTTGAAAACCTGGTCCTCCCTTATAAACTTCTACAGTGCTTAGTAAACTAGCTCCAAATCTGCTTGACATGATGAACCACTTCCCTTTTAATGCTTAGAACCTGGTAATTGCTCTGATACCAATGTTAGAAATAGAGAATCCAATTCAACCTATTTCTATATATTGCTTGATGAATTTGTGGATAGCACCAAGACAATGATTATTACTTGAGATATCTAAGACAACTTATTCAATTTAAAACAATATCAATAAGAAACCATTGGAAATACTGTAGTTATTATACTGTAGCAAAGGGATTGACCCTAACACTGTAGCAAGGTTGACCCGATGAGTAATCAACCTAGAACTACAATTTCGATCAGAAATTCCTCCTTAGGTTTTTCCCAGACCAGCTCAAATCACCGAGCCGGCCTCTCTGATCCTTTATTTGATGAACCTCGGTTATGGTAATGGAATCGCCGCTTTGCCGAGCTGCTATTTATATGGAGTTTCCCTCCATAGTTTCGGGCCAGCACATCTTATATTTACAAATATACGTTCAATGAAACCATTGAACCATTGTCACCTTATACACAAAATATACCCTATAGGTAATGAAGCCCTTAGGGCTAAACTATAGAGCAAGGTATCCACTGTAGGATCTGAGAGTGTGCTCTGTACAATTTTGTGTACACTCTCAGTAATGTAAACTTAAGTTTATAATGTCGCCGATTGCAACCCCAATATGAGATAAACATGCACACTTAAGGATCAAACCTTGAACTGTTTGTGCATTTTGAATATGAATTTTGTGATGAACCACTTACAATTCCAACATATCTTGAGGCTACAGGCAATTGAACCAAGTAAAGGGAAGGGAAGTGAGCTAAGTGGGAATCCATTTCCGAAGCCAATAGCAAGGCTCATTAGGGAGTTCAATGATGTATTTTCGGATGAAATCCTTCAGCTACCACCTTATAGGGGTGTAGAGTGTGAAATCACATTAGCTCCAGATGTTAAGCCTACCAGCAAGGCGCCTTATAGAATGAGCACCCCAGAGTTGATAGAGCTCAAGAAACAGCTGCAGGAATTGCTTGACCTCGGATTCATAAGAGCAAGTGTGTTTCCTTTTGGAGCACCCATCCTCTTCGTCAAGAAGAAAGACGGGAGTCTAAGGATGTGTATAGATTATCGTCAGCTCAATAAGCAGACGATAAAGAATAAATATGCTCTGCCAAGGGCAGATGATTTGATGGATCAGCTCCAAGGAGCAAAAGTTTTCTCTAAGATTGACTTAAGGTCAGGCTACCACCAAATAAGGATAAAGGAAGAAGATATCCATAAGACCGCCTTCAGAACGCGGTACGGGCACTACGAGTTCACGATAATGCCTTTTGGCTTATCGAATGCCCCGGCAACCTTCATGCGCCTCATGAATGACATCTTCAGGAAATTCTTAGACAAGTTTGTCATTGTATTCTTCGACGACATCCTAGTCTACAGCAAGTCCATCAAAGAGCATTGTCAGCATTTGAGAAGAGTGTTGGAGAAGCTAAGGCGGCATCGGTTGTATGGAAAACTTTCCAAATGCCACTTCGCAACAGGTCGAATGGAGTATTTGGGGCACGTGGTAACATCCGAGGGGATTTCTACAGATCCGTCAAAGATTGAAGCTATAGTTGATTGGCCAGCTCCAAGGAACGTGGCGGAAGTGAGAAGTTTCCTCGGCTTGGCCGAATATTATAGGAAGTTCGTAAAGGACTTCGCTAGGTGGGCGTCCCCCTTATCGGACCTCACCAAAGATAAGAAGATAAAGGATTGGACAAAGTATTGGCTCGGGAATGTCCAAGCCTCCTTTGAGAAGCTCAAAGAGGTACTAACGTCAGCTCCAGTCCTCATCCTTCCAGATTCGAGCAAAGATAAGCTAGTGGCCACGGATGCGAGCAAGATAGCAACAGGTGCAGTTTTGATGCAAGAGGGAAGGGTAGTCGCCTACGACTCGAAGAAGATGAGCGATGCTGGGCAACGCTACCCAACCCAGGATCAGGAGCTTTTAGCCATTGTCAGGGCATTAAGAATCTGGAGGCATTATTTGCTAGGGAGAAAGTTTCAGTTAGATACTGATCACCAGAGCCTTCAATATCTTTTCACCCAACCACTTCTCAATCTAAGGCAAAGGAGGTGAATGGAATTCCTTGAGGAATACGACTTCGACATAGTGTATAAGCCTGGCAAGCTCAACATTGTTGCAGATGCCCTCTCCAGGAGACCATTTGAGACGAGAACGCATTTAATGCCATATCAACTCTTTCGAGTGAGTATGCAAGAAAATTGAGGAGATATTGCCATCAGATGGCGATTTTAAGGAGGTATGGGCAAGCCTCTCTAAGGAGGCAAGAACGGATAAGGAAAGGGAGGCCTTCAAACATTATCGAAAGAAAGGAAACCTGCTATACCATAAAGATAAGTTGTGTATACCAGAATCTTCAGGAGTAAGGAAGTTAATACTTCATGATACACACAACAGTCCCATAGCGGGCACGCAGGGTTTATGAAGATGTATTTCAAGATAAGAAGTAGCTATTTTTGGCCAGAAATGAAGAAACAGATAGCCAGATATATTCGAAAATGTCAGTTGTGCCAGCAGACCAAAGCAGAGCAGCTTCGAATTCCAGGAGCTTTGGAGCTTTTGGCAGTGCGGAATGCAAAATGGGAAGTCATAAGCATGGATTTCATTACAGGACTTCCTAGAACACTACGAGGCAAAGATGCACTGATGGTGGTCGTAGATAAATTGTCCAAGATGGCACACTTTGTGCCTTGCAAATCTACGGACACAGCCTTAGACACTGCCGTCCTATTTGTAAAGGAGATTTTTAGACTCCACGGCATGCCTCGAGAGATAATCTCAGATAAGGATTTTAAGTTTATGAGTGCATTCTGGCAGGATCTATTTGCCACCATCCAGACCAAGCTCTCAATGAGCACGGCCTATCATCCACAGACGGATGGTCAGACGGAGCGGACTAATCGGATCATTGAAGATATGTTGAGAAGTTATGTTTGGAATAAGCAATCCAAGTGGGATGATTTCATCCACTTGATAGAGTTCGCCTACAACAGTACCAAGCAGAAGTCATTTCAGATGTCTCCCTTCATGATTAATTATGGGTACCAGTGTCTGGCCCCCGATACTTGGCACAATCCAGTGTCAAAGGTAGAAGTCTCCTAGCAAATGCTATCAGATATGTAGCAGCTGGTTGAAGAGGTAAGGGGATATCTTTTAGCAGCAAGGAGTCGGCAAAAGAGTGTAGCCGACAGGCACAGGACCGTAAGGGAGTTCAAGGTAGGCGACAAAATGTGGTTGAAGATCAAGGTGAAGCAAGCTAAGCTTCGCATAGGGAATTGTAAGAAGCTTGCCCCTAGGTGGGCCGGCCCCTTTAAGATTTTGGAGAGAGTGGGCTCTCAGGCCTACAAGCTAGATCTCCCGGTGCACATCAAAGTCCACAAGGTCTTCCATGTGAGCTTATTAAAAAAGCACGATCCTAACCCTGATGAGGTTTTGGATATTCCAACCTTGTTGGAAATGATGGAGGAACAAGTTGAAATTGAGCCTGAATTGCTTCTTGATAAGTCATTCAAGAAGACCAGGAGATCTCAGTTCCTCCAGTTTTTGGTCAAGTGAAAGCACTTGCCCGTGGAAGACGCGACATGGGTATTGAAGCAGGATTTGGAGAAGCAATACCCGGACTTCATGAGGAAGTTTGATGGGCGAGTCATCTCCGAACTTGTCGACGCCGACTTGCCAGGTGGTTAGCTTAGTATGTTCTTAGTTAGTCCTAGTGCTGGCATATGTATTCTAGCTAGTAGAGTGCATGTGCCAGAATCTTGGAATGTGTAGGCGATGATGGGATACGCCCTTAAGGCATTCTCTAGGCCAACACGCACCAAGAGGTGCACATGACCAGTAGGGTCATGTGAGAGAGGAAGTGAGGCATAGTGGGCGATGATGGGACATCGGTCGGATGCTCTCTATGCCACGATGCAGGGCATGTGCACCTGACCATAGGGGGGGTCATGGTGAGGTTTAAATGATCATGCGCGATGATGGGATCGTGAGACGTTCCCTAGCTTGAAACCCTCGGGGCATGATGCACTGGGGTGTACTCGATCTGGGTGATCGTGTACAAGGTAGCACTTGATCATGGGCGATGATAGGAGCATCTTAAATGTTCCTTAAGCTCAAATCCTTATGGGGCCATGATCGGGTGCAAGGTAGTAGGGTAACCTTGAGCTAGTAGTTCGGCTCAAGGAGGTAGGTAGGGGGGTGGTCCCCTAAAACCACAATTTATTAATTAAACTAACGTAATGTGCTACTCGTGCAGGGCGAGCATAGGGGAGCACCGACGGGAGCGCATTACGTGGAGGCGGGGAGCCATAATTTAGACTTAAATTATGAACCCTAATAATTGTGTGATAATGTTTTGACTTACTATAGCATTACCATATATATAATTTTGTATAGGTATAAATATAGCCTATACTATATGTTAATAGAATAATAGAAGTTGTATGCATCTTGTTTTGCAGGGGCGTGTAGCGAAATCACCTTAGCGTAATGCTGAGGACAACATTATCCTAAGGGGGGGGGGAGAATGTGACGTTCCAGAGAAATATACGCTATAAATACATATATTTTTGGACCCGTCACTATAAAGTCTACCCTTGTAGCCTTGTATACCTTAGGAAGTGGCAATGGGTGCACATCTAAGTTAAATGCTTAACTTAGATAACCTTAGGATAAGGCCCATTTCCACATGGCCTTATCCTATTGGGCAAACTGCCACACGACCTCGCCCCATTGGTGCCACGTGGCATCCTATGTGGACCCTAACCTAAACCCTAACCCTAGACCCTTTTCCTGACCCTAGCATCCTAGGAACCATCTACGCACTCGAAACTCCGTTTCGAGCACCGTTTGCTGTGGCATAGTCTAGTTCAGAAGCCCCTGGAGTGTGGATTCGATCTTGGAGCAAGCGCAGCTTCGACCACTTCGAAGACCATGGAGACGAAAGGATTGGGAGGGAGTGCTTCTGGAGCAGGTATGTAGAGTAGTGCTCTTAGTAGTTCGTCTGGAAGTTAGCACTCCAGATGGGTTAGTATTTCGTATCTAGAGTAGAGCCATCCTAGAACCCTTATTCAACATCTTGAACCCTAATCAAAGAACCCTAACTGTAAGTTAGATATGTATGATTAGGTTAAGATGTTCTTATGATGATTATCATGATATGATGTTATGTGATGTTGGTTGATCATGTTTGCTCCTCTTGTATTGGGAAGGGGGGGTAGAGACCTAGTAGCCATTACGTAGTATGCTCCTAGTTTAGACCCCTTAGTTCCTATTATTATTGTGGCCTGTGCATAAGAGCCCACCAGGTTATGGGGGCTATGATGTGACTTAGAACTATACAACGGGGCTAGAGGCAATACGGAGGGAGGATCCCTGCTGTACTGGGGATCCCATTGCGGGCTAGGCCTATGGTCGGTCACTTTGTGTGGGTCGGGCATGGGTCTGACACCTCCTGGGGCAATGGTGTTGCCCTGCCTCTCAGGAGCTGCAAGTGTCGGCTTGGTTCCTGTTTTGGGGGGTTAATCATGTGTCGCCATGATTCTCTAGCCGCTCGTGGAACCTCTAGACCCCGGGAAGGGGAGATGCAAGCCTTCCTGCCTCATCGGACCGGGGAGATGCAACCTGGAGTAGTCTCGATGGGTGATGCCATGAGATTGCGTATCCGGAAGGCTAGAGTCATGTCAGAGCCCGATTTAGCCCATCTGCAAAGTATGCACAGGAGGGGCGGATGGAGTGGTCAACTCTAGCCGTTGTCTATAGCCAGCCCCACCATTGTTATGACTCGGTCTGCTCTATCTTGAGGCCTAGCCGTCAGTCTACCTCCCCATGAGTCTAAACCTTGGGTAGGAGATCTCATGTTTTATGGCATATGTTTATCTCTGTTATAGCTACGGATATGTGGATGTGCTACCATTCGGGGTAGTATGATGTATTGTTATTGCTAGTTCTGACGTTGTTTATGCTTTCACTGTGATAGGAGCCCATAGGGGAAGGGCGCGCAAGACACCTTTGTGTCCCCTTCCCGCGCTGGGGATACCATGGAGTGCGGGATAGACGGAGGGCCCGTGCGGTCGAAGGACCAGATGGGGGATTTCCTACGGAGTGTACGGCCGGGCGCCGTATATTTTGTAGGGAGCGTCACAAGTGAGTCATCTGGATGGGATTTTGCATGTTCCATGAATGAAGCTTTGAAGTTAGACCTCCGATTGGTGCTAAAGAATGCTAATTTTCTATCCTTATCCATGGACGAAGTTAGTGCAATTGACAATACTTCATGGGTTGCAATGCATCTATATGCTATAGTGAATTTTGGGCGTAAATCTTACTTTCTAGGCATTCAAAAATTTGGTCTAGGTGCTACAGCAGAAACATTGTTTGATGTGCTTGTTGATAATTTATCTAACGTTGCTGGTTTGAGCAAGAAGGAATGCAGCAAGAAACTGATATGTTTTGATGCTGATGGCGCTGTCGTAATGCAAGGCAATAGAACTGGACTGGGTGAAAGGCTGCAAAGTAAACTTGCACCTTACATGAGTATCATACATTGCATGAGTCATCGGACAAATCTGGCTTACAAAACAATTTCAGATTCTCCTTATCTTGCTAAGGTAGAAATTCTCGTTCGTACATCTTATAAGTTTTTTTCTAAGAGTTCTCAAAGGTGTGCAGCATTTCGGGCTTTTGCCGAAGGGTTGACAGATGGTAAAAAGCTTTTGAAGGATGTCAGTACACGCTGGATTCCTTTAAATGGACCTATCAAACGCCTTTGTGAAGGATGATTGCAAACATCGCGGTGTCTCAAAAACACATATTGAAGGTGGCAGATCCAAGACATCATTGAATGAGCAGGTGAATAATAGTGCGCAGGATGACGACACTTTATACAATTTATATGCACTCGGTGATATAAATTAAGGTGAAGGTATCTCAGTCCTTTTGCTTTTACTATTTCTTGCTTTCTCTTTGAAGAACATGGTCTGATATATATTTGTATTTGCTGCAGATTATGCACATCTGCAGATGAAAACATAAGGAATGTTTCAGTTATTTAGAGTGCATAATCTGCAGCAAATTGCAAACCAGCAATTCAAAACAGACCAGCAATCCCCAGCAATTTCATCTGCAGACCATTCCATCTGCTACTGGAACATTTAAGAATGTAAAGCATTCCATCCTATTCTTATATTTTATCATTACCAAAGGTTTAAGGTTTGGGAATGCATGCTAGCATCGGCCTTATCCATATATGATCCCTAACAGTAAGAATTTTGCAGATAACAATGTTTTCATTTTCGTTTATTTATTGGATGTTGCACATTATTACTGTATTAGCAAGGGAATGATATAGTAAGGATGCTTTTAAGTGACGCTTTTAAGTATCTGAAGATATAAAAGTAGATGGAATCAATATAACAGGGTTCATAGAGCAATAATATATCTAGCATTTAGCTCTAGAACATACAGAGCAAAAACAATGGCAAAAAAATAGAGATGTCCACTATCGATAGGCAGTATATGAACTGATATTATGATCCTTAAATCTGCCTTATTAATCCATAAACAAGAGCTCTACAGTGTTTATATGATCCTTGCTAAACTAGGCATCTGTAGGATACTCATCTGCCTTTTGAGACTGAGCATAATGGTTTAGGCAAGAGCGCATGGCAGTCTACTTCCTGATATTTCGTTTGGTATTGGGGAGGGTATCTCACGCATGGTTTTGCCTAGATTTTGGGGTTGTATTGTATGCAAAGTCGTAGTTGAAGTATATATTTTGAGTGTTTTGAGCTGCTTGCTGGCCAGGGAAATGAGCATTCCAAAATCGGCTCTGGATGGAATTTCTTTTTGCTTTGGTTGTATGCATGGTACAAGAATGGAAGGATAAGGATGGACGCCTCTTTCTTCTTTCGGCAAGGCAAGGCAAGGCCGGCAATCTGGTTTGTAAAGAGGAGAGGCGGGGGTTTGGCGGGGAGTTTTGGAGGCGGCGTGGTTTTTTCAATGATAGTGCATAGACTTGGAGAGAGATTGGAGACATGGTGAAGGCGTTCTTTGGAGTAGCCGGATTTGAGGCAGAGATTGACTTGAATCTTATGGCTCACGGCTGCAATCGATGCCAGCCAGAGTTTCGAAGGGGTTTCGGCAGTGTGCTTGAATAGCGGTCTTGCTTTTTGAATGATAGGGCATTCCGCCCGGGGATGGCTCGAAGTCCGGGATCCATAGTTCCGCGGGCCATAGCTGGAGTTAGAGCATAGCCAAAGATGGCTTTGTATTTTTCGGGGGCCATTTGGAGTTAGAGCGAGGGTGTATGTGATTTGTCCGGCCGTGAGTTCTCTCGGAAGTTTGCACCATTGGCATTTTTCCTTTGGATCCTCGATTTGTGTTTTGTGTTTACGGTGAAATCCACGGTAGGAGAATCCCGGTTTTGAGCAAAGCGGCATAGAGAATGCAGTGCCGCTTTGGCGGTGCACACCGTTATTGTTGATTGCTCTTCTTAGGTGTTAGCTTTAAACAATTTTTGTCCGGTCTTAGCTTTAAACAATTTCTGTCCGGGTTTTTCAATATTTGCTCAGATTTGCCGGAGTAGCCGGATTGGGGCAGAGACTGGGGCCGGAGCATGGTGAGGGCAATCTCATGGCCTTGGTCCGGCTTCATGCTGGTTCCGGATGCCTTCACCTTCTCTTTTTTTTTTAATCTTTTAACCGTGTGTGGCGTTTGGACCATTGGAAGTGGCGGGCGAATTATTGGCAAAAACTTTTATGGCCTTTGATTTGACACAGAACAGAGAATATTCCAAAGATCAATGGTCAGGAATCAAAGATGAAAAAAACCGCGATAAGAAATGGAAAATAATGAATAACGAATGGCAAGAGCGCATGGCAGTCTACTTCCTGAAATTCATGTGGAGTTGGAAATAGTATTTATATTGAGTTGGAAATAGTATTCATCTGCATTTAGCTCCACATGGTTGGAAATCTAAAGCTTTGCTTGGATACATGGCAGATACAGGAACATCATTGATAATTTCTTGCTGACTTGTTCATAGACATGCAAAGCAATTGCAGTTATAGCTTCTTCAACATTCCAATATGTCTTGTGCTGTGATTGTGTTTTCTTTTTTTGCATTTGGATCCATGTTAATTGATAAGGTATGTGTTACTATAATAATTTTTTGAGCATGTTATAATTACAAATGATAAGTAGATAAACTTCTCCTTGTATTTGTTGAAAATGTTGTCAGACAAAATATAGTTATGTTGTGGGAGTCATGATGTAGTACTGAAAGACTAGAGCTGAGCAGGGTAAATACAAAAGAATGGAACAGCCCTGAGCAGAACTTGAGTTAATTTTATCTTGAGCAGAACTTCAGTTAAATTTATGTGCTTAAAAAATGGTCGGTTGTAGACCATAGTTAGAAAATGTTTTGATACAGTCGAATGAATAACAGTCTTAATGCATATTTTTCATACAAACTTTGCTTGCTGTTGCCGAACAGATCATATCTTGAAGAAGCCAAGTTTTGATGCGGAATTGAACCCGTATACAGTTCTTGCCCAACCGAAACGATTGAAACCCTACGAGGTTCTTTATTCGATCAACATATCAGATTTGAAGTAGGAGGACTTGGCGACGTTGAACATTGAAAAAAACTCCCATTTCCATTCACATAGCATACAATGTAGTTCGTCTGAATACAGAAGATTGTCAGATCCAACCCAATGGTTAGATATGCACTATCATCATCATCTTTTTATTGTTGTTGGTACCCATATATACACGCACATTATCACTTCTCTTTAAATAAATCAACTAAAATATGCATGATAACTTGCTTAGTTCAACAATTGTCGTTTAGCTACCACCAACAAAGACAAAATTGCCAACATAAGAATTTTCAAATTATACAAACTTTATAATTTTGCCAAGTGGGAAGAAAACTAAAGGGCTTGACTGTATCACATTTCGCCAAAAAAAAATGTACGGACTCTTTAGCCAACCTTTATTTGGATACGAAAAACGTGGCATAGAGATCATCCGAATGATGGTCTCATCATTGCCCACAATGCTGCTCTCCTCTCACATGACCCTTCAGGTCATGCGCACTCTTGGTGCGTGCTGGCCTAGAGAATGCCCTTAGAGGGTATCTCATCATCGCATACACTTCCAAGGTTCTGGCATATGCATCCTGCTAGCCTAGAACGCATATACCATCTTGCTGCTACACTAAGACATGCGAACTTAGCTAAGCACCTGGCAAGTTGGTATCGACCATTTCGAAGGTGGACCTTCTTCGGAGGCTCCGGTCGTGGTGGTGGCGGCTTCGGTTGGTTCTTCGGCCTGCTGCCCTTAACTTACTTCTGTACATTCTGCTTGCAATACCAATCATTGTACCTCCTCTACCTGCGGAGGTACTCTTAGTATGCCTTCTTCCTCCTCTGAAACTCGCGGTCCTACTTAAGCATGAACTCACGCTTCACTACTTTCTGCTTCTTCACTACCTTCGGTGGCTTGGGCCACTTCAGGTAGGGTGGACGGGCGTCGGGGTTGGATGTCTCCCCGACGTCTCCTTCGTGCTCATCCTCCTCACAGTCACCGCCCTCTTCTTCAACTTTGCTCCTCCTCCTCCTCCTCCTCCTCCTCCTCCTCCTCCTCCTCCTCCTCCTCCTCCTCCTCCTCCTAAATCAGTTGATTTCGGTGAGGTTCTTCAATGTGTACCATGCCCCTTTGATGGTCTTGGTCCCTTTTGGCCTTCTTTTCTTGCCTTCTTGCTTCCTTTACACTCTCCTCTTCTTCCTGCTGCCCGCTCCTTCTGTCGTTCTGTCACCTTCTCCTTACCCTTCTTTTTGGCGGGGAGAAAATAACATTAGCCGGAGTGGAATAGATATGATTTACTTCTTGCCACCCATCAACTCTTAGAGCTGGTGTGAGCCAAGCACATCCATGCTTGGTCATAAGCTTTTAGAAGACGAATCAAGCTTAGGGGAAGTTTTCCAGGGGCTACCAGTTATCGACCGGTCTTGAATCATATCTCCAACACGCGCCCCAAAAGGCTTTGCCCTACCACAGATGCGGCATCGGCTCGAGGCAGATGCGGCATCAGCTCGAGAGGACTTCTTCTCGTTGCTGCTGCTCTTCTTCCGGTTGCTCGCCTCCCTGCTGCTGCTCCTTGTCCTGGCTCGACGACGATGGGCCGAGCTCAACGGTCTCATCTATCCTCTGGGTAGCTCCGACGAGCTGTTGGGCGCACGCTCGTGGGAGGTGTGGAATGTCTCGTCCGTAAAGTTGGACGACTCATTCCTCTCCTCCTCCTCTCTCCCGGGCTTAAGGTGCTCCGGGATCTTCTTGCCACTACATGCTGCTGCTTCCTCCATGAAAGGACTGTGTCTAGGGCTCCTATACTTTCGAGCTATACATTTGGTTCAGGCCATATCTTACGGTTAAGAAAATGGATTAGCTTAAGCTGGAGATCAAGAAAGAGAGGTTTAGGGTTTAGGGTGAATTAGGGAGAGTCGGACTCTAAAATGATATTTAAAAAGGAAAAGATGCTCTTAGGGCTAGGAATATTCCCCTACCATTAATAGCCCTATTAATTAGCCCCCCTTATTAAATACACCTATTATTATATATATATGCTATTATATATGGTTATTACTTAATTATAAGTAGAAATTCGAATTTTCCTAATGGTTTGTTGTGTCAATTATGGATTTGTGCCATTTTTCACCCGGGTCTCGAATTGGGATGATTTTTCGACCCATTTTGGATGAAATTTGACGTCATGCATAATTTCCACTCCAATTTACTAGAATGTTAATTTGATTTCTTCTTTTTCGTGGACCTAATAACTTAGCCTAACTTTACGACCCCACTACTTGGGAGAAAAATTTTCCTCCCATTTTCGAGGTTCAATAGTGGAATCTTCATCCCATATTCTATTAGGCTGGTTAGACTACTAAGTCAGGGATATGGCCAGTGTTAGTTCTTGATCAACCAAGAACATGGCTCTGATACCATTGTGACGCTCCCTATAAAATATACGGCGCCCTCTGTCTATCCCGCACTCCAGGGTTTCCCTAGTGCGGGAAGGGGACATGAAGGTGTCTTGTGTGCCCTTCTCCTATGGGCTCCTATAATAGCGGAAGCATAAACAATGTCAGCACTGACAACAACAATACATCTAACTACCTCGAAGGGTAGCACATCCCTACATCCATAGATACGATAGAGATAAACATATGCCATAAAACATGAGATCTCCTACCCCGGCTCCGACTCGTGAGGAGGTAAACCGACAGCTGGGCCTCAAGATAGAGCAGACAGAAGTATAACAATGGCAGGGCTGGCTATAGACAATGGCTAGGGTTGACCACTTTATCCGCCCCTCATATAGATGGGCAAAATCGGGCTCTGGCATGACTATAGCCTGTCGGATACCCATCGAGACTACTCCGAATTGCATCTCCCCACTTTGATGAGGCAGTAAGGGTTATATCTCCCCTTCCCGAGGTCTAGTGGCTCCACGTGCGACTAGAGAATCATGGCGACACACGATTCGTACCCGACTGAACCCCCAAAACAAGAGCCAGGCCGACACCTGCAACTCTTGAGAGGCAGAGCGACACCATTGCACCAGGAGGTGCCGGACCCATACCCGGCCCGCTCGAAGTGACCGACTATAGCCTAGCCCGCTATGGGTTCCCAGTAGCCGCGCTCAGCAGGGACCTCCCTCCACTTTTCCACTAGCCCTGTTGTATGGCTAAGTCACATCATAGCCCTCGTAGCTGGGTGGGTTCCTATGCACCGGCCGCATATAATAGAAACTAAGGGGTCTAAACCAGGAGCATCATAACTAATGGCTACTAGGTCTCTACCCCCCCTTCCCAATACAAGAGGAGCAAACATGATCAACCAACATCACATATCCACATAACATGATAAGTAATGAGAATAACATCTAAACCTAATCACATGCATCTAACTTACAGTTAGGGTTCATTGATTAGGGTTCAAGATCTAGACTGAGGGTTCTAGGAAGGTTCTACTAGAGATACAAAATGCTAACTCATATGGAATCCTAACTTCCAGTACAAAGAACTCTAACCCAAATACCTGCTAGGAACTCCCTCCTGCTCCCGGCGTCTTCATGGCCTTCAAGGTGGTCGAAGTAGCTCCCACTCCTACTGATGCGTTCACACTCTGGGGGTTGTTGTGCTATGCTGTGCCACACAAATGATTCTCGAAACGGAGTTTCGTGCGCGAATAGAGTTCCCAGACTGTTGGAGCCAGAAAATGGTCTAGGGTTAGGGTTTGGTCATTTATAGGTTAGGATTGATGTCACATGCCACATGGCTCCAATGGGGTGCGTCCGTGTGGCGGGTGCCCAATAGGTTAAGGCCATGTGGAATTGGCCTTAGCCTAAGGTTGACTAAGTTATATGAAATAACTTGGGCATGCTCCCTTTTGCCACTAATCTATAGTATACAAGGCTATGGTGATAGACTTGTATGGTGATGGGCCTGGAAATATACGTATTTATGGCATATATTTCCCGGGAACATCACACTTATGCTTTATGCGCTTCTGTAGCTAGGTAGATCCCCGAGGGGGATGGGACGAATGACTTGTCTATTCTCCCCCATCGGGTTCTTGCTCACCATCAAGAATCCGATAATAGGTAGGGCCTCGTGTTAGCGGGTTTGTGCTGACAGAAGGGATGAACTCCCGTTTTATATGTGAGGGGCATCGTATATGAGCCGGGGACGTCACAATGGTATCAGAGCAATGATCTTGATGGACCCAGATCAGGCAATGGCCAATTCCCAAGTAGCACTAACAGTCTAGATCTTTAGTCTTGGAGTAAAATCCCAAATCTCGAGTAACGAGGAATTTTTTTTTTCTATTGTAGTACAAAAGGTGAGTTAGAATTATATAGAAACTAGAAAAAGTGCCCAGCATTGCTGGCCTTTTCGTCAGGCATGAGTTTAAAAAACTAATATAGATGGTGGATTTGTGTTGAATGAGTGAATGTTAGTGATGGAATCATGAGAAAATTTGTGTGTGTGTTATCTATGTTGGTGCCATATGACATGGCAAATATGCTGCATTGCATTGTTTAAACTACCATCATGTCAAAATTCTTGGTTATTACTTATTGTTCTTATTTTTGTTCGAAATGCATGTAAAACTATATTGGTACCATATTACATTGCAAATATACTGCATTGCATTGTGTAAGCCACCATGATGTCAATTTTCTAGGTTATTACTTGCAATTCTTATGCTCAACTTTATAGATGTTTTAATAAATTCTGCAGAGTTAAAGGTTTCCTTGACTAATATATATTGCTTATTTTCAATACATGCTTATAAGGGAATTAACGATTACAAGGTCCATTTGAAGTTCATGATCAATAATATGGGCATGGATGCGTTTTCCTTCTGCCCGAATTCATGTCCATCAAACACTTGATTGTTTATTATAGACGGTGTGAAAGAGCAAGAATTCAACATTATTCACGTACATGCAAATTGCACAAGGTTAAAAGATTCACATATTATCTTTAATTATTAATTGTCAATATTTAAGTTTTGCCTTTGAATATGACTGTGCACCATGCAAAAAATATGCCTGCCGAATTAGCTTATTTGCGATAATGATAAACAACATGGTCATGCATTTGCATAAACAATATTGAAGAATTTAAAGGCATTACTTTTCTTGGCCAATAATGTCTGTGCATGTTCGAAATATATGCATGACTACATGTGCTGTTTGGAAATAGAATTTATGAAAATACCATTTTTCAATTCTGTTGTCATGCTCTACAAACAATATGCAAATTACGAAAGTGATCTAACAAACGTAATGGTGCCTAGTGTTCATTTTTTTGGAAATCTAAAATCTTAGACATGAGATGCATTCAATCCTCAGTGTTGGCTACAAAGAAAAAGGAACTGAATTGGATGAATTCCTATAATTTAAACTATAATTTAACAACCTCAGGATCAAAAGATTTTTCTACAGGATTTCCTCCAGATTAATATCAGTTGGTAAAGAGAGGACTCTGTATTTTTTTGTAAAAATATGATATTCTGAACTAAGTCCCATTAATCAGAATATCTGCCACTAATGGTGTTTAAACAAGACCATCAACAAGCATTTCACTGGTAGGGAGAAGATAGTGAAGTTCCCGCCACAAAAAACAAAGGTATTCACAGAATATATCTGAAATATATTATAAAAATGAGGGGGGAGAAAGTAGTTTGTTCTGGATGCTTCAAGTTACAAAAAGCTTGCAGTACATGGCAGAATGATAATAGCCTGCAGTCATGAAGGTTAATGCCATACAAAAGTCAAAAGATTAGATGTTACCGCATCAGAGTTGTACCTAGACAGAGATGCACATTGAGGTCATTGTACATTGGGCACTCAGCCCAGACAATTATAAAACTTGAAAGTTGGAAAGATCATGTAGGAAGTGGAATGACTTCGCGTGGCCAAGGAACTTGAGACAAAAATGCAGCAGAGTCAATAGCAAAGTTTAACCTGATTAGAAGGCTCTTTGCTACATTTCTAAGAGCATATGACAGGGCAGAAAATCTATGAAGGCAATCTTGAAAACATTCTAGGTTGATACTTTAATATCCATGTATTCCGATCCAATTGAAATGTAGATGCAACACACCTTGGATGGACACAGGACTTTCCTCCATTATGTATTATAAACTTCAGCTCCCCTTCTGGCCACTAATATACAACATAATATACAACACTGTTCGTTATATCTAAAAGTTCCAAATCTGTTAAGCAATACCTCCTTATTGACTAATCACATGTTTGAAGATGTTTTTGGAAAGATATGTGCTTTTAAAAGATGTACAGTTTATATTAAGGTGTCTGGCTGGTTCTTTTTGAACCCATAAGATTATATATATCAACTGTTGTACCACTTTGTTGTTAACGCTCATGCATGTTCTAGCTTGCATCATAAGTTAGGTGTGCCTTTTTGCAATTTGTGGCCCAATAAATGTATAGGCTAATAGATTAATCACCTTTAGATTGCTATAGATAATCTAACATACCCACAAATCTAGTGTCACATACATACCAGAAACGATTACAAAATTGGAAAATTTGAGGTAGGACAATAATTTGCTAAAAAACAGAATATGAATCACACACAAGAATCAGAGCACCCCTTCTAAAGAAACAACTTTGGCCATAGTAGGAGGGTCGTACCTTATTTTGTTCAGTTCGTTTTTGCTCCTGCAATGGATAAGGACGTTTTAGCAGATCACCAGAAGCTCTGGTGATTCTCAGCCTTGAACAGATCAAAACTTCTAGCAATTACATAACTGTGTTAAGAAGGATAAAACAAAAAACCCATCAATCTAATTAATAGAGAAAACTTGATTAAACAAGGGAGCTGCTGGAAAAGCAAATACAAGTCTGCCAAATCGAATAAGGGCCGCTTCACACTGGCCGTTAAAGTGCTGTTAGGTTAAAAAAATTAACTTAACTGTGCTTCACATTGGCTTCCGTTAAAAAATTCCGTTAAGATTATGGGGTTAAAAAATAACGGCACAATTAAGGTAACGGTGCAAGATAACTAGGGTTCACACTGTATTCCATTAGGTTAAATTTTAACGGAGGACTTAACGGGCCATAATTTTTCCCTTCAAATTTAAGGGTAGGGGGACCCCATCCCTTAAGCTCCATTTGCAATTCCATTTTTAACTTAACGGCATGACAGTAAGTGTGAAGCAATATTTAACTGTTTCCGTTATGTTAACTCTTAACATAACGGCGTGACAATCAGTGTGAAGTAATATTTAACGGTTTTCATTATGTTAATTTTTAACCTAACGGCGTGACCATCTGTGTGAAGCAAGATTTAACGGTTTTTGTTATGTTAAATTTTAATCTAACGGCGAATATGAAGTGAAACCTTTATGTTATGTTACCCTAACATAAAGGGCATCCCGTTATGTTAGCAATTTAACCTAACATAACGGCCAGTGTGTAATGACCCTAAGCCTTTAAAATGAAAAGTATAAGAGAGCTAGCTAAACAGAACTTGCTAGCTTGCAAGCTTTGAAGTTGAAGTTTGGAAAGCTCATGAGAAAAGTGTATTTCGATCCTATTAACAATTTCCTCATCTTCATCTGGTTCTGATAACCTTAAAGGTTACAGCTTGGCCTTTGTAAACTCCATAATACAATCTGCTACATGTTCCAGATGCATGTTTTTGCCCAAAGAAGAGTCCTTTCATGTCCACATTCCATTTCTCAGCCCGTTCAACTGTTTTTAACACCTTGGCTAGGGGATTCAAGAAACTGAGGCTATGATTTCAAACGTTTGGGCTCGCCATATTTGTTTTGAATCTCAAAGAAATTTGCATTGAATGGAGAAAGAGTAGCCATTCTTATATATTACAAGAATTTATCGCGGCGGCATTCGCCGCCGCTGCTTTGTGCTTCTTAGTTTGTATGTTGTAAATACAAATGTAATATGATATGAAATGATTTACACCTTTTAATAAAATTTTAGATGGCTTTGAGCTAGCAATTTTGTCCAATGAGTTTGTTAATTTTGCTTGAACATCATTCTTTAGAATATTGAGGAGAAAGGAATCGATTGAAGAACTTTAAATGAATGTACGTAATGATATTTAGATGGATACTACATATTTAAATGGATGCACCTTTTGGAAGACTCATGTTCATGTGGCATGTGCATGTGCTGCACTTGGAGCACTGTGAATTGACTACAACTATTATCCTAAATAGTCACCCCAAATTCTCAATACTATTGTAAAAGAGTCATAGCCATATGCTGGTGCATGCCCTAAGGGTGTTTCTATGTTCTTGTTTATATCATAAAAGCTTACTAACGCAGTGTTGTTTGAGAAATTCTAGAAGTTGCCATTGGTCTGTTGGCTAAGCTTCAGGCGACTGATTCTTCAAAGTTCACTGGTTTTGTTTTGCTCATGTTGTCACTTTCCAAGATGTTTCCTTCATTTTCTTCTTTTACCTTCTTTCACTCCATTATTTGCTTCACTTTTCTCTGGTGGTTCCTTTGACTTATTGCTCGTTTTCCTATTTACTATCTATCTTAGTTCACTCTCATCTTATTTTTTGCTGATGTAGCATTCTTTAGTGCATTAATTTTGTAGGATCTGTGCTTTGTTGAAGCTACTATGTTTTGTCCTGGTCATATTCGTGGATTTGTATATTTTTATCCCCATTCCCATTTTAGGCATTTTGCTCATTTTATGCATTCGCCCATTTTATGCATTTCGTTGTTACGATACTTTGGTACAATTCCATTTGACATGCTTGCACATATGTGAGTTGCACAATAACATAGCATTGTTACAACACATGACAAATCACAATTTAAACTATTTGCAATCCCTACAAAATACACTTGTTTACTACAACACATGACAAATCACAATTTAAACCATTTGCAATCCCTACAAAATACACTTGTAACTGTTGTGCTTAGAAGAAAATATGAATCTGTATGAAGTGATAGTACTTACAATGATTTGCTGATATGGATGTGTATTAAAATTGGTAAATGTCGAGAACAGTAACTGATTATCGCGACAGGTTACGTTGTGTTTGAAATGAGCTTGAAAGTGATGATTCTTTTGTAAAAATACTACAGCTCAGATTTTGGCAAAAAATACTACAGCCCAACTTTAGCACTAGTGAAAATAACTCAATTGTTGGTGCAAAGAACCATTAAGGCTAAGAACATTGTCCTTCCAGCTCAATACCATTCATCTTTTATCCATATTCAACTTGCCTGCAAATTTGTGGATCTAGAGGCATTGGTTCAAATCCTATAAGCAACAGCATTTAAAATTTCCCTATCTCGTTCATGTTCATATCCTCCTAGATGATCTTTAGGCAGACAATAATCATAAGAATCAAAGATAACAGCATGGTAAATCATGGCTTCTGTAAAACATAAGAAAAGTTGATGTTTTTTACACCTTGAAGAAACATAGCAGGGTTCATGGGTTCATGCTTCTGATCTTGCTAAGCCAAATATTTCTAGGACCTTCAGCCACAATAGAATCATCCATCAGATTATGGTGCCAGAAGAAACAATTTACAATCAACACTTCATCTTCTTTCAAAAAAAGCTCCCAAGCCAAATATTTCTAGGGCCTTCAGCCACAATGGAATCATCCATCAAATTATGGTGACAAAAGACATAATTTACAATCAACACTTCATCTTCTTTCAAAAAAAGCTCCGTGTGTTTTACACCTTGAATAAACAGGATTGACGCTTCTGATCTTGCTAAGCCAAATATTTCTAGGGCCTTCAGCCACAATAGCCATAATAGAATCATCCATCAGATTATGATGCCAGAAGAAACAATTTACAATCAACATCTCATCTTCTTTCAAAAAAAGCTCTGAAGGATCAATTTCTTCCTATTTCCCAGAAACAGTATGATATTTGAAGGGAACTCCCTTGTTTCTTCCATATTATAATATCACTCCAGTAACTTAAAAACCTGGAGGAGGCATGACTATTCCAGTTAAACTAAAATGAGGAGGCCCCTCTCGCAGCTTGGTCAATTTATCAATTAGACCACACCATTGGTTTCCAAACAGGATGCCATATTCCTTCTCATTAGACATTGAAGAGGCGGCAACTTAAGAGACATTCTGATCTTGCTAAACCAAATATTTCTAGGGCCTTCAGCCACAATAACCATAATAGAATCATCCATCAGATTATGATGCCAGAAGAAACAATTTACAATCAACATCTCATCTTCTTTCAAAAAAAGCTCTGAAGGATCAATTTCTTCCTATTTCCCAGAAACAGTATGATATTTGAAGGGAACTCCCTTGTTTCTTCCATATTATAATATCACTCCAGTAACTTAAAAACCTGGAGGAGGCATGACTATTCCAGTTAAACTAAAATGAGGAGGCCCCTCTGGCAGCTTGGTCAATTTATCAATTAGACCACACCATTGGTTTCCAAACAGGATGCCATATTCCTTCTCATTAGACATTGAAGAGGTGGCAACTTAAGAGACATACAGACTGGCATTCCTTTGTGTTGACGAATTAAAAGCCGTAGACTGTATAACTGCCATATAAAGGCTAGTACCAGAGAAATCACACTGGCATTCCTTTGTGTTGACGAATTAAAAACCAGAGAAATCACACTGGCATTCCTTTATGTTCACGAATTAAAAGCCATAGACTGTATACTTGCAATATAAAGGCTAGTACCAGAGAAATCATCACTCAGGCCCCGTTCATCAGACAAAACTTTTACTCATGTCATGCAGAGGTTCTTACTAAAGCATGCATTGCAGATGCCTTTGCAGATAAAATTGACGACACCACATCTAAACATCAATTTGCATAGATTACAGAGCAAACACTGGCAAACAGACATGCTGGTCCATACTAAAGCAGTAAGCGGATCAAATTAGCCGCTCATCCAAGATGTGGCTCTCCGGAATCAGATGGCAGCATACGCTTTCTGAAAACACACACAAATACCTGATGCCCAGAAACGACAAAAGCTCCAGTGACTCCACGCTCAAATCCGCCACGCTTCAGTGACTCTCAAATCTGGCACGCTTCAGTGACTCCACGCTCAAATCCGACACACTTACTCCAACCCTATCTCTGCGCCAAACCACCTTTACAATCTTAATCTGGGTTCACATTTCTCCGCCCTCCTTCTTTTATACTATGCTGACTCTTCCAGAACCTTCTCGGAGAACGGCCCCAGCTCCTTCGCGAACAGCCTTAGCTCCTTCTGGAACCTTCGCCACACCTTAAACTCGACCCTTCTAGAAGTTTCTGTCAAGCTCCGAAACATTCACTCTCTCACTTAGATTTTAGAACTTGACACCTGTCCAACTCTAAGCAAAAAAAAAATAAGAACATCACGTGCCCCTAAGCTGCCCCCTAACCCTCCATATTACAATTATATATTAGAGATATATAATGTTTTGGTGTAAGTAGTGCACCGCGCCCTAAATTGGGCGGTCCAGATTTAACCTAAAGATTGAATGGTTCAGATTGATTTATTTTTGTGCTTTTCCTCGATCCTGGGTTTTCGTTCGACATACCTTCCAGCTTCATCGCCAAAGCTTCATTCCTGTAGTCATGAGAAGCCTGAATGGCAGATCTAGAAGGTGCCAAAACCTAGCTAAGTTCACCGATTTAGAGCTCAACAGCGGCAAACCTATTGTCAAGCTCTTCTTCAGCAGACCAGTTAAGCTTCCATAGCTGTGGTTCTGGAATTCCCACTTACAGCAGGGCCAATGAACGAGCTTTCCTAAGTTGAGCTTTCTCTTGCGGCATCGCCATACTGCCATAGCCATGGCCGGAAAACATAGCTGGGCCATAGCTATTTCTTGATATTATATTCGACATTGTTCGTTCCATTCTTTGAAGGTTTTAGACAATCTGGATGTGGCGCCGTAGCCTTTGCTGTAATCGATCCTTATTGGAGCTTTATTGTCATCAGGTTTTAACCTATTGCATTCTCAGCAACGTTTTGTATCAATTAATTTATTTGGGCAGTATTCTTGAATCTCGCCCTAGATCGGATGGCTTAGATCTAGGGCTTCAGATCCGACGGACCAATTTTCTTTCCTGTTTTAATTCTTGAAGGGGAAAGAGCGGCCAGGTTCTGTTGGGCGATGCAGGTATGGCGATGCCTGGCAGCCGTGTGTATGTCCTTATGGTAGAGATGATGCAGCTCCTCTTGGGCTACCGAGCTTGCTTTTGTTTCTATTCCAAATTACAGAGCCATTCCAGCAGCCTCAATCTTGCTCAAGCGTTTTCTCTTCGAATGTGGTGAAGCTTCACTGAGTGGCAGGATAGCAGAATGACAGCAAGTGGCAATGCCAACTCTGGTAAGCCTCAACCTTGAATCCAAACGAAATCGACCGTCTTGGGATAGTAAGTTCTAGTGCATGCCTATGCCTAGAGTGGTCCAAATGGAAGGGCAATGCTGGTTATGGGGACTTCATTTCTGACATCAGCTTCCAGCGACACACTCAGACATTTTATAAGGTATGGTTCTAGGTTAATTTTAATCTCTGCAGCTAATTTGAGATGAATTTTGCAAGAGACATGGATTTCTTTCCATGCTGTGTATGCTAGCAAAGAAAACAGAGGGTTGCATCTGCTTACTCTGTGAGTTGCTACACTGTTGCTATTGCAGTGACTACTATCCCTGCACAGGACAGTGATATCCTGGTTTCTTTGCAGCTCCACTAATTAGAATGCTGAACGTAACAGCATCTGGCTGCATGGTCTTTTTACCCGATTTGGATCAAATAAAGCCCACCATCCGTATAGGTCTTTAGTAGGGTATTATATGCATTTATATTTAGGCCAGCACTCGCTTTTTCCGGTATCCTAATTATCTTCTTCAGTGGACCACTTCTATTGCAAACTGCAATGTATTTGGGTTCATCCCTTGGTCGTCCATTTCATCTCGCACTTCCAAGGCCCTGTCAAGGTCACCAACTGAGCTGTAAGCATTGATTAATGAATAAAAAATATCCAGGTTAATTTTGTTTCACCTGTTTAGCATTGTTCTCTTAGGAGATTGTCAAGGCTACCATGGGATGCTTTTTTCCTGTATTTCTAAGTACAGTTTCCAAGCTTATCCGCATCTCCTTTGTCTCAACCTTGATGACTGCCCTATCTCTTATTCTCTTATCCTTTTAACTAAGATGGAACATGTGGCATGATCCCTGAAGCTGTCAGAATTCTATCCAAATTATTCTACAACTTGCAGCAATGGAATAGTTGTCTTTTCATTTCAGAATTTGCTAGATGAACAATTTTTAACCTTTTGCACATTTCTGAAGGGTTCGGAGCAAGAAGAGATTGCACAGACCAATGACTTGGAGAGCTTTGCAGATTTTACAAAGTAAGGAATTAAATTATTCAGCTCAATGCTCCCAAAGAGTCAGGGAATACCGTAATGGTACTTTGGACTTCCATATCCACAGAATGTTATTTGTTGGTGGCGAGGTTAGAAGTAAAAAATATACCTTTAAGACTCAGCTCTGTTGAAAAAAGAATGCGTGTGCATAAAAAGAAATAACCAGGTTTGCCAAAGATCATTTGTTATTTCTCATAGCGTATTTGGCAAAGGTCTATTCTGGTAACATTTTGGACATATGATACAGAAAAAAATATTAACATATTCCATGGCAAAGGTATATTATGCCAACATTTTGGCTGAATTCTCTATCTGATAACAGTTTGGCATTCTCCAAAACTAAGTTGCTTTACTTTCTTAAACGTTTCTATATCGAAAAGAATATTATTTTAAAAGGGAAGTCTGCTTCTCTCTTTTGTAGAACATTGGTAGCTTCTTAATGTAAATAACCTGTTTGATCATACATACTATTGAATCAAAGAAAATCATTACCCAAAGTAATTTAAAATCCCTCAATAAAACATTATGCAATATAAGTCGTTAGAGTTCAGTCATCATGAAGTAGCCCAAAGCGCAACACATTTAAGAATATAGAAATGTTACTTCTAACAAAACATAGATAAGGTTATCATAAAAGGGCCTAGAGCACGACAATTAAGAAAAGAAATATTGGTTCTAGATCCAACATTTCCATATAAATGTTGTTATGTTGTAGATTCTAGCGCATGCCATGTCCTTTTCCTACAACAACTACAAGGGTCATATGGTTCTAGATTTTGGCATATACCATGTCCTTTTCCTCCAACTACAAGGATCATAGAAAAGGGAGGGTGCAATAACGTGGATAAAAGCCTTTTTTTTTTAAAGAACTCTCTCTAAAGGCCATTGCCTGTTTAACCCTTTCAGCTATGGTATTAAAATTATAGCCCTTTCAATCTCCCTTTTGATACTTATATATGCAACCTTCAAGCCTTGCAAAGCCTTGCATTTTTAGAGCGTCTAGCTATAGTTTGGGCCAAAGATGGAGGACAACAATGAACACAACTTAGGTATTGAAGATCTTGGCATCGTTGACATAACAACTCTAGGGTAAGACATAGTTTTTGTTGCATCCAAAAAAATATATCAATTAACATCAAGTTTTTGTTTTACAGGCACCTACAGAAAATGATATCTTTGGATATTTTTGTTATAATAAAAGGTTTACATCACACTTTTCTCACTACAATCATATTTTATTATAATAAATACTTTTCTCACTACAGTCAAAACATTTACAGACTTTTAACGTATGCCCAGCAACGCTGGGCACTGTTACTAGTGAAGAATTATTGAAGTAATACCAAATAAAATGAGAGCAAATTTCCCTTACAATTTCTTCACTGGCAATTGAAAGCTGTGATATAAAGATATACAAACAACTGCCAGGTGTTGCAAGTCTTCGTGGAATATGTGTCACCTAACATATAAATGGAAAAATGACTTGAATAAAAAGACATCCTTAGAGAAAATTATTTCCATGGAATGGAATATGTGTTACATAACATATAAATGGAAAAATGATTTGAAATAAAAAGACATCCTTAGTAGTGGAAATTATTTCTTTTGCATTGAACGTAGACAACTAACTGCCCATGCTCTATATTTGGCAAAGGCATTGACACATGACCCTATATAAATCAAAAGACAATATTGACACACAACCATGTATGCCGCAACATGCAACTGTATCATCACGCCACATCATCCATATAGAATTTTATTAGAATGACTGAATTTGAAAGAAAGTATTTCTTATTTTGATCATGCTGCATCTTCCATATAGGATTTTCTTAGAATAATCGAATAAAAGGAAGAATTCTTTATTTTTCACCCTCTTTTTTTTTTCAAAAAATGTTTGACGGTACGTGTCTTCACCAAAGTGATACATTGGTCAAAATTTGACGCCATAGCACGGCCAAGATTCCATGCTAGGCTTAAGGTTTAGGTTCATTGCAGTTTTAGGTGTGTGCAGTGCAGTCGATAGGCGCATGCATGTGTTTCATATGCATATCTCCAAGTGAAGCCCAACAACGCTAGACATCATTATTACTCATGCTTTTGCGCCCAAAACATTTGCAGACTTCTAACGTATGCCCAGCAACGCTGGGCACTGTTACTAGTGCTAGACGAAGAAATTGGGGAAGAATGAAGTGAAGATCCAAAAAGGGACCCGGAAGAAATGCTTCTCCTGTGTAATTTGTAGATCTGCCAGAATAATCAAAGAATAGAAAAGCATCTTGCCCAGTGGAGCAGAACCTTGTCTCATGTGTTCCTATATGGCAACGTCTTGGACAAGCATGCCCACATTGTAACTGGTATTCACATTGTTGACGGCATCCACCCTCTTCGACCTGTTTAAATTGCTCGGCTACAAAAATTGATGTTTCTGTATTTTGGTGACTCTGACAGCATAATATAAGTTCAGGACCTATGCAGCCAGTATCCTTGAGATTTTGAATCACATTTCTCCACAACCTGCTCTTTTCTGATAGAAGGTTGGCATTGCCAAATATGTAAAAACCTTCTCTGGCTCTTGACAAGGCCCCACCCACACGATTGCTCATTCTATCCTTTTAGAGAATAGAACCTCACCTAGAGATCGAATTCGAAGTATATCATAAAAGGGGGCTTAGCTGGTTAATTGCTTCTTTCGATCTCTTTCCTCTGGCAGTATTCCACAGGTGGTAAATTGCAGACATGCTTGGCGCCCACATGATCGTTCCTAATCGTATATGTTACTCTGAGATCACGTTCAAGCTCCATCATCTCTTCACCTGCAATTGGAATAGACATCCAAGCACTTTAAATGCTACTGTTAAAACTTTACTGCGGTAGGCTACGGATAGAAAACAAATTTCTGCAAGTACCCAAACTAACAACAATCACAAATAACACATGAAAAAAATTCACAAGATGTCTACCTGCAGGAAGTTCTTGTTCGTTATTGACTGATTTATCTTCATCTTTACTTTCATCAAGTATAATAATGTTTTTGTGTCCTTCAACCAATGTGATTGAAGCATTATGGTCAAATCCATCATCCTTTTCATCTTTAATGCATGCAAACAAAACAAACATCATATGAATCCAATATTAGATACTTAAGCTAAATTGGCTAGGCCTACTACCTGGTATTGTCATACCCATCTTGGGCAATTGATATTTCCCCACTGCAGACTTTTGACACAGTGCTTAAAAGTTTTGCCCTCCGTGCTTGCACTTAGATCCACAGCTATAGCATGATAATCAGCCACATCAACTATTACAATCCATAGGGCTGAACATAAATGAAATAATAGCTATTACTCACCGCGTGATTCTGGCAATTCACGGTTTGGACATCCATGATAGTTTAGCTGCAGAAAAAGTTACTGTTGGGTTTCTTATGCCAAGAGACTCCAGCCATGTATTGGGTATGTCCATAAGGCATTCTGGACACTTTGAATCTTTGGCGAAACAAATATAAGGGCATAAAGGATGGAAAGCATGCAAGCAATGTGAAATAACAACACACACGCTACTTGGATCAAAACCAAATGTGCAATAAGAGCATGTCTTTAATTCCACAAAAGCATCTAATGCGAAAGACGGTTGCTCAACGTATAGAAAACCAACTTGTAGGTTAGCTAGTTTCTTCAATGAGGTAGAAGTAGAATGCAATTTCTCAACTTTTTGATGCAAGTGTTTCTTGGTCTCCTCTTCCTGAAAAAAACAGAAAATGAGTCATTCAAAATATACCATGAAAAAGACCAACCATATGCTTACCTTCTGTGCACGTTGTTCAAGTGCTTTATAAGATTCGTTGGTCTTTAAAAGCTCATCTTCTTTAGATTTTATGTTGCTTGATAGCATTTTCCATAGATCTCTTATCTATAGCCGATGATGCTTTCTCCATTCTATCTTTGACATCTTGCATTTGCCCTTCTGCATAAGCCATCTCATGAGAACACCTTCCAATATTTTTTGCTTTCCTTGTACTTTGCTGTAGCGTCTCGCGATCTCTCAACAACTATACCCAATTCTATCTGCAAATCTGATATCACTTGATAAAATGCCTTTTCACTCAAATCAAATTCCTATTTATCTAAAGCACCAATAGTAGATGATTGAACATCTGCCTTTTCTTTTGGTTTTTCCCCCTTTTCGTTCTTTACAACAAATGATTTCCAGTTGATTTGGCTGCCACGAATTTGCAATGCAAATGCCTTGGCATAAAATTTACCTATCTCCCCAATACACACATCAAACCTTTAGTAGCATCGCCGATGTACATCTAAAAACTGATCCACATATTGTGCATTCATCCTTGAGAATTTATATATTTGCTTCTTACCATCACATTTTGGCGCCCCAAAGATTTTGCAGATCTCTTCGTCATCTATGTCAGCTTTTCTCACGTCTATTTGCATCAGGCCTTCGGATGATAATTTAGACGTGTCTAGAATCATTTCTCGCTCTGCGGCTGAGAAGTGTTCCTCTTCTTTCTTCACTTTACACAAGCTCTATCTGTTGGACATGTTGTAACATAAACATAGCACAAAATATGGTATTAGTGCTACATATAAAATTAGTGACAAAGATGCAAGTTTAGGACTTCCTGCAACTAGCCAAATGCAAATTAGTAATTATTAGTAACCAACTAACTAGTAACCAAATGCATTAGTACTATTTAGTAAATAAAATCAAATGCAATGCTAGCTAGCAACTAAATTTGTGAATAGTAAATAACCACAAACATTAGTACACAACCACAAACATTTAGTACAAGCCAACCTAATTAAGTACTATTTACTTCGGCAATACTACTATATAATATACATTTTACTATTTAGTGCCTTGACGTCAAAATAGTTATTATTAGCAATATCTAATGCTAATTTGCATCCACTTTGAAATATACTTTGATTGATTAGCATTTGCTTAATCCCAAAGATGGCCTCACAAGATCCCTTTTCTCCCTAGTCAAATCTGCATCAAAATAACATTTGACAGAGACCACCTCATTTCCAAATTAACATTTGGCAGATTCATTTCCAAAACTGAAATGCATAAGCCCGAAAATAATACCTTCTTTTCATCATATCACTCTTAAATGCATTAAATCTCTAAAGAAGCACGAAATTAAAACCTTGTTTTCCTTTATAGATAACGCATTCAAGCTCGAAATCTTGGCTGCCGGATGCCTAATCTAGTTTGCAAATTCGAAATGCCACTACCTCCTTGAATTAAAATCATGCCATATGCTCGCATAAATTGCAAGCAAAATGGCGTCCTTTAACTCGGCTAGATTGCAAGCAATGGCATCCCTTTCTCCGCAAAATCGACAGCAACAGCTCTCCAACATCAGGCTCTCCAAGATCATCGAAAATGTGGGAAAACTTTCCCCGAAAATTTTGGGAGGGAATCAGGTAAAAAATTAGTGCTAACGTAATTTGAAATTATTCGAGAAATAAGGAAACGGTTAGGGCTAAATTTTAGTCCTAATTGTTTTTATTTGAACCACCCTAATGTGCTTGGACCCACGTGGAAGCAATGCTAAATCCCGAAGTAGGGGTACAAGGATCCTGGTCCTGAGGTACACACCTCCTATAGATTATGACTTTAAGAACATTAAGAAGATAAAGAATTAGATAACGTGCTATGGTAGTTGCTAAAGAAGGTTCGAACATAAGGGTTTTTATAATGAAATGTAGACGATCCAATGGCCTCGTACTTCAAGAGCGGTCCAGAGAGAAAAAACATTTGAAACCAATCAAATGTAGAAGTTGATATGATAAGCTGAGAAAGTACATATCAGAAATGCAAGGGATATTTAGTTGAAGGAGTCGTTGGAAAACTCCTGAGGGTGGTTACTAACCTTTGGACTTTGGCATAAGCCCATGGGGAAATCACAGTTTAGTTATGAGACTAACATATCATAAGGCACTAAAGGAAGGGTTAAATGAAAATTAGACACCATATACAATTCCAACATAGAACTGGCTGAGGTGCATTTAGCAAGCCGATGGATAGCCACATCATAATTACACATAGGCAATGGGTTTCTACATACGTACCATGTAGACGTACGATATACAATTTGGTGGGGTAATGTATGCAACGACATGCGTATCAATGGCAAGTGAAGCCCAAAGTTACCGATGAAGGGCCTGGAGTCAGTGTGGAATGTTCAGATGGACAGAATTTGCTGACTACCAAGGTAGGATTTTAAATAAATGGTAATAGACAACATAGTAAAGCTCAAGGTGATGGGGTTGAATGGTACTATAGTACAATCCCCGGTGGGGTAACAAATAACAGTTACATGTTAGAACCTCCAATATGTCTTGCATAGACATTGAAGGCTAGACATCAAACATGGTCCGTGCTTAGATCAAGCAGAGTTGTCCCCCATGGGTTAGGAGTCGTCATAATTAAAACACATAAGGCTGGAACATCAATACAAGCTGTGGTAGGAGGAATATAAGTGTCCTGGTTATGCCAGGCGTGGGTATTTAGGAAGAATTACCGAACGGAATGCAAGTATCGAGAGGAAGCTAGCTAATGGACGACGCTTAAGAGGCTCACTCTTTAAATTAGGGCACGACTATTTGTAATGCCTCCAATTGTGGCATGATGTCGACAAAGAAGACGTAAGGACTAATAGATTTAAGTATCTGTAGCGATGCTAAGGCATAAGGTGCCAATGATATGCGGAATGAAAAACCTAGGGAAATTTGAATGCCCAGCGATAATCTTGGAACAGAGACTTATAGATCTTACAGCCCATAGCGGTAGTTTAGAAGACAATAAGAGGGTTAAAGAATGTCTGAAAGGTGAAATTATTTGGTGATCTTATGGAATGAAAAAAATATGTGTATGTTATCTCAAACGCACAGTTGATAAGCAATGTTGGAAGGAATAAGTAGCATATCGCAAGGGCCAGAGTAAGGGGAATCGATCATTGAGAACTTATCAAAGAAGAAGACGAAAGTAATGGACTACTATTTCTACGTGTGGCCTACTGGGATGCAAAGATTATTACTTTCACAACTTTGGACGAGATGCATGACTTGAGGGGGTGCTCTCTACTAGTAAGTAAAGAAAGATGTCCGGGTCGAAAGGCAGCAAGGGGTCTGAAAACCTTTGAAGTCTTAATACATTTCTAGGATAATCATGGTGAACAATAATTTTACACAGAACCTAATAGTAAAAGGGGTCGGGCTTATAGGGTCCTTGATTGGTACTAACATTTGGGCTATGGTTCTACTTCTCTGAGATATATAGGTTGTTTGTGGAACTTAATGTCGTGTGATGGAGATATATAATCACCGCGATATAGGTGGTAAAGTTTGGCATGAAATGAGACTAAAGTTTATGCTCGAGATACGTTCGAGTAAGGTGCTGACATTGCTGTGGGAGATTCAACACAAACAATCACTATGTGTTATAGAGTATATGTCGTGATGTGGGGGGGGATAATCTATAAAAGTAGCACGAACATAGAGAAAACTATTGAGGGATGATGGTCCAATTTGCAAAGCCAACACCTAGAGGGGTGCTGCATAGTAGACCCTAGTTTGGGAAAAATTGGGGTGGAAGCTCCAATTTGGATGTGCAGTCTGCCTTGCCCAATCGATTTGGACTAGATGACAATTCTAGATTAGTTATCCTTAACTAATTGATATTTTAGCCCTTTTTAATATTAGGTTAAGCCGTAAATTCGAATTAGAGTGTAGGGTTAGGTTTCCACCTTAATAATTAATGAGCCTTAGCTTATGAATAATTAATGCACCATTAATTATTCATAGTGATGTGTCACGTATTTATACCTAAAAATGCGTATAAATATGTGGAACGTCACAAAATTAGTGTGTTTCGATTTTAACTTTGTTAGCACAGCATGGTATGATAACTACTGTAGCATAGGAATACAAATTTGGGCTACTAAATGAGTTGCCCTTAACTAGTGTAGGTCATGTATGTTTCCATATCGTTGACTAACATATGTAGGAGCCATTCAATCCTCCTTCCCCTAAGTTGAGACTTTGATATGCCTAATCGCCTCTTCAACGCATAGTGACAGGCCTCAATTGTTGCATTGGTCTCCTCATTTGGAGTGATGGTGCATTCTGAATGTCAAGATCCATTGACAAATATTTTTTGTCCAATTCTTGTTCATGTAGGCCGCCTCGCATACTTAGTTTGAAATTATCCAACTTCTTAGTTGCCTTGAGCCTACATGCCGCCATGTCGAGGTCGCCATACATATTGTTCGCGAGCTTACCTGCTTCAACAGTAGTTGAATCCCCGAGTTCATCATCCAAGGGGAGATCTCGAGGAGAACCACATATCCCATACATAATTGCACCTAATTCCTTGAATATTTGGTTGCTAATCTATTTATTCTTCACATTGCTTTGTAGCCACTTTAACCAGGACCTTCTAACAAGCCAAACACAAATATGAACAGGAACTTTAGGGAAAACCTGCAACACTGAAGTAAACTTAGAAGCTAGTCTATAGATTCCGAAGTTTGCTCGTGAATTATCATCTTGCAAGCTTCGATTTCAGCGTGAGCATCATTTGTTATGAAGCATGAGGGATGTCAATCTGAATCATATTCCTACACTGTATTACGCAATGCTTGGCACCATTGAGTTATTTATTGCTCACTTCTTCTAGCTGTTTGTGATTATTCAAACTACGGGCATCCCACTGTTTGTCAGATGCAATCAGAGTGGAAAGGTGATACGACACCTTAACTATCTTGCCCCATCTAGGCAATGCATCTAGATGTTGAGGTATATGTGATAATTAGATGCCGCCTCCTCAAGATCTACTAAGGTAGTCCCCATGTACCCAAATCATATCAATTCCTTCCCCTTTTGGAAGGCTCGTCTTGCAATATTTGTCGGATGCAACCAAAGTGAAAAGGTGATACGACACCTTAACTATCTTGCCCAAACTGGGCAAAAGCATCTAGATGTTGAAATGTATGTGATAATTAGATGCCACCTCTTGAAGATCTACTCAGGTAGTCCCCATGGCTTCCAAACCATATCAATTCGTCCCCCCTTCGGAATGCTTGTTCTGAGTAGTCCCAATGGACCGCAAACCATATCAATTTCTCCCCCTTTCAGAATGCTTGCCCGTGAGCATATGGGACTTATATCATTCGCTCATGAGGCAATTATATATTTGGGCGCTCCCGTGGAGACTTGAACTCAAAACTCGGCTCTAATACCATTTGATACAACATCTTAACTATCTTGCCCCAACTAACTGGGAAAAAGCGTCTAGACGTTGAGATTTGTCCCTTTATATGCGATAATTAGGTGGCGCCTTCCCAAGATCTACTCAAGTAGTATGGACCCCAAACCATATCAAAAGGTAGTACCTCGCAACATAAAACTTCCTTGTTAGGCGATAAAACTTCCTTGTTAGGCGATGTCTTCCAAGAAGATAATCCCAAGTTGTCATGTATGGAATGAAGATAAAACACTTTCGTACCTATTATCATTTGTTTTGAAAGTGTAAATCCATGCATATTGCTCTATCTTTACCCAATCAAACCTACCCACATATGATTGTTAGTCAGAGTCGAAAGATCCTCAGCCAACTTCCAGGTGTCTCGAGTAACACTCTTCTCAATGTTGTAAATGTCGAGCATCGCTAGCATGCCATCCTGGTCAGACTCCTTCCCTTTCAATGAGCATTTTTCTAATTCTTTTAATGCATGTTCATGACACATCGAGGAGTGTAGCAGATCCAGTTTTTGACGAATCCAATCCCTCTTCTCTTTTGATAGCCATGGGGCAAGTCTAAATCTCAGAACATTTTGAGAATCAAGTGGCATGCCATGGGGCACTTCACCTCTCTGGCCAATAATACGTTATCTTTGAGTATTCTAGCAAAAGATACAATTTCCTTCTCGTAAAATGGCATCTACAACCCCTCCTCACACTCTCTTCCCTCTCAACCCCTTTTCTCCATCTACCCATAGGAAGTTGTCCAGGTTGAACTACGTGAGTGGTTGTTGATTAATCCTGGGAGTTGAGATTGAGAGCTTCTCAAATAAAAATTGCACGAGGCATCTCCAAACGTCTGCTCATCAGGGATAAAATCATCTATCCGGCTGCTTGAGATGTATGATATCATCACAAGCATTTTCCTACCGCCTGGAACAGAAATGTTCCTCGACAATCCATGAAATTTTGATGTGATCAAAAACTCCATCTGCCTACTCTTCAATGAAAATGCTTGCAGGGAGTTGCATTTTCAAGATTACATATGTATTCTTATTTAGAATAAATAACCGTATACAAATACAAAAACATCCATACCTCCCATGGTCGGAACTGTTCCTCATGGACGAGAGGCATAAAATTGGTAAGATGAATGGATGAGACGGGAACATTCAATCACCTAGGATTTGCCAATTGAGATATAGCGTCAGATGGAGGTTGGAATGGAACTCGAAGTCTTCACATCAGATGGTTGTTGGCACCCGAAATGACCTTTGTACGTGCTTATAGGGGTAAATTGAATTACTTTGTTTAGGAAGGACATGACCTCCAGTAGCGCCCTTGAAGAGACCCCAGATGCATTTCTTATGCCGTAGATCTAGACTAGAATGTATGTCGCAATGGATCATAAAGTATATGAGTATTACTAGTTACCCCCCGGGGCCCCTGTGTGTGTACGTAAAGGTAAAATGCTACATGCTTTAATACAACATTTGTAAAACTTTATGTAGGAAAAGGGGGGAGGAGATATGATATGATATGATATGATTTTATTTATGTCCATGAGACCATCAGGTCTAGAGGACCACTACAATCATTACACATACAAATCACCTCCACTAACCATCCAGTGTATCACAAAGAATACCACTAGATGTGCTCTCCTCCTCATCATATATTTCCAGTAAATGCTTATAGCTTTTGATAGACAATTCTCTCACCGCATGACTTGGTTAAATAACCTCCTATAATCTCGGTTGGTAATTCAAAAATTCTCGTGAGGGGATAAACCCGATGTAATACCATACATCCCTCTCAAGTTTTGGTAAGCAGTACATTCTAATATAAGGTGCGCTTCATCTTCAATGTCATCTGTCCCACACACTTTACATGTTCGTCTATGTCGCGAAAAGTTCCCCCATCTTCCTACTTCCACCCCCAAATGGTGCGAACTAAGTGCTTAACTAACCCAAATATTTGGAGGGAGGGAGGGAGGGAGGGAGGGAGGGAGGGAGGGGAGAGAGAGAGAGAGAAGCTGATGCCAGCCATTGGGATCGCCATCGGTGGTATTTAGGAGTATGGGTTCCAGGGATAGATGTTTGCGGCCAGGATCAACGAGTGGGGTTCGGGGGCATCGCGATGGTATTCGATCGCGGGGAATGCCATAGGGAGTTCTAGCTCGGGATCGCCAATAAGGTATTCCCCGTCGGGGATAACATAGGGGCTCCTCGCCTGAATCGCCCCATAACGTGTTCCCGACACCAGAGATACCCTAGAGGATATGAGAGTCAAGATCGCCAATAGGGGGTTCCAGGTAGCCGGTTTAGCATAGGGGATCCTAATTGACAGGGGAGGGACGACGATACTGCAGCCTGGCACCTTATTCGATGATTGAGATTGATCGAAGACTTCAACAGTGGGAATTAAGTGTTCTTTGGACTGTCAGGTCTGACATATTCCAATAACGAGCCCGTAGAGGACTGCCGTGGGATTCTGTATATGTGGATATGTAATGGGATCACTTCAAGGGGGGGGGGGGGGGTTTTGAGGAGGGAGGGAGGGAGAGGAGGAGATGTGTCAGTTTCTAAAACCCAAAATTCCTAAATGTGCAATTTCGGGTGCCGGAGAAGTGTAGAGTGCGATCCCGCAGGGAAAAAAATTGTTGGACGGCGGCGTTTCCCTTCCCCAAAATTGTTGCATAAAGTGCTAGTCCACTTATTTGTTTGATCTTCCATTTCCTTCGAATCCATAGGATATTCATTTATGGAGAATAACTTTATGCTTGCTAACAAATCTTCCCCTGATCATTAAATCTTTGCTTCAAACATGATATAACTTTCCTCACAAATTCTTGACCAACTTTGACACACGATGCTATTGCATCTCCAAATGAAAGTGCATCAAAGGAAAGCATGTAACTAGTAAGCAATAAAATATATAACTACGAAGTGACAATACAAAAGGAACATTTCCCATATATACCTATAATGAAAACCTCCATCATCCTTATAAAGCAAGTGACCTTGATGCTCTTGAACCATCGCTAAGAATTCAGTGGTACACTTGGCACGTCTTCCAAATCCAATTGGGGAAAGGCCAGTTGGGGATTTTATTTCATCCTTGTCTTCTGGAAATACATGCATATCAATAATGAAATGAGTTGTGACAAAGAAAAACTATAAAAATAATATAAGAACATATATACTATAATTTTTTATTTTATTTTTAAGCTTGCCATTCAATTGAAAGGTGACGTTTGTGAAAGCCGTTCAAGTTGAATGGCATATTTTTCCTCTTCCCGTTCATTTGCATGGCCGAAAAAAAGACAGACCATTCTTTGAAGGGCAGGTCTCTTGTATAAGGGCAATTGGGACTGGATTCCCGGTTTGGCAGCGACCGGCGTAGCCGGGAGCTGCAAACCGGGAATCCAGGACCAATTGTGCTACCCTTACAATATCACAGTTGGGGAGCGCAAGATCCGGTTAGTATGATCAAAAGTTGGGGAGCGCAAGATCCGGTTAGTATGATCAAAATTTGCTACGATTTCTTACCTGTGCAGCCGGTGCTGAAGCATGAAGAATGGAAATAGGATTCCTTGAAATCGGCAGGGGCGACGTGGATGCCTGAGAATGCACCACCGGAAATAGCAGCGACCCAACTGTGATATTGAATGGCATTGCAATGTTCAAATTTAAGGCTGCTGCAGGGGAGGTTATGTCTTGTCTTGCCATCTGGCATGATACCAACGACAAATAGTAAACATGTCCGTTATCAACCCTGTTGGACAGGGCAGAGAGGAGAGGAACCGGAAGAGCGTTCTGTTTAAAAACAGGCAACCCCATGGATTTTTTCTTTCAAAATGTACGCCAGGACTGCTTGATTGCCCACTTGCCCACTTGCTTTCGCTTTTTTGTGGGTTTGGGTTTAAGTCTGTGACTTGCACTGTTACTTTGGGTCCTTTTTGGTAGTCGATTTGGTTTCTTCGGTTACAGATATGGATGTGCCAGGGATGCACGATACGGATCGTTATGAGCTTGTCAAGGATATTGGGTCGGGAAATTTTGGTGTTGCCAGACTGATGCGGGACAAGAAGACGAAAGAGCTTGTAGCAGTTAAGTATATAGAACGGGGTGAAAAGGTATATTACTTCCTCGATATTGTTGAGCTCATCAAATTGCTGTAATATCTCTGCTCCATTCCGTGTAAGGATCATAATAAACACAGTCAAATTGATGATTATTTTAAGGTTTTATTTCCGTTTGTGTTTGTGAGGTAGTAGGTATAGAGTAATGTATGTGCCTTGGATGCTGCAGATTGACGAAAATGTGCAAAGGGAGATCATTAACCATCGCTCACTACGGCATCCTAATATTGTGAGATTCAAAGAGGCAAGTTGAATGATTTCTACAAAGAATTTGCCTGGAAACATTAACATACCATGCAGGATAAAATTAGTTGAGGTCTATGTTCAGTACAAGTAGTGTTCCATTTTTTGAACATGTATGGGCTGGAAATTGCTGTGTCTGCTTCAGGTTATGTTGACTCCAACACACCTAGCCATAGTCATGGAATATGCAGCAGGCGGCGAGCTTTTTGAACGGATTTGTAATGCGGGTCGTTTCAGTGAAGATGAGGTTTGTCCTGCTTTCCTTATAGAAGATTGCTGTGCTTAATGGTGTATCTTAGGTTGTCTTCATGTGTCAATTGTCTGTTTTCCATGAGTGCTTCCAAAGGCTTCAAATGGACTTATATCTTTACTGCTAGTTTGACTAGTCCTTTCCTTTTGTAGCAGGCAAGATATTTCTTTCAACAACTGATATCTGGGGTCAGCTATTGCCACTCAAAGGTATCGCATTCGCCCTCCATTTCTATGAAGCTGTGAATATCTTTCATTCAACATGGCCTCAATGGAGAATGCTTATATTTAAACTCTGATCCTGAAGGAGATTTGTCATCGAGATTTGAAGTTGGAAAATGCATTGCTAGATGGAAGCCCCGCTCACCGGTTAAAAATTTGTGACTTTGGCTATTCAAAGGTAAGCAGCTTCCTACTTTGCATATTATTGGATGGGCGCTGTTTATAATGTGCATGTATGCAGTCTTCTCTACTGCATTCTCAGCCAAAATCAACAGTTGGGACACCAGCATACATAGCACCAGAAGTGTTATCTAAGACAGAGTATGATGGTAAGGTATGCGTGAATCTTCTGGATATTTTCCAAGAAGTTACTTTTTTCTGTCAATACAAATGACCAGTTCTACAGATTGCAGATGTCTGGTCCTGTTGCGTCACTCTCTACGTCATGCTTGTAGGAGCTTACCCATTTGAAGATCCAGAAGATCCAAAGAATTTTCGTAAAACTATTTCAGTAGGAAAAGCATTATTGTCAACTTTGGTTGATCAGTATCCTATTCTGAATTTAATATCAATATTCTGGCAATGCAGAGGATATTGAGTGTGCAATATGCTGTTCCAGATAATATACAAATATCTGCTGAAGGACAGCATCTTCTTTCACACATTTTTGTTGCAAACCCAGCAAGAGTAAGCATTTGCTTTTGCAGCATACTCTTTGTAAGCCAACCTCTGCTCTTTATTCGCAGCGAATCACCATTCCAGATATTATGAAACATGAATGGTTTTTGAAGAACTTGCCGGCTGATCTCATGGAAGGTGCTGATATGGATAATGAGCTTGATGATCCACCCCAGAACATAGAGGAGATAATGCGCATTATTCAAGAAGCTAGGGTACCTCCTGCAAATACAGGACTTGGCCATTATCTTGATGATGCTGGTCTGGATTTAGATTTAGATGATATGGATCTGGAAAACGATGCAGATCTTGATATTGACAGCAGTGACGAAATTCTTTGTGTCTTATGATAGAACTATGGAAGACTTGGGATCCATTTCATTTAAAAAATAGGACTTTTAGAGGTTTCAACGATGAGGGGACTCTCAATTGTACAGATATATTGAAGCTACAGTTGCTAATAGTGATCGGACTAATAGTTGGCATAGAACAGCGTTCTATTATGTCATGTCATAGAACTACGTTCTATGCCATTAGAATGACAGAATGCCGTGTTGGGAAGTCTGGGGTGCTGGTGTACTGTGTTGCCATTTAAACGCCGTTTTGTTAGCAATAACGCCTTTTTGAATACCATTCTGCCTCAAATTTGAGCTGTTCTCCAAGCATAGAATGCCATATCCTAAGTGAACCTCCAAAGTGAGGCATTTCGATTCTTGGGGAGGCCTAAAATAAGACATGCAAAAGAATTAGACATGCAAAGGGATTGTTCGGTTCTGCTTGACTTTGCAGCAAGATTTCAGCTTTCCCGATGGAATTTGTAACAATGCTAGATGCTCTTGCTCTGAACTACTTGATTTCAACATCTCTAAGAGGTGCACTTGCTAAATAGATCTATCATAGCACAAGTTTTGTGATCGTTTTATGATCTTGAATGAAAGAAAGACGAATTTGGTCCCATTCAGAAACACTAAGGTGGAGCATCAATGGTGCACTCGAGGAAATTCTGATCAAGAAACAATCTAGTAACACTTAAATCTAAGATTCTTCAGTCAAAATCTCTGCCCTAGTAGTTAAGCAGCAAGAATATATTGAGTTATTCCGATCTGAAGCTTATACCACCAAATGGGGTCTGTGCACCCACATGGTGATACCTGCTCCTTCATGGTTCATTCTCTATGGTGATAATATTTCCATTGAATGGATTGTACAACCCTGAATAGATCATTCATTAACCTGAATGGTGACTGTTGAACCACCCAATGGATTATATGGTGCCCAGAATGGGTCACCTTGCAACCTGTGACTGATGGACAGTGAAAATGGATCATATATTGTTCTATTTAGACCAGCTTTAGACGTCTTCAAGATGCCTATCTGGACTGCAAAAGAATATAAAATTCGTGTTAATGTTGATGCAAAGACAGAAATCTAAACCCAAAAGCATAAAGTATGCAAAAGATTTGAACCCCAGACCAGCAATAATGCTAGTACCATTTTATACAATCTGCGCAAATTCAGTAGCACAAGTGAGGTGATGATCGAATCACAAATGTGGCAAATGTATGTCAACCTCAAGTTAAAAAGAATTATAAATGCGACAATATTAAAACATGGGCAACAACCTGGAAGTCTCATTGAAGATATTATTTCAATTATCATTGAAATCTATGAAATGAATTACAACTTAGAATTAGGAAACTTTCGTAAAATATAAAACGTATAAAAGACAACAATACTTTCACCTCGTAGAGTCCCAAGGATTGTAGATGTCTTTCAGCTTCATCTGTATACAATTCATCTAAGCAAACATTAATTATTTTGAGAAACTTAAAATTCTATTTGAGCACAAAATAGGTCACATGCTACCCACATGATGCAAAATATGGTTGGACTGAAGCAGAAGTCGGCGTTTTATTCCAGAAATTACGCCAGGAAATTATAACATGTGTGAAATTGCATTCAAGGGTCTTTCCCACACTCTTACTTGACTAAAAGTGAATGGAAAAAAGATGCTAAAATGATTACGAGGTTCACGAAGGCGAAACTTTTTGGCAATTAAAGAGTAATTTGGCAATTAAAGAGTAATTTTGCGAAACATACACATAGACGTTAATAACAAAAGATATACAAACACTGAGTATTCAAGATTGTCATTCCTATTCATCATTTGTTGTATCATGTACACAAAATCGCAGCAATGAAATCATTGAGTTTCTGATATAGATTCAGGTGTCACATCAAGTTCTTTAGCTATCCGCAGAACATGCTCTCTCCCAATTTCTATAGCCTGAGAGGCGTCCATCTCTAAATAGCCCGTCACATCTGGCACTTCAATTTCCATGGCCTGAGCGATTTTCCGCACATGTTGGGTTATTGGGACTGATTCTGAGTCGATGGGGACTTCAGATCCAAGCAACTCCCATTGTAGTTCATTTGAGAACTCAGTAGAATGAAAATTTTTAGCTTTTTGCAGGCAATATCGTGCTCCTGGGTTCCACCTTCTTCAACTTCGTTGTTTCAATATCGTGAGAGCCCATATACTCGAATGTACCTCCCCCTGTAACCATGGGTAATGCGCAATAAAGAAACTGATTAAGATCCTCAAGCTTTTGAAAAGTAGGTTGTAGGGTCTCAATACCTTTCTCAGTGGACTCCAATAGTCTTTTCATCTCCTGCATCCTTTCCTCGTAGCTCTTCTCATCCAGCCTTGTAATACTTGATCCAGGTTAGACAAGTTTGTGCCTTGGGCGATCCTGAGATTAATCCTTAAAGTATCACCCTCTTGTACATTCTCATCCTCTGCTTTCTCTTCTTCCAAGATACCGTTGTCATTTTCTCCAGCGTTTCAAGGAAAGACCTAAGAAATCTGTATACTTTATCATCTTTCTCGAACGTCACACTTTCGTTGCATGAGTGCAACACCTGAAGCTGTGCCAACAGAAAAGAAGTCTAGGGTCCAACTATCTTGAGGCACTAGGGAAAAAGTATGCTGGTGGGTAGCAAATAAATGCGGGCCAGCACCCAGCACCAGCACCCTTCAGACTTGTTTTTCCACCCTTCACCAATGATAGTCTAACCTATTTGATGCCCATCACTTCATATACCCGTTCCTAATCATCATCTGTTTACCTCCCATCGTAATGAATGTGACCCCAAGGGAAACGAAGTTTTGAATTTGTAAATTGCAACCGTCTGTCCCCAACTTTTGCTACTCCGGCCAAAAAGCCAGCGGAAAAAGCTCGAGAATTTCCACATTCAGAGGTCTAGCATTCCAAGAATCAAACGACTATGGTGAAGAAGGTTGTTAATCCGCCAGCTCAGCCAGTAACTCTAACGGATGCCATGCGCAGGGTAAGCAAAATGCACTGTCAATTTTGATATGGGCTTAGTGTGCCCTGTTAATTTGTTTTTCTTGGCCCAGAAGGAACGTGCCCTTGAGACCGGATCTGGCTGATTGCCGAACAGAGGACTTTCATGCTTATGCGGGTCTACCAAACATTCCCAACAAAACTTCAATTGACAAGGTAAGGCCAGAGCATGAAAAAGCTTTAATTGAATTGATGAGCAAGATATACCCAGAAGGGTTGAAGAATAGAGAAGTAAGGATACAACAACTGCCAGAGGGCCAAGCAGGATCCAGAAAATTTCAAGGTTAACTGGGCAGCAGTGGCAGCAAAAAGTAGGGCCTATTCTAGCAAGGTTACGAGTGAACCCAGCACCAACGGCCCTGTGAGCATAGCAGAGCCCAGCAAATCTCAGCAGACAACAACACCTGAAAGCATAGCAGAAAGGCCAGTCTCAGCAGGCACTGGTGTAAAATTAGAAGGGAGGTTGTCCTCAGGAATAATGCAATGTGCCCAGCAGCGTTTTCAACTTATGGGAAAAACATTGCCCGCCTGGAAAGCATGATCCAAGGTGTGCAAGATGCCTTAAAAATATAACAAAGTGATCTAGTGTCCAAGAAGGAACTAGTTGCACAATCTGAGGCAAAGGGCACCTTCTTTTCAGCTACATAGCAGAAGTTGCAGACCATAAAGGATAATCTTGCACGTCTTGAAGCCCTCTCAGATCCCAGGTGCCTCTGCCGAGATTCAGAATTTGGAGAGGGAGAAAGATATGGCAGAGTATATGTTGAAGTCCCTCCTTGAAATGGGGGGTGGGCCAATATATAAAACCATGGTACAACAGGTGGCTGCTCTAATTGCTGAGATTGCCAATAACGAGTCCCTCCTTGCAAAAACCCAGCAGCACTTACCTATACGAACCATGTTGTAAAAGAAACTGCAAATAAGTACCTCATTTGCAGACCAGGATATCATGAGTTTGTGGAGTGGGCACTGCAGAGGTTTGATATTGTGATCTGGAGTGTTTCTCTACTTCGGAATACAAGGAATATGGTGGATGCATTGTTCCCAGAATTGTGGACCAAATTCTTAAAGATATATCGTCAAGAGCAGTGCTATGCATGCGAGCATCCAATCAATACAACAAAGAAACTTTTTTTCAAGGAGTTGAAGGTTGTACTTGATAATTTTCCTGAATATCATGGTATGATTTTCTTGGTAGATGACAACCTACACAAAGGGTTACCCTCAGTCTTGATCTTGAACCCTAATCAACGAACCCTAGCTGTAAGTTATATGTGTATGATTAGGTTTAGATGTTATTCTCATTATTATCATGTATGTGGATATGTGATGTTGGTTGATCATGTTTGCTCCTCTTGTATTGGGAAGGGGGGTAGAGACCTAGTAGCCATTACTTAATGATGCTCCTAGCTTAGACCCTTTAGTTCCTATTATTATGCGGCCTGTGCATAGGAATCCACCGGACTATGGGAGCTATGGTATGACTCATCACTACATAATGGGGCTAGAGGCGAGACGGAGGGAGGGTCCCTACTGAGCGTGGCTACTGGGGACCCCATAGCAGGCTATGCTTATGGCCGGTCACTTCAAGTGGGTCGGGCATGGATCCGACACCTCCTGGGGCAATGGTGTCGCCCTATCAGGTTCTCTTTATGAATACCAATTTCCCCTTGTCAATCCAATTAATATTTGTGCAGCAGAGGCATGATCAGGTATTTGGTAGCCCCTCCTTCGCTAGTCATACTATACAACAAGCATACATCCACATAAAAAAACTGAGCGCATTCAACTGTCCAGCTATGGTACTATTTTCTTGCCATTCTAATGCATTATATAAGCAGGGAGGTTGCCCTTGCTACCGTCTGTACGAAAAGATCTTGTTTAGATCCATACCTAAGGGCCGAGCTACGTCCAAACTGAATCTGTGCATTCCGATTTTGCCCAAATTCGTTTTTGCTACACAGCCAATTTCGGAACCATGGTTCCTTGCCAAATACATGCCCTTGGCCAATTTCGCAACCATGGTTTTTGCCAGAAAAGATGCCCTGGCATATTTCTTCTATGTACTCGTATTTTTGTTGAGATCAGCCACAAGTATTGACGTTCCCACTGTCCCTATGCTTGTCCTTATAAAATAATCCAAGCAACCAAGGTAACTTTCTGAGTAGGACCACGTTACCTTGGTGCCATAACAACATTATTCTGTAGTAGTTATGCTACCATAACAGTCGCGCCCAGCAAGTTGCCATGGTCGAAACTATAAGACTTTCGTTCAAAAAACCTTGTTATTTTCAAAAACACTTGTTCTTGCCTTGTTTTCTATTTCAGATATGGTTCTTTCCTAGGACAATCATCTTAACAGTGCTAATTTCACATCCAAAGTCCATGTCTTAGGCAGTGCATCTTCTTCTTAGAGCCATCCATATGGTGTTTTCCTGTGCCCTTCGCATCAAATGTGTAACATAGTTACTACCAAAAGATAGAACCATTAAATGTAAATGTAATCCATATGGTATTTTCCTATGCCCTTCGCATCAAATGTGGAACATAGTTACTGCCAAAAGATAACATCCTTATGTCACTGCACATGCTTCTTATAGTCATTAACTGTGCACAGTGCTTCATAGTCACTTTTCACCTTCACATTGTACATAATCCCTCAAACACTTTGGACCATTATTAGTTGAACAAGTATCAAGTGTAACAAGGGCATCATAATAATAATAATAATAATAATAATAATAATAATAATAATAATAATAATAATAATAATAATAATAATAATAATAATAATAATAATAATAATAATAATAATAATAATAATAATAATAATAATAATAATAATAATAATAATAATAATAATAAAAATTGCATATCGCGTACGTAGTTTAGAAGGTTTCGCGTACGCGAATTTTTTTTTCGGCCGGCGACTAAAAAATACGTAAAATACATATTTTTTTACTCTATACGTCAGGAATTTAGATTTCGTACGTACAGAACCTATCCCTGATCCGGAGATGGTGTGCACCTGTGTGGATAGAGACAATGGATCTGCGCTTTTTCATGGGTAGATGAGTGCGCAGGTAGCATTGCGGGCCGCGCCTGTTATGCCTAAATAAATTTGCAGACTATTGCTTGATATTGTGCATGCATACCAATACTGGCATAACGGAATGTTCTATGGTATATGGACCATAGATATTTTGTGGTTGCATACGTCCCTAGTCTAGCTTAAGGCAGAGTGGTGCACCATGGCCTGAGAGACTAGGGGACTGGGTTGCCTTGTTGTATGGATATGTGGTGAGTAACTTTGATCATCAAGGGTTATCCCTTTTGAATAAATGACAACAAGGCAATATCTTGTGCTATCTAAAGTTAAAGGTAAAAATACCTTAATGGTTAGAATAGCTAATTAAATGGCTGATTAAAAAGGTGAGCACCCCTTAAATCGGGGATGCTACCTACATGCTCCTCCTGCAGCGTTGACAGGCTGGCCTGGGTGAGACCTGGGCCACCGGATCTGTTCCGGCAAGATCACCCCGCCGCCGCACGCGGCAATCGCCATGTGGGGAAGGGTTTTCAACAAAAGGCGTGCCGATTCTGAATGAGGCGGGATTGGTTATGGAAAGCCAGAAGGCTGCAGAAGGAAAACGGAGGGATTAAAGGCGAAGGAGAGGGCGTGATAACTTAGGAAGGCATCGTGCAAAGGCTACTATTGTAGAGGGCGCTGAGTTCCAGGTGAGCCACAGATTTGGCTGAGTCTGGTAATGGCACGACCGTAGTGGTAGTCTGGGTAAAACGGACTTTAAATCTATTACCTGTAAAACCATAAAGCGCCAGAATAGTCCTTGTGGTAAGGTCCTCGGTAATAGATGAGGGCTTGCCTTAAACTGATCCTTCCTTAGGAGCTGCTCCTGGAGGCCTTGTAGAAGCTTGAAGTAATTCTTGAGCGGTGAATTGCTTGCGAACTGCTTGAAGCTAAAAGTATCAGCTATGGCTAGTGTTATTAAGTTAGCATGAAAGCTTAGCTGCTACAGGGCCTTGATCTCTTATGCAAATACCTATTCCTTCTGCAAGGATAAGTTGAGGCTTGTTCTTTGAGATGCTTGTGAGTGCTGGTGAGGTACGCATATGGTATTGGTATGGGACAATATCCTGTGTCCACCAACAGGCCAGTGAAAGCAAGACATCCATTGTGGAGCCATGCTCCACTATTAGAGTATCTTCGGATACTGGGGTAGGTATATTAGATACTTATCCGGTAGAGTTTTATGCAAGTATGGGAAGATGAGCGTAGCTTGTCTAATTAAAAATCATGGGAACGTTGGTGAGGTGGAACATGTCACTGGTATAGGACGGTGATGGATGTCGCCAATAGTCCGACGGCCAGGGTTTTTGTGATGCTTGCAGTTTCTCTCCTACACTGGATCCACCAGCGCAGGGGTTCTAGACGACGTACTGTCTAGATATGGCGGGGTGTGCCTGCTTGGCAGATGCTATGGTGCGTGTGGTGGATTCCATATGTGTATACTTGCAGTCCGTCAGTCATTACTGGATAACCCTTATGCATGTTGCTAACATGTGGAAGCTTGTGCAGGCTGTTTGATAGCTGGCGGGGCATACGTGTGTGTTTGGTTATCTTTCCCGGTCATCTTGTTATCTGTGTACATGGCTTTCATGTATATAGCCTCGTGGGAAGCAGTACTTGTTCTATGTACTCTGATGGTTTGATGTGAATATAAATCGAAATTTTTGGTACTAAAATTTTGGTTCGTAACAAGGTAGATGGCCTTTTGTGAACGATTCTCAGATGGAGGATCGTAAAGCTGTTGGGGTGCCCTTGAGTATTCAAGACTACCAGGAAAAGCTTGATTTTGACCTCTTGGATGTTGGCCAGTATGATGTGGTGCTAGGGGTAACATGGTTGCAACAAGAAAAGCCTACTGCAATAGATGGGAACACTCCCCAGATGACGCTGAAGCACGATGGGCGTGAGATCTATCTGCAAGGGAGTCCTTTGACGGAAGCTTCCAAGATCGTGTCGTCGCTTCAAGTCAAGAAACTGGTACGTAAATCTTCCAATCAATGTTTCCTTCTATTTATTGATGAATGTTATCCTGTTTTTGAGTGCTGTCACATGAGTGCTGATAGTGAGGTCATAAAGAATTCAAAAGGCCAGAGAGAATTGCAGGATTTGCTGTATGAATTTCAGGATGTGTTCCCTGAGGAACTGCCTGAAGGTCTTCCACCTAGTAGAGAGATAGAACATGAGATTGATTTTAGAGCCTGGATCCAAACCAGTGTTTCATAGCCCTTATAGATTGTTTATATTGGAACAAGATGAGGTTAAAAAGCAGGTTCATGAGCTGTTAGCCAAAGGGTTTGTGAGACCTAGCAAATCCCCTTATGGTGCTCCTGTCATTCTAGTCAAGAAAAAGGACGGATCAATGCGGATTTGCATTGATTATCGCGCCTTGAATAAGATCACTATCAAGAATAGGTACCCCTTGCTTAGGATTGATGAGATTATGGATAGATTAACAGGAGCTAAATATTTTTCTAAGTTGAATTTGCGCAGTGGTTATCATCAAATAAGTGTGAAGGAGTCGGATGTACATAAAACTGCCTTTAGGACAAACTTTGGTCATTTTGAATTTTTGGTGATGCCTTTTGGACTAACAAATGCTCCTGCTACTTTTTTCAGAATGATGAATGAGGTTTTTGCAGGATGTCTTGATATTTTTGTGGAAGTATTTTTAGATGATATCCTGGTGTATAGTAAACCTTAGAGGAGATTTGAATCATTTGCGTTCTGTGCTAACCCTGCTCAGACAACATAAGTTGTATGCAAAGATGTCAAATTGTGAATTTCTGAAAGCACAAGTAGAATATTTGGGCCACATTATATCTGCAGAAGGTGTAGCTGTAAATCCCAAGAAGACGGAGGCATTCAGTCTTGGCCTGTGCCAAAGAATGTATCTGAGTTGCGTAGTTTCTTAAGATTAGCCAGTTATTATCGCAGATTTGTCTGGAAGTTTGCCAAGATTGCAGCTGCTCTAACTATGTTGTTGAAAACTAATGTCCAGTGGCAATGGGCAGCGAAGCAGCAGCAGGCAATGGATATGCTGAAGAGGTTGCTGACCTCAGCGCCTATTCTGTTGATTCCAGACATGAGTAAACCATGGAATAAATTACTACTCCTATATTTTAGTGTAGCCAAAATAGGTTTAGCTAAACTACCTTCAAATTGGGGCTAGAAGTTTCTAACACTTGGCTAAACTAAATTGTTTTTCTTCATCACAGTTTCTTGCTTTTGGCTAAACTTTCATAAAATGGAAAGGAAAATATTAGCCATCACGCTATAGTAATTAAAAAAAATCCAAGCATTTTGGCAAAGACATTGAATTTATTGTAAATACATAAATCAAGACACAAATATACATGAACATGTTCAAAAACCTAAAAAAAAAAGGGACTATATTGTTCATTTTCCTCTAATGCTTCAACTTTGCACTTGGAACAAGAAAGAAAGTGGGAAAAAAAAGAAAAATATAAACCCTATTTGAAATTTCTTAAAGTTAGTACATACATTGGTGTTGAATTTTAGGCTAATCTATCCATTTTTCCAAGCCCACTCTATCTTAGATTTAGCTAATCGATATCCTGATGGATATGTTTGGAGGTAAAGGTTTGGCTATTCAACCTAAAAACTCACTTGGGCGGCAAAAAAATTGGGCTAAATTTTTCTTTTTTTTGGGCATTTTTTCCATATACTTTAGCCATTTTTCTTGGTAAAATTGCTACAAAATAGCCATTTGGCTAACCTTAGCCGTTATTTTATTCCATGGAGTAAACCTTATGAGGTTTACAGGATACATGTGGTTATGCCATTGGTGCTGTTCTCATGCAGAATGGAAGGGTGGTGGCATATGAAAGCCGCCAACTTAATGCTGCTGAGAAGAACTATTTCACCTATGAGCAGGAGTTACTGGCAATGGTTCATGTGCTCAAAGTCTGGAAACATCATCGCCACAATAAGCGCGAGTTTGTGGTCTATACGGATCATAAACCATTGAAATTTTTGCAAATCCAGGCCGAGGTAAGTCCAAGACAAGCAAGGTGGTTGGACTTTCCTTCTCAATTTCATTTTCACGTTGAACATCTTCCGGGAAAAAGAATCATGTTGCTGATGCTCTTTCTAGGGTTCGGGAAGTAAATGTGATGGTTCAATATGAAATTGCTTTGGTGTCACAGATTAAACTAACATATGACTTGGATGCCTATATTTTGAGTATGCAGCATCTATCCAAGTTACCTAATGCTTGGGATATCAGAATTCCAAGTTACCTAATGCTTGGGATATCAGAATGGACTCTGGTATCCTAAGGGACGTATTTCTGTTCCTGTTGTGGACACTTTGAGAAAGCAATTATTGAGCGGATTTCATGATGCATCTTATGCTGGGCATGGAGTTGAATGGAAAACATATGAATCGCTCAAGAGAATATTTTATTGGCCTACTTTGAAAGAGGATGTACAGGAATATGTGAAAGTTTGTGAGACTTGTCAGTAGGTTAAAGGGGGTCGAGGCAAGACTCCAGGGCTTCTACAACCTCTGCCTGTGCCAGAGGAGAGGTGGAGTGAAATCTCTATGGATTTCATTATAAAGTTGCCTCGTACTGTGCATCACTATACCCAGATACTTGTCATTGTGGATAGGTTGACAAAGTATGCACGCTTTATACCTCTGAAAAAGAATGCTGATGGCTTGGCGGTGGCCAAGGATTATATGCAGCATGTATTTCCTATTTTTTGATTACCCAAAGCTATTGTAAGCGATCGAGATGTGAAATTCACTGGGAACTTCTGGCATAAATTGTTCTCTGCATTAAAATGCACTCTTCAATTCTCTAGTGGAGATCATCCGGAAACGGATAAGCAAACTGAAAGAGTCAAAATTTGTAGTCTAACATGGACAAAATGTTTCTAGGGAAGGTACACGCGTATAACCGCATAGCAAAACAATTTTGGTTAAGTGTGCGTTAAATACTGCGTTAAGAACAAATCATTAAAATTGCGTGATGTCTATGATATCATAGACACAATATTTTTAGAAAAAGGCTGAGCCTATGACGGCATGACAAATTTTTCTACTTCATGGCAAATTTTGTTCTTCATGTGCAAAAAGCAAAGAGGGCAAACGGCAATGTTGACCGATATGGTGTACGTGGTGACCTGGAACGGGCACATGCATGCACAAGCGGTTACTTAAGCGGTTCCTTCAATCTCTCCTACCTTTGTGGAGAAATCTCAGTTGCTTTATTGTTCTATTTAAACCTACTCTTATGATACGTTTGAACATCTGAGAGGCTTTCGTTGTTGTATTTGAGTTCACTCATTTTCTATCAATGCATGAGTTGATTTCCTCCTTTCTGTGTTAGTCCTGAGGTTTGCATGGTATCAGAGCCCAGCGTGAAGGACAGAAAGGATGGCTATTGATTCGATGGCCTCTTCAGTTACCGCAGCAGAGTCTTCCCCTGCATCACCTGAAACCTTCGATCCTGCAAAGGATTAAAGGATTATGGCATTGAGCGATTCAGAGGGACAAATTTCCACATGTGGAAATATCAAATGAAGACATTTTTTGAGGCTGCTGGATTATGGGCAGTGGTGAATGGTACTGAGGTAAAACCAGTAGGAGATCCAGGGAAGCTAAAGAAGTGGATGGCAAAGGATTCAAGGGCGCACTCCCAGCTTATTTGCAGCCTGCACCATACCATCCTTAATAGGCTCAAGGTCTCTCAAAGCCCGCATGAGTGTTGGGCAAAATTGCTCCGAATGTGCGAAAGCAAAACTGTGGCCACCCAAGTCATGCTCAGTAACCAGTTATACGCCACCAAATACACTGATGGACAATCCATGTCTGACCACATTGGAAAAATGCGGAATATCATGGATCAATTGGAAGAATCTGGCAGCATAAAGCTATGTGGTAACTGCTCCGGATACATGGAACAGCATAATTGCCTTACTCTCCTGTCCAGTCTTTCACTAGCATATGGCAACCTTGTAGTAGTTCTCTCCAATCATCCTGGGAACCTCACCTGGGAAGACGTCAGTGCTAAAGTTCTACAAGAAGAAGCCAGGCTGAAAAGCAATGAACCTCAGGTGGCTCTCTTCACCAACAAGCTTTGCACGGAGAAACGTCCTGTTGCTGATCGCAGTGGAGCGGACTCTCGCAAACCACGCTGCACATATTGCAGGAGAAGAGGCCATCTTAAGGAAGAGTGCTGGAAACTTGCGGCAGATCAAGCCCGGGCAGACAAGGCAGAAAAGGCCAAGCTAGAAAAAACAGAAATTGGACACGCAGGTTGCACTATTGTTCAACCATCTTCTATGATTGAGGGAGCGTTTATGACCATCATTGCATTCCAAGGAGATGCGAGAACCTGGTGGCTTGATTCTGCGGCATCACAACACATGACAGGCATCAAGGGATATTTTCATCATCTCAAACCATTATCAACCTGCTTTCTTATCAAAGCCAGCAATGGAAATATGCTTCGAGCAAGTCAAATGGGAGACGTTACCATCATCTTGGATCAAGGTAAATCTCTTGTGGTTTCCAATGTGTTATATGTACCTGGCCTCGATCAGAATCTCCTCTGCATAGCTCAGTTGGCAGATTTAGAAGTGGGAGTGTATTTTTCTGCCCAAGAGGCCACTCTTACAAGCACCAAATCCAAAGAAGTTGTTGCCATAGGGAGCAGGCATGGGAATCTATATAAACTGGCGTCATTCACTGCCAGTTTAGTGCTATACACAGCAGTCTTGAATCCATGGCATGCTCGCCTTGGCCATGCAGGAACTGAAAGCATTCAATATACTGTGAGCTCCAAAGCAGTAACAGGAATTAATAACAAGCTAGATCTTCCTTCTCAATGCACGATCTGCATCATGGGCAAGCACCACAAAACTCCATTCCCAAGCGAGAATAATCGAGCCTCATTTGCAGGCCAAAGAGTTCATTCTGACATCTCAGGACATCATCCACGCTCTCTTGGTGGCTCTCTCTATTTCCTGACCTTCATTGACGATTATTCTCGCTATACTAAGGTATTCTTTCTAAAATTCAAGCACAAAGTTCTCTCAATTTTCCAGCAGTATGTGGCTCAGGTTCACACCCAACAAGGGGCTTCACTTCAGTGCTTAATGAGTGACAATGGAGGGGAGTACAGTTCCCATCAAATGGTGCAATTTTGTGCAGCACAGGGGATCGAGCATAGAACCACAGTTGCCGGAAATCCGCAACAAAATGGTCTTGCTGAACGCATGAACCGGACTTTGAAGGACATGGCACGGTGCTTGCTGATTGAAGCACAATTGCCCATTCAATTCTGGGCAGAGGCCATTCATACCGCCGTGTACTTGCGCAATCGGCTTGTCTCTCGGAGGTCACCACAAAAGCAAACCCCGTTTGAGCTCTGGACCTCGCAGCAGCCTGATTTGGGTCACCTTCGAGTCTTTGGATGCCTGGCCCACGCTCTCATCCTCAAACATCCAGCCGGAGCGGCTTTCTCTTCTCGCAGCACGCCTTCCCTCTTCATTGGTTACTCACTGCTCAAGAAAGGATACAAACTTTACAACCCTCAGACAAAGAAGGTTTTTTACAGTCGGGATGTGGAATTCTTCGAACACCTTAAAGGTTCTTCCTTGCTGCATCCCATCCCTAATATGACAGAATTGATCTCCTTTTTTGTGCCACCCGCCACTGATCGTGAGGATGCTCATCCCCAGCAGGAGCCTAATTGCAGTGCTGATTTGCCTTTCCATGAGCCACTGGAACCTAGTGCCATTGATACACCAGAGCCCGGGGACTCATATGTAGCAGGACATATCAATCTGCCTGCACCACCTATGCCACTCCGACGGTCTATGCGCAGATGGAAACCCACTCTTCGCATATTGGAACATCACCAGGCTTCTTTCACTCGTCATGATACCTCTGATCCTGCCACTTTTCAAGAAGCTATGGATCACCCACAAGCTCAGGCTTGGCAAACTGCCATGGACCTCGAAATTGAGGCCCTGCACAGCAATGGCACCTGGACATTGGTCCCTCTTCCTCCTGGCAGACGCATTGTCTCCTCCAAATGGCTCTACAAAACAAAAGTCAAGGCTGATGGCACATTGGACAGATTCAAGGCACGCTTTGTTGCTCGAGGTTTCTCCCAAATTGAAGGTTTGGATTTCCTGGGCACCTATTCTCTTGTGGTCAAACTCGCATCCATCAGAATCTTGCTCGCCTTTGCTGCAGCTGGTAACTATGAAATCCACCAAATGGACGTCCAGTCGGCATTCCTCTATGGTGACCTCGAAGAGTTTTGCAACAACCAGAGGGCTATATTTCCCCTGGATCTGAGCACCTAGTGTGCAGGCTGCACAAAGCTCTCTATGGGCTTCGGCAAGCTCCCCGGAGCTGGTACTTCAAGATGCACACTTTCCTCCTCTCCAAAGGATTTCGCAGTGGTGACTCCGATACAAACATGTACATTTATGTCACTGACAGCGGCTTTGTTCTTTTGGGTCTATACATCGATGACACCATCCTTGTAAGCAATTCTCTCAAGCTTCTCCATTCCGTCAAAGCCCTCTTAGCTCAGCAATTCAAGATGCATGATTTGGGAGACATCAACAGTTGCCTAGGTTTCCGGATCACCCGAGATCGTGTCAACCGCTTAATGTGAATTGATCAGGAAAAATATGCTCTTAATATCCTTCACAGGTTTGACATGCAATAATGCAATGGCTGTGTCACCCCAATGGAATCAGGCCTTCATCTCTCCACTGATCATTGCCCCACCACTGCCGAGGATAAACAGGCCATGAGCATTCAGCCATACCGCAGCATCATTGGCTGTCTCAATCATCTTGTGGTTTCCACCCGTCCAGACCTCACATTTGCTGTCAATTTTCTGAGCAGGTTCATGCGCAATCCAGGTCTTACTCACTGGACTGCACTCAAACGGGTGCTCCGCTACCTCAAAGGCACTTTCAACTATGGTCTACTGTATGGCCTGCCCACAGAATTCCCCGTCAACACCTTCTATGGCTACTCTGATGCTGATTACGCAGGTGATGATGATGATACTAAGTCCACCAGTGGCTATGTATTTTTTCTAAACGGTGGTGCAATCTCCTGGAGCTCTCGCAAGCAGCCTGTAACAGCCCAATCCACCACAGGGGCTGAGTACATTTCAGCATGTGAAGCTGCCAAGGAAGCCGAATGGCTTATCAAAGTCACCCAGGATCTTCCGCTTCAGCAAGCTCCACCAATTACCATCTTCTGTGACAACATGAGCGCCATTGCCTTGAGCAAAGACTCCAAATTTCATCACAAAAGCAAGCACATCAAAGTCAGGTTCCACTTTTTCCGTGAAAAGGTTCACGAGGGACACATCATTCTCCCTCATTGAGCTTCAGCTGCCATGGTAGCAGATATCTTCACCAAGCCTTTGCCTCGTGACAAATTTCAGCTCCATCGTCAGAATCTCCATGTGGTTCCTTGTGCATCCACTCAAGCAGGAGAACAAGAATGTGAGCAGGATCCCCACTCCACCAAGCAGGAGTGTTGACTGATATGGTGTACGTGGTGACCTGGAACGGGCACATACATGCACAAGCGGTTACTTAAGCGGTTCCTTCAATCTCTCCTACCTTTGTGGAGAAATCTCAGTTGCTTTATTGTTCTATTTAAACCTACTCTTATGATACATTTGATCATCTGAGAGGCTTTCATTGTTGTATTTGAGTTCACTCATTTTCTATCAATGCATGAGTTGATTTCCTCCTTTCTATGTTAGTCCTGAGGTTTGCAGGCAAGATGGCAAATTTTTGTTCTTAAAGTGCAAACAGCAATAGCTTTTACGTTCATCCAGGTAAAAATGTTTCCAAGTAGCCCATTTTCATATTCGGCATGTAGGAGACAGTAGATAGATAGCTAAGTAGGTCATTTTCATGTTTGGCAGGTAGGAGACAGCAGATAGATATCTATGACAGCATAGTAGCAGGCAAATTCACAGGATGGCATACCATTCGATTTATCCAACAGGTTTGCCAATCACTTCCATTTGATTTTCCAATTCGATTTTATCAGTGGGTTCCAAAGAAGGATTTTGCCGATCGATTTTAACAAGCAGATTGTTTTTCTAGAAAGGAAATCGCTGATAGAGAAGCAGATTAATTTTTCAGAAGTAAAGACCTAGAAAGCACTTTGTAGATGAAGTTTTTAAACATCAATTTGCTATGAAGACATAGCAAGAGCCATCTGGCAGATCTGTTACTCAGACCAGAAGCTTTGTTGCCATGCACAATCTTGTAGACAAATGATGGAATTTTACAGTCAAGCAAATTAGTACTTAAGGAAATTTTTTTCTCATTCATACGCACCAAAATTTGTACAGCGCTTCACTGCACCTTTAGAGTTTGCCTCTTCCTACAAATTCACTCTTCGTCTATAAGAAACTGCATAACAGAAAGCAATGGGTGGAAACAGGTAAGTAATTTACCTTTTTTTCTGCATTTTCAGTCTTTTTTCAAGTTCTAAGTAATCTTTTTGCTGCAGTTTGAGATATTTTCAGTTTTTTCCAGCCTTGTTTTAGTCTCTTTTTTATTCTGGTTTTCTTATTTTTTAGTCTCATTTCGTAAGCAATTTTGTTTTGGCTAGATAGATTGGACGTTTATTTGTAGCTTTGTGTTGTACTATCTTTGAATATAGGTCTTTTAGTAGTCCAAGATAGACATCATGTGCTTATATATTTCATTGTTTTGTACTATGATGGCATAGGCATGGCACGTTTTTAATAGGCCTTAACCATAACGTTATAGATACAATATAGTATTTGAATGTCTTGTGCTATGATGGCATGGGCGTAGCATGTTTTACAAAAGACCAGCTATAACATTATAGACGGAAAGTATTTCAATGTCTTCTGTTATGACGGCATAAGCGTAGCATGTTTTACAAAAGGCCTTAGCTATAATGTTATAGACATGGTACAACTTAACAGTACGAAGTGTGCTTATTTCAATGTTTTCTGCTATAACATTATAGGCATACCATGTTTTAAGAAGACCTTAGTCATGACATCATCGACATGGTACAACTTAGTAGTACAATGTTTAGCTGTCTGTAATCAATCTGTTGTTTTCTTACTTGAGGCAAAAAATACTATAATATTTAGTATTGTCTTGTGCTAGAATATTTGATGGAGCATTTCTACCTTCAAAACTTCAAGATGTCTATAACATCATAGACATAATACAATTTTTAGAACACGTATTTTTAGTTAGATGTACCGTTGTTGCAGGTGCAAGTGTTTTCTAAGCTTGTGTTCATGGGAATGCAGGAGGACTGAAACAGAAAGGGATGTTGGTGGTGGTTCAAGATCTACTGAGCTTCCTAAGATGAAGTATCGTAAGGAAAAGCCAGCAGAGATTGATCGTTGTTCAGACCCAACGGCAGACCAGGCAGAAACGTCAGCCTTGAAACAACTGGAGGCAGAAATCACATGCAATAGGACTCGAATTGCAGACCTAGCAGAAGAAATCCTGTCCTCGACGCCCCATGTTCTCAGAAGACAACTAGCAGCAAAGAGGCAGCGGATTGCAGAGATGGAGACCGGTGGACGTCCGGCCACAAAGATAACGGTCCCGGGGCGATATCTTGATCTTGCCGTCACACGCTGCATACGCCCACTCGGACCGACGCGGTAATGCATAACGGATAGCAGTAAGTAGCCCTTTGGGGCAACTTGTTAGATATGTTCACATGTTATTAATGTGCACATGTGCACATTAATGTGGGCACACCTTTCCATGTTGGCATATTTTGCCACCTAGCCATTAAAGGCAAGTGGGGCCTTTTCAATTATCCCACATGCCAAAATGGGTAATTGAAAACCCTAGCCTAAACCCCATGTCTATTTAGGGTAGGAAAACCCTAGCTTGCTAGTTTTCGCCCCTTAGGGTTTTAGAGCTCGAGTTTTGCTGCCCCAGAGCCAAAACCGCCTCCGTGACACTGCCCAAGCGAATTGCACCATCAGTTCCCTCAATTGATCAGCCCGGCCAGATGGTTGAACTTCAGTCGAGGAGCCACTCAAGGATCGGGGTATTTGGTCAATTTAATAGCTTAAACCGTCTTCTAGTCATAGAATCAGTAGGTTTAGACTATTAAATTGCCCATAGCAGCTATCTAGATCTTAGATCTCGGACACTAACTAAAGAACCTAACTCTATGATTAGATCTAGTTCTTTAGTTCTTCTGTGATGTATTTGGATGATGTATCTCTGTGAACTCCTTGTATTGGGAAGGGGTAGAGGCCCTAAAGCTTGTAGTTGATGCTCCTAGAGTAGCCTCTCTAGCACATCAGAGATTCGCCTGTGGCACAAGAACCACACCTGGTTGTGGGTGAAGGGGCCAGACTGGCTTAGAAAGAGGTTCGTGTTCTGACTCTTGAACGATCCCTATGGTGTGTTAGTGCTACCAGGGATCATTGTGACTACGTCTAATGGCTTACCACTGAGTGCGGGTAAGGCATGGGCTCGACACCCGTGAAGTGGTGTACACTTTCCAGTGGGTTCAGTCGAATACGGCGTGGCCCTCTAGTCACCTCGAGTCAAAGATGTAGACCTGCGGAGGGAGTGATCCCTACCTGCCCCATCGGAATCGGGAGATGAAACCCGTGAATAGCCCTTTTGGCTATGCATCCCGAGGCTGATCGAGTCCCAACACTTTTCAGCCTACTACGCAAAGTGTGCACTGTGAGGGGCGGATGGAGTGGACAACCCTATGCCATGTTCATATGCCGCCCAACTCCATTGCCATGAATTCGGCATGCGCAATGAACTCACGGAGACCCAAGCCGCCGGATCACTCCCTTGAGTCCGAGCCTGGGGTAGGATTCCCTATGTGATGTGGGTGACCATTGTCTATGCAGATGTTGATATACCACCCCTCCGGGTGGATGGAGGACGCTGGTACCGACATGTATGTTTACGCTTCCAGCCTAGGTAGGCCCCGAGGGAGACAGTAGAATGACACCTTCACTCTTCCCACCGGGACTCAAGTACGGGTGCGATTGATATGTGGAGGGCCCCTCAGACGCGATGGAGCTGGTGTGGGGAAGAACTCCTGCTTGTATACCGGTGAGAGCACCGTGACGCAGTAGGGGACGTCACAGTGGTATCAGAGCAATGTTCTTGGAGACCAAGAGCAAAGCACTGACCATGTCCCGGTAGTATTTACTTGATAGGATCCTCAAGCCTCGAAAAGTGGGAAATTTTTTTTCTCATCTTTGTAGTTTATGCTAAGCTAGTAACAATTAAGTGAATTGGAATTTAACAAGATTAAAAAGAATGAGCCAAAATTTTTCCAAGTGAGGTGGTCTCACATTTCGGCTACCGTCATGAGAACTAAATTTTAGTTTTGAAGCGAGGCGCAAGCTGTGAGACATCGAGCCAAGAACACCAAAACATGATGAATTTGAGAAAAATAATGTGGTAAGGCTAATTCTAAGGTAGGAATTAGTTAGAATAGCATGTTTTAATTACCTAAAAACCCTAGAAATGTATGAGATCTCACAGCTCGCGCCTGGTCGCAAAACTAAACATTAGTATTGGAACGAGGCGCAAGCTGTGAGACCAATAGGTAGAAAAAGTCTGAAATAAGTATAAGTTTTAGCTAAGTTGGTGCCTTAGCATGTTAAACAGAGCAACTTGAGTTTTGACCTAAAATTCCCCAAGCTATAAATAGATGTAGAACCCCCTCATTTTTTTCGTCCAAGCCCTAGAAATCCGCTCTTCCCAACTTAGGCGATCTTTCGGCGCTTTTATCCGATTGACGATCCGTAAAGCATGGCCCGAACCAAACGTATCAAGAAGGAAGCGTTGCCAGCGAAACCACCAGCGCCACCGAGGCAGTAGATCATTCGAAGATGCTTCGGAGAGGCTCGCGAGGGGGTCGCTCACGGACGAGGAGCAAGACACGCCCGACCGATTGATGTCTTCAACCAAAGAAGGAAAGCAGACGAGGCCACATCACCGAACTCCATGGACGAGGAGACGAGGGAGGTGTATGAAGAAATAGAGCGGGAGATCCGGCAGCAGGAACAAGCAGAAGACCATTCAGACGCACCCACAGAGATCCTCGAGCAGGATGAGCAAGTGGTGTCCGGAGCCGCCAGAGGTAGCGTAATCTTAGAAGGTTCATCGAAAGTACGGCCGCGTAAGAGAAGGGAAGACAAAAAGAGGAAAAGGGAGGAAGAGGAACAAAAGGCAGCAGAAGAGAAGAAGAAGGCGAAAGGGAAGTTCGTGGCTGGCACAAGGAGGACGAAGGATTGCCCGCCAAGGAAGAGGCCGAACCCCAAGATTGTCATCAAGGAGCGGCAACCCGACGAACCCCCAAACCCCTCCGACGACTCTTCTGATGGGGACTTCAACCCTAATGCTGCAGGTGGAAGCTCTTCCAAGCACCCAGCGACGAAAGGTGAAGTACCCCGAGCAGCCGCACTGAAAGCAACCCCAAAGAAGATCAAGTGAGAAGCCCCCGAAAATACCCGGCATGGGATAGAAAGAAGCAACCACGACCTGCCCGGGAAGCCTACGTCACCGACAGGGTGAAGATTTACGAGAGGAAGATGAGGGAGCACGAGGCCTACATGAAGAAATGGGAGGCCTACAGCAAATATTATGAAGAAAACAGGGTCAGGTTCATCGAGGGAGGGCGACCAACGAAGCAGCAAACCTTAAAGCCGCCACCACCGAAGCCCAAGGTTCCCAAGCCACCACCCAAGAAGAAAGCTGATAGGAAGGAGGTGGAGAGAAGAGCGTTAAGGGAGATTAGACACTTCCAACAAGAAAGCCACGGACTTCTAATCCCCCGCGGCCCCCTTCGCCTCTGGGTTGGTCGAGAAGTGATGCAGCCCTCTGAAACGGACTTTAGAGTCACGGACGAGGGCTGGCGGCAATGCAAGAGGCGGGTGAGGCAAAGATAGTACAACATTTTGAGGATTCAACGGCTTGCACTATTCACGCCAAGCGGGTAACCTAATCGCGGCAAGACATGAGTCTTGGCGAAATAGAAAAGGAGAACGGCCTTAGAACTTGTTTTGTAAATAATTAAATTTTTGTAATATAGAGCGGTTTGTGTACCTTGATTGCATAAACTTGATTAATTAGAGCAAATTAATAAGTTTTAGCTTTTATTTCAGTGAAATAGGACATTTGCAAGCCGAGAGACATGATGTCTCACAGCTCGCGCCTGGTCGCAAAACTAACTTTTAGTCTTGAAGCGAGGCGCAAGCTGTGAGACCTCGCCCAAACTTGACCAAAACAGCTCCAAATCGACCAAATAAGGGGTCAATTCTGCCTGATTTGATGAGCCCATCACCTTTACACCATCAGTTTACCCAAATTAGACACCTTTTGATCGAAATGAGACTGATGTCTCACAGCTCGCGCCTGGTCAAAGAACTAAAAGTTAGTTTTTTTGAGGCATAAAGTTGTGAGACCTCTTACCATTTCTTCACGGGACTTGTCAAAGTCACCTTCAACCTATTGCATAGCATCTTTTAGGTAATCTAGCCTTGTTCAAGCATCCCATATAGTCCTCAAAATCCCATTTTGACCTCAGATAGGCTAGAACTACCCAACCCCAGGAAATTTTCAAGTCATCCAAAAATTAGGGTTTTTTCCCTTTTTTATAAATAGACCCCTCATTTCTCAGATAGCACCCTACAAATCTGCTCCTGCCCTTCTAGCCGATTTCTCAACTCCCTGAGGCGCTCTTGCAACCGTTTTGTTACCCTCTTACGCAATTAATCAATGGGCTTCTGATTTCCACAGATGGTACAGCCGGCGCTCATCTTCTTGAGGCCGACGTCGACCAAATCTTCGGATCTTTAGGAAGGAGGTAGATGTCCAAGCAACCTTGCACGCGACCCAGCTTATAGTAGAGTCCCGACCGAGTTCCAAGCTAGGGTAGAACCGGTAGCCTAGTGCAACTCCCCCTTGTGTAGGCTATTTTGTTCCTAGACAGGTCCCTGCAGGCGGCATTAGACGATGTCCCTAACATCGCCAAATACCTCACAAACAAGGCGATCGCACACGAGCCAATGGTCCTAATCCAGCGGGACCAAGTACTTCTCTTTCAACACCGCCTCGGGCGATCTTTCTCACCCATCGCGAGAACACCCGGGGAAACCTCCATTCCCCCATGGGCGTGGACCCATTAGCCATAGCGGCGAGCAACGGCTCCTCACACGGTATGAACAGGGAGCACGAAGGGAAGGAAGAAGACTTCGGAAGAACAGGAATCAAGAAGAGGAAGACTATGTCGAAGCTCGACCCGGCCGAAGAGCGGCGACAAGCGAAACGAGTGGCAAGACTTGAAAAGAAGCCGGCAGACTCTCGAGTCGCGCCACCCCTCGGGTTAGGCATCACAAGCCTAGCTCCCATTATTGTCGAAGGTGAGGAGTCCTAAGCGACATTCAAAACCTCCCGGAGTGTGAGAGAAAGGAGTACAGGACGAAGAGTTGCTGCACTAACCCTCGAAAGAGCGGACTTGGACGATTTCATCGTCAGGGAGAATCCGACTTCCCCTCCAAGTAAGGGAAGCCGACACTTACACGGGAGAGTTTACCTCCGACATCCAAGCCTACAGCAACATCGTGCGATTATGGAGGCGGACAAGGCCGAGAACAAACTACCGACGGAGGGAAGAGTTCCTTGCTCTTGAGAAGCGCGGGGATCCACTATGCGACCTCAAACATCCTAACGGCAAGCTTCGTCCAGCAGCACCTCCCGGGAGAGGACAGGCTTAATTTCGACCTCGGGAGGGCTTCGACCAAGTCGAGACTACAGGGGAGCTCACCACGGTGGAGGTTGATGATTTCGGAAGCGAACCTGAGCTGGATACCGAAAGTGGCCGAGGACCCGCCTCGCAACTTGACAGTCACTCACGGTATTACCGCCACTGGCGATGGATGGAAGAATAGCGGTTATCCACCGCAAGTTCACCCCCGTGAGGCGAGGAAGGAGTATCGTTTCGATTGCACACTCGTGATTCGCCGGCATGCGGTTACCCCTTAACACCGAGTATGCAATCACGGTGAAGAGAGCGGTAGCACTTTCGGCGTCTTCGACCGCCATACCTTCACGGTGAAGAGGCAAGGCGCGATGGACAGCACCTTACACCTCCCACCGGGAATAGAAGATTTGGCAAGAGCATTACAAGGTGGATCTCCGCCAATGTCCTTAGGAACTTGGGTCATTGATTGGGAACAGCCCAAGTGAAAAAAGTTCACGGAGGATAATCCATCTTACCTAAGCAACAACAGGAATGATTAGCCGTAGTTGTAATTTTTGTATTAGTGTAATATAAAATATAAATATAATATTCTCTTGCACTATAAATGTTTTGTTGATATATTTTGTGTCCCCCCAACCATGCCAACAAACATAAACAATGCAAGAAAACAAGGAAAACTAACCATGTAGCTATGAACCACTTGTGTATGCAGCTAGAGGCCTAAGCGCAGGAGAACGACAACTGCGGGAACTTATAGAGGAACAGAGTCCGCCCAGGCCACGCCCGGCAAGGAACCTGCTTGAAGAATTTGGACAAATAACCATCATTCAATTAAATTGGGATTATGTCTTAATTTTGGGATAAATTTTATATTGCACTTTTTTAGTAACTTTGTTAAATTCACTTTTTTAGTAACTTTGTTGCCCTTAGACTAGAATAGACGTTAACATATAATCACACACGGGAATATAAATTCACACCTTAACTTCAAATTACAAAATCATATATCATGAAACTCAAGTAGTACACAACTTTTATTAAAAGTGATTGATACATAGTAACTGTTTATCATTTTTCCACCAACATCCCCAAGGATATGAGAACCTTATTCCTTACATCCTGAGGTATTGTAACTCTCGCTGTTTTACTAGGAATAGTTTTTGGAGTCCATGAGTACAATACGGTTTCAATGTCTAGCCAAAGATCAGGATCACTAGGATTTCTCCTCCACCTCTTTGTCCAACAATCTGAATATCTTTCTTTATCGGTGACATTACTCAACCGATGTCTTGGACACCACCATTCCACGCCGCACCTTATTGAAGTTAACATCACCTTCTTCTTTGCAAATATGAGATAGTCCATCCCAACCACCTTTGGATAGGTCTCTAGATCTGGCTGGTTTTACTACTACAAATTGGTGGCACTCCACGTCGATTAGAAGGTTCATAACAATCCATGCCTAGATATTTTGGCCTATCCTTCTTAGGACCAACATAGTGTTTATCGAGTTGAGGAGGAGCATATGCCTTCACAATGCTACTAATGGTACCATCATCTTCGTCAGCACCAGCTAATGTTTTCCACTTACTTTTAGGGAACCACCCTTCAAAGAAATTGCTACGAGGATGTGTCTACCTCATCCAACAAGTTGATCACCTTCTTCCAATAATCTATCAATGCGATTAGTCTCATCCGAATTAGTTTGCCAATGCTTGATGTAGTCATTGATGCCATCCTTAGTCAAGCCCAATTGCTTGACTTCTTGATTGGTTTTAGAGCTTTTGGTTGACGGGGGAGGTATCATAGGCTTGCCATTTGCATCCTCAAGGCCAAATTTTCTGCCCCACCTCTCCACTTCTCCTCCGAAGGTCTCATTTTCCATTGCATGATTGGAATCCCTTCTCTCACCCAAAAAAGTGAATTGAAGAGGTCTAGAATGACCTTCCATGTCGAGAGCATAACCATCCACAAAACTCTTCCAATCGGGCACTTCTTCTATGATAGATCCTATAGGAGATGGATTTGTACATCCATGAAATATTTCCAATAGCACGGGAAAGTTGGTAAGCTGTCTCATTGTCTCAATACATGACTATATTTTCCAAACAATGCATCCACATCCTCATGAGTATGTCCAGGGCATTAGGAACCCCAAATTGACTCTTTCAAAAATACCCACGGTATGTTAAGTAGGATAGGAAAGAAAAACATCCACCTATTCTTATTTTGACCAACACAATTATCTAGTTGCAAGAGGAGCTTTACGGGCAGATCTCGAGGGTTTAGCACGAGATGTTGAAGCTCCAACATGTTCATTAGGTCCATTCCTCCTAAATCTTGCCTTGCTAAACTTTTCAATACTATTAGGGGTTCCATCCAACAATGCACTATGTAGTGCACGGCTAGTAGGATCACGTAGGTGACCATTGTAACCCTTCTCATAGTTTCTTAAACACCTCATGATACTCCCAATGTGAAAATCTGGACCATCACTCCACAACTCTAAAACTGAAATGGCCATAATAGGTGCAGAGGCGCCCATGCAATATTGCCCCGGTCATTGAAATCTGCAAAGGGTATGATCTTCCACATGACTTAGGAATGTACTTGAATTGTGGAAGACAAGTCTTACGTTGGTCCATTTTATCATGTATAATACATAGATAGTTATTAGGTTCCATTGCGGATAAGGTCCTCCACATCCAATAAGTTGATCTACATGATAGTTGATCGTCATATGGTCCTTCATATGTTCCTTATCTTTGCCCTTAGACTTGGTTGCACGGTCTTATCTAGTGTCTCCTTGAGCTTAGCACATAAATTGCACTTGGCAAAGTTGTTTGAAGTTGCTATGGTCACATGCTTGAAATGCTTATTCCATAGCCTACTAAAACGGGGGCTGGGATATAGAGGCCACTCCAAGTTCTCAAGCAATGCATTTTATTTCCTCTAATATGCTCTTACGGGTACAATGGGATGGCAATCTCTTTTCAACAATAACTCTACCTGTTCATCCTTCTTACTCTTATGTGGCATGTTTTCTGCATTGAAATCCACATATCTTTCAAATATTTCCTTTGCGACTATAGTTCTTGAGGTAGGCCTTACGGGCCGGTGTTCCCATGCAATGCAATTTTACTACCATTTTTCATGTCTCTTTTGCGGTTGTGCCAAGAAGAGGTTGGAATTCCATGTATAGCCATCCATGCTTTTGAACATATCCACTTTCCATTCAATGGGAATCTTTTTTCTTCTTTGATCTTTCATCCCAATTGCATAGCCAAATATGGTGTACATGAAATTCCTCCTGCTATCACACTTATGTTCACGATATGTAGCTCTTGCTCCCACCAACTCCTCTATTGTGAACATTCTAACACAAGAAGCCCAACAACATTCACCTCCTCTAACCTTCATCATAGCCGGAGAACAATCATAATCGACTTGCATCTTTTGGTGGGATAATGTTTTGAAAGTTGGAAGTGGCCTCTTGCTACACCGTGTGAACATTGTTGACAATGGTTCTACATCTATAGGAAAGCGTGTAGTTCCCCTCGGTTGAATCTTGTCCCTAGGCCATGCAACAATAGTTGGAACCTCTAGTTGCTTCACACAAGCTAGGCATTCTTGTTTGCTTTGAACCCTTTTCCTTCCAATTGTCATATAATTTTGAGATTGCCACACCTAACTTTGTCCTCCCCTAATCTTTCATCATTCCTTTGCATTGATAGGATCTGCTAGAACAATAATCCCTTCTCCTACTGCCTCTCTGTTGCATGCATGCAGGATCTTGACCTTTTTGTTTTTCCAATCGACCCGAGTATAAAGTACAATTTCCTTTCCTTTGGCATCATCCTTTTCATTTGAGGCCTTTTCCTTTCCTTTGCCATCATCAACATCATTTGAGTCTTTTCCTTTCCTTTGCCATCATGAACATCATTTGAGGTATTTTTCCTTTCCTTGGCCATCATGTTCATTAGTTGGGGATTTTTCCTTGCCTTGATCGGCATCATTAGGGGCTTTATTTTTAGCATTTTGCATGCCATTGACCTAGAATGCATAAAAATATATAGTAAGTTAGCATATCCAAATAACCTCTCAATAACATGTTCATAAATGAAAGCCTCATATGTCTTATTCTATTTGATCATTCTATTTATATAATGGGATTCCCCAAGTTATTTTCCTCAACATTATATATAAATAAAACCCTCTACTTATTAGCCTTATAACTTGTATCCTATAATAACCTTTGTAATAAATTTTAACCTTGTAAAGGGATAACCCTTATGAGGGTTAACCTTAAAAGGTTAACTTTAACCATTAAAGGGATAACCTTGGTATCCTATAATAACCCTTATAATAAATTTAACCTTATTATTACAAGGGATAACCTTGGTATCCTATAATAACCCTTATAATAAATTTAACATTGTTATTACAAGGGATAAACTTCATGGTCCTTAAAACAATTAACCCGCAATAAATTTTTCGGAAGTTATAATGGCTGATACGAAATTTTGAAAGCGGTTATTATTTCAAGTTAGCATTCGTTTTTGAACTTTTTCTCTCTCACTTTTCAGGCTTCCAATTCCGGGCATTCAGCGCTTCCAATTTCTCGCTTTCTGCTTCCAATTTCTTCTCGGCTTCTATTTGCTTCAATCTGCTTCTCGGCTTCTATTATCTGCTTCAAACTTGGCTTCTGCTTCAATCTCGGCTTCTCGGCGTCTATCTGCTTTAAACTTCGGCTTCTATCTGCTTTTTTATCCGTTTTTATCTGCGCTTTCGGCTTCTACAATCATTTTTATCTTGTTTTTTATCTCAAGGCTTTGAAGGTTTTTACGCTTCTACAATCTTACGCTTTAGGGTTTTTCGGCTCAAAGGTTTTTCGGCTAAAAGGTTTCTACTCGGCACTACGCTTTTACGCTTTAAACTCGGCTTCTATATGCTTTTCGGCTTCTATATGCTTTTTCGGCTCAATACAAGGTTCTATACAAGGTTTGTAGGCTCTATACAAGGTTTTCTGGTTTTTTTGGCTTTTCTGACTTTGAATAACTTTGGTTTTTTGTGTTAAAGCTTCTCGGCTGCTATTGCTTTTTCTCCAAATTAGCTGCTATTGCTTTTTCTCGGCTTCTTAAGGCTTCTCGAATCACTTCTTAAGGTTTCTCGGGTTAGTATTTACTGTTATTTACATAAAGTAGTTATTTTCCATAAAGCATGTTATTTACTTTTACATGCATCAGTTCTATTTCATATCATATCTGTTCTCTATCATATCATATTACTCTATCTGTTCTATTTCATATCTGATCTATGATCTTGCTCTATGATCTAGATCATAGAGCAAGATCATAGATCTTCACTAGCTCTTCCTCTATCTGTTCTAAATAATGAACTAAAACAATGAACTAAATATTGAACTAAACAAGGAGTATTATTATTATATATCTGCTCTAACTGGCTTTATATTTTGAATTCTCAAGATTGCGTCGCATTCCGCATTATGTATTTTGTTAGAATAATATGTTGGAATGGGGAAATCGCTTGGCGCATTTCTATTTTTGGGTTACGTTTTCCACTAGGTTAATCAAATCGCCCGGCGGCGTTTTTAGTTTGGCATTTCAATTTCATACGGCTCTATACAAATGCGCCCGGCGCGTGTGAAAATAGATCGTGCTAATTACTTTTCTCGTTCTAGTGCCATGGATTTTCCTTATGCATGGACCGGCTGGTTCAAATACACCGGCCGGGTTCTAGTTCCCCGGGCGACCATCAACTCGGACCACGTACAAGATATTACTTGAGTGTCTTTGTTCAAAAACGTTCAAAGAGAGTTGGAGAATCCATTAAACGCCTGTGCTGTCGGGCCATGGGTACACTTCCATCGCATCTATGGACATATCAGACTCCTCATGCTCTTAGTAAGGCTCATGCCAACAAATAAGTACAAGGATTTGATTTATAGTATCGAGGGATCGATACAACACTCTGGTTTGGAGACTTCGACATCCCTCGGGAAAGATGAGGATCTGTCATATCGAGGGTGGTTCAGGTGGGACTTCTTCTTGGGATTGGGCGGATGAAGTGGGCTGTCGACATATTGTAGAGATAGAAAGAATTGGCGCTATTTTTTTTTGAGAGAAGAAGAAATGTACATAACTTTTTGGAATATGAATACAAACTCGCGCTGGCGCAATTTTGCACTATACTTTTACGTCATTAGTTTTTTTTTTTTTATATGCAATGTCGACAACATTGAATCTGTGATGCCCTCCAGCCCGATTATGACCAACCCCAAGAAACTACATATTTTCATTAATGTGTAGTTTCATGGGGTTGATAAGATCGGCTAAAGACCATCCACGAGAATTCAAAGTTCACAACATCTTGAGATGATATGATATATTCTTTTTTTTGAATATCCAAATATACATACCTTTTTCGGCACGTTCTTTTGGCCATGCTACAAATGTGCCCCACGCTTTCACCAAATCAGACGCTAAGGGATGTCTTCTTGGAAGAGCCTCATCTTCATAATTGCAGTTTAGAATAGAAATCTTACGTAAACTTGTTCCAAAGAGGAACACCATGACACATAGAACTTGGATTCAAATCTTCGATTTTACACAATCCTACTGAAAGGCTTCAAGTTTCTTTGTAAAAAAGATAGCATTCTTTTCCGACGATAAAGAACCGAATGCATTGTAAAAATAGAGGGCGAAAAATTGAGAACAAGAGAATGCATTTAATTCACCATAGTTCAGCGGACATCGAATGGGAATTGAAGGCGGCTCGATCGAATGGATTGAAGGCGCTCGATCGATCGAATGGGATCGAACGGATCTTTAGGCCTCGATAGTCGATTGTTCTTGGGCGCTCGATACTAGGAATGATCTTGGGCTCGATAGTAGGTGGCGATTAGGTGGTAGTAGATTGCCACATATCGTTTCTTTGAAATTAATAATTAATTGTTATCTTGAAATTGCACTAAAAAGAAAAACACAATTTAAATTTGTAAATGGCGGATCGGGCGGTTAATTAAGGCAGTATAAATTTAAAAAGGGCTTAATTTGAATTTCTGATTTGTAAATCGGCGGCCTAGATTATGAACGCATACATATAAGTTTAAACCAAAACCCCCAGTCTCATACTATCCGCGACTTGCGGTTCTATGGCGTCTAGAGGATCCGCCGGTAGAAGGCCGGCCCCGGTAGAGGTGGGCGACAGCAAAGCACAAATCCCAAGCACGGAGGCTCTTTGAACAAGTGAAAGTTTTGATCCAACAAAGCCTCCGGGTAATTGATCCGTTTTTGTTTTGTAATTGATTTCTGTGTCCCTTTTATTGTTAGGGTTTCTAGGATGTTTTTCAACCCTGTGTATTTTACATTGTATCGTGTCTCGTGTATTGTCTACCTTTCATATTGTTTTACGTGTCATTTCTAACGCTTTTTACTACCTTGTTTTGTGTGTTTTTGTTATAATCTTCTCCTTTACTCCGATATGTTTTTGTTGGAACAATTCTCCATTTTGTATAATGTAGACCCGTGTAAGTCTTTACTTCAGTATTCTCCAGTTCTTTTGACAAGTCTTTTTTTTGTAGCCTAGTATGTCTCTTATAAAAGAGAAGTGTCTGCAGAGGTCCCCTCTTAAGAACGCTTCGGTAGCGATTTATAATTATGAGTGGTTTTGGTTGTCTCGCTACTTTCCACATTGTACAATTTATGTTTTTGAAAGTAAAGGCGTCTAAAAAAGCGCTTCGTAGCGATTTCATTACTCACCACATGATTGTAACTTTCGGGATCTTCTAAAAATGTGAAAAAGAAAAGCAAAGCACAAGCGAGGGTCGTGGACATCCGCACGAGAAAAAAACAAGAACGGATGAAGATGTATCGATTGCAGATTTGGCACACGTTGTGACCATTGGACGATACGACCCGAAATAATGAAGGCTCGGTAGAGCCTCCATGTCCGAAGAAGATCTACGAGAGGGCTCGAATGGTATGTGGAGATCTTCAAGACTAGCGGAAAGACAGATCTGATTTTCATGTCTAGAGTTAAGGGAAGCAGATCAAATGAAGAAACAAGGTATTACGATCACATGCGCGAAGAACGGGGCGATTCTTACTTGTTCCGTATTATTTGAAGCGGGTCGAGGAAAAATAAAACGTATTGAAGAAGTTAAATTATCGCGATTGCTAGTTCCTTTAAAGAGGCGCCCTAAGAACGGATGAGGCCATGAGATAACCTCTTCAAATTTGGCTGGTCGGGTGATCTATTGACACCAAAAAAATATGTGAAGGTCTGGTCACCGTGGAGAAGAGCAATCAGTACAAGGCGTCGTCCTAGTCCGGTACCTACAAGCTTTAAAAAGAGAAGGAAGATGCAAGTTCTAGAGCCGGAAACACGGACGTTCTAGGCATTACGGATATGACTAGTGATGATGACAAGGCGAGCGGTTAGAGGCCATGAGCAAACTCAAGAAATATCGCCGACAAGTATCCATCGGGCCTTAGCTTCACGACGATCCTATCCATGTCGACGGGGCTTTTTCAGGTCCATGAAGGCTATGTTTGTCGGCCGAGAAGATTTGACAAGCAAAGACGCAATGGAAATAGTCGACAAAGATGATAGAAAACCGAGGGGGATGGTGCCACCGCCAAGCAGATGTGGTGCCTTTTGGATATGAAGACGGGCGGCGAAGGTGTTGATATGGAATAAACTTGAAGATTTGGCGGCAACCTCGATATTCACTTCATGATAATAGATGGCCAAAGATTGATTGGAAGCTGGTAAGGTTTTGATCGGGTCAAGCACAAAAACCGAAATCGGTTATTCTATAGATCGTATTCATGTCGAAATTGCCGATTCCTCGGTGGCTCCACAACAGCAGCCGAAATTAGCCTAAATCGGTAGCTCTTGAATGACATGGGAAAGACATTCCTGCATAAAAGGTATTTTTTATGTTCCACACATAGCGTTCCAAATCGGGCCAAAGCGTTTACGCTAATCGCGTATTTATAAAACAAACGGCGGGCCCGATTTCTTCATATGGCTCGCGATTTTCTAAATACGCGATTAGCAAAATGCGCTGGCGCTTTATGTTGTTATTTGTGTGACGGATTTACAAAAACGCCACCGGGCGAAATTCTTCATCATGAAGAAATCGGCGCCCGGCGCGTTTTGTAAATACGTGATTAACTTAAAAACGGCGGGCGCGTTTATATTGTTACTTTCACACATTTTATTTTTTTATCTAACGGCCCATATTTTGCAGTCCGTATGTGGAGCAGCTTATGCACGCCGTAACCAATGGATCGAATATGGAAAACCAATGCCGACCGCACAAGGGGCAATCTAAGAGTGCGAATTCAAATTACTAGAAAGGACAACGTACAAACCATAATACGTGACAAGAACAAGGCCACTAGATCAAAGAAGAAAAAGGGGATGCAATAAGCCGCAATGTAAGAGCAAGATTGCCAAAGGATGCCCGCAAGATTGTTTTTTTCTTGACGGTGTATGGGAAAAGTGGAACAAATTTTGGGATTTATTCGAAAAGAAGTTGCCGATTCAGATGGCGGGTTTCCTCTTAAGATACGTCTATTTTTGATATAGGTATCACGCGAAATGAGAAAGGCACAAGGATTGGATGATGCGTAATTAATCTACGTTCTAGATAGTTGCATCAGAAAGGAAGTTATCTACAAGAAAACGGCTCTGCAAAGAAAGCACTTGACATCTTTCAAGATGCATGCGAATCGATAAAGAATATGAAAGTCCCTAAAAAAGCCATTGGTGAAGAACCGCAAAGGCTCTCGGGGAGACATGATGTTATCGAGAGATAGGCTTAATGCAAAAGTACAACGTATCTAATGATGACATTAAGAAATATGTATTTTGGTCAAAAGATTTTGTGAAGCAGCAAAAGGCGAAGAATGTGGCAACTCTTAAGGGGATTCACACGAAAGTTGCGTCTGACCTAAAAAGAAAAGTTGCTTTGGTGAAGAAGGCGGGAGACGAAGTCTCCTTTTTTCTATAAGGTGTCCATTTGGTTATAAGTGTGCCATGCCAGGAGGTAGGTGAAGGGCCAACCGACATCACTCTATTTGTTCTTGATAGCCGTGGCACGAGATGGACACAGGATGATTACAGCACCTTCTTCAACACATGCAGTGGTTTGACGACTGAGATGCATTATACTACTATCGCGGTTGCCACTCCGACATTTCCTACGCGATATGCACTAGCTGCGCAAATGATGTCGAATGCATTAAAGTGATGAGGCAAGCAAGAATGATAGATGAAAACAAAGATAGTGAGTTTAGTACCGAAAAGTAAGATCTCACATGTGCTAGTCCTTATGATAGCCATTATGGATGATAAAGAATATGAAAGACTCAAGGGAAACCGTAAGGTGAGAAGATTGCTTGGCGGTGCTATCGGGCTAGATGAACCCCTATTGAAGAATGTTTTTATGTCGAATCCAATTGCGAAGACAAAGGGAAAGGACTGCGGATGTGGATGTGGACTGGGACGAAGAGGAAGAGGAAGAGGAAGAAGAAAACTGGGTCGACCCTGTCCTTAATTCACCAATCAAGTATGAGCTCTTGGCGCATAAGGGGAGGCTGAATAAATGCGTGTTTTCTTTGGCCCTTTTCGGAGTTTTCTGATTGAAGCCTACGCCCGTTAGAGTCTACGTGTTGGGAGTTTCATGTTGGAGGTTATGTCGGGGAAGCTCCGAAGCTAGCTAGGAAATGCCAAAGTGTGGTCCCTCGATGGTCAAGCCAAGGACTTCCTCGATATTTTTTCGAGAAAGTGCTAGAGGTGGCACCTAGGGGTCCACTAGGTAGTGCAAAAATAAAGCTTCCAGCTCTAAGTCCAGCTTACCCTGCAGACCGGCACAAGAGCGGGAAGAAATGAGAAAGCATATAGAGGGGCATAAAGAAGAATATCGACAAGCAACAGCTTAACTATGCGGCGGCGTGCCTATCCTTCCAATCACATTGGAAAATCCGGCGAAGTGGATGTGGTAACGCGAAACGAAGAAGACAAAATCCTAGATGATACAGTTGGATTCGAAAGCTCGAAAGGTTATTATATAAAGAGTAATGAAGTATCAACCATAGTTCAAACATAAGTGATGTGGTCGACACTTTCCGGCAGACAAGAAGCTTGAGAGTAAGCTCATCATTGGCGGATGTTGAACGGGAACCAGAAAGGTATGTTATTCAAAGCGAAATGAAAATCGGCCAGCGCCGATTTCAATTCTTCAAACAGAATTGAAAATCGCCGCGGCGATTTCAATTATTCCAACAGTGAAAATCGCCAAGCGCGATTTCAATTTTCTTTTCCTTTGTCTCACAAGTGTGTGCTTTATTATTACGGACCTAATCCATTTCCTCCAAAAATTCTGGTGTTCGATTTGAATGGAGTGCTCTGCAAAACGTTACCTAAAGCACAATTTCCTTTATCATGGTATGCAATGTAAAACCATTTGAGACATATACTGAAAATGGGTATATCGGCAAGGTCAGATCACGAAGGGAGATGTTAGACCAAGCTTTTTTTATTTAGATTTACAGTAATTTGGTCGTCGATGGAGAATAGAAATATACAGGAAGTTTTGAGAGTAGTTCCCGAGTTACATAGAGATTGGGCATCTGTTTTGGGATCGAGCAAATGTAAGTCATTCAATAACCCAAAGGATCCTACAGTAAAAAAATATTTGTGAAATGCTTGAGCGACATGATGGATGACTTGGGCGCTCAGAGAAGGAAGACATCATTATAGTTGATGATGGCCTTGAAGTGTTGCTTCAATCAGTCACGATCCACTAAATCCACCATCCTATCATCCTCGAGGATTTTGACAAAGATGACTTCACCGCTTCGTTTTGTCGGCATCTTGTGCCTAAATAGCTACAGGAAAAAGGTGAAGAGATACAAACACTATACCGCAACTTAATGGACGAGGGAAATTGACAGGGGACCTAGAGAAGATCGTTCTAGAAAGGGAACTTTTTTGATATATATATATGTATACAGGAAATACACTTTCCAAAAGTTTTGAATATAAGAAATATACTTTACACCAAACTCTTTCGAATATATATTGTGTTCTTATATCAGCATTATTGGTTCATTAATGCGTATTGTTCTTTTATATTCGTGTATGGTTTGCTATACTTGCAATAATTTGTATGTATATACCGTCAATAATTTAGGTGTCTATAAACATTATGCATGAAATTGGCAAACCATTGTTAGCCCCCTTTTGGGCTAAGTCATAAACGTTAGTGGCATAGGCCACATGTCATCATAGATGTTAGTGGCACATGGCCACATGTTGTCATCATATAGGGTTAGGGTTTGCTCACTATATAGAGAGCATTTCCCCTCATTGTTTAGGGTTTTAGCTCACGTTTGGGCGCCTCATTTTGTGGAGGTTTCAGGTTTTCACGTTTTTGGAGGCGCCCTCATTTTGGCAATATGATCCACTTTGTTCATTTCTTGGCATTTGTGCTTTGTTTGTGTTCTTGGGTTTCCTCCCCTTTGTTTTGTCATTCTTGAGCATTTGTGGCAGCCTTGTTGCATCCGCGACCATGGTACCTGCTGCAGCAAGGTGCATGCCAAGAACCCCATATTTCAACACTGGGCGTCGATGCCGGGTTAAGCTCAAAATTTCTTGATCCTTTGTTGTTATCCTGTTGTCTTCTTTGCTCTCATGGTTCTTGATCTTTGAAAACTTTGTGTACACTACTCTAAACTCTTTTCCCTTTGCCCAACCAGGCTGAATTGTGCACGGAGGCCTTGCTGCATTCATTTGCCCAACCGGGGCGAATTATTCGAGGAGGCCCTTTGTCTTTCAAATCAAACCAGCGGTGATGATAAGCCGGCTGATCAATCAATCTTGTTCAAAAGCTGTTTTCAAAACTCTGTTCTTCAATTGCGGCAAGTACGATTAATGCGATTACGGCATTTTGGAGTGGTGGATGACACTTCATTCTTAAAAAATTTACCGAGAAAAATGGGTTTCTCACAAGCTTTTTTCGTCCCATTTACGTGCGGGGACGTTTTCTTTGAAAAGCGCCAAAAATATCATGCTTTTTCTTTGCCTCTGAAAGCTTTTTTTTTCCACATTTGGCGGGACGTTTTGCTGTTTTGTTTAAAATTTCAAAAATATCCTCTTGTTTTCTTTGTCTTACGTCATCCGCAAGAAACTATGGGTTATCATACAATCACCCTGTTTGGCGTGCCAAAGCGAAGGCTCTTGTTACTCTTGTTACAAATTTTTTCAACACTCTTCAACAATCATCTTCAAAGAAAGCTTGATTCGGCATTGGCAAAGATTCATGCAACAACAAATTATCAACACATCTGCACAACAATCTACAGCTCAGATCTGTCTGAGTTCTTGTTCATAAATTTTCAAGAGGGCCAGCACTTGGGCTAGCCCCCATTCCTCTCTGTTCAAGCCTATAGAGGCTGCGGCAACAACTCAATCGATCACATCAAGCACATCCCGAAGACTCGGGTCGAATCTATGCGCAAAAGCTTTACAACAATCAAATCAACACAACATTTCGTATTAAGTTTTTTAGGAGGGCCAGCACCTTGGGCTAGCCCCCTTTCCTCTGTTCAAGCACACAACAAAAGAAAACAGCAGCAGTTTATTTTTCAAGCAAGCAAAGATCTCTCAGCAGACATTTGGCCTTCGGTTTGGCTGGTGCGCAAGCATCTGCAAACAAATCTTCAAGTCGACTCATACGCAACAACAAACACGCGGCATCGCACACAAAGAAACAAGCACAAAGATTAACATGGGTATGCCTCGGTCGATGTCTCCGATCTAGTATTTTCAAGACTTCGATGTTGTTTTTCACCGTTGAAGCAAGCACAAACATCCCACTAGCAGGGCGGACGCCTTCAAATCCAACCACCAGTTCAGTCTCTGTTACAGCAAATCCGGCCACCATTTGCAACGAATCCAGTAAATATAGCAACTAACTGTGTTGCTCCAGCAAATCAGGCTGCCCTTGTGCAGAATCATGCAAATATCTACCATCCAAACTCTGTCTTCCAAGCAAAAACCGGCCCAATAGCTCAGATCTGGCCGCCATTCTTGCAGACTCCAGCAACCCACTATGTTTTTCAAGCAAATCCGGCTATTGAGCAGGATGCCAAGATTCAAACAAAAACAATCCGAACTTCTCGGCTATTTCAAGGCCAGGCCATTTTGACACCAATCCGGCCGCCTCTCGTGATTCAAGCGATTACATCAACAAAATCGAAGTTACAAACCGTATGAGACCCATTTTCTTTGTTCTTGTTGCAACCCGACCCATACCGGCCGAAGCAGTAAAAGATTTTTAGGGCAATTTTTTGTTCACGGCTAAGATTTGGCCTTGACTCTATGGCCCAGATACACTGCCATTTTAGGGCATACACTTTCTCCGCGGAAGTTCATGCAGCGGCCCACCCCGCAAACACTTTCATCACGCAACCAACAACGGCTTGACTGAACAACTTATTTGGTCAACACTTATTTTCCCTACTCAACCCGCGGGCCGCATTTGGACCACTTTGCAATTTTCCCTCTTACCCACCCCCGCGGAGGATGCCAGAAATCTTACCCACGCCAAGCTTGAAAATCATTTGCCCATAGCCACTCCGCATACCCGGTGGCGACGCTTATCTGCGCCATGCGCTAGTCATTTTACCTTTGTTAACACGCGCACATGTTTGTCACAACCAACCACGGGCCTTGTTAAAACCCACGCCCCATTATTTTGTTATGTGCATACTCTAACACTTGACACATTTGGCCCGGTAACTCCTCGCACTTTTTCCAGCCCACCCACGAGCTACACTTTGGCGACTTTTTTGGTCACGCCCAACCAAGGGCCCCTCTTGCCAAGCCCACCCCCACAGTTCACACTTTGAAATACTTTTAGCAACACTTAAGAGCCCGCTTTGAACCCTTGCAAGTTTTTTCTCCGCCCCACCACGGGCCATCCTTACGCGCTTGTCCACGCCCGTGGTTGATATTTGGTGCTTACATTTTTTTTGAAGACCCTCTATCATTATTTTAAGTTGTATTTTTGCCACTATTGTTTACAATTGCCTTCCCCATGATATAAGGGATGGCCATCATTATTTATTGCCCCTATGTGATCTACACGGCATCAACATTCTTTTTGATCTAATTCGTCCACCAACACCTTGAAGAAGACTTTTTGGCAAATATTTTTGTTACTTCCCTCGTTTTTGTAAACATGTCAAACCTAATATTATAAAGGTTTGCATATAGTGAGGTTTGGTGGGGAAGTGTGCCTTATGGGCTAAGTCATAAACGTTAGTGGCATAGGCCACATGTCATCATAGATGTTAGTGGCACATGGCCACATGTTGTCATCATATAGGGTTAGGGTTTGCTCACTATATAGAGAGCATTTCCCCTCATTGTTTAGGGTTTTAGCTCACGTTTTTGGGCGCCTCATTTTCAATGGAGGTTTCAGCTCACGTTTTGGCGCCTCATTTTGGCAATATGATCCACTTTTGTTCATTTCTTGGCATTTGTGCCTGTTTGTGTTCTTGGAGTTTCCTCCCCTTTGTTTTGTCATTCTTGAGCATTTGTGGCAGCCTTGTTGCATCCGCAAACCATGGTGCTAGCTGCAAAGGTGCATGCCAAGAACCCCATATTTCAACAACCATCGGCCGGCATATACGCTTTGTTATTATGGCACATTCTATTACGCGGATGAACCACCTTGAGACCTCTGCGGTGCCGCGAGCTAGAAATAGAACTTAGGGACTGGCTTGATGTCGTTGCTATGAATCGGCCCGCTTCTATCCCGATCCCCTTTGATGTTGTAATCCATCTTATATGGAATCCGAGCATGGTTTGTTCATGATCAAAAGGATCTCAAAAGATCACCTTCTTACCGTCGGCGATGATTCGGATTAGTTTTTAAAGTTTATGTTCCACTATAATACGTTATTTATGGGAATAAAATCGCTACCACGCGATTTGACCCTTGAAAAATCTACGCTCAGCAACTTGCTTCTTTGTTATTTTTATTCAAAAACACTACAATTTCAATGTTTAGATTTCGTTTTGTCGCTTAGGTGATTGCACGTAATTAATAAGCAATTCCTACTTTTATATTGCCAACATTCTTTCATAATATGGGTCATTTGGACCTAATATTTGGATGCCTTGCATTTCAACATAAAATGCATCTTCCTAGCCCGAAAATGAACTCGGTGCAAAAAAGTGTGGTTAATTCAATATAATGGTCAATAAATAGCTTATACAGTGATTTTGGAATAGACATAATCCCAATTTAATTGAATGATGGTTAAATGACCCCGAGAAGAAGAAATATCGCAAATGAGGACGGACCCCGAGCAGATAAAGGCTTTGCTAGCCGCTGCAAGGAGCGAGGTTCGGTGGGTAACGCTCAAAAGCGCATAAGCATCATTTCGGAGGAAACGTGTAGAGACAGGAAGAGGAACAAGAGAGGAAGGTCCCCGGTTCGGACTCCTCCGATTCAATTTCAGATTCGAGACTCGGTTCAGGAAGAAGAAGAGCGAGAACCAAGACCGACCGGATGGAAGGCGTAGAGAACACCCCGGACGAGGCGACAAAGGGACACAAGAACCTCGACTACGGAAGAAAGTAGACTGTGATTGGGAAATGTTTGGAAGGCCGAAGCTCGAGCAATTCTCAAAGGGGCGAACACGGTCGCATGGAGCATGAAAGGCATGGCTTGACGAGATGAGCAAACACGGCAATGCCTATGGTATGAAGGATAAGGATAAAAGGCGTGGTGGCAACGGCCAACCCGAAGGGGAGCAGCACGCATTTGGTGGAAGGGGCTATGCAAGGCTCATGGCTTAAGCAGGGATGCTTGCAGGTTCAAGAAGTTTGCTAAAGCCTTCAAAGCCGCCATTACGTTCCAAAGAGCACAAGTCGGTATGATCTGGCAGTTCTGTGTTGCGACAAGGCAACAAGTCGATCTTTAAATATACGAGGAATTTACGAGGCTAAAGGTCAGTATGTGCAAAGTTAGGTGAGAAGCATGCGGTGGAAAGCTACATTGAAGGTCCTGAATGAGGAGATCCGCAAGCTTGTAAGGGCAATAAACCCTAGAAACGATGCTCGAGGCGGAGTCCAAGGCAATAAGCTTGCAAGGAACGGGACCTCGCCGAATGGCGAGGATGAGGCAAAGATTACCAAGATAAAGGCAAGGCAACAGGCGGTTTTAGCCCGAGGACACCCGGCCAGGGACCAGCTAGAGCCCCATATAGTGGCAATCAAGGGAAGCGGCGGAGAAGAAGCAGGTGTCTTTCAAAGACAAACAGGAGGGTCAAACTACTCCAAAGCAAAGGCGATCCTTTCGCAGGCCATGCCAAGGAAAAGAGACAGAGTGCATAGAAAAGCGGCTTTGCTTCAGGTGTTTTCCCCAAGGCCATAGGACAAATAACTGCCCATACGTTATGAGTGCGGCCTAGCAGAGTTGGGAGATTGGGACACCACAATGCGGCGACGGCGGCAGGAGGAGGCCAGCGACTACATTAGTGGTGAGTGTCATATTTTTGCCGCAATAGATCTGAGCAAAGCAGAGAACCAAAGATAAAAGTAATTTCCCGCGAGTGGGAAAGGCCAAGGCCAAGTCATTTATAGTCTTGATAGATTGGGAAGTAGCCATAACTTTGCATCCCCTAGAATGGTTCAAATGTTGAAGTTGAAACCATTAAAGTCAAAGCCAAGGCCTGGTCATCTTAGCAAGTGGGCAATAAAGGCGCATGGCGGTAAAAGAATCAACTTTGACATCGACTTGCGAGGATTAAGATCGAGATGGGGGGCAAGTAATGGGCATCGGCAAATCTGACTTGATAATAGGTATGGAGTACCTAGGACCTTGAGGGCCATTATTGATTGTGGAAAGCGGAAGGTGACCTTCCCACCCGGCGGCAAGATCATTGAGATAACAAGTAAAGAAGTTGTTCCCATCATGCGGTGTATGTCTTCTAAACGACCGTTCAAGTGCATCAAGAGTGAGCAAGTGGCATACATCTTCAAGCTTGAGATTAGTGAGCGAATTGGAAGGAAGCAAAGAAGACAAGATGCTCCGCAAGTTGCGAAGCAAATAGCTAAGTTGATCCGCGGAGTTCCCGATCTCTTTCGGATGAGATCAAGCGGCTCCCCCTCCTTATAGGGGAGTCGAGAGTGCGAGATAGCTTTTCGAACCAGGAACAAAGCCAACAAGCAAGGCTCCATATAGAATGACAACGAGGAGTTGCCGAGAGCTGAAGAAGCGTTGCGGAGCTGCTGCTTTCGACCTAGGTTTCATTAGACCTAGTGTCTCGCCCGTTTGGAGGCGCCCATTCTTTTTGTCAAGAAGAAGGATGGATCTTTGAGGATGTGCATAGACTATAAACAGTTGAATAAGCACACCATTAAGAACAAGTATCGCTTCAAGATCGACGACTTGATGGATCAGCTTCAAGGAGCAAAGATCTTCTCCAAAATCGACTTAAGGTCGGGTTATCATCGGATACGGATAAAGGAGGAAGATATCCACAAGACCGCCTTCAGGACGCGGTATGGGCATTATGAGTTCCGCGGTAATGCCTTTCGGCTATCAAATGCCCCATAGCGTTCATGAGGCTCATGAGCGATATCTTCGTGGAGTTCCGGACACCTTTGTGATTGTTTTCTTTGATGACATTTTGGTGTATAGCGGATCCCTTGAAGACCACGTGCAACACTTGAGAAAAGTGCTAGAGAAGTTGAAGAGGCACCGGTTATGCCAAGTTGTCGAAGTGCCACTTATAGAGAAGGTGGAATACCTTGGTCATGTGATCTCGGCCGAAGGCATCTCAGCGGACCCGCCAAGATTGAAGCTTGATGATTGATTGGCGGGCCGAAGAATGTGCATGAGGTCGAAGTTTTCTCGGGCTAGCGTGGTACTACAGGGGAAGTTAAGTGAAGAACTTTGCTAAAGATAGCAGCCAGATTAGTAAGACGGCGATGACGGGCAGAGAAGGTGAAAAGATTGGGTAGAGCATTGGCACAAGAAAGCCCAAAAGGGGTTTGAATTGTTGAAAGAAGCTCGGACGGCAGCCAATCTTGACCTTGCCGGACCGGAGAAAGATAAGCTTGTAGCAAATGATGCAGTAAGATAGCTGTGAAAAGTGCTTATGCAAGAAGCGTGTGGTAGCGTATGATTCCAGGAAGATGAGACGCCGCAGACGAGCCACCCAACGCGACGATGGGGAATTGCTTGCGGTTGTCGGGCATTAAGAATATGGAGGCACTATCTCTTGGGAAGGAAGTTCCAATTGGATCTGGACCATGAGCCTCCAATATGTATTCCGCGAACCACACCTTAATCACGAAGGCGGCGGAGATGGATGGAGTTCTCGAAGAATATGACTTTGATATAGTCTACAAGGGAAGCTCAATGTGGTAGCGGATGCGCTTTCAAGGCATCCCCCGACAACTAGAGTGCATTGCGAATGCAATTTGGACGCTCTCCGGCGACTTTGGTAAGAAGATTGAAGAGTCCTTGCCAGCGGATGTGGATTTCGGGGAAGTATGGGCAAGCCCTCTAAGGAGGCTAGAACAGATAAAAAGCGGGAGGCCTTCAAGCATTATAAGAAGGAAGGCAACTTTGTTATACCATAAGAACAAGTTGTGCGTGCGAATCATCAGGTGTAAGGAAGTTGATCCTCCATGACACGCACAACAGCCCAATAGGCTGGCCATCGCGGGATTCATGAAAACATATTTCAAAAGCGCAAAGCCTATTATTGGCCAGGAATGAAGAAGCAAATAGCTCGCTACATCAAGGAATGTCAGCTATGCCCGTGACGAGGCAGCGGGCGGCGAATTCGGGGGCATTAGAGCCATTAGCGGTGCCAAGCGCTAAGTGGGAGGTAATCGGCATGGATTTCATCATAGGACTCCCAAGAACAGCCCGAGAGGCAAGGATGCCTTGATGGTAGTGGTCGACAAGTTGTCGAAGATGGCACATTTTGTGCCTTGCGGGACCACGATACAGTCTGACTATGGATCAAAGCAAAGCTCTTCACCAAAGAGATCTTGGGCTTCATGGCATGCCAAGGGAGATTATCTCCGACGAGGGGATCCGAAGTTCATGAGTGCCTTTTTGGCAAGACCTTTTTGCGACGATTCAGACCAAGCTATCCATGAGCACGGCAGTATCATCCTCATCCGGATGGCCGCCGGAGGCGGACCAACGAGATTTTAGAGGACATGCTACTAAACTATGTCCGGAATAAGCAAGGTATGTGGGAAGAATTTATTCACTTGGTGGAGTTTGCATACAATAGCACCAAGCGGGAATCATCCCAAATGTCGCCGTTTATGATCAATTACGACTATCGATTGCCTAACTCGGACACTTGGCACAACCCGTGTCAAAGTGGAAGTCTCGCGGCCAGATGTTGGCTGATATCGGCGGCTTGTGGAAGAGGTTGAGGGTATCCGCTAGCAGCAAAAGAAGTCGACAAAAGAGCATCGTAGACAAGCATCGAACATAAGAGAGTTCAAAGTTGGAGATGATGTTTGGCTCAAGATCAAGGTGAAGCAGGCGAGATTGGGAATTGCAAGAAGCTTGCTCCAAGGTGGGCTGGACCTTTCAGAATAGTCGAGAGAGTAGGTAATCAAGCCTACAAGCTAGACTTGCCAGCACACCTAAAGATTCATAAGGTCTTCCATGTGAGTTTGTTGAAGAAGCACACTCCAAATCCAGACGAAGTCTTGGACACTCAACGTTGTTGGAAAAATGAGAAAGAGCGGTACTGGAAATAGTTCGAAATGATTCTTGATAAAGCTTTCAAAAGAAGACAAAGGAGGTCGGAGTTCCTCCAATACTTGGTCAAGTGGAAACACTTGCCGGTGGAAAACTTGGCGATGGGTACTTAAGAAGGATTTAGTAAAGCAGTACCCACAGTTTATGGAGCAATGGGACGGCAAGGTCATCTCCGAAGAAATCGGCTCAGGCATGTCGATTTGTGTAGGTTAATTCTTGTGTAGTTAGGATTAATCTACGCATGCCACCTATGCTTGGTATGGGTCGCATGCGTTGTTACCGATGATGAGACCACTACGGTGATCTCTAGGGCGTGGTGTAATGTCAGCGTAGGCATGACCGCGTTAAACGGCTTGGGCGAGTGGAAGGTAGATTAGAAAATCTACTTACGTTCCCGCTAAGTAGGCGACCTCGAGAGAAAGGAGGTCATTAAGGAATGCCAGCGATAGGAAAAGCACCTCTAGCCCCATATATGCTTTGATAGGAGGAATGGGGCCTTCGCGCCCCATATCTGGGAAGGACCTATCCTCCATATTTGGGCAACTAGGGTGTAGGCATGGCGGCATATAGGGCACATAGGCTGTCTCCAATGGCCATAATGGAAGATTCACCCTCTTCCTCGCCGGGAGATTAGCCATGCATCCATGTAGATAGGTGGGGTGGTCACCATATAACAAAAATTTATTAAATAATTAAAATGGTACTAATTAGTATCGACTGTGAGGCCAATAGAAGCTCCGGAGGGCAAGGAGGTCGAACTACGAAGACTTACAACACAAATTTTGTTGGAATGTGTAGCAAGGAATGAAGAGTACCCTCGAACAATAATTATAGATATGAGATGTTGAAATTTTTTGTATAACTTAATGTCATAATAAGCGAGATAGCGAATACCTTGTTTAATGATGTTATGAATTGTTAAGTATTCCATAGTATGATGGCGTGATAATGTTTTAAAAATATTACCTTAGGGTAATCACGGTAAATGTATAACTATTATATTGTATGCATCACGTTGATTGCGATTGCGATTAGGAAGATCCCAAGGTGGGAGACCCACGATCTTTGCCGGACGACATCATTTCAAGGTGGGGAGAATGTGGCGTTCCGGCCAAACGTATCACGGTCCCGGGGCGTATCGCATCTTGCCAATCCCGCAGCGTACCGCCACCGACGGCCGGCGTGCATAGCGGATAGCCAGGTAAGTAGCCCTTGGGGGCAACTTGTTAGATATGTTCACATGTTATTAATGTGCACATGTGCACATTAATGTGGGCACACCTTTCCATGTTGGCATATTTTGCCACCTAGCCATTAAAGGCAAGTGGGGCCTTTTCAATTATCCCACATGCCAAAATGGGTAATTGAAAACCCTAGCCTAAACCCCATGTCTATTTAGGGTAGGAAAACCCTAGCTTGCTAGTTTTCGTCCTTAGGGTTTTAGAGCTCAGTTTTGGCTGCCCCAGGAGCCAAAACCGCCTCCCAGACGCTGCCCAAGCGAATTGCGCCATCAGTTCCCCTGAATTCGATCAGCCCAGCAGGATGGTTGAACTCAGGTCAGGAGGAGCCACTCAAGGATCAGGTATTTGGTCAATTTAATAGCTTAAACCGTCTTCTAGTCATAGAATCGGTGAGGGTTTAGACTATTAAATTGCCCATAGCAGCTATCTAGATCTTAGATCTCGGACACTAACTAAAGAACCTAACTCTATGATTAGATCTAGTTCTTTAGTTCTTCTGTGATGTATTTGGATGATGTATCTCTGTGAACTCCTTGTATTGGGAAGGGGGGTAGAGGCCCTAAAGCTTGTAGTTGATGCTCCTAGAGTAGCCTCTCTAGCACAATTGTAGATTCGCCTCGTGCACAAGAACCACACTGGGTTGTGGGTGAAGGGGCCGACCGGGCTTAGAAAGAGGTTAGTGTTGACTCTTGAGCGATCCCTATGGTGTGTTAGTGCTACCAAGGGATCATTGTGACTAGGTCTAATGGCTTACCACCGAGTGCGGGTAAGGCATGGGCTCGTACCCGTGAAGTGGTGTACACTTTCCAGTGGGTTCCCGGTCGAATCACGGGCAAGTGGCCCTCTAGTCACCTCGAAAGCATGTAGACCTCTGGAGGGAGTGATCCCTACCTGCCCCATCGGAACCGGGAGATGAAACCCGGGAATAGCCCTTTTGGCTATGCATCCGTGGGCTACGGTCAGGTCCCAACACTTTTCAGCCTACTGCGCAAAGTGTGCAATGTGAGGGGCGGATGGAGTGGACAACCCTATGCCATGTTCATATGCCACCAACTCCATTGCCATGAATTAAATCCGCAATGAACTCGAGACCCAAGCCGTCGATCCTCCCTTGAGTCCGAGCCTCGGGTAGGATTCCCTATGTGATGTCTTGACCATTGTCTATCTGGATGTTGATATACCACCCCCTCCTGGGTGGATGGAGGATTCTGTTGAATACTGACATGTATGTTTACGCCTTCAGCTTGCATAGGTAGGCCCGAGGGAGACGGGGTAGAATGACACCTTCACTCTTCCCACTTTGGGACTCGTTACGGTGCGATGATATGTGGAGGGTCCTCATCGACATGGAGCTGGTGTGGGGAAGAACTCTGTTTGTATACCGGTGAGAGCACTGCATACCTAGTGGGGGCGTCCGCGAACCCGCACACAACAACTGGAACACGACATCCGTTTGGCACACTTCGAAAGACAACAACAGAAGCAAGATCTAGTTGACTGACGGGCTCGTGTGGACTTCCTCTCCACCATCATAGAGACCATGGCACAAGATAGACAACGTGCTGATCACGAGACAATGGCAACCATCTCCCGCCTCCAATCAGAAGTCGCGGAGGCCGTCACCACCATGCAAAGCATACATATTGCATTTAAAGCGAAAATCCGGAGTTGCGGCGCTTTAGAAGGGCGACACGGTGACCGGGGAGTTGCAAAACTCTTCAGGCAACCATTGCCCGCCAAGAAGGAAAGGGCCTTCATGCGGAAGCCCATTTACAATTGCGGCAATGCACATATGAATTGGCAAGACAACAGTAATTCAGAGGGGAAGGCTCCCGACTTCTGAAAGTAGAGGCGCGGCATGGGGCCAGGGCGGATCCACATGCAGCGGACTGCAAGGCGCCAACCAGGCAGCTTCTGGCGCATCACCAAACAACCTCATGCCACCACCACCCTACTGCAGAGCCCTAACCCCCCCATCACAAACAACATATACGCGCGCCCGGCCAGCCCGAGCCGACCGTGACTTGAGTTTAGCGAGACGCAGGAGCCACAATGTGGTAGTGTGCGGCTTGACAGAGCAGGCAAGAGAGCATCTCATCAACCGACTCCAGACGCAGATCCTGGCCCGGATGACATTTCACACGCCCGTACACATATTGTTAGGGTGATACGCCATGGAGCCCAGCGCCCTGATCGTCCCCTGGTATGCCTTCACAGTCAGGGACGCGCAAGAGCGAGCAGCCATCTTGTGCCAAGGCAGACAATTGAGGGGACTGCCGTATGTGGACTAGGATCTGACTCCGCCACAGCAGGAGGACCGCAGGCATGAATTGGAGAAAGTCAAGAGTATCCGCAAATAGGGAGGGGCAGCAAGGCTGGTCCGGGGAAGGATGCAGATCTTCAGGCCATCAAATGCGTATGCAGGCACCTTAAACCCTCGAAGCCCTTCTGATGCGACCCCAGTTGCACCCCTATTACAATGGCCTCACCTGCCACTGCCAACATGCCACATGCCGCCTCCACCTCCACCACCACCCGTTGCGCTGCCACTGCCAAATCTGCTACCGCAGCTCCTGCCAGCGAATAGGGATTGTGCCTGCGCATAGTCTCTTGGAATTGTCGGGGCTTTCCATGGCAAAAGGGAGACAGTCTCAACTCGGTTGCCGCCGACATGGACCTCATCTTCCTCATGGAAACATAGGAGCATGCTGGACATAGACTATCAAACTTACCAGGATACTATCGCTACTCCATCTTCAATGAATGCACAGAAAAATGGGGGCACGGAGGGGTTGCTTGCTATTACCGGACAACCCTGGCATAGTCAGTTTTCCTGTGCAAGACAGACAAACATAACAGGTACCTGTGGGTGCACGTGCAGAATTGCGGTGGTAGTCCTCTCTTTGCGGCGTCCTGCTACTTCCCACATGCCGAGAGCAACTTCTATCACAACCATCCGGATGTGGATAGGTTAGAGCCCTATGTCGATCTATATGTGACATACAGCAGCACAAGCAGGAGGGTAATGTCATCCTCGTTGGAGACTTCAATGCCCGTACTGGCACAAAACAGCCAATGAGATTTGACCCTTTGACAGATGATGTGTTGCAACTAAGCCATTCAAAAGGAGCTTGGCCACGGGCATCAGCTGACAATGACATTCAGGTCTCGCGCTATGGGAGGCAGTTGTTGCTACTCTGCAGTACCTTTGACCTAGTGATTTGCAATGGACTAGCAGAGTGGCCGTCCACCTTTGCAGGCAGGAGAACCAGAGAGGTGGATCCAGCGTGGTAGACTATGTTTTGGTGGTCGAGCAAGACATACAGCTCGTCAAACATTTTCGATTGGGAACAGATGGTAGGGATGAGGAGGTGGGCTCGGACCACCTCCCCCTCTACTTGCAGCTGGCTTGGCAGGTTGCTCCAGATGCCTGTTCAACACCTCCTCATATGCCATAGCTCAGACTGGACTATGAGCGTGCTCATACTTACTCCCACATACTTACAGAGGACCCGGGGGGTGCACTTATACATAAGGGGGGTATGGCATCTGCGTTCGGAGGGTATCAAAAAACCCCCCTTGTATACGCGATTTTAAAAGGCAAATTGACCCCTCCGTGTATAGATATTGCTCCAAATCAGTACCTAAAAGCACCTCTAACCCCTAAGTATACGTACGCAAATGGTCCAAAAAACACCCCTCCGTTGAACTCTCATGGGTTATACGCTGATCAAAGGTGAATCCCCCGGGACAGAGGACCTGGCAAACATCTCACAGTGCTCAACGCTGGAGTAGCAGGCAGGCAGCCTCATTGACATTCTCAGGGCTGCTGCAGAGAGATGTTTTGGGAGAAGTCGCCATCAGCAAACCTTGAGAGCTACGACATTTTCGCATAACCAGTGGTTCGATGCCGAGTGCAAAGAACGTAAATGCTGGCTCTGCCAAGTCATAGATCCTGCTATACGCCCGGATGCAGTCAAGCAATACCGCACTTTCCATGAGGCTAGAAAGGCCAGGTACATTGCGGCCCATCAACAGGAAATGTTCTTCCTCCTGGAACATCATCCCAGGACCTTCTGGCGAAGAGTGCTCAGGAGGCCAGTGCTGCCCACATGAAACATCACTCCAGACCAGTGGGGGCAATACCTACAGCACCTCTACAACCCTGAGGGTGCACGGGAGACATTACCCCCCCAGGAGGGCCCAGTGCTGGAAATCACAGAGGCAGAGGTAGCGCAGGGGCTGCAACGTCTAGCCAATGGAAAAGCACCAGACCTTGATGGCATGCAGGCAAAGTTATTCATGTGGGCAGGACCATCCATGGCACCAATACTAACTGACATGTTCAACAAGGTATTGTGGGAAGGTTTTTCCCTGCAATGGAGCACTAGCAGGGTTGTCCCAATCTACAAAGCAGGAGACCCACACTACCCGGCCAATTACTCAGTGTTTGCAAAGCTCCTCGCAGGGATCTTTGAGCGGCAGTTGACACGATGGGCAAAGCAGGCAGCAAAAGTGCCGGCACTCATGCAGGCAGGATTCAGGCCGAGACACTCAACTATAGATCATATCTTCACGCTGCAGACTCTGGTTGAGGACAGCAGGAACCGTCGACATGATCTGTATTGCTGCTTTTTAGACTTCGCCAAGGCTTTTTGGGAAAGGTTGTGGACAAGACTGTAGCAGCTAAACGTCCCTGTCGAACTGTCGAACGGGGTGTACAGGTTATATGAGACATGCACAGGCTGACTGCAACTAGCGGGCCAACCATTCGAGAGCAGTATATGGGGTCTGCCAGGGATGCCCCCTCTCTCCCACACTATTTGGCCTGTATATTGATCAGCTCGAGAGATGGCTCGCTGATAATGGAGGCATTGGGGCTCAACTCCTATACCATATCACCAGGCAACTGATCTATGCTGATGATGTGGACCTCCTAGCACACACTCAGGCAGACATGCAATGCCGTCTCGATGCCCTGGACACATTTTGCCAGATGACTGACATGCGTGGAACTTAGCCAAGACCAAGGTAGTTCTCGTATCGTCTGCACGCCAGCCACGGCCCCAACCCTCACTTATCGTGGCCAAAATGTTGAAGTGGTGTCTGGTTACAAATATTTGGGGGTGGAGTTCCCGTCGGCCATGAATTGAGACAATTTCATTCGGCTGCGAGTCGCAGCAGGTTGTAAAACACTCTATGCAATGCAAAACAATAGCCACAAGGCAGAGATATATGATTGGGCCCACCAATCATACTATTCAAGGTGCTATTAGAACTTGTGCTTCTGTATGGGGTTGAGATCTGGGCCCAGTGATTTCCCTCGCCACTTGGAATGACTTGGAGCAGGCGCAGAAAGCTTTCTTGGCACGGGCCCTGGGGGTGAAGTCCACAGTCTCATACCAGATACTATTGCAAGAAACAGGTTTCTTGCCTCTTCAAAAGGGGGCCCTTGACAGACACATCGTCTACTTCCAGAAGGTGGTCAGCATAGACGATACTCGTCTCCCTAACCTCGCTTACACTGTGGCAATGGGGCCTCAACACCTAAATGCCTACTGGCGGGAAAAGAGAGCTCCATGGCTGGCCAGATGGAATGTGCAGGAGCACAGGTGCATCTGAGTGCAAATGGAGGCAAATGGCCACACTCTCAGACAGTACCTTGACACATGCTTCCTTAGCAAGCTATGGGATGCCAGCACCCTTGAACAGGTCAAGACGGCACATTATCAACGCCACATAAATTCCATGTTGGCGCGGTGTTACGAACCAAAATTTTAGTACCAAAAATTTCGATTTATATTCACATCAAACCATCAGAGTACACATAACAAGCATTGCCTTACACGAGGCTATATACATGAAAGCCACGTATACAGATAACAAGATGACCACAAAAGATAACCAAATACATACGTATGCCCCCGCCAGCTATCAAACAGCCTGCACAAGCTTCCACGTGTTAGCAACATGCATAAGGGTTATCCAGTAGTGTCAACATGAAGCAATGACTGACGGACTGCAAGTACACATATATGGAATCCACCACATGCTCCATAGCATCTGCCAAGCAGACGCACCCCGCCATATCTAGACCCAGGTCTCATTCAGGCCAGCCCGTCAATGCTGCAGGAGGAGCACGTAGGTGGCATCCCCGATTTAAAGGGTGCTCACCTTTTTAATCAGTCATTTAATTAACTATTCTAACCATTAAGGTATTTTTACCTTTAACTTTAGATAACACAATATATTGCCTTGTTGTCATTTATTTAAAAGGGATAACCCTTGATAGCCAAAGTTACCCACCACAGATCCATACAACAAGGCAACCCAGTCTTCTAGTCTCTCAGGCCATGGTGCACCACTCCGCCTTAAGCTAGACTAGGGACGTATGCAACCACAAAATATCTATGGTCTATATACCATAGAACATTCCATTATGCCAAGTATTAGTATGCATGCACAATATCAAGCAATAGTCTGCAAATTTATTTAGGCATAACATTACTCCCCTGGGATTCTTGTCCTCAAGAATCGGCTCCAGACCATTGAGCCATAACATCCGAATACTGAGTCATGAAACAACGACTCTCCCACGTCGCCTCTGAGATAGGTCTATGCTTCCATTTCACCAGAAATTCCATCTGGTCTCTTTGGCAGATCCACACTATCTGCGAATTCAATATTCTTTCAGGGGTAGAGATTCTATCCAACTCCACCATGTGTTCCTGTGAAGGCACAACATTCGCAGCTTTTCCTAGAGCTGGTCGCAACTGGCTCACATGGAAAACTGGATGAATGTCCACATTCGGTGGAAGTTGCAACTTGAAGGCAACATCATTATATTTCTTCAAAATCTTATAAGGACCAGGGGGAGAGCTTTGGTTTCTTTCCTGCAAGCAATGTCAATATTGCTTTTCTTTTCAGATTTGCAGGAAAGACCACATGAAGGTAGACCATCTATCCCTCATGTAACTCGATCGGGGCTCTCGACAAATTGGCACGTGCCCTTGCCTGATCCTGGGCCTGTCTCATATGGAATTGACACAACTCAAATGTCACATCCATGCCTTCAAGCATATTTATAGCAGCATCAGTTTTCATCCCTTCAAAACCAAGCGATACAGGTCCTCTGGGATTTCTCCCAAACATAGCCATAAACAGGCTAGTTTTGATGCTCTGTTGGAACCCGTTATTGTAAGCGAACTCCACAATTGGCAAATAGTCCTCCCATCTGGATTGCTGAGTGGCCACATAAGATCTCAATATATCTTCCAGAATCGGATTCACTCTTTTAGTTTGCCCATCTGTTTCCGGATGATCTCCACTAGAGAATTGAAGAGTGCATTTTAATGCAGAGAACAAATCATGTCAGAAGTTCCCAGTGAATTTCACATCTCGATCGCTTACAATAGCTTTGGGTAATCCAAAAATAGGAAATACATGCTGCATATAAGCCTTGGCCACCGCCAAGCCATCAGCATTTTTTGTCAGAGGTATAAAGCGTGCATACTTCGTCAACCTATCCACAATGACAAGTATCTGGGTATAGTGATGCATAGGCAGAGGTTGTAGAAGCCCTGGAGTCTTGCCTCGACCCGCTTTAACCTGCTGGCAAGTCTCACAAACTTTCACATATTCCTGTACATCCTCTTTCAAACTAGGCCAATAAAACATTCTCTTGAGCGATTCATATGTTTTCCATTCACCTCCATGCCCAGCATAAGGTGCATCATGAAATTCGCTCAATAATTGCTTTCTCAAAGTGTCCACAAAATATAGGCATCCAAGTCATATGCTTGCTTAATCTGTGACACCAAAGCAATTTCACATTGAACCATCACATTTATTTCCCGAACTCTAGAAAGAGCATCAGCAACATGATTCTTTTTCCCGGGAAGATGTTCAACGTGTAAATGAAATTGAGAAAGAAAGTCCAACCACATTGCTGGTCTTGGACTTACCTCGGCCTGGATTTGCAGGAATTTCAATGGTTTATGATCTGTATAGACCACAAACTCGCACTTATTGCAGAGATAATGTTTCTAGACTTTGAGCGCATGAACTATTGCCAGTAACTCCTGCTCATAGGTGGAATAGTTCTTCTCAGCAGCATTAAGTTGGCGGCTTTCATACGCCACCACTGCATGAGAACATCACCAATGGCATAACCACATGCATCCTGTAAACCTCATAAGGTTCACTCATGTCTGGAATCAACAGAATAGGCGCTGAGGTCAGCAACCTCTTCAGCATATCCATTGCCTGCTGCTGCTTCGCCGTCCATTGCCACTGGACATTACTTTTCAACAACATAGTTAGAGCAGCTGCAATCTTGGCAAACTTCCAGACAAATCTGCGATAATTACTGGCTAATCCCAAGAAACTACGCAACTTAGATACATTCTTTGGCACAGGCCAAGACTGAATTGCCTCCGTCTTCTTGGGATCTACAGCTACACCTTCGTTTGCAGATATAATGTGGCCCAAATATTCCACTTGTGCTTTCAGAAATTCACACTTCGACATCGTTGCATACAACTTATGCTGTCTGAGCAGGGTTAGCACAGAACGCAAATGATTCAAATGCTCCTCTAAGGTTTTACTATACACCAGGATATCATCTAAAAATACTTCCACAAAAGTATCAAGACATCCTGCAAAAACCTCATTCATCATTTTGGAAAAAATAGCAGGAGCATTTGTTAGTCCAAAAGGCATCACCAAAAATTCAAAATGACCAAAGGTGGTCCTAAAGGCAGTTTTATGTACATCCAAATCCTTCACCCTTATTTGGTGATAACCACTGCGCAAATCCAACTTAGAAAAATATTTAGCTCCTGTTAATCTATCCATAATCTCATCAATCCTAGGCAAGTACCTATTCTTGATCGTGATCTTATTCAAGGCACGATAATCAATGCACATCCGCATTGATCCGTCCTTTTTCTTGACTAGAATGACAGGAGCATCATAAGGGGATTTGCTAGGTCTCATAAACCCTTTGGCTAAAGCTCATGAACCTGCTTTTTAACCTTCTCTTGTTCCAATATGAACAATCTATAAGGGCTACAAAACATGGGTTTGGATCCAGGCTCTAAATCAATATCATGTTCTATCTCTCTACTAGGTGGAAGACCTTCAGGCAGTTCCTTAGGGAACACATCCTGAAACTCAAACAACAAATCCTGCAATTCTCTCTGGCCTTTTGAATTCTCTATGACCTCGCTATCAGCACTCATGTGACAGCACTCAAAAGCAGAATAACATTCATCAATAAATAGAAGGAAACATTGATTGGAAGATTTACGTACAAGTTTCTTGACCTGAAGCGACGACACGATCTTGGAAGCTCCCGTCAAAGGACTCCCTTGCAGATAGATCTCACGCCCATACTGCTTCAGTGTCATCTGGTGAGTGTTCCAATCTATTGCAGTAGGCTTAACCCGCTGCAACCATGTTATCCCCAGCACCACATCATACTGGCCAACATCCAAGAGGTCAAAATCAAGCTTTTCCTGGTAGCCTTGAATACATAAGGGCACCTCAACAGCTTTATGATCCTCCACCTGAGAATCATTCACAAAAGGCCCATCTACCTTGTTACGAACCAAAATTTTAGTACCAAAATTTTTGATTTATATTCACATCAAACCATCAGAGTACACAGAACAAGTACTGCCTCCCACGAGGCTATATACATGGAAGCCACGTATACAGATAACAAGATGACTGCAAAAGATAACCAAACACACACGTATGCCCCGCCAGCTATCAAACAGCCTGGGCAAGCTTCCACGTGTTAGCAACATGCATAAGGGTTATCCAGTGGTGTCAACATGAAGCAATGACTGACGGACTGCAAGTACACACATATGGAATGCACCACATGCACCATAGCATCTGCCAAGCAGACGCACCCCGCCATATCTAGACAGTACATTGTCTAGAACCCCCGCGTTGGTGGATCCAATATAGGAGAGAAACTGCAAGCATCACAAGAACCCCGGCCGTCGGACTGTTGGCTACATCCATCACCATCCCATACCAGTGACGAGTTCCACCTCGCCAACGTTCCCATGATTCTTAATTAGACAAGCTACGCTCATCTTCCCATACTTGCATAAAACTCTACCAGATAAGTATCTAATGTACCTACTCCAGTATCCAAAGATACTCTAACACAAGGCCCCCAAAAAAGAATCATTACCAGTTTTTTGGAACAATTTTCACATAAAACCACATTCATAAGGTGATATCACTTTGTGGGTTAATATATTGAATAAGCATTACCAGTTACATTACATGGTGTGATTCTTATTTATGGTTTATCGTTCTAGTTTATTAGCACAGTTCAACTTGATAGTTTCTTACAATAGTTTATTCATTGATTTTTAGTAGTGTTTTTGCTTTGTTAAAGATAGGCTGCAGTTAGTAATGTAAGCTATAAACCACAACTCATTTTGACTTGATTCTTTGTGCAACTTAAAGTGGTTTTCCAATGAAGTTGTGTACATCTTTTCATCTGAGCCAATGCAGTTCGATACAATAAAATATTGTAATTTTTTATTAAGAAAGATAGGAAAAATGCTAATGGTTTTCCCATTAAGATACTCTAGGTTTTTGCATTTTTAATCTATTTTGTATTGAGACAAATCCATAGTACTTTAGCCAATGCAATTAGTGTTGGTTTCGTAAACATAATAAGGCATACAAAACTAGGACACAAGGGGAGTTTCTCTATTATTTGATAACAATTTCTCCATGGAACTCTTATTTGTTTTTTGCATAATCCGTGTTCGTTTTCTATAACAAACTAAGAAAGAAATGTTCTTTGAATCGTCGTCGTTTTGAGTAAAAAGAATATACTAGTTTATCATATAAAAACATCAATTCCTTACATTAAAATAACATGCATTTGGATTGGGTTTTGCAGCTTACGACGTTAAAATAACCATAGTTCTACAATAAAAAAGCTATAAAAGGGACCCAAGGATTTGAACCTTGGTATTCCAAATTTTCCAATGCTTAAAAAGACTAAAGTGAGCCAGATACTAACCAATCAGTTATGTGAGTTTTGAAGTCTTCCTCGTACTATTGCTACATAAAACCCCATAAAATGTCCCTGTTTCCAAAACTTTGAATAAATGATAAAAGCACATAAAAAGGAAAAAAATTGCATTCATGGAAAAAATCAAACAATAGAATATATAACATTCATTAGCAGATTGTTTATATCAATCCACAGTGTTTGCCGCATTCTTCTGTGAGCAAACCATAAGAAAGGTATTTTTAAGCACAAATATTGTAGCACAATTGAAGAACAGCATGATAGTTGAGAAAGGGAATCCAATTCCACTGAAGCTTCAATAGTTCACGGCGGTCCTTGGTTTCTAAAGAAACATCTAGCAATTCCATAAAAATACTACTAATTGCATAGGCAATCGCAAGTGTTACCTTTTAAAAGTGTTTAAGATACTTCTTTGTTTCTCATCAAACATAAAAAGGACACTTCTTTCCCTGCAGTCATCAAGCAGCCCACAGAAAACGGTATCAAGCAAAAAGTATCAACAACCGGCATGCAAAAAACAAAGAGACAGAGGGGCCTAAGATTTACATATGAGAAAAGAACAAGGGAGTATAATGAGAAACCTGAGCATCCGCCATAGCCTTGAAATAGATTGTGCGAGTAGCAGAATAGCTTCTATATTGCAATATGAAGCTCCCTTGGCGTCATAACTGCTGAAGAAAGAAGCATTCGTTTATTTCCTCAAACAAAACTAATACTTCACCTGGCTCATAGCCATGGGGCTCTGAGGCAATGCCATCAAAAGTACCGGTTCTTTGTCATATTAGCAACATTTGAGATCACCAAATCCATGTTAGTAACAAAAAGTCTGAAAAAACCCTCTTTTGAAAGATAAGATGATAGAAATTAACACAGATCGAAAACGAAAGCAACGCATGCAAGAATGAAAGTTCTACAAACTGGGTTTATAGAGCTCGCCGCAGTCATCCAGCTGATCATTAAACGTCCGAAACACATAAGCTGCTTACTTCCTTGAATATTAAGAGCTTATCAGGCTGTCCAGGCGCGTGCTCCCCACTTCATAGAGCCGTTTTACTGAAGAATGCATTGCACATGCCTTTGCAGCCAGAGGTTTCTACTAAAGAAAGAGTTGAACATGCCTTTGCAGATAGAACTGACGCCACCACATCTAAACATCAACTTGCACAGATTACAGAGCAAACTCTGGCAAATAGACATGTTGGTCCATACCAAAGTGAGAACCCGAAATGCAAATGGCATGGCAAGGTAACTCACGTCTCAAATTGCAGGACGTCGTTATTCTGTGATGCCGGAACTATAATCTTGAATATGATCTTAATTAAGGCTGGGTAAAGCTACGATAAAAAGGAGCTAGAAAAAACCCTGATTTACCTTTGTGGAGCATCTTCTGACCTAACCATAGGCGATGATCCATACCTTTGTAGAGCATCTTCTGATCTAACCTAGGCGACGGCCCAGAACGGCCATTAAATTTTGAAAACAGTCTATTCTAGATCGTGATCGAATGGGTTAAGCCACATCCAACTCAAGTTATCCTGTGATGCCGGAAACTACGATCTTGAATATGATCTTAATTAAGGCTGAAACAGAGCTACGATAAATAGAAGCTAAGAAAACGCTGATTTACCTTTATGGAGCATCATAAGGCGTCGATCAATTACCTTTGTGGGGCATCTTCTGCTCTAACCTAGGCGACGGTCCAGAATGGCCATCGAATTTTGAAGACCGTCTGGTACTGTACATCAGATCAAATGGCTTAAGCCATAACCAACTCAGATGTTTTTAACACTTGAATGGGCTAGCAAAAGGGGCGACTTGTGGACTAGCCGTAATGCAGGTTTGAGAAGATTAGGATACAGTTCAGAAACAATGGGAAAGTTTTCCTTGGACATCTCCACGGCAATGCAGCAAAAGTCTCTCCATATGGCCGCCGCCTTGCTTCTGCCCTACTTTTTCCTCATATTCCATTACATTTAGGGTTTTAACTTTGGCCCTTAGATCTATTCCCCATACTCAATCGCAGCCCTTGCTACTTTCTACATGAATTGGGGCTCTTTTCTTGGTTAAAACAATTGTTTGGCCATAGTTTCCTTGCACCCATTGCATGTTCATGCATGTTATCACTCAAGACACCCCTATGTGCCACAAATCCTAGTTGTTACATATAACATCAAACAGAATTATGCATAAATAACTTTTCAACTTTACTTCAAAGCCTGCATTTTGATAGTTGATATCTCGCCCATAATTCCTTTAAACACATTGAATGTAAATAATAAGGAGAAACAAGGTGCTTTAGCATGTGGATCTCCCATGAGGGAGTTTATGCAATGAGAGCTTTTGCAGATAAACAAGCTATGCTTTTACCTATTGATTCCTTTGCTCCGGCACTTTGAGGCCTGGAACAAAAGATTCACAGCTTCTATTACAATGAAAACACAACAAACATGGACTTTAAAATGTTGCAAATTTTGAGACATGTTTATGTGGCATGGCATAAAATACTATATATCTATCTATTATCTCTATTATGCAATAACTATTTTTGCACATCGGATTTGATGTTCAATGATCTCCCAAGTGATTACTCTATTGTGTCAACATACTACTACATCATTGTAGCTTTCAAGGATCTGGTTGTTTTTGTAGCGACTACCACCACCGACTTGATAACCTCTCTAATCACACATATGGAAGTGATAACATATAAGAAGCTAAGAGTTAAGGAAAATAACTTTTACCAAGATGTTAATTCAACAGTGGATGATGCTATATTTGCTAATCACATGGCACCAATTGTTTAAGAACCATTGAAATAAGCAAATAACATATTCCCACTGAGTCTGTCTTTTTCGCCTGTGGCCTTATCTTGATACTCTATATTTGCAATACAACCTAAGATGGAAATATGATTTTCATTTACTATTCTATTCTATTTACCCTGGGATGCACTTATACATAAGAAGAATATGCCAATGGTGATCAAGAACACCTGATATGCGGGTAACCCAGCCAGTAACACGCCTGCTACGAATGAAATTTACAGTAAGCAAATTCCCAAATGCGCTCCTAACCCCTAAGTATATCTATATTTTTCAACAAGTAAAAAAAACCCCTAGGAGCCACTCAAGTGGTCTATACAGGTTCGTAAACGTCCACAGGGAGGAAATTTTCTATTTTTTAGCTTTTTGTTCAAAACAAGAAACCAGCCCGGTTCGGCTCAGGCGTCGCCGTCAATGCTCAAGAAACCTTCAGAAGGTTTTTTTTTGAAAGCCATAGCCAGAGGCTTTGAAGCCCGTTGAAAGCCATAGCCAAAAGCCATGGCCATAGCTCGGAAGCTCTGAAAGCCTTGGTTGGAAGCCTATCTGATTAGAAGTCCAGAAGCTCTGGAAGCCGGATTTTTTATCTATTCAGAAGCCATAACCATAGCTCGAAAGCTCTGAAAGCACATGACTCCCTACCCCATATCGAAAGCTCTGAAAGCCTTAGCCGGAAGCTCTGAAGCCAGATCTTCTATCTATTCAGAAGCCCGTTGATCTGTCTGGGCAGGTTTGGTGATTTGGAGTAGAACAGAACCACCGGCACCATTCGTGGTTTCGTGATCATGCCTTTAGGCTATGCCGTAAAACAATTTTTTTTGCAAAAATTTCCTCCCTGTGGACGTTTACGTGGCGCAACCGCATTGTGATATGGTATGACATAGACATGATATAGCCTTGGATGCTCAAGGACGAGCATAGTTCTAGTGGGAGAGACTGTAACGGGCTCATGGTAGACCGCTCGAGTATTCGATCCTTGAATGTGCCTATGAGGCATTACCGAGACACCGACATAGATGGGTAGAAGCGACTACTCATAAACGTCTAGACGGTTTTGCCCAGTTGGTTAAGGGCATGTTTGTTAGGAATGTTACATGGTTTGTGTGAACATTTTTTATGCGGGGAAACTTCCTAGACTATTCAAACAATGCTTTGTACTATTTACACTTTGCCACATGTTTAGATAGACAAAACTTTCCATATTTCATGTAAAGCCAAAAGTTTGCTATATCTCGTCATCATAATTAAACTAGTCTCCAAACCATGTCACAATTCACATAGTGGTTTTGACTAGTTTTGATAAACTATTTTATATACATGAAACCATCACGTAAACCACTACTAGTCTAACAAACCATTATAGGATTGATAACCTACATAAAAAGCCGTATCAAAAACCACTATCAATCTAACAAACCACTATGATATGTGGTTTTCTTTTGTCAAATATATTCATGCATAAGAAACCACATATATCATGGTTTTTAGACGATCTAGTAGTGCTTAAATATAATAGTTAATTTTTGGGGGCCTTGTGTAATAGTGGAGCATGGCTCCACAATGGATGTCTTGCTTTCACTGGCCTGTTGGTGGACACAGGATATTGTCCCATACCAATACCATCTGCATACCTCACCAGCACTCACAAGCATCTCAAAGGACAAGCCTCAGCTTATCCTCGCAGAAGGAATAGGTATTTGCATAAGGGTCAAGGCCCTGTAGCAGCTAAGCTTTCATGCTAACTTAATAACACTAGCCATAACTGATACTTTTAGCTTCAAGCAGTTCGCAAGCAATTCACTGCTCAAGAATTACTTCAAGCTTCTACGAGGCCTCCAGGAGCAGCTCCTAAGGAAGCATCAGTTTAAGGCAAGCCCTCATCTATTACCAAGGACCTTACCACAAGGACTATTTTGGAGCTCTATGGTTTTACAGGTAATAGATTTAAAGTCCGTTTTCCCCAAACTACCACTACGGTCGTGCCATTACCAGACTCAGCCAAATCCGTGGATCACCTGGAACTCAGCCCCTTCTGCAATAGTAGCCTTTGCACGATGCCTTCCTAAGTTTTCACGCCTTCTCCTTCGCCTTTAATCCCTCCGTTTTTCTTCTGCAGCCTTCTGGCTTTCCATAACCAATCCCGCCCCCTTCTGTAACAGGCTGCCGCTCCTTTTGTTGGAAATCCCTGCCCACATAGCAGGGCCACGTGGCAGCATACCGACAGCAGGGCGATCCTGCCGGAACAGATCCGGTGGCCCAGGTCTCACCCAGGCCAGCCCGTCAATGCTACAGGAGGAGCACGTAGGTGGCATCCCCGATTTAAAGGGTGCTCACCTTTTTAATCAGCCATTTAATTAACTATTCTAACCATTAAGGTATTTTTACCTTTAACTTTAGATAGCACAATATATTGCCTTGTTGTCATTTATTCAAAAGGGATAACCCTTGATGGTCAAAGTTACTCACCACATATCCATAAACAAGGCAACCCAGTCCCCTAGTCTCTCAGGCCATGGTGCACCACTCCGCCTTAAGCTAGACTAGGGACGTATGCAACCACAAAACATCTATGGTCTATATATACCATAGAACATTCCGTTATGCCAAGTATTAGTATGCATGCACAATATCAAGCAATAGTCTGCAAATTTATTTAGGCATAACATTACTCCCCCCTGGGATTCTTGTCCTCAAGAATCGGCTCCAGACCATTGAGCCATAACATCGTGATACTGAGTCATGAAATGACGACTCTCCCACGTCGCCTCTGAGACAGGTCTATGCTTCTATTTCACCAGAAATTCCATCTGGTCACTTTGGCAGATCCACACTATCCGGGAATTCAATATTCTTTCAGGGATTGGGATTTTATCCAACTCCACCATGTGTTCCTGTGAAGGCACAACATTCGCAGCTTTTATTAGAGCTGGTCGCAACTGGCTCACATGGGAAACTAGATGAATGTCCACATTCGGTGGAAGTTGCAACTTGAAGGCAACATCACTATATTTCTTCAAAATCTTATAAAGACCACTGTATCTTGGGGAGAGCTTTGGTTTCTTTCCTACAAGCAATGTCAATATTGCTTTTCTTTTCAGATTTGCAGGAAAGACCATACGAAACAAGGTGACCTAGCAATTGCACTAATGACCTATGGTGCAATTGCAAACTTTTTAAAAAAAAAATGGGATTTTAGCTTGTTTTGGAGTTATGATTTTAAATTTTTTGTGAAAGTAATAGATTGCAATTCAAAATAAGTATTTCTAGGAAGACAACCAATAAATACTAGTTATGGTGCCCGGCGTTGCCGGGCTTTAGTAACAATTTGAAGTGGTTGTTTCGTTGTTGTCTAGAATAACAATGTGGCCGGGAGGGGGCAAGGTAATATAGAGTTGAATTGAATTGAATGTGTTCTTATCGTCCGCGATCAAGCTTTTAAGAGATAAAGCTAAAAAAAACCAAGAAATTATAGATTTGATCTCAAATGTTGAATTGTAGAGATGTTGTAGTGCATTGTTTTGTTCATATGATTTTTCTACCATAATGATTTTATGGTGAGGCATTGGTAGGCTTTAGCAACCTATAGAAATTTGTGTGGCAACGTAATAGCAAGAATAGTTATAGTTGAAGTTAGGCATGCCCGTCTTGGGTTTGGAGAGAGGTAGTGGCGTTTAGCAGTACTTATGAATTTATTATGATGAATAGGCCTTCATGGTTGTGAACAAACAGAGTCCCTAATTTTTGAACTACACGATAGGACAAAGAATGCAATGGACAAAAATGTGTGTCAAAGTTTTGCATTTGGCATTATGAAATATGGAAGGTTTAATACATGGTCATAGTGGTTTCTGGAAATGTATATGATATGCCTGGAAATGTAGAAGTAAGGAAACATTGCAAAAGAAGACCATAGCTAGGGATATGGGTGACTACTGTCGTGATCATGCCCCACTTAGGCGTTGGACGTGTGGGATTATTAAATTGAAAAATGCCAATAGTCAAGCTTTAATGCAAACATAAAGCGTATGGACCTATGATATTGCACATTTTTGGATTTCTTTTCGTAGATGAACTTATTTCATCTTAATCTTTGTAAAGCACCATGTCCCCAATATAAACAACATAATGAGCCCATAGAACCAAACACTTACGAACGTAAACAACATTTGAGCTCATACAACCAAATTTTCATCGATAGTTTTAATTCATCTTATCTATGCAAAAAACCTTAACCACTTAATATTTGAACCCATTCAACTAACGTGGCTCCACTTGTTTCACCAAACATAATCAGACATTTGAAATAGTAACAGAACAAATTTGGGAGCAAGTGAAATAACCCCTGTGATGTGATGCACGACTCTATTTTTTAATACATCCAACATTTTGCCATTACATTACATAAAAGTACATTTTGGAGGACTGCAATTCTTCCCTGAGATTACACACATCATGAATACAGTAGAGGGAATTTACTTTACATTTGGTATTGATGGCTTGATAAAATGGTCACGCTGTTTATAAATCATGAATCAAAAGCTTTCTTGAGTAGAACATTCTCCCGATCTTGAGTAGAACATTTTCCCGACTTTGGATTTTCTAACCAAATATGCCTTGGCTCTTTCTTGAACTTTTTTGCACTTGGTAAGGGCATGTTTACTGTATTTCACCCCCAAATTATATGGTCTACAAAGAAACTGCAAAACAACTACAACGAATGTTTAGATTCATGTTGGTACAATATGAACGGGCAATAGGAAAATATGTTGTCCATACAAACATTATTATACATGATTGAACAGGCGAATGGAATGTAGGTCTTAATCTTCTAGAATAGCCGAACCTAAAATCCATATTCAAAACATACACAAATGTGGATTTCGATGGCGAATGGATAGGAAGCAGTAGCAGCGCAATAGGGAATGGGTAGATCCGGGACATTGTGTTAGATGAGCTGGGGCAGAGACTTTATTCTCACGAAGAGCACTGAGGACCTCCATAGACATCAACCGTAATAACTCATCGCCATTAGACTTAGCCTATGATGGGTTCATCTGGAAATTAGATTTGGTCAACATAAAACAAATAGAACTTATAATGCGCTTCACATTAGTAAACTGGCTTAAGGATGAGCAATATCAATTTGCCTAGTGCTGAACAGTTTAATGTGCTTAGTGCTGAATAGTTTAATGTGCCTAGTCATCCTCGATTCACAAAAAAAGGCTGCAGAAATCTAAGCCCATGCATGCTGCTCTTGCTGCCAAATTAGAAGTCACAAAAATTTAAACAATAGGATAACTTGCACATACTCATATGTTGCGTATAGTTATAGCTATAAAATGTAGAATATACTGAGCAATAATGAAAGTAACTATATATAACTGTCAGGGACAAACGTAGCTGGCTACACATGATAAGCACAGCCCAGTGCCGTGGCTTTCTAAGTGCTTGAAGGCCGAATACAAATTCATGTAATAGAGAACTCAAATCATTAATCTGATGGATAAGGTGTTCTGTACAACCAAGTCTTATGCCCAAATGTGCTGCTACATAAGGTGTTGTAAGAGAGCTATATTGGTTCTGTGTCACCAATGTCTTGCATTACCTGGGCAGAGAGTTTATTCTTGGACTGGCAAAGTCAACAAAATTCATAATTGTAGGTATGCAGACATAGAGCACAGAAAATCCATGAAAAAATGCTAAGTCCCTAGTAAAAATGGAGTATGGACATTTTTGAAGCAACCAAGTAGGATCTGATCTGTTCACTGTTTCTAAGTCTCCAGTCATTGACCCTTTTTTATGAGCTCGTGAAGGGTAATTTTAAAGTGCATGAATAGCATTTCATATGCTCTTGAAGGATAGATGCAACATATAATAGAGAATTGGTCATTGATCTAATGGATAAGACATGAACTTGAAAAGATAGTCTTGGAAAGGGACTCACCTGTGGAAGTTATGAGTAGCCACACCGCTTGCGCAACTGTGTGTTCTTTATCAGGAAGTTGTTTGGATTTGTGTAAATGGTGAGTTCACGGTTTCAAGCTTGCTGGATTGCTATCTTGCATGCATAGAGGAGCCAATAGTAAGTGCTCTCAAAAAATAACAATGGATTTGGATTCCATATATAGAACTGTAATATGACAACTCAGAATCCTACGGTTGATAATCTTATACACAAAACGGAATCATGTTGTGTGACAGCAAAAAGGACAGAAGAATGTACACTTGGGATCACCATAAAACATGGTTGTACATAGCTCCTGCATGCATGGAGGAGCCAATGAAGCAACCAAGTAGGATCTGATCTGTTCACTGTTCCTAAGTCTCCAGTCATTGACCTTTTTTTATGAGCTCGTGAAGGGTAACTCTAAAGTGCATGAATAGCATTTCATATGCTCTTGAAGGATAGATGCAACATATAATAGGGTAAAAGCATGTTAGGGTGTCCCTTAAAAAGTATTATTTAGTGACCAAAAAAGTACCTAAAAAGGTACCCAGGACTGGGTACTGGGTACCCGTGTAATATCTCAATAAAAGTTACATTTTAGAACTTTTATATATATTTTGGTCTCCGGTAGCATTATCTTTATCTTAACTTTGAATATTAATGCGTCCTTGACTTTTATTTTGGACCTTTGTACTAGTTTTAATGAAAATAAAAATGAGAAAGTACCCAGTTCTGAAGTACCTAGTGTATGTACTTTTGCAGGTTCCAAAAGTGGTACACCCTAACATGCTTTTACCCAATAGAGAATTGATCATTGATCTAATGGATAAGACATGAACTTGAAAAGATAGTCTTGGAAAGGCACTCACCTGTGGAAGTTATGAGTAGCCACACCTCTTGCGCAACTGTGTGTTCTTTATCAGGAAGTTGTTTGGATTTGTGTAAATGGTGAGTTCACGGTTTCAAGCTTGCTGGATTGCTATCCTGCATGCATGGAGGAGCCAATAGTAAGTGCTCTCAAGAAATAACAATGGATTTGGATTCCATATATAGAACTGTAATATGACAACTCAAAATCCCACGATTGATAATCTTATACACAAAAGCGAAATCATGTTGTGTCCACAGCAAAAAGAGATCCAAATCATAAAATCACATGCCCCATCCTAAATCTGTTCTTCTAGAGTTAGAAAACCACGGCATTGTTTTTAAAAAGGACGGAAGAATGTATTCTCACTTGGTATCACCATAAAACTTGGTTGTACATAGCTCCTACATGCATGGAGGAGCCAATAATAAGCGCTCTCAAGAAATAACAATGGATTTGGATTCCATATATAGAGCGTAATATGACAACTCGGAATCCCTACGGTTGATAATCTTATACACAAAAGCGAAACCATGTTGTGTGGATGACAAAAAGAGATCCAAATCATAAAATCATGTGGCCCATCCTAAATCTGTTCTTCTAGAGCTAGAAACCCTGGCATTGTTTTAAAAAAGGACAGAAGAATGTACACTTGGGATCACCATAAAACACCAAAACCTTGGGGATGATCACTTACCACTGCAGACTCAAATGAAGATAGAAGTTTTGAAATGTAGATTGGCCAAAACTTGCAAGGAAATATTCTTCGTGGCCTGCTTTGCATGCCGAGATTGGGCCAAAATCCACCTGCATAAACTTGCTCCTGTACCTTTGCTTCCATGTCTACATCTGTGCAAGCATCACCTGCGTCCTTAAAGCACGTCCCCATTTCTCTTTTGACCCTTCTTAGATCTTTTGTTCCTGCACAGACCGTAGAATGCTTGGCAAAGGAGCAAAGAAATTAAAGCATTAACCTTGACGAAGTCATAAATCTGCTGTAGAGAATCGCTTCGGGATAAACAATAAACAAATAATATCTACCTTGGCCAAGTTGCGCTTAATCGGTCGAGCATATACGGCTGGCGATTCCGTCCTTGTAGGCGAGGGAAGCAGTCTGTGCCAGGAAAGCGGGTGTCTTCCATGCTCGCTCTTCACAAAAAATTTCCAAAAACAGATCATCGCAGGGAAAAACTCTTCCAGAAATCATACCAATCTAAAATATTCGATTTTTGGATAATCAGAAAACATCTCCGGGCGTTAAAAAATTCCAGAACCTTAGGCAAAGCAACCTGGAAAAAAATCCAAAAACTTTTCGGAACGCCGGAAAAACCAAACTTAAACAATAGGATTACATGCATCCTACAATTAAGACATAATTATAAAAAAAGAGAAATAGACATTTTTTTCGACTTGCCTGCCCTCAATCCGACCCCTTTATCGCTCCGTCCTTGGAATTCCCCTAGTTGCCTTGAAACACACTTGTGTGCCCTGCACCACTCTGCCACGATAGCTTTTGATCCGCCTTTGTCCCCTTTTTTCATTCCCCCAGGAACTTTTTCTGGCCACGTCACTTTTGAGTGTGCAGCTATACATTTTTGCACCCCAAATCGAATTCTAAACCTCATTTTCCATAGGAGCGCATCCTTCCTTCTTATGCACTTTTAATTCGCCCCTTAACCTTGCGAACTCCAATCAACAATGACCGCCTGTGTACCCCTCTACCCAAACCCCCACTTGGATGGAGACACCCCTCAAGCCCACGACCCAAGCCCGGACCGGGCCCGGTCGGCCGCGGCGTCGGACCCGTCTTGGCGTGTCCCCCACCATTATTAATTTGAGCACCCGTTATCGATAGCCAGCGGCGTGTAGCGGCCGGGCCTTGGGCGCCCGGTCCGGTCCGGCGGGCAAGTGCACATTGGCGGCGTGGAAGCCATCTCGGCCACGCCATCAAGACCCGTGCTGATGTGTCGGCCCCTCCCCTACCCCGGTTATTGGCCAAGTACCCCGTTATCACCCAAAGGCGGTCGTGGCGGGCCTGAGAGCCACCACGGGTGCATTGCGATGTGGAACCATCTCGGTAGATTCAAAACAAGCGAGAAACGGTGGGCCGGGAAGGAACAATCCAAGGCAAAAGTGATGTGCCGGAAGTAATATTTTTATTCTTTGAAGAGGGCCATACAGCTTTAAATCTAATTTGTAAGGTCTCCCAACTACTGAAGCGGTCAATCTCGATTCCGAGCTCTTCCCAATCCCGAGCTCTTTGGCGAAACAATCGAAAAATCGAAAAACACAGTAAAGCGTCTTGGCAAACGATGAGATCGCCATCGCCGAAGCTCGAGACTCGTTACGTCATGTAGGGGAAAAAAAAAAGGAAATAAGAAAAAGTAACGAACGGAAAAAATAATACATTTGCCACGTCAACAAAACTTCACTTAACTAGGGCTTATGCCTTAACCTGGCGATTTGAGGGGTTTCCGGCCGTAAACCCCTCAAAATACAGGTTATCGAATACGAAACCTTTTAATTTTGAAATTTTGTCAAAAATGTTGAAATAGCAAAGCGACACTTGTTTTTGTATAAGGAAATGTTCACTTATACGACATTCCTGAAAACCATGCTAGGAATGTCACATATGTCAACATTCTCTTTAACATGTAAACAACCTACAAAATACTAAAATACTACGTGTGCCAATTTTTCTTTATTTTTAGCAGGGTTGCCTAACCCGAGCTGCCCACTTTCTTGCGATTCTAGCTATGCCACGTGTCTTGTCACGCCAGCTCAAAACATGTTGAGCCGTCCGATTCTGTAATTTCCAATCCTAGGGCCAGGAAAACTAGAAAACCCAAGTAATTCGACCCTGAAGCTCAAGCCACTATTGATGTGAGACCATTGCTTCGTCTTGTTCTTCCTTCGTGGCCATGGCCTTCTATACCTGGCTTGTTTGCGACTTCATCTTCGCTCTATTCTCCGCATTCTCTGTTTCCTTCTATTTTTTGAGCTTCTGGAAATTCTCCTCACTCCGGCATCCATTCGGGTAATTGATCCAGCCATATTTATATTTAATTGACCATTCTCGGCAAAGACAACTACTTTGGCCTGGAGAATTTTGTGATTGTCACCATAGCCTTGCACTAGTAGGTAATTTGTGGTACATGGATTCGATTGTAAACGGATCTGGATTTTGTAGCAAGCGCAAAACTCCTGTGGAAGGTCCTGATTGTCAGAGGTGCCATAGCTGGGCTTATTCCAGTTTCCAAATGATGGCATGCTTGGCAGAGTGCTTACCTCTGCAAAATTATGCAGTTGCAGGGAATGGCTATATCTAGAGATCTTGCTTACCGGTTGATGTATCATGTATGAGTGGCACAAATGAACAAGATTTTGGATGGGCAGTCTGTAATTGCACATGATGGACTAGATTCTATTGCTGCATTGACTGATCACTTGGTACGTGTTTTTTTTCCTTCTCTATAAACTTAGTTGAAGCAGACAAAGCATTTTCTAGGATTACCAAACCAAGTTTGTATACATGGAGTGCAAGCCATGCTAAATCTGGCAAAGGTGAGATGGCACTTCAGCTGTATAACACAATGGAATATGAGAGCATCAATTCAGAGAAACATACATATTCAAGCATTTAAAGGCATGTAGCATTGTGGGAGCTATTGAGCACGGTAGACAAATCCATGACCATCTCACTAAAAAGGGACTTTTGTCTGATATTGTTGTAATGGGCACAACTCTGGTTCATATTTACAGGACATGTCTAGCATGACAAAGCCACACTTGCTATTGAATGCTTTGACATCATGATTCAGAAAGGGATAAAACCTAACGAGTTTATTTTTGCAGTCATTTGATATATGTGAATCCTCTACATTCTGGCGTCTTTTTGGGGGCCCTGCTTGTGGAGCCATTTTTTGTTGCAGCGGCATTGCTTCATGCTAACTCGATTGTTTCTGGCCACTTTTTAACAGGAATCTTGGTGGCTGCAATAGGCATTGGAAAAGTCTAGAGGTGAGATGTGAATTTAACTAATAATTGCCTTTGTCATATTTTTGCATTATACATAGTCAATTTTCTGTGCTAAATGCTTTTTGGTTGCCTAGAACTGTCAATCTAAGATCTGACTTACGCATTTCTTAGGGCCCGAATGCATTATGGACATCCAGATGTCTTTGATAGAGTGTTCCACCCTAACACGAGGCGACATTGGTAAAGCTTCTCGTATAATAAATATAAGTGAAGATATCTATGCAGTTGCTATCCACAATCCTTGCTTACAACATATATCATATTATGTTTGCTCATGGTTGCAGAATTTTATACTTACTTGTATAATTGCATTTGAAGAGAGTTAATTTAACATAGGACTGCCGAGATATATTCTCGTGATGCATGTGCAGCTTTTCTTATTATCAATAGGACTTCCCTGGACGCTGCCTGGACGCTGAAGATGGCGCCGGACGGTTTTTGGTGTAACTCCCTCACCGGGTGTCAGATTGGAGCGATTCTTGATTCGTTGGAAAGCTGTCTCAGTGAGCTTTCCATTGGTGTGTGGCATTAAATATTTCAGTACCTCTAGCTATGCAGGATTGCAGCACTTCCGTTTCGGTCCCCATGTCAAACCCTGGTGTGTTTCCTTCATGTGCTTTACCTGACAGCATGCATGCGTTGAAGAAAAGAGCCCGCAATTTGGATACCTCGTCCCCATCGGAGCAGGTATCACAAGCTGAGGCAATCAGGGTTGTACAGGAACAGGCCGGTTCCCTCCAGGCTAAGCTGGCAAACTTGGAGGCATCACGGGACCATCTGCCAGGGGCTGCGCTCAAGAAGCAGCTTCTCCAACAGAAGGAGCGAATTTCCTTTGTGGAAGTTCGGCTCGAAGATTATGATTGCAGGGGAGCCCAAAAGGCTAATGACTAGATAAGAGGGGAGATACAAGCAACAACGCAGCTAGTCACGGAGATGGGGCACCGCTTGGATAAGGTCCACCAGCAGTGGATGGAAGACATGGCACAAGCACGGGCTGACATGAAGGGGTTGTTGCAGCAGATTGCACAAGTCACAAGCATGGTTGGTTGGATAGATGCTAAGGAAAAGGATGTGGAAGCAGTACGGGGGAGGCTCCAATTCCTTGATGAAGCAAAGGCAGACAGGCAGGAGATTTCAGGAAGATGCTCACATATAGAGAACCTGGCCCACTTACAGCAAGAGATGCAGGACCTCCGAAGGGAAGTACAACGAGTTCGGAGTGCACCACAGACGTCTGCACCAGCACCCCCCATGCCAGAGGCCGAGGTGGCTCAGGGAATCAGGCGGGTACTTCGTGAGGAGCAAGACATCCAGGCACGCCGCCTCAACCTTATTGTGCGGGGATTGCCGGAGGAGCAAGGCGAGGATTTGCCAGGTAAGCTTACCACCCTGGTACTTGCAAAGCTCCAATTACAATATTTGGTTATCAAGAGTCCAATCAGGGTCGGAGGACCGAACATGAGACCTCGGCTAGTTAAGTTTGCAGTCTTGGATTGGGAGGCAAAATCTTTGTTGTTGCACCGCACCAGACGCTTGAAAGGTACGTCCATATACCTGGATCTGGATCTCACGCACGCGCAACAACCCGGAAAGAAGCCAAGAATTGGTCAAGATAAGAGAGATTCGACAAAATTTGGAGGGGCTGCTGGTTTGGTTAATGGCAAGATGAAGGTATATCGCCTCCTCGTCGGAGACGATTGCGGCAAAGACTTACCTAACAGTGTGTCGCAGGGGCAGAGCGGTCCAGGGGCATCAGGCCAGGCAGGCCAGGGAGAGGGCGGATTGAGGCCTTCCACAACTGCAGCACATCCATCAGGGTCCCGTGAGCAGGCTGCCCGAGTTATTCCAACCACAACAGCGTCCTCGGGCACTTTCGGATGGGTCCACGGCCCGCAAAGATAGGGAAAGTGTCTTCGCATTGTTTCCTCGAATTGTAGGGGCTTCCCGTGGCAGAAGGGCAGTGGCTTGAATGGGATAGCGACAGACATGGACATCGTCTTCTTGCAGGAGACATGGGAATATGAAGGGCATCGATTGCCAGACATTCAAGGATATCAGCATTTCTCACTTGCTAATGGCGCCATGGCGGACAGCGGCATGCGGTGGAGTAGCTTGCTACTTTAGGGGGCCTTAGCATGCAAGATCACACCGGAAGTCCGATGCATTTAACCGCTACATGTGGGTAACGATATTAGAGTCCGGTCATGTCCCATTGTTTCTTGCTAGCTGCTACATTCCCCATGCGGGCTCTAAGTTCTACCGGGTACATGACGCAGACCACCGGATGTCGGATGTCATTATAGGGAAGCGTATGATGACATAGACCGCTATAGGCAACGAGGGGACGAGTGCTTTTGCTAAGAGATTTTAATGCTCGTCGGGCGCAGATTGCGATCGGTGACTTTCAAAGCGACGCTTAATGCTGATCCGCTTTGGCTTGAGGCGGCCGCTATTAAGATACACGGCACTCCCGGGATATGGTGGCTAGACCATTTGGCGGCCGGCTGGTCCTCTGCCGGAGTTTTGACATGGTAATTTGTAATGGTATGCGGCGATGGCCACACTTTCGGGGGTGTTACTTGCGGGAGTGATAGGCGAGGATGGGGAGCTAGTGTGTTGGATTACCTTCTCACTCCGGTAGCAGCACTTGACATGGTTACACACTTCTCCATTGGCACAAGCACAGGGGATGAGGAGGCTTTATCAGATCACTACCCACTTTATGTCACGCTGAATTGGGAGCACTCAATAGTGGAGACAACGTAAAGGGGGCGTGGAGGATTACCATACATCCCACGCTATCAGAAGCAGGGACAATATGAATCTCTGTTAGTGCGGGAGTTACAGGGGTTTGATAGCTTCTACACCTTTACCAAGACAAGTGTGCATGGGCTGGTGTATTTTGCTGCATTTCTTTGGTGCTTCCTTTGCAGTGAAGGGCCCTCCAAGGAGGGACACCGCGCATTTTCCTGAGAACCCATGGTTTGATGCGGATTGCAAGGCTCTAAAGAGCCAGTTGCGCTTGGTCATAGATCCACAATTGCGGCCACAGGTCCTGCAAGACTATAAGCTCTTCCTAAAAGCCAAGAAGGGCGGATACATGGCGAAACTTCGGGGGCCTTTGTTTGACATGCTCATGGCGAGCCAAAAGCTTTTTGGCGAAGGTGTTATACCGAAGTGCGGTGGTGGTAATGTAAGTGTGGAGCAATGGATGCACCTGGGGAGTTATATGACCCCCGGGAGCTAATGCGTGGTCCCGGATCAGGTAGGAGAGATGCTGCGGCTCACGCAGGAGGATGTCCAGCGAGGGTCTCGGGCATGGCGAATGGCAAGGCAAAGGATTTCTACAGGTTTTGCTGAGTCGAAGCTGTTGAAATGGGGTGGCGCATGATGTGGTAGGGGCCACAGCGGTGATCATTAACGGGCTCGAGGGAGGGGCTCCCCGAGAGTGGATGGTTAGTAAGGTTGTTCCTGTTCATAAAAGCTGGTATCTGGATGGCCGCCAATGCTGGGATGATTATGGTAAGCTTCGGTGTTTGCAAAGCTCGGCGGGGTGGTGGAGAAACGCACTAAGTGGGCGAGGGAGGCAGGGGGTGCAATTGGCGAGCGGGCTTTAGCCCGGCTCACTCCCGCGGCCGACCATATCTTCACTTTGAGAGTGTTGATGGAGGCAAAGCCGGGAAATGCGGCAGGACTTGTATTGCCGCTTTGTAGATTTTAAAGGCGCATATGATACGATCCCCGAGACATCTTTGTGGCGAGGTTGCGAAATTGCGAGTTCCACGGGGTTGCGAGAATGTGGTGCACCAACTTTATGATGGGATTTATGTTGCCTTTGCCTTATGAACATAGGCGGGTAGCTAGCACTATGGGAGTTAAGCGAGGCTGTCCGATTTGTCTCCAACAGCTCTTTGGGTTGTACATTGATAGCTTGGAGGCGTGGATGCGGCACCATGGGGAGCGGGGTGCAATTATCGATCACGACCTCTGTGAGCGGTTACTATATCGCGGATGATGTAGGTTTGCTAGCCCACATGGCGGCGGTATGCGGCGGCATTTGGATGCCCTCGATTGGGTTCCAGGTAGAACGCGGGAATGACAGTGAGCTTGCACAAAGCTAAGCTTCTCGCGATCTCGTCCTCGCAACACCCTATCCGGAGTTATATTACGGGGGGCGGGGAAGTGGAGATGGTGCGGAGCTTCAAGTAACTACTAACATCTTCGTGGGATGAGTGTGTGGAGAGGAGAGCCCGGTCTGTTTGGAAGGCTCTATATCTGATTGCAAAATCGTGTTGCGGATAGATCTGTATTTGGCGAGGAAGCACACCTGTTTAGGGCTTTGGTCGAGCAGTCTTTGCTATATGGGGTGGAGGTTTGGGGCCCAGCCAGTTAGCAAAACACGTGGGATAGGTTGGAAAGGGTGCAGAAAGCTTTCTTGACATATAGCTTGGGAGTGAAGGACACCGCATCAGTGTGTCGATTTTGTTGTATGAGATGGGGTTCGCCTTTACGGCGATACGCTATCTTGAGCATCTTACTTGCTTCCATAAGGTGGATGGGATGGATGAGCATAAACACCTCCAAGCGATGTTGATAGGAAAGGCCCCGGTTGAAGAGGGTATGGCGGGAACAATTGTAAGGGATGGTTTATGGGTGGTGTATGGATTACCAGCGGATGGTGGCACCGGCGGTCGATCTTGAGAATGGGCAATTGGATGCGGGCTATCTTTGCCACTACGTGGGATGCCTCTACTCTTGCAAAGCCCAAGGCGAGCACTATCACGCGCCAGATTAATCCGGCCCTTGAGCATGGACCCCATCGATACTTGAAAGCACACATCTCGGTGAAGAAGCGGAGAGCTATTGCTGCCATAGGGCCGGGTTCCCATTACCTCATAATTGAAACAGTCATTTGGGGGTGAATGGCGGGCACGGGATCCCGGGGAGGAGAGGATATGTCGGTGTTGTGAGATGCATCGTGATAGAGGATGAGCACCATGCCCTCGGCCGGTGCCCAAAGATATGCCCATGTCCGGCGGTACACAATCGATCTTAGATGCTTTCGACACACCGCTACATCGATTACTCGCATCACCTATGGTAGCGCGACTGGGAGCTTACATCCTGCAGATTTCGGCCGCCAGACTTGCTCTTCGGGGGCATGGTATTTGAGAGCCTACTATTAGGGTTTTTCCTCCCAAGTGGAGGTTTTTTCATCCCGGTAGTAGGAATCTACTGTACAGTTACATTGTTTGTTTTTGGTGTTGGGGTTTTTGGCTTTTTGCCTCTTCTCTGCATGTACCGTCTCATAGGCCTCTGGCCTCCGTGGACGTTAAAATAAACTTCCTTCCTTCCTTCCTTCCTTAATGTCAAATTTACTTATATGATTGTGAATCATCTGACCTAGCAAATAAAAGAGAGTCTTTCTTTTTCTCATTGTATGATACTTGGTTGTACCATGAATTGAATTGAAATCATGAATCTAGTCTGGAATGGAAATGCAATATGAATGCAGGCCCCAGTGACATTTGATACAAATGGAAAGCAACATTTGTAGATTAATATGTTATACACACCCTAGGGTGGATGCATGGACATAAAGCAATATATGACTAATTCTTGCTGCATGGATTAGGCTACATATGGCGTTGGTGATTATGGCTGCAGTTTGCTGCTGGTTACTGTAAGTTTCTCTTCTGTTATATTATGTGCTCTTTCCAAATGCAGATGTGCACTCATATTTACACTTAAATGGATGCAGTTGGGCAATCGTATACATGGCACAAATGAAACCGCTTATACTGCCTATCCTGAAAGGAGAAGGTGAATGATTCATGTTTCTCTTTGCAAATGTGATCAATATACTATGTAAGCAAATATTCAGTTACTGAATGAATCATTGCATACAGAAAAAATTGGAATCGTGACTTGGCTGATTTATCCTATATGAGTTTTGTAATATATTCCTCTTGCCAAATTGTATAGATCCTGACCGCTGTAATACTACCGTCTTATGTAAGGATGAAACTGGACATCGCTTTCTCATCTGGCAGAAGGATGTAAAGGCAAGCTTTTGCATGGTGGTTTACAGAATCCACCAAATATCATTCAAATATAAAGTGCTGGCTGCATGTTACTAAAATCTAGAAAATACCGTGGTAGTTTTGCCAGCACTATAATCTAATACAAAAAATCGGTATTGCTTGCCCAAAGATCTATAGATAATGGTTTATCCAACAGTTAGGGGTAGTTTGGCATGGGTTATCTATGGTTCCTGGTTCCTTCACAGACTTCAATGACTCGACAAAAGTGGGTGCTCATCTCTCACGTTGTGAAGCATTCCTGATTGCTCTCTACTGTTTCCATATCTGGTAATTTACTCTTGGTAATTTACTGACAATAGTGATATAGGATTGGAGAAGCCCAGTTTGACATGTCTTGAACATGGAAATTGGCAGATATTTGTGTCCAAAAATGCATGCTGCATGGACATGCAAAGAGGTTCTTGATAGAACTTTTATCTCCAATATGTCTATCGCAGCTCCTTTTTCTTCCAGTTGTAAGTTTTCGCATACTATTTGCGGTAATATTACAGGGTTGAGATGACACCCATGACACTTCGAGGCATGGGCATCAAAAGACTCCTGCTGTAGGGTGGATCATTTTTTGTTATGTTGTAACCTATGTGGAACTCTCTTCTGTTTAGGAAAGATGCTTTAGCGAAGCTTTTTGATTTGAATCTAACCAAATTTGTTTGAGTCTTTTGTGAAGTTGGGAGTGTAAGGAGGATTTGAATATGTATGTAGATTGCAGATGCTGACAGGAATGACAGGAATTGGCAGGCATCGCTTTTGAGAGATGGTCACCATCCCTTTTGAGAGATGGGCTTTCAGAGCTTGTTTGGGGCTAATGAAGCTCGGGGCTAATGAAGCTCTCAAAACTAATAAACTAAATAACTAACTAGAGAAAATTCCAAATATACCTCCGTCCATTTATGTATGTTAAATATACCCCAATTGAAGTTGTCCTAATGTAGTTGAGCGATCTAATTTTTAAGCAATCAAATTTAGAAAGATCATCCACTCCTACTTTCAAATCCATCTTGGCGCAAACAATCTACCAGGATAATAAATAAATAGGACAAAGGAGGTGCATCAAAAAGATAAGTCGTACAAAATGTAGATTGTGGCATGTTATTAAATTAAATGTTCAACTATGCCATTGTAAAATAACGCAAAGTATAATCAAAGATGATGTTGTAGAGGAATCTTTCTTGTTGCAGGGGCTGCTGTAACTACTGCAACAGCAGCAACAGGTGGACAAGTACTAGGCAAAGGCACTGCAGCAACAGCAAGTTGACAAGTACTAGGCAAAGGCAGCGAATGCACTACTATCTCATCCTCCCTAGCAACCGAATGTACCACAATCTCCTCTTCCCTAGGGCTTGGAAACTGTGAAAGATCAAGGGAAAAACTGGGAGTAGCAACACAAGATTCGCTCACAATATTGCTGCCAACAGCAACATTCTCAGGCTGGCTATGCACATAATCAGAGCCACAGGTAGAGGCGATTTGTCCAATATTAGGAATATTACTAACAACATTACATGGAATCTCTGTCAATGGCAGCAATGCACCTAAAAACTAGAAAGAATTAACATAATGAAAACCAAGTAGCATTACAAATTTAAGAAAAACTTACCTCTACCTCTACCTCTACCACGACCTCTACCACGACATGCAAGATCTCCACGGCCAAGAGCGGCTACCGAGCTCCAGATTGTTGACCTTTACCAATAAGAAACTTATAAGCTCTGAGAAAAATACTTACGCCTAAAAGAATGTGCGAATGTGGTCGAAAATGAACTCCAAAATTACTGCTGCCCTAGTAGCTTTAAGAAGCTTGAAGAACTCACACGAAACCTACAAGAACCAACTGACCCTAAGAACAGATTACAAAAAGAAATTTAAGCTGGGGAAAAAGACTTACAGTAAATGAGTCTACAATGAAAAATGCACTCCAAACTCGAATATTGCTGGCCTAGAATGCTTTTGAACCTTAAGAACTTCGGATCCTTAGGGCTTAGAATGAAGAAAATGCACGGGAAGAATGCCTCAAATCAACAAGAATGCCTCAAATCAACAAGAATGCCTCGAAAGCAACAAGAATACGCCGCCATTTTGCACCATTTGCGCCATGGTGGGATCATCACTATTTGGAAGCCATATCTGCGCCAAAAATCCTTCCTGGTAGAAATCTCATACATTTCTTTCCTTGGCGCCGTGGAATGGGAAAAGGTAAGCCCATTCGGCGTGGCTACGGTGGCTACCGCCCGGCGTGTGAGAGCCTTGGATTAGCTGGCGGCGGTAGCCGGTAGCCACGCGTGGGGAATGGGCTCCCTTTTCCCATTCCACATCACGTAAATACATACAAAATGTTGAACAAGCATAGAATGTTGAGTAAATGTAAATTTAGGCAGAGGTAATGTGCAGGACGGGCCGGTTACGGGGTAAGGGCATGGCGAAGCGAAGGTCACCATGAGTCGGCCCGTGCCCCGCGTAAGGGCGTGCCCAGGCACGTTCCCCACGTAATGAACGAGAATAAGAATTTTTGATGACGTGGCAACAAAGATGAAGACACGTGGCAGTAAAATCCTGCGAAATTATATTTTTCCGTCTGAGTCGAGAACAGGGGATTTCTTCTTCGGAAATGTGACTGGCCAAAAATAATCCAACCCACTAGCCCACTTGCTGTCTCCCTTTTCTGCAGCCGTATGCAGATATTCAAGGATATCCCTTTTCTGTAGCCCACTTAGTGAGGAAACAAATACTGTATGTTTTGTGGGTTTATGTTTTATGCAGATGGGCCAGCTTGGTGGTGAGGAAACAAATACTGTATGTTTTGTGGGTTTGGGTTCTCTGGGGACGCATCGTTATGAGCTTGTCAAGGATATTGGGTCTGGAAATTTTGGTGTTGCAAGCCTGATGCGGATTCTAAAGTCTGTGACTTGTGCTACTTTGGGTCTTTTTTGGTAGTCGGTTTGGTTTCTTCGGTTACAGGTTATGGATGTGCCGGGGATGCACGATACGGATCGATATGAGCTTGTCAAGGATATTGGTTCGGGAAATTTTGGTATTGCCAGACTGATGCGGGACAAGAACACTAAAGAGCTTGTAGCAGTCAAGTATATAGAACGGGGCGAAAAGGTATGTTGAGCTCATCAAATTGCTGTATCAATCAACACAGTCAAAATGATAATGATTTTGGGATTTTATTTGGATGCTACAGATTGACGAAAATGTGCAAAGGGAGATCATTAACCATCGCTCACTACGGCATCGTAATATTGTGAGATTCAAACAGGCAAGCTAAATGATTTTTTTAAAATGAATTTGCCTGTAAACACAAAACATGCAGGATATATTTACTTAGTTGAGGTTTATGCTCACTACAATTATTTGAACATGTATGGGCTGCGAATTGCTGTATCTGCTTCAGGTTATGTTGACTCCAACACACCTAGCCATAGTCATGGAATATGCAGCAGGCGGCGAGCTTTTTGAACGGATTTGTAATGCGGGTCGTTTCAGTGAAGATGAGGTTTGTCCTGCATTCCTTATAGAAGATTGCTGTGCTTAATGGTGTATGTATCTTAGGTTGTCTTCATGTGTCAATTGTCTGTTTTCCATGAGTGCCTCCAAGGGCTTCCAATGGACTTCCATTCAGCAGGCAAGATATCCTTTCAACAACTGATACCTATACTTTTGTAGCAGGCAAGATATTTCTTTCAACAGTTGATATCTGGGGTCAGCTATTGCCACTCAAAAGTATCGCATTCGCCCTTCATTTCTATGCAGCTGTGAATGTCTTTCATTCAACATGGCCTCAATGGAGAATGCTTATATTTGCACTCATCCTGCAGGAGGTTTGTCATCGGGATTTGAAGTTGGAAAATGTATTGCTAGATGAAAGCCCTGCTCCCCGGTTAAAAATTTGTGACTTTGGCTATTCAAAGGTAAGCAGCTTCCTACTTTGCATGTATAATATTTGATGGGCGCTGTTCATAATGTGTATCTATGCAGTCTTCTATACTGCATTCTCAGCCAAAATCAGCAGTTGGCACACCAGCATACATAGCACCAGAAGTGTTGTCTAAAAAAAACTATGATGGTAAGGTATGTGTGAATCCTCTGGGTATTCTCATTCCAAGAAGTTACTTTTTTCTGTCAATACAGATGACCAGTTCTACAGATTGCAGATGTCTGGTCTTGTGGCGTCACTCTCTATGTCATGCTTGTAGGAGCTTACCCATTTGAAGATCCAAAAGACCCAAAGAATTTTAGTAAAACTATTTCAGTAGGGAAAGCATTATTGTCAACTTTGATTAATCAGTATACATTTTTCTGAATTTAATATCAATATTCTCGCAATGCAGAGGATATTGAATGTGCAATATGCTGTTCCAGACAATATACAGATATCTGCTGAAGGACAGCATCTTCTTTCACACATTTTTGTTGCAAATACAGCGAAAGTAAGCATTTGCTTTTGCAGCATACTCTTTGTAAGCCAACTGGTGAATCTGCTCTTTATTCGCAGCGATTCACCATTCAAGATATTATGAACCATGAATGGTTTTTGAAGAACTTGCCGGCTGATCTCATGGAAGGTGCTGATATGGGTAATGAGCTTGATGATCCCAACCATCCACCCCAGAACTTAGAGGAGATAATGGGCATTATTCAAGAAGCTAGGGTATCTCCTGGACTTGGCCATCATGTTGGTGATGCTGTTCTGGATTTAGATGATATGGATCTAGAAAACTATGAAGAGGTTGATGCTGACAGCAGTGGAGAATTTGTTTTTGCCTTATGATAGAACTATGGAAGACTTGGGATCTATTTCATTCAGAAGGTCTATTTCATTCAGAAGGTAGGACTTTTCCAGATCACAGCTAGACTTTTAGAAGCTGGGAGCCTCATTTGTACAGGTATATTGAAGCTATGGCTTTTTTAGTGAACGCAGCACTAGGTGCTAGATAAGCGCGTCTAGCGAGCGTCCCTGCTTATGGAGGACACTTAAAAGAGCCAAACTACCAACATGATTGGTGGACACGTAATGTCATCCGCAATGGTCAAATTGTTGGGCATGGGGCAGTCTCGGGATGGTTTGAAAATAGGGAGGTTTGGCCCCAAAAATCTGGCCATTCTTAAAAATTCCCGATCAGGCTATTTTGCAAAGAAATCCAGAAAATCGGCTTAAAAAAGTGGTGTACTGACCTTTTGACCTTTTTATCAGTAACATCAAATGGAGGGCGGCATTTTTTCTAGTTGGATGTGCCACTAAATTCGAGCCCTTGTGGCCATCGCCATGTTGCGTGGCAGTCGAGGCATAGATCTGAGGGGTCTAGAGCCTTCTGATTGCGCACAAACAACCACGCCATTGATCGTGCAAGGCCGAACCGGTAGACGCTTGTCAACATAAATACAATTACCCTGGTACACCTGATACAAGCAGTCTTGGCCAAAGAAGTGAGGCTTCCATACTATAAAGGAACAAATGTCTCTTCCATCTCCCGCCTCCAATCAAAAGTCGCAGAGGCTGCCACCACCATGCGAAGCGTTGCCTTTGAAGCGAGCCAGTCGGAGTTGAGAGAGCTTCAGAGGAAGGCCGAGACACGAGACCAGGAGTTGTAGGAGCTCTGGTGAGAGCGCTTCAGAGGAAGGCCGAGACACGAGACAAGGAGTTGCAGGAGCTCCGGGCAACCATCGCCCAGCAAGGCAAGGGCCTTCATGCGAAAGCCCATGAACAATTGTGGCAATGCACATATGAATTGGCAAGGCAACAGTAATTCCAAAGAAGAGCTCGGAGCCCCGACTAGCGAAAGCAGAGGTCGGGGCTGACAAAGACATGTCCACATACCCGACTGACTGCAAGGCGCCAGCAGGCGACCCACCCATTTGCATCACCGCTTTGACCCCCATGCCACCACCACCCTACCACAGGCCATAACCCACGCCCCCACATCGCAGAAATACAGATATGCGCGGCGGCAGCCAAAGACGAAAGCCCGTAATTCAGTTCCGGAGTTCCAGAGGCAGCGGGAGCCACAATGTGGTGGTGCGCGACTTGACAGAGGAGCAGGAGAGCACCTCATCAATCGACTCCGGACGCAGAGAATCCGGCCCAAATGACATTTCACGCGTACACATTGTTAGGCGACATCGCCATGGAGTGCCATGGCCCGCCCCGGTGTACACCTTCACGGTCGAGACACGCATAAAGCGGCGACCATCCCGGCCAAAGGCGGGAGCGGTTGAAGGAGGCTGCCACAGATGTGGATCGGGATCGACAAAAGACAACGGGGAGGACCATGAGGCATAAGTTGGAGAAAGTCAAGAGTGTCCACAAACAGGGAGGGGTAGCAAGGCTGGTCCGGGAAAGGATGCAGATCTTCAGGCCACCAAATGTGGATGCAGACACCCCAAACCCTCGAGGCCCTTCTGCGGTGACACCATTTGCACCTCTTACTACAATGGCCTCACCTGCCACTGCCAACATGCCGCCTCCACCTCTATCACCACCCCTTGCGCTGCCACTGCCAAACCTACTGCCGTAGCTCCTGCCAGCGAATAGAGATTGTGCATGCGCATGGTCTCTTGGAATTGTCAGGCTTCCCATGGCAAAAGGGAGGCAGTCTCAACTCGGTTGCCGCTGATATAGACCTCATCTTCCTCATGGAAACATGGGAGCATGCTAGACATAGACTACCGGACTTGCCAGGATACTATCGCTACTCCATCTTCAATGAATGCACAGGAAAGTGGGGGCACGGATGGGTCGCTTGCTATTACTGGACGGCCATGGCACAATCAGTTTCCCTGTGCAAGACAGACAAACATAACAGGTACCTGTGGGTGCGCGTGCAGAATGGCGGTGGTAGCCCTCTCTTTCGGGCGGCCTGCTACTTTCCACATGCCGAGAGCAACTTCTATCACAACCATCCGGATGTGGATAGGTTAGAGCCCTATGTCGATCTATACAATGACATACAACAGCACAAGCAGGAGGGTAGTGTTATGCTCGTTGGAGATTTCAATGCCCGTGACCGCATAGAAACGACCAATGAGATTTGACCCTCGGCGGGGCGATGTGTTGCCCGAGCCCAACCGAGGGAGCTTACGGGCATCGGTGACATTCGGGTCACCGGCGCAGAACAATGTCATCATGATACCCAAGCTCCACGAGGTTCTTGTCTTTGCCGCAACGTCTAGCCAATGGAAAAGCACCAGAACTTGATGGCATGTAGGCGGAGTTACTCAAGTGGGCAGGACCATCCATGGCACCAGTACTAACTGACATGTTCAACAAGGCATTGGGGGAAGGCTTTCCCCTGCAATGGACTACTAGCATGGTTGTCCCAATCTACAACGCAGGAGACCCGCACTGCCTCGCCAATTACCAAACCATCATGATCAGCTCAGTGTTTGTAAAGCTCGTCACCGGGATCCTCGAGCGGCAGTTGACAAGATGGGCAAAGGCAACAAAAGTGCGGGCGCTCGTGCAGGCAGGATTGAGGCCGAGACACTCAACTGTAGATCATATCTTCATGCTGCAGAGTCTGGTTGAGGACAGCAGGAACCGTCGAGAAGATCTATATTGGTTCTTTGTAGACTTCACACTGTGCCGCGGGAAAAGTTGTGGAATTTTTAGAAGAATATAATTTTGAAGTGGTGTATAAACCTGGTAAACATAACCTAGTTGTAGATGCTCTTTCCCGACACTCCTTGGTGACTTGCACGCATTGCAACGCCATTTCCACTCTCACCAATGAGTTTGGATAGACTATTGTCCAAACACTCCCCACCGATCCTGAATTTAGGGAAGTGCACGGATGGACAAGGAACGAGAAATCTTCCTCCATTTTAAGAAGGAAGGTAATATGTGCCAGAGACCTCAGGCATCCGGAAGCTCATTCTTCATGATACACATAATAGTCCAATAGCAGGACAGACTGGGTTTATGAAGACATATTTTAAGGTGTGATCCAATTATTTTTTGCCTAGTATATAAAGAAGCATATTGTCAGATATATCAAGCAGTGCCAGCTTTGCCAGCAGACAAAGGCTGAATAGTGACGTGTTCCAGGTGAATTGGAGCCTTTAGCGGTGCCCAATGCTAAGTGGGAAATCATCACCATGGACTTCATTGTTGGTCTTCCGCGGACCCTTAGGGGATATGATGCATTGACAGTGGTGGTCGACAAGCTCTCCAAGATGGCACACTTCTTGCCATGCTGCACCACTGATATGGCCTTAGATAGGGCACTGCTGTTTGCTAAAGAGATTTTTCGACTCCACGGAATGCCATGTCAAATTATTTCAGATCGCGACCCCAAGTTTGTAAGTGCGTTCTGGACAGATTTCTTTGGCACTATACAAACCAAGCTCACCATGAGTACCGCATACCACCCCTAGAAGGATGGTCAAACCGAATGCACCAACCGCATTATTGAAGATATGCTACACAACGATGCCTGGAATAAGCAATCACAATGGGCTGACTATATCCATTGGATAGATTTTGCCTATAACAGTACATGAGTCTTCTTGAATGTCTCCTTTTATGATTAATTATGGCTATCAATGCCTAACTCCAGACACATGGCATAACCCTATTTCGAAGGTCGAAGTCTCCCAGCAATTGTTCACAGATATGCAAGTTTTAGTTGAGGAAGTCCGTGGATATTTGTTAGCAGCTAGAAGCAGGCAAAAGAGTGTTGCAGATAAGCACCTCGAGCTTCCAAGTTGGAGATTCTGTGTGGTTAAAAATCAAGGTAAAGCAAGCCAAGCTCAAGGTTGAAAATTGCAAGAAACTGGTATCCCATTGGGCGGGACCATTTGAGATTACTCAGAGGGTAGGACCTCAGGCCTACAAGCTCAATCTCCCTGCTCATCTCAAAGTCCATTAGGTTTTTCATGTGAGCCTTCTGAAGAAGCATACTCCTGATCCAGAGGAAATATTGGATACACCCACATTTGTGGAAATGACGGATGAGCAATTGGAAATAGTGCCAGAGGCTCTTCTCGATTGTGCATACAAATAGACTAGAAGGACTCAAATACTCCAGTACTTGGTTAAATGGGAACACTTACCCACTGAGGATGCCACATGGGTGTTGAAGACAGATCTGGATAGGAATTACCCTGAATTTATGCAGGAATGCCAGGGACACACCATCAACGATGCTATTAATCCTGACACTAACGGTAAGCAATGAAGGCTTGACCTAGCAGGGGTCATACAAGGAACTGCTCAGGTAGATGCATTTAGGGTGGATGGGCATGTACATCATAGGACATAACATAGTCATCCTGGCGATAATAGGAACATGGCCATTCCTTATGCCGCGATGATATGCAAGACTTAGGCATGATAGGATACCCTTCTTTTTCTATTTGTTTCAAAAAAAAAAAAAAAAAGGGGGTGGTCCCTTCAACCACATTCTTTAATTATTAAATAATGTACTGATGTACCATAATTTTGCAGGCCAGTAACGTGTACCAGAGGCTTGTAGTTTTCTATGACGGCACTGAGGGGCCATCTCTGTTTTACATATGTTGTTTTGTTTACTTCTCTAGTTATTACAGGGTCCACTGAGGACCTGGTTGTATGTCCATGCTTTGTTATCATCTTAGTGTGTTGTAAATGGACTACGGTCCTAAACTTATCTGATCTATGATCTTCATGTAATTTTCATTACCTTATGCACTATCAATGTATATATTATCTTTTGACTTACTTAATTATTTTTATATTAACTCAGTAACTCCAATGCTGAGGACAACATTATTCCAAGGAGGTAGAATGTGACGTTCCATGTATTTATACGGTATATGTATAACTACCCTGACACGTCACCGGTGTATTGGAACCATTGGGAACTAACCTAAAAAGGGTTTATTGCAATTAGCTTAGCCTAGGCTAAGTAATGGTATTAATTAGTAAAATAGGCTAATGAGAGGGTGCCACTTGGCCTAATTCGATTGGCCAGAGGCAGCTTACCATTTTTGGATGGAAAATTGGGCTCCCGGCCTCAATTCTGCCCCAAATTCGAGTTTGGGAAGGATTGAGGAAGAAAGGAGCTGCTGCAGCCTGAAACCTGACCTATTCTATGGATGTTCTTCGCGATACGGGCTCCAGCCCAGATACTGGTTAGTTTTTGCCTAGTTTGTATTCTGCTAACACTTGTTTGAGTAGACGAATGATTAGAATCTATTTTATGATCTATTTGAGAAGGATGATAGATGCTTTGGATATGGTAGCTCTCTCTTTCTGTTCCTCCTGTGTTGTATGGGATTAAGGGGGTAGAGACCTAAAAGCCATTTAGATTTAGTGATGCTCCTAGCTAGAACCCCTTAAATCCCAGTAAGTGCTGCCTGTGCACAAGATCCCATCTGGTTATGGATGCTATGTTGTGATTCAACATCAAATAACGAGCATGATGGTGAAACAGAGATGGAATCCTTCCTAGTTTGACTACAGGATTCCTATAATGTGTTAGGCTTAGTCGGTCCTCGCGTTGGGGTCGGGTATAGGCCTGACACCCTCTAGGCCGCAAGATAGGTGCCTAAAGGGACGTTTTGGGCTCGATGGGTGCATCAGTGCGGCCTATAGATTTTGGAGGGTTAAAGTCGGGTACGGATGCGTGTCCACCAAGGGTGGCACGATCCTCTAGCCACCCATGGAATCATCATGTTCTGGGAGTGAATTCATTTCCTCCCTGCCTCATCGGACCGAGGAGATGTAACCTGGAGTAGTCTCATAGGGTGAATCCATGTGATTGCGTCTCCGGAAGGCTATAACCACGTCATAGCATGATTCAGCCTATTTGCAAAGTGTGCGCAGGAGGGGCGGATGGAGTGGACTACCCTTGCCATTGTTCTATGCCAGCCAACACCATTGCCATGATTCCGTCTGTTGTTATCTGGAGGCCTTGACCGTCGGTATCCACTATGCCATGAACTGCAGACTTTTCAAGTTAATTCCTTCAAGTGGATCCCTGCCCAGCAGATAGGCTTTGCCGTTTTCGAGAATAATGTGATGGCCTTCCTTATCAAGTTCAGCAGCAGACATGATATTAGACTGTAATCCGGGTGCAAACATGACATTTCTCAACTTATCCATGGAGTCTGAGCCTGGGTTAGAGCCCCAAATTGATGCTATGCATATGTTATATTATTGATAGGATATTATTCGTATTGATGATGGATGGGCCACCCTTCGAGGTGGTATATTATTTGATGTACTGTGTGCTAGGTGCTAACTTGTATTTATGCTTCCGCTATCTAGGACTCCCATAGAAGGCATGGCATGAATGACACCTCTGTGTCCTTCACCCGGGCATTTGACCATCCCAGGTGGCCCGCGGTAGATGGAGGGGAGGGCCTTTCGACGGTGATGTAGTCACCATGGAAGTGGAATTTCCCGTATTTATATGATGGGAGCATCGTATAGAGTCGGGGAGCATCGCATCCAGTCTAACTATAGTTGGTGACAATGGCATTGCATGTGTCGATACCTTGTTGAGGCATCTTGTTCTATATTTTGTTGATGTTTCTTCTTTTGTAGCCATACCGCATACTATGAACTAAAATCATGAGAATTTGCAATGACATCTTTTGAAAACCTTGAAGAGCCTCCTTAAGTGTGCTTCCTCAGCATACGCTATGGTAAGAGCATTGTATGAGGCTACATTGCATCGAGCATATTTGTTCAATAATTGAAAGGCCTCTCCCAAGCTAAGCGTATTGCCGGTCTGCTATGATCAATGGCAGTTCACGTCACCCATTCCTATTTAGCATTTGGTTAAAGATAGATAGATAGATAGAAATTTTAACGTCCGCGAAAACCCCATCGGGTTATGGGACCCAATACAAAAGAGGGGGGCATAAGCCTGAACCAAAACGGGGGACAAAGTTCCATCACAGAAACAAAAATCCCCTAACAAGAAGAAAACAATACAAAAACCGACCGAAGCCGAGCAGAAGCGACTAGACGTAACCCAACCAGGGGTTTAGAGGCCACTGATCAAGAATTAGTGCTCTACCTCTCCGATAGACTTCCCATTTTCTTTGGAGCCTTGCCTCTCGAACCTTGCATAACTCATCCCGTCGTCGAGTTAATTGAACTGGGGAGAGATCATCTTGTACCGAAAAGGGAGTGCCCTTGAGATGACTCCCATGATGTAGCACATACAACCGATCTTGAGATGCCGAGAACCGTACCAGAATATGGCGTGGTCGGTCGGGCCGATTAGCATCCACTCGTCGCGCTGTGAAAGTTCCTGGGCTTCGGATATGCATAGTATCCGTGAAAAACTGTGCAGCGGTCTCGTTGTCCGAGCAGGAGTTTGTTTCCGGGACGCCTACTAAACGTAGGTTCAAGTAGCGGTCCTGCTCAGGTTGGCCTATACCTGGGTTCTGTGTGTTATCGAATGCTCTCGCTGGTTCTTGTGGATGTGCCTGAGCTGCATCTTGCATCTGGACATTCGAATTTTCAGACGGCAGTACCTCTGGCACTGTCTCAGTCTGGACCGCAACATCTACACATACTATGTGCGTGGCTATGGCTGCTGGCTGCACCTCTGCTACTGCCTCAGTCTGTACCATGTCATCTGATCGTAATGTGTGTGCAGATCTGTCCGGTGGCGAATGAGGGCTAGTATGATATACGTATTCTTTCATCAAGAGCTCCAATATTTCGAGAATCTGCGCCCATCCATAGGGAGTTGCACGGAATTGGCGCTAACTGTAACTGCCGACCAAACCGACTGCATCCTGGAGTGAATTATAAGCAAGGAGGATTCTGGTGTGCCCAAGCTTGAGGATACTAAAGATGTACCTACTGGAACTGTGGCTCCCGTGGGACTGAGGCCACTAAGGGAAATGTGCTCTGCAGGAGGAGGGGTCGGACATGGTGTGGCCTTGGGACTGTACTCGGGTGTGGAGGGAAGGGGCAGGCATGGTGGAACCTTCCCTGCCTTCCTCGCTATTTCTTTATCTTTCCGCATGCCACCACTATTATCATGCAATGATTGGAAAATGCTGTGTATATGGTAGAACCGAAGGGGCTGGCACATAGAATAACCAAATCATTCTGCATATGCCCTTTGTGCCCTTTTATCCAATGTATTTGGCCTATAAAAGAAATACCTAAACAGGTATATGACAAGCAACAATCAACTCGAAGTTCAACAAAAATATGGGTTACAATGGACATATATAGCATATAATTTTCTTCATCTCCTTTTGATAAAAACTTTGCAAAATATTGGGCTTAATTAATATTTCGTTTTCAGTCGCATAAACAATAGACCTATAGGCAATGGCATGCAATGATCTGATGCTATTGCAAAGAGACTGCACAAAGAGAACTTGAAAATGCAACAAGCATAAACTCCATATTCATCAAACATTCGGGGCATTCTAACCAGCATCATATGGAAGCTTCTATTGACAAATTATCCACAAGCACAGTAGAAAGGCCTATTATTTGTTGATGTTTTGCAAAGCCTTGACTATCCAAAAAATACTTGCTAGTCATTTACTAAAGGAACCAATACTATATTCTATTTATAAGCGAGACCTTGTGCTCTGCAAGGCATAAACAGGAGTTACTTTGACCTTATAACCACATAGTTGCCATTAAGTCATATGATGGAGCAATAAACATATGTAAGTCTCTCGTTCTTTGGTTCTTGCTTGGATTTATTAAGCTACCAAAGTTTCTTTCAAATTAATTTGGCAAGTCGCCACAAATAAAGACTGCCCATCAAATTGCACAAATTTACCTTGAGACAGAGTATAAGATTGGTTAGGCTTCATTGCATCAGGAAAAATAAAATTTAATGCAAAAATTACATACCACGGGTGGAAAAGCCGGGGTGCACCTCTATATATGGACAGATGGCATGTGCATTCGAGGGGTCACAGAAAAACCCCTGTATACGGCTTTTTGGAGTAGAAAAACCCATACCATACGGGTTTTCGAACTAACATACATTATAACCCCTATCCATAGTTTTACGATTGGTTGTGCCAAATTATATAATGCCTTTCCGACCTTGTACCTTTTGTGAAGACATAGGTCTAGGGTTCCTGGAATATCTGGAATTCCTGGAATAGGGTAATACCTGTGCAATACCTGGAATAGCTGGAATCGATAGTGCTGAGATGAATCTGGAAATATAAGGATACGACGCTCCTTCCGTCAGATGGATCAGCTCCCCAAATCGATCATCTACGGAATCTCTCCTTCCCGCCCGTATGAGCTCCCGACCGTATACCTACGACCAAGGCAATAAAAAACCCTAACCGATGCACTCACTTGATCAATACGTGTACTCTAGGTGCACCCCCCTTGGGAAAAGCAGTCATTGGTTCTTATTTGGCTATATTGAGTTGCCATGGCAAGCCACCACCAATAAAGAATGCCCATCAAATTCCACAAATTTACCTTGTCACAGAGTATATAGCTGGCCAACAGGCAAAATGAAATTTAAATGTAACAGTTACCCACATACCTTGGGTTTCAAAAGGATCAACACGCATAGAAAATACCCATCTTCTAGAACAGAACGTGATTGAATCTTTAGTCTAATATTTCTATTGATCTTGCATGGCCCATCTAGCATGCAACATGATGCTTGCAAACGAATTATAAAATGCATCATTCATCTCAGCAGATTTTCTACAATGGTGGACAGTGGGTAGCCGCACACATGCGAACTACCCACGAAAAATAATTATATCATTTGGACCCCAAAAAAATACAATGCTAATAGATGAGTGGCTGATGTACCTGCCGAAAGCTTATCACCGGGATTAAAAAACCCCGCCCTTTCGGGTTTTCGAGGAAAAACCCTAGTGATAAGCCTTCGGCAAGGGGCTTAGACAAACGTAAGGCATAGAATCGCTCCCAAAAACCCCCGCATGGAGAAGTCGAAACAGATGCCGCTCGCCAACCTGTACCTGCACATCACCAACACAACAAACGAGAAAACATACCAGAGAATAGCATCACCCAGCGGGTGGAAAAAAAGCATCACCCAGTGGGTGGAAAAATATGATAAACAGAACTTGTACAAAATATAATAAACAAGAGAATAAGGTACTGCTGAGAGAAGAGGAAGCGCCGATGAGTCGTGGATGCAGAAACGCGCCTGAAATAGTCGAATTCCCAACCAGAACGGGCATGCGCCGCCCGCATGCATGCATGACATGCATGCTCGTCCCATTCTAGAATGGCGATCCGATGTCTTGGATCGATGCGATTAAGGTACATCAGCACCATAGATGCCGGAAAAGAAATGGTTTTAACCCAGGCAAAAAATATTACAACTTAAGCACGTCTTAAATAAGCATACAAAGGCCTTGTTCGATCTATGTATGTGGAGATAGCAGAGATACTATGGATGACATTAATATTAGTAAAACAAAGCACCCAAAGTTGCAGAAGCTGCCACATTGAATTGGGCTACTGAGAATTGGTGCAAAATAAAAGTACTTGTGGAAATTAGAATGAGAAAACAGCCAGGACAACATGATGACCTCAAAGTTACTTCACGGTGTAATTTCTCAAGCAAGAAATTTCAAAATGACCTGGATCTCCATCTTAGCACAGACAATAGAAGAGGCAGAATGCATTAATACTGAAATCAAGAGCGAATGGCATGCCAAGGCAGTAGCAAAATCTATCTTTCAGAATGTCACAAAGCCTGTGAAGATGTAAGAATCCTGACTATTTTCACTATTTATTCATGCTTGATTGTCTTCTAACACCTCATTGCATCTGAAATCAGGTACATTGAGATGGAGGACTACCTATACTTGGAATATCAGTAGTTGCGACCATAGCAAAGCACCGAAAGAAGACCCTCGCTCAGGTTCATGTCCCCTATATATTCGATCGTCCACTGCAGTTCCTCTTCCAATGGCAGCTTTACTTTCTGCCAAGCTCAAATCTTGACCTGCTATTTTTAAAAATAGATACAGAAGCCGTTTTATGTTTAACTCATTCATGATTAAGCAGTCTTGACCTAACACAATTGAAATTGCAATGTAGGAAATGCAGGCGAAGGAAAAGCTCTGTAAATTTGGCAACTTAATCTGGCAGCAATGTATCTTCTCTTTTCAGGTCAGTGAAACAATCCTTCTCCCGAGTTATAGCTTCCTTTGAGGATGTGGTTTCTATTTTCGTTTTACTATACAGAGAGAAACATAAACACTCTTAGTTCTGTATGTAAACACCAAACTTAGCATGGTGCCAACTACGCTATAAGCCCTTGAAAATGAGGGATCCTGAAGGATTTGCTGCACACAAGATGTTGGAAATTTGTAATTTAACACAGTCGCATATGAGTTGGATGAGAAAATAGCTAGGACAACATCACGATCTCAAGGTTACTTCACAGTGTAATTTCTCAAGCAAGAACTTTTGCCATGGCCACCTCGTGTTTAACCACTTACACCTATTTGAGGAACCCATTAAAGATAAAGAACACAAGGCAAACATGGGAAAGCTAGCTAGTTGTTTGCGAAAAAAAAGAAACTATACAACTATTCTATTTGGTCTTGCTTTTTGCATAGTTCTAATTGATTGTTAAATTAAACTATGCTAAGGTATATACCTTCAATGACATGTCTTGTAGAATATTTTATTTAAAGGCTTACAATTTCCAAATTCTGTTGCAGGCAAATAAATGGGTGAATCCTTCACAGGCTGCCAGTGCAAAAATGCATTGTACATATTTGGCATCCTTGTTCCTTACCAAGACTCAACGCTGCCAAACTCAAATATACTGCAAAGCTCAATATTCCCATTGACATGGAAGCGATAATGTATATAGGCATAACTTCTCAAGCAGAGGACGGTTCCAAAAATTTCCAGAAGCCATATATCTGGTTGATGGAACCTTCGGTTGACTCCATGATCTAGAACAATGCCTCAAAAACCATTTCTTTGTTCGATCCAGTCGGGACCCATTTGAGCATCATAGTGACCAGAAAAGTTGGAAGGTAATTGATTGGATCAAATTAGTTAACAGATTTCTAGTAAGATCTCTTATAGATCAATTGCTAAGTGAAACCTTTGGGACAATAATATACATTATGGAAATGCCAGCTACAGAAAGCAATGAAGAACAATCTAAATGGGCTTGATAGTCTTGATACCATTTCAATCATTGCAATAAAAACAACTAATTTCGTCTTGCATGTGCTAATATTGACCTCCAAAATTGATATGCATGTCAAACTCATATTTGTCACTGTTATTCAAATTGAGAGAGGCCAATCTAAATAATGACCTTCTATTGTGCATTTGCCTCCCATGTTCATGCTTTTTTTTTTTTTTTTTTTTTTTTTGAGGGTAATGGTTCAATTTATTAGTTTAGAATAGAGTACATTGGGTCCCCTCATCGGGACAGATAGAGAAATAAAATCCAGAGACCCAAGACAATTGAAGGTGTACTAGTGGCCCAGCCGGTTCTTCTTCCCCACTAATGTAGGTACTATAGGCAAAGCACCTTCTTCACCACAAGAGCGAGTACTATAGATAGGGCTGTGCACTTCCACCATCATTGCCGTTTGGGGTTGTTCACTTTTAGATCTAGACAAGAATTTACCTTCTTCATTGATGATTGCCTTCATCCCTGTCAACCCAGTTACACGTGAAGAACGTGTAAAAGCCTTCAAGCTTGCCAATTCTGTCAAGTTCCTTGTTATAGTTCCTACCCATCTTCCTGTGATGGGCTAGCGCCATTAAGGCCACCTCCATATTGAAGAGGCTTTTAATTTTGTCAATGCTGACTTCTTGCCCCCCGTAAGCAACCTGGCACCGATGCTTCCAGACCACCCAAAGGGCAATTGCTACCAGAGAAGTAGTAATTTTGCAGCTCCCAGATGAAATTATAATACCGGCGGTTGAGTTGGTGTAAGTCAAGTCCTAGAATAGGAGTAACCCATCTCCAAAATCAGAAATCCTAGGGCAAAAAGAACACGTGTGCGGTGGATTCAGCGGCTTGACAACCTAGAGGGCACAGTTCACTTGGTCGAGATACCTCTTAGGAAGAGTTTAGCATTGGAGGAAATACCACCTTGAAGGGCTGCCCACTCCAAAAACTGGATTCTTCGAGAATACATGGTCTTCCAGGAGTTGGCAAGGAGTTGAATAGTAGTTGGTCTATTGACCCCAGAATGAGCTTCGACTTTAAGGGGAACTTCTCCGGCGCTTTTCGATATACCTTAGCTACCTTGTAGGAAGGGGATTCCACACACTCCCATTTTTCTTGGGACCTTCCAGTCCAGAAAGATCAGAGATATTGGCTTGGATTTCCCTTAGGATCTTCCTATCACCCTCACCAGCATTTGGGACCAGCCTTTTAAGTTTGGACCAAGAGATCCATCTGCCATTCTCCCAAAGGTGAGATAGCCGGAGATGCCATGGACTTTCCACTTACTATAGATCCAGGGGGTGTACAAGTGCAAGAGGAAGATTCCTTGATCCCCAAACCCTAATATTCCGTAAAGGATTGATCTTACCAAAGATGAGGGGTAGCTTAGCGAGGGAGTGCATAATGGTAGCACCTTAAGCCCATGCTTGGAGTATTCTTCTCATAACAAAGCGAGGTACACGGGCTATCTTGAAGTCTCTAAAGGCAGCACGAAATCGTCCCTTGGGAGGGAAGGCTTCCTTTTGAGTTTACAACGTTGAAACCAATATCTGACAAATACTAGGGCAGGGGAGGTGTCACCTTGCAGTAGTCTCCATATGTACCGTTTGCTAATGCGAGCCTCGAGAGAAGGGTCTTTGCATCCAAGACCACCTTCTTTCTTATCTCTACATAATTCTGACCAGCCAACCTTAGCCATACCTCCCCAGATAAATTTCCTGATTATGACCTGGATCTGATTGTACACAAATTTCTGCGCCACTATCACGAGGCAGAAGAAAATGTGAGGCGGCAAGGACAAAGATTGGCTACGATTACATGCCCTTACATCGCAAGACCTTTGGCTGACCATAGGGCAACCTTCTTTCGAAGACGATCCAACAGAGGCGACCAGAGTCCTTTGATGTTATCAGATAAGGAAAGTGGAAGGCCCAGAAGAGTAATTGATTCACCTGCTTTCACCACCATAGGAAACCCTAGCATCTTGGCTCGAGGATGTTGGCTTGATCTCTAGTGCCCATAGAGTGGAACATTTGTTAGGGTTAAGACCAATCCCGGATACGATCTCAAAAGCAAGGAGAACCTCCCGAAATGCCTGAAAGCTACCATCATCAAATCTGAGGAACATGAAGGTGTTGTCAGCATATTGCATAATTGTGAGCTCGTCAACACCACCTGGTAGAGAGAGACCACTCATTGAACCTTCTGAAATTTTCCTAGTCAGTAGATTTGCCATAATAAGAAACAGGTAAGGAGCCAAAGGGCACCCTTGCCTGATACCTTTCCCGAGATCGAAGAGGCCGGATGGTTCCCCATTAACAAGCACCGATGCTGAAGCTAATTTGTTCATGCCCATAGCGATGTCAACAAACTGCCTATGGAAACCCATATGATCCATCACCTGTCGCAGAGCCTCCCACCTAAGAGAGTCATAAGCCTTCCTGAAATCCATCTTTATCAGCACACAGTTCTGTCTTGATACCCTACACCAATGTAACCCTTCCCTTGCTGCCAAGTAATTATCCAGAATGTTTCTTCCAGGGAGAAAGGCTGATTGTTCTCTGCCTATAATCCTACTTAGGATAGGTTTCAGACGGTTAGCCAGAACTTTCATGATGACCTTATATATGACATTGGTCAAAGCAATAGGTCTCCATTCTTTGCTTGTGCATGCTTTTAAAATACCAAGAAATCTGACTCTATTTGGTTGTATAAAGTGAGCATGTAAGTCGTATTTAATTAAAGTGGGACAAATCTTGAATTTTGGGACTCGGACTGAAAATGGGACTCACACACCATAAAAGAAATTTCTGAATTGATTGCTTGAATAGAATTACACATGACACACATAGAATTGGGTTACTTGTTTTCCTCATAAATTTTACAAACCACTAGTTGAGAAAGTTTTCAAACTTCTCAATATTATGCACCCTCATACAATGATATAGCATGGAGGTTGCTCATGGCCTTGTCCATCTCCTTTCTTGGGATCTTGTGTGTGTTGTCTTTTGCAATGTGAGAACTTGGATATGACCATACCACACACTCCACCAATTCCCTCCTTTGAGGGTCAGCATAATTTGCCCTCCACTTCTTCTCCCAGCAGTCAGTGTATTGCTCCTTCAAGTTGCCCTTCTTGTGCCTCCCAATGGGCCCCAATATTGAATTTGGAATCCGGACGCAACTCCTCTCCATCGAGGCATAGTGGTGGTCACATCGGAGAGTGCCACCCCTAACCATATTGGACAGTCCTCATCATCATCAGGCCTTACTAGCACAAAGTATCCTTCCTTGATGTCCTCAAAGGGATCCCACTCAGGAAGATCAAACCACTTCGGCTTTGAGGCCTTACTTCCCACAAACCACTTGGAACCCTTGTTGGGACCCAAGTGAGCATTCTTAGACGTGCTTGCACCTTGAGAACCCTCCCATCTTGACTCGGCAAGAACCCGTCTCTTAGCTCCCTCCCACATGGTCGTTGGGTTTCTAAGCATGTCACAACTTTCTCCCGAAGACTTGATTAGGGAGTCCATTTGATTTTTCTTAAGAGTGGAGGTGTGCTTTTCATTTCGAACATCATCCCGGTCGTTATGTAATCCTTGATGCCCTTCACCAGTTGGCTAGAGTCTTTGACCTGTCTTGAAGGGAGGTAGTAGTTTTGGCTGCCCTTTAGGAATGAGAACTTCACCAAAGAACACCCTTTGCCACAACTTCGATACCTTGTACTGGGCATCCACAACTTGTCACCTGGTCTCCACTTATATTGCATGATTGGTATTCCATCCCTAACCCAAAACTTGAATTGAAGTGGCTTTGTGTGTCTGTCAACCTGGTCCTTGCCATCTAGCAAGTATCCTTCTACAAATGATTTCCAATCTGCAACCTCATCCATCAAGAAAGCCATTGGGTTGGGGTCAATGCAGCTCTCAAACACATCCATTAGTTCAGGGAGAGTGGTCACGTTTTCTCTCTTGAGCTTGGTGGAGAAAGTTCCAAAGAATCCATCTATATCATCATGCGTATGCCCAACCATCATGAATCCCACTTTCACAACTTTGAATACTCCCCCTTTGCATCAAGTATGACATTGCCCCAAACATCCATCTATTCTTGTTTTCTTTCCAACGGTTGTCCAACTGAACACATAGCTCCTCGTGCGTGATTGATTTCTCAAGTAAGGGGAAATCATCCCAAGTCCTCCTTGATTCACTAGACACCTTGGATGTGAGCTTTTTATCCGCCTTTGGTAACAAAGCGGTTGATCATCCATCAAAGCTTCAAAAATGGGTCTTTGAAGGGGAATACCTCCTCCCTTCTATCGATCCTTTCTCTAGTGTTTCGAGGCACTTGAAAATAGAGCTCACATGGAAGTTTGGATCATCTCTCCATAGATCAAGCACAAAATGACCATATGTTCCGGTTCCATGACCATGTGTTAATACACCCGCCCGGACTTACTTTCATCGAAAAGCGTTTTGACAACGCTTGGGTAAAGGATCTAGCTTTGGCAAAGAAAGTCTTGTGTTGGTCCATCTTATCATGAATTATACACAAAAATTTGTCCATTTTGCATCTCGAGAAAATGTTCTCCACGCCAATACAATGTCTACATGATATTTGGTCCCTTTGGTGATCGCAAATTGCTCCCTAATTGCCATTCTTTCTTTCTCTATTGCAGTTGATGCAAGTGTATCCTTGAGTTGAATGCAAGTGTTGCACTTTGAGAATGGCATGTGTTGTAGGACACTCACGTCCAGAAGTGAGTGCTCCATAACTTGCTGAAATGTGATTGAGAAAGAGGCCTACCTCCGGTAGTTTCTAGGATGGAGTTGACCTCCTTAAGGCACTCCTTTTGGATATAGTGTTGTGGCAACACTCTTTGCACCACTCGCACACCGTGCTTTCGTTCCTTCGACTTGTGGGGCATAGATTGAGACATGTATCTCACAAAGCTCTCGAAGACCTGCAATGGCCTTTAGAGTATTTGCTCTAGGTTTCAAAGTGAGTGCATTACCATGTTGGAACAAAGTGTGCCCTTTTCTAACCCAAGCCCCAAGATCTGTAAAATGAAGACTTGCTCACCCCAAGAATCCATCTCAATGCTCTCATACATACCTTCATTCCCCTCAATTGATATAGCGGCGTCCCTGTGTTTTCATCATGCATTGGAATTCCTACACAAGGAGTAAATGAAATTAATTCTATCTTTTTGAAGTTGTCCAATGTATTGGGACCTTATGCACACGAGGTCATCCACATTGTAATGCTTTGTGCAATCTAGGTTGCAACACTCTTGTCCCCTAATTGCCTCCAGGTTTTCTTCGGTTGGTGCCATACTTTCCATCCTTTCTAAATATTTGTCACTTCTAGGCCTCTTGGGCACCTTTTGGTGCCTTTTATGAAAGACATAGCATCTCTTCCTTGTGATCAAAGGATGCTCATCGACCACCAAATCTTCCACATGGCCTTGGGTGGGCCTTGGGGTGTGTAGTTCATGGGGCATTCTAGAGTATCACCATTCTTGTGTGTAATAAATCTAATTGGCCATCTCAATCGAGCTTGGGACTCGGCAGCCCCAGAGCACACAATGCAATCACTAGAGCTTCCCTGGGACATGATAGTATCAACTTCGATAAGAAGCTTCACAATGCCAACTCCAAGATGTTCATCTCCAGACTCTCATCATTCACACTATCAAATGGATCAAGCTGGTTATTATGCCCTCTGCCAAATACCGTATGGTTGCAAGGGTGCAACAAAGGCAACCCATCTTCCTCCATTGGAGCCTAGGGCAATGGCCTCCTTTGGAATTCCACGGCTCCATTTTACTCATCTCACATGCTCCACGAATGAAAAAGCTCACATTAAAACCATATAGCCCCAAACACCACAAATATGACCATATGAACCATATAAAACCATACAAACATATTAAATATAATCATATTAAATCATACAACCATATTAACTAAAATCATACAACCATATTAACTAAAATCATATAACCATATTAAAGCATACAACCACACTCATTCTAAACCATATGTAAACATTGTAACCATTGAAACCATATTAAATACAACCATTGAAACCATATTAAATACAACCATTGAAACCTTATTAAATACATAAGATAACATATATAAACATATAACCTACCCTTTCATATTTTGTCATGGCCACGTGGCGCCTCTTCAGAGGCTGAAACCGTGGCCATGTCAGCAATCCACTGCCACGTCATGGAGGGCATGGCCCACACGTGACAATGGTTTTTATTATTGCACTTTTACGAGGTTCGAGGGTGCGGCCCAGTGCTCGCACCCTCTTCCTCCCCCCACCATTCTTCCTCCTGTTTTCTCTGATCACTCTTCCTCCCCTGTTTCCTTAGGCGCCCGCTTTACCGATCAGGCGATCGATCGAACCGAGCGATTCCAAGGCCATCTTATGACAGCAGCTTGGTCGACGGATCAGGACGCTTCCAGCGCCGAAGTTCTCGCGCAGATTCATTGTTCGCGGTTTCTGCTTTGAGAAGAAAAGTGAGGCCCTTTTAGTCTTTGCTTTTTAGTTTTCTGTAAGTCCTTTAGTGCATTTTTACTTATATTCTGTTGTTAGAGGCTCTTATTAATCCCTGATACAATTTACAGCCCGACAAATCCTTATTCACGCTTTGCCAACGACTATACCCACATGGAAGCGAACTCGGAAGCCTCCTCCTCATCCAGCAAATCTTCCGGTATGTTTTGTAATATCATACCCTTTTTTAATCTCATTTTTTTCATCTTGTTCTCCCTTTGTTCTCATCTTTGTTCTCCCTTTGTTCTCTCTGTTTTCTCATTAATCTCATTAATCTTTGTATTGTTTTTCGTTTTTTTTGTTATCTTTTTCTTGCTTGTGGTTGAATTGAATACATTGTATGCGAGGCACAAGTGAGAATAGTGGTTAGAGTAGTAGCAAGCAACCGAGATAGAAATCATCGAGAGGCGGTGTTAGGAAGTAAGATATTGCGTAGCATTTAAGAAAATAACTAGGAATGTCTTTCTCCCAAAGAAGAACTTCGAATAGGAATTGCTTCCACGGAATCTCCATTTCTAACTCACAGCAAATCCACCTGCAGAGACATCGAGGGAAGGGAGTGGCGAGTGGAGAATACTTCAACTTGCCAACAGTCAGGAGTATCTGGGCCTTCTTTCGACTTCGCTTGGCGAGAAGAGGGAGTGTACACAATTTGTTGGCGTGTTGAGGGATTCTAAAACTTCCTTGACGGGATTGCACGACTACCCAATGTCTTCACATTCTTTAGAACCTATTTGCAGACCTTCTCGACTCGTGAGTCGAGAATGTGATACCCGCCAATGGCCCCTTTGTGCGTCGCGGTGCCTCCACCCGGTCTGAGCCACTCTCCTTGAACCATGCTCGCCGAATATTGCGAAGAGGACTGGCTCGAAGTGGGTGGAGGCCGCTACGACTAACCCAGCGGGTGCTGGCGGCTTCTCGACTTCGTGAGTCGGTGAAAAACGGTGCTCTAGTGCACTCTAGAGCTAGCACAGAACTTGATCTTAACCACTCTCCTTCTATCTTCCTCCGGACATTGCGAAGGGAAGTGGTTTTCCTTTGTCTGCGGGGCCAACTCTTAGCAACCCAATTCTCATTATTGTTGGTGCAATGGCCTCTACCCAATCAAAGACCGTCTCCTTGAACCATCTTGGGCCGAATATTGCGAAGGGGATGGGCTGATTGGTGGAAATTCGGCCCACTGAAGGTGCTGGCAGCTTTCTCAGCTCGTGAGTCGAGAAAACGGCCAGCTCTAGTGCACTCTAGAGCTGGCCTGCAGACAGTCTTAACAACTCTCCTTATATCATCCTCGGACATTGCGAACGGAATTTGTTTTGACTGTCTGCAGGCCAACTCTTAGCAACCCCAGTGGAAACCAGAGCTTGTTTGTATGCATTCACGGCTGTTGGGAATGCCTTACCCAACCCGGCACTCCATGTGTACCATGGGAGTTCTCGATGGCTAAGGCATTCTCGACTTGCGAGTCGAGAATGTAGACACGAAGCATTCTCGACTCGCTAGTCGAGAATCCTCTAGCCAGCCAATTCTCACATTATTGTGGTCCACGGTGGCCTCGACCGGTCGAGTCACTCTCCCCGAACCATCTTAAGGTGCCGAATATTGCGAAGGGAGGGGCTCTGGGCTGGGTGGAGGCCTCTACAACTAACCACAGGAAACCACCGAGAGGAAGCCAAGGCTTGCATTCTCTACAAGTCTTGCACTTTCTATTCTCGTTTTTAGTCCCAAGTGCCTCTAGCACATGCGAGCCACTCTCCTTGAACCATCTTCCCGAATATTGCGAAGAGGAGTGGTGGGGACAGGTTGGAGGCCCCTCCGACTAACTACAAGAGGATGCATTTGAACCGCATCTCTGGGCCTTAGTGCTAGCCTGATCTATGTACAACATTCCAAGTAAGCAGTCCATGAAAAACACACCTAAAAGCGGGCGTTCTTTACCCCGATCCATTGTTTCCTTGCCGAGCATCTCTCAACCCGAGAGTAAATCATCTCTCGAAGCTGAAAAATGTTGGACAAGGAAACGATGAATCCGTCGAGCTTATCGGCAGGTCCATTATTTAAACACATACGGCATGTTCTGGTTTAAATAACATAGGCATCTCGAAACTCACCTCTTCACGCAGTAATTCCTTGGGCCATCGTATCCGCGGATCCCGCAGCCTCACCTAGAGTCTTTGCTTCTTCCGTGGGTCTCTTCAAGAGTGTATTCGCATCTAATACTTGTATCAACTGCGATTCTCGTATCCCCGTTCCATGGCGCCCGCTTGTAGAGTTCCGGTAATGCGGCTCCTCTCGCTTCCTACCTTAGCTCGTGCTCATCGATCAAATCAAGCTGCTTTTGCAATAGGGCCTTGTGGTCGGGGAAAACACATATGCAAACGTTAGCGACTTACCCGGCGTCCTTGGCGCCATTCGGAAGTCGCTAGCGATCGATGCTCCCCTCAGAACTCGAGGTCCCCCAATGCCTTGAGGGGGAAGATAAACTTCACGCTCGCTCACTTAGTCCCTTGATGTGATTAAATTTGAAATAGTGTTTGGGCGGGCTAAAAACCGACCGTCTTTGTACCCTTAGCCCCGCTTCTTTTTCATAAATGATTGCATGTCCTTAACTTCAAATTAAAGAACACGCTTAGATCTTTTTTACATGCAGTCCTAAAACTCACAACGCGGAGGAGACTTAATTTACAAAGGGGTCCAAAAAGAGGATGAGAGGGCATCTCGACATGACTTCCCATCAAGTGGGGCCCGGAGGATGCTTCTACCGGCCGGCGGCAAGAAGAAGAAGACAAACACCCCAGGTGAGCTCGAGGTTTTTCTTTGTCGGAATACCTTAACTGATCCATCCTTTTCATCTTGCAAAAGATTCACCGCGGACTCTCTCGGTGATCACCGGGTCAACTCCATTCTTCGTCATCGAGGGACTGGAGACCGAGCTTCTTGAAACAAAGCAGCCAGATTCTTGGTGGTATGTCGAGGTATCGACAAGTGGGAAGGAGAAAGATCTGTTTCTACACCAAAGGGACAAGAAGAGCTCGGAGACAAGTACAAGAAAATCGGTGTTGTGCTCTCCGCCTCTGCGCTTGATTCAAAGCATTTAACACTACATGTCGAGGACTGCCGGAAAGAGTAAGTTCTATCACACCAAAAATTAGATTTCAAATTATTCTCACTCTTCCATGAGCAAGGCTAGGGCACCGAAAAAAGGCGGGGCCTTTAAATTGTCGAGAACCTTGGGTGGAAGGATCCGGAAGGGATGAAGGGAGGGAATCCTAACATCCAGGGAGCTTGGTATGGAGATTTCAGAGTCGAGGGGGAAAAACTGTTCAATACGGGGAGCTTCACTTCTCTTTGTCTTTGAAGACTCTACAACACTCTACGAGGGGGAATGAAGTTGTGGTTCATACACAAAAAGTCCACCAAAAACAAAGATGGGGATGATGACACCACACGGGAGGAATCGGATGACCGAAGGAGACGAAGATATGGTCGAAGTCCCCAAACCTCGATCGAGATGATCAGATCAGGATTTCCACAGAGAGGGGCCTGTAAAATGGAGCGTCTAGCTCAAGTATTATCCGTTGGGAATATCACACAAGCCGCTCTTTGTACATTAGGCGGTGAAGGTTTGCACGGGGAGATGCCGCCTTGTTCAACCACAAAGGGAATTTAATCCAAACACACATGCCGGAGATTTCCGAACGATGGTGCGACATCTCCGTTGCAGATCTAATGCCTGCGGATGTCATACCTTTTAGCGCATCGACAGTGAGTTGTTCATTTGGAAGTCCGAGGAAGATCTGAAGGGAAAAGACGTCCGGTTACGGGTTGTAGGCGGTCGGCATTCAGGTGAGGGCGGCTCAAGTATTGCGGCACGGAGAAGGAGGTGCATAAAGGATCAAGGATAGATATGCCAAGCGAGAGTGCGAGTTCTTTCGGCGGAGACGCCAAAGAACCGAATCCGGCCAGCATTAGCCACTGCGAGAACACAATAGGACATTCAAAGGGACTTTTTCTCGACTCCAAAGTCGAAAACCCGGCTACTATTTACCGTTTATTAGGGTGTTTGTAGATACTTTCATGCTCGACATTGGTACATTATCCGAATGCAGCCCTTATCCCCTGACCAGATCATACACGCTATGCAACAATGGAAAGCATTGGGTTGTCCTCGGCCCTAAAGGAAAGCGGGGCTCCCTCGGATAAGTGGAAGACCTTTGAGAAACTATGCGGATATGTTCTACTGGAGGGACGAGGAAGATGACGAGGGAGAGGAAGAAGAGGAGAAGAAGAAGAGAACACCAAGGAAAGGCAGGGGAGTCTCTCTCAGACCAATATGACCTCATTCTTAATCGAGGCTGTCGGGGAGAAATGGACCGACATATGGGCTCAATGGACAAGAGGCAATTTGAAGGACAAAGAATGGAGAATTTCCAAGCAGGCCGGACCCCAAGTTGTTTGACAAGCAGTTCATGAAGAGGATCTGGGGCCTCACGGACAAAGAAACGCTTGACCTACAAGGCAAAATCTTGGAGGGAACAATCCTGCTAAGGAAGACCAGGAGTTCTAAAATGCAGGACGCAAAGGATTATGCCACAGTCCTAAAGCGACAGCGTGCGTTAGAAGAAGGCATCACGGAGTTCTGCAACGTTGCATCTAATGAATACCATGATTTTGATTATTACAAGGAAAAGGCTGCCCTTGATGAGGAAGACATGAAGGAATTGAACCGTCTATGTCAACCCTACATCAACACCAAGCTGAAGCGTAACGTCAAAACCCTTCCTTTCCCTGAACGTGCTATGGCAATTCTGAAAAGGAAGCTTGGATTCGGGGTGGTCCCATTTAAGGCAGACGATAGCTCCCCATTTTAAGGTTACTTTGGGACACAAGGGATTTGGTGGTGCGAGGCGGCTTTTGGACCCGCGGGCACTATTTGCCATCAATATGATCGAAGACCCCACCCTTTTTTATGACAAAGCTGACATAGAGCAGTGGTACAAGGCGATGTCACGGACATGACCGACTGGATACTTTTCGGTTTCCTTGTCTTTTGCATCTTAGGGCAATCAAACAACTGCTGTCTCCCAATGGGCGGTGATATTAACTTCACCAACAAGATCATGCACTCCATATCTGAACTTGATCATGAGTCTGAGACTTGGCTTGCCGAAGGCACCAAGCTTTGCCAACATAGTTTTGGTTTTGATTTCAAGATCGATGCGGACACTGGATAAGTGGTGGTCTAGCGAGCATCATTATCTCGACAAGTTCATGATCTCTCAAGAGCGAGATGGAACCCGGAAGGGGGCAGATTTATGGAGGATGTTCCATCGATGGACAAGGTCAGCAAAGATGGTGCGATGGGTCCTATACATAGAATTCCTATCCGGCCAAGAGTTATCAAGTACTTCATAACCAGCTTGGTCGAGGAAGATCAAATTGTATGCAGTGGTACATGAATGGCTGTTCTCTCGGGGGCTATCTTTGTTTGGAATGAAACCTATATCCGTGGTTGGAAATAAGGACATGGTTGAAACCATTCGGTCATACACGGATCTGCTTCATGAGCATTTCAAGGGAGGAAGACAAATGGAAGCGATAAAGGCGGCGAGGGCGAGGGAGACAAAGGCGACGAGGCGAGAATGTCGAAGGTTTGGACCCGAAATTTGCCGAACACATTCTTGAAAACACGAGATTGAGGTGAGTTTACTTTGCTCTATCGGTGTTTCTCGACTTCTGAGTCGAGAAAACTCGTTTCCTTTCAATACCTTTTCTTTTCATTCATTCGCGAGTCGAGAAAACTCGTTCCTTTTCGGCGGATGTCATCATTTCGTGGAATTCGAGCTCAAGCGACTCGGATCATTGTCATTGGGCGGTTCCACGCGAGGAGGAGAATGAAAAGGACAAAGACAATCGAGCAAGACGCTCCACGGCCCGAGAAAAGGACCGAAAAGATAATGATCCCGCATTTGGATCCCGATGAACCGGAAATATGGTCAGAGCCAAACTCCAACTGGGATCCAGCTGGTCCCACCAAGCTTGTAATATTTGACGTCAATGGAGTATTAGCTGCGGTATACCACGACAAAGGCGTCCCGAGGATTAACACCTCCCCAGATCCCAATCAAAGCGAGCATAAAATAGTGTATCCGAGGCCTAGAGCTAAGGAAATTATTGAATGGTGCACGGAACGGGATTCGAAGTGGGCATATATATGGTCTTGTATGGCAAAGAAAAATATTGTCAATGTTCTTGGTGTTTCGGCATTTCAGTTTTGAAGTTCAAGTTCGTTTGGGGAAACGAAGGGTCGAGCATGTGAAGGACCTCGATCCAGCCATCACAAAGGGGAAGCCTATAATGGTGAAAATTTTGGGCCGGGGTTTATGAGCAATTCGGGACTATGGCAAACACAACACGCTGATCATAGACGACTCCGCCTACAAGTGCTATCATAACGCGCAAAATACAATCATTGCTAAGCCATATCGACCTGAAGAATATGAGACGGATAGGTGGTTGTCCTTCGGACTCTGTCTGTCTTGGCCGGAATCCCTCTTTGCCATTCTTGTCGCCGATGTGCTTACGAACTATCCGAGCCTCCGCGGACCCCGATCCGGAGAGCAAGCCGATCATGAAAGCTATGAGCGACAAATACTTTGGTGAACAAGAAGAGTGACCCTGCTTTCAGATAGTCAAATTGTGTGAATATTGTAATCGAACGTGAACACATGTATTGACCATTTTGTAATGAATATACTTGTATATTGAGTTTTCGATGCCTTTCTCGACTCACGAGTCGAGAAAGGCATGCTTGTCGTGTTGATGAAACCATTTGTATGTTTGATTGTGTGACTGGATGCAGCCACAATCTATTATGATAATGCTTGTACATTGGGTTTCCTGGGCCTTTCTCGACTCGCGAGTCGAGAAAGGCATCTTGTGTCTCGTTGACAAAAGCATTTGTATGCTTCCGTGTGTGATTGGATGCAACCATATTCTAATGAGAATGGTTGTACTTTGACTTTTATGGGCCTTTCTCGACTCGCGAGTCGAGAAAGACACTACTTCCCACGTCATTGGATGCAGTTGTATGGAATGAATGTTCTCCGTTGTAATTTGATTTCAACATTCTTTTCTTCGTTTTGACTAATGGCACCGTAATTGTTAATCATACTCTCCTTGCTCCGGTGGTTTAGGCACGAGATCCGACACCAAAGCCACGATCCCGCTCGGGCATCACGAGAGACCGCTCCGGCGATAATGCAGATCGGCTCAAGGCGGAAGAAATACCGATTCGCACGTAACCCGGTCCACGCTACACTCTTGCCCGGCCTTTGGGACAAGGTTGCTCGCGAATTCGAGAGGTTGCTCGCTACACCACAGGGATAAAGAACGGCCGAAGAACAAAGAGAAAGTCGAGGAAGCTCAAGGCATATTGCAAGCATTGCATAACATCCCACGGAGGAGGTTGGGAAGGAGCATATTCGATGAAAGGCTGCGGGAGGCGAGTGGAGAAGTCGGGTGGGGACAGTCGCCGGTAGCTCCAGAGGCACCTCCCGTGAGGCATTCCACACTCTTGAGGTTGCCCCAAGGCTTACAGGGCGGCATGAAGAAGCGCCACAAGTTAATCCCCTAAGGTGGACCACCTACCAAGATGATGTAATCAGTAGTGACAAAGAAGACCGCCATGGTCTCTGCGTCCAGATGTAAAATACATTGTATCGATTCAATTTATTAATAAAAATTCTTTTTCAACTACATCTTTGGTTTCAAACTTTAATGAATTTCCTTTGTTTCAGGTTGCATTGTTTTTGTTCTCGACTTCATGAAACTGGGAAAACTGCGGCAAAGACATTTCGGATTGAGTTTTATTCAAAAATTGAATTAAGGATAGTTTGAATTAGGTGCTACTTTTATGTAAATTAACCGGGTTCCAAAAAAAAATGGGAATGGAATGAGTCCCACTTTAATTAAATACAACTTATGTAATTTGCCATGTCCAGCAATATTGTACTCCAACATATGACATCCAAGGCAAATGATTTTATGTGATCTTCATCACGATTTTACATGATGAAAAGCTCTGAAACTTCCTATATCCAATGGTCTATGCTATAAAGACAAATACAATGAACAAATCTTAAGATTAATGCTCATGTGAGAAACACCTAGTTCTCTAATTAAGTGAGAATCGTAGATCCAATGGGCAGGGAAATCCTGCAAAAGCTGTGGCCTTCTCTACAGTCATGCCACACATTGTTACGTTTCTATGTGGCCTAAGAAATAAGTTGCTGCAAGCTGAGCTGACCAGGCAAAGCTGGTTGAGAAGCAAGCATCTCACAAATGACACGTTAAAAGCATCGGCGTAGAACTTTAGTCTTAAAGAGATCCATTGGCAATTTGATAATGCATTGCAACCATGAAATAATTCATCCTGCCTACCTCCGCATATTCGAGATCTAGATGTAGGCCATCGATTTGTATAGCACATCATTTCCGAAAATTTGGAACAGTCTTTTAAGGCAAGAGCCTTCTGCGTGCAGGCTAAATATCTGAGCGGGAAATCAGCATATTAGAGGTTAAAAGAATTTCAGAGGTCAGAGCCATCATTTTAGAGCATCTCAACCCAGTTTGACCAACAACATGCTTCATTTCTTCTAAATGCATAAAGTCTTATGATTCTTCAAAAACTTGAAGAAAAAAGGAGAGTAGGAAAACGATCCTCCCAAGATTTTAGGAAGCTAATTTAACGAAACATTACCAGTAACACACAATGCCGACCGAAATGATTAGCCAATAAAAAATGTTTTCCAGCCATGTGATATTGAAGAGTAAACTCTGGAAATTTTACCACTTGGTACGTTCTAGGGTTAACTAAAAACGAATCGTATGAGTTATAGATTTGGAGCAAGTATGACATGGGATGATCCTTAAGAACCTCAAAAAACAATTAATATAATAATCATAGCAGCACAGAGTAATCGCAGCTTGCAATCTTGAATTATTGGATAAGTGTTACCTTGTAGGAAACCATGTTTGTGCCGCTTCTGGTGGAGACAAAATAGCCGGAAATGTGCTGCAAGTAGTAATACGATTGAGTAATGTAATATTTATGCAGATCGAAGTTGCAGTCGAGAGAATGGGCGATTTGATGCAATCCCGCTTAACTCTGGCATCCAAAAATTTATTCCTCTATTAAATATGAATCCGGCCTCACGAACTCTGTGTTTCCTTCATACATAAATTTTATTACTCCAGAGCCAAATATGTGATGAGAAAGAAATGGGAAGACCTTCATATTCGATAGTTGAAAGACTTGAAATTATAGAGCCCTGGCATGGAAACAATTCCGGAAGGCTGTGCATCTCCAAATCAACTGAATGAATGATAAAAAAGTACCAAAAGCTGCCTCATCTGTTTTGGAAAACCACATTACATGGGATAATCTCAATTATGGGTTTATATGCTTTAATATCAGGCAGATGGGGAGGACATCCTCTGGATTCAACATAAGGAATGCAGTAGGGCGGAAAATTACCATGCTTATTGTTGATATATGTAATATACGGTCAACCTCCACCTCATCATCCATAGCCACGTCATCTGCCACTAAGGCTGTGACATGGCAATCTACATAAGCAGTCATGTCTATTCATGTAGAGTCGTGTCCTTTAGTAGTAGTTGTATCTATATGAAGCTATATGAAGCTACGGTGGGAAGCTTGTTCCCAACCAAGTTTTCTTCTATTCAATATATATATTTGCATTGTATTATCTTCTGATTTCCTAAACTTAAGATGGTATCAGAGCCAAACTGCTCTTAAAGATCCTGGCCTGTGCGATGAAGTCCGGCAATCACGTTAGTGAGGATTATGAAGTGGGAGAACCTCCTCCTACTTGTAAACATGGAGAACGAAAAGGAGCAACAAATCTGTTGGGTTTGAAAGGAGTACTAGAAGCAAAAGTAAGGAAGCCCATTGGTGGGATCAATGCATCGAGAGGCATTCTGGGCAGATTGTAAGAGATGACAACTATGTAGTGAAGCAGCCCCGAGTGCTTTCCGGAATGGTAGGCCTTGTAAGAACCGAGGAATGGAGAATGACAGAGATGGATCCAAATTGCGTGAAACTGCCATAGAAGGAGCCATTATAAATTCTGTTACAGTTGGGGAAGAGAATATTGGAGACGTTTCTTCCAGTGTTGCTCAGGGAAATTCAGATGGGGTCCAGCGGGAGCGAGATAGAAAGGGGTTTGAAATTGAAAAACAAATAGTCGCAGCAGTTCCTGAGTGTACATACATTATTGGGAACAACACTATTGTTGAAGAAGATGCCATTGGCGATGGTGCTGTAAAACCCATTGCCCCAATAAATTCAGTTGGGATTCAGGCCGAAGCCCCAAATTGCACTGCCGATCATTTGGTTATGGACAAAAGCCGCATGTTCAGAAAATACAGCCAGGGGCGAGTTGAATCCAATTTTCAGGACCCTAAGATAGCCAGCGGTAAGAAAATGGAAGCAATCTTTAAAAATGGAGTTATCCATATCCATCGAGACAACCAAGCAAATTCAGTTATGGCTCCTGAAGTTACTGAAGGATTAGATGAAGGAGAAATTTGCAGAGAAATAGACGCCCAGGCTGCTCAATGGGCACCGCCATTGGAGATGATTGAAGCTTCCAATGCTATTTTACAAGGATTGTCCCAAGAATTGGTTGTAGAATCAATCTCAAGGAATGCGGAAGAAGATATACCAGAGTTGTTGGCAATGAATAACTGCTGCAGATGGAGCAAAGCCCTTGATGGCCTGGAAGTTGCCAAAGAAAAATACACAGTTGGCATCATTTCAAGAAGCAAGGTTAGAGAAATTGACCAAGAAGAAGCCATTAGATTGGAGCCGGTTGAAGCAGAAATCACCTCTGAAGATCCAGCAGATGCATCTGGAGATATATTAGAAGATTCAGACAGGAAGACTGTATTTTCCCAGGCAAGCTTGTACATTCTGGACGATGCCCATGCAACAAACCCTGCCATTGTCGATGCAGATGCACAAATAGAGCCATGGTCGCAGGCGTCTCAAGTAGACGGCAAGATAGACGACAAGAATTCCAACGGCCAAGTAGGAGATAGTAGGGCCAAATCGGGAATACACGGAGAAAGATTTATGGCCCCTGTACAAGAAATGCCTAACATCTCCAGCGATGGCAAAACTGCCACAAAATTCTGTTATGATGCTAAAATTGAAGTTCAAGAAGTTATCCAAGATGATCAGAAGGAATTTCCATTCAATAATAACACTGGAGGAAAGGTTTCAAAATTGAATGGTGAGAATAAAGCTGAGCAAGTTGCCAAGGGAAGACTTGAGAGATTTGGCACAAGTGTACAGATCCGTAAAACTAATGGAAGCAATGAAGGAGATACTAAAATAGATGCCTTAAAGAAGAAGACGCTCATTGCTCAACAAATAAAGGATCTAGCCCATGAAGTACTGCAGCTGGTGAATACATCAGATACAATATCAATACCAGAGAAAGAAATACCCAAGCAAATGGACGAAGATTTGGATATCATCACCAATCTCAAGCAGGTTCTTATTGTTCTTTGGGCTATAAGGAAATTTAAATTAAGAATATCACTGCTTGAGATTGAGGGAGGGAAGTATTACTATCCAAATCAAGCAGATTGTAATAAGGCAAAGGACGATTTATCCTACATCTACAAAATGGATAATGGCAGCATAAAACATAGATTGAAAACAATGAGCTGTTTGGAAAATGTTCATAAAACAAAGATGATTGGGAAGAAAATAAGGGGATGTCGAAGGACCCAACGATGGCTCACTTATGAGCCCGGACATGACGATTTTGGATGATGGAGCTGTAGTTTGAGGGAGGGTGTTGATATATGTAATATACGGTCAACCTCCACCTCATGATCCATAGCCACGTCATCTGCCACTAAGGCTGTGACATGGCAATCTACATAAGCAGTCATGTCTATTCATTAGTAGTAGTTGTATCTATATGAAGCTATATGAAGCTACGGTGGGAAGCTTGTTCCCAACCAAGTTTTCTTCTATTCAATATATATATTTGCATTGTATTATCTTCTGATTTCCTAAACTTAAGATAGCCCGGCTCAAGATTCTTGCGCCAATCTCTGTGGAATCAAATTGCAGTGCCGCTGATGCATCTGTATCTTCTAAGGTTTCATAATTTGGTGGATCGGCTGCGTCAAAGCAAGAAAATAAGCTAAGTATATGCTCCATAGCTATATAAACATGGCCTTTGACACAAAGGCAGTGTAAACGACCTTCTCAGGTCCCAGAAAGAATGCTTTGTACAATTGATCCTCATTTGCAAAAGAAATGAGAAATGAGAATCTCCAAAAACATAGTTCTAGTCTATAGGATATGGTTTCGGGCATGCATTTAGTTACGCAAAGCAATAACTAATTATTAAAATGAGTGTTTTTACCCACAACAAAATCAACAGACAAAATCGTGCACAAACTATCATCTTATTTCGGCTTTAGTATTATATATAGATGATGTTCTACTCTATGCGCATCCCTGTGTATTGGGAAGGGGGGTAGAGACCCCTGAAAACCTCAATAGTTGATGTATCTAGATAGCCTCATTAAATCCCAATTAATGCGGGTTGTGCATAAGAGCCCCCCTAGCTGTGGGTGGCGGGGCTAGACTGATAGATAAGGAGGACATGTCCGATTGCAGATTGATCCCGCTGGTGTAAAGCCTACCAAGGATCTTGACGGGCTAGGCCTAATAGCTTGCCACTGCGTGTGGGCAAGGCATGGGCTCGACACCTCTTGGTTGTGTCACCTTCAATGAGGTTCAAGTCGTAGATGGGCAGTGTCCCTCTAGCCGCCTGTGATGAGCATGCATACCTCTAGAGGGAGTGATCTCCTCCTGCCTCATCGGGATTGGGGAGATGCAACCCAGGAGTAGCCTCCTTGGCTATGCACCCGACAGGCTACGGTCAAGTCCCAAGACTTATCAACCTATTCTGCAAAGTATGCACAGGAGGGGCAGATGGAAGACTACCCAACAACCATGTTCCTGTGCCCAACCCAATCCAGTTGCCATGAACTCTGTCTGCAATGGCTCCGGAGACCCAGAACTCAGTCCATCCCCCTTGAGTTTTCGAGCATTCGGTTTCTAGGGTAGCCGCTAGACATCCCATTCCATAGCTGTGTTAGGTAAGGCCAATTTTATTTTTATAATATCTCGATGTCCCTTTGGCCATTTAATAGATATTCTCTTCGGATGCATTTTATGTATACCACCATTTTATGTGGTGGTATATTTTTCCAGCAAATACCCTTTTCCTTGCATCTACCTTCTTTTATCATGGTGATATTTCAAAGATTTGGAGCCAAGCAATATAACTTGTTATCAAACATGATCATAGATTTTATTCAATTCTCTATTTCCATGGTATAGGGGGCATCCCATATCAAATGTCATTATGGCACTAAATCTTTTTAGGGACACTGCATTAATGCCTTTCAATCTTGAATGCTCCATTATGCTATCATCATTGCTAGAGAAGGTCTCCCTTCCTATACTTCAGGACTTTATAATTACTATCTTGTTTCTTTGGCTTTTAGGCCTTTATTTGACACTGTTAACCTTCTATTCACTTAGTATTTTGAATGGCATTTACTTAATTTAATTAAAAAAAAAAAAGCTCACAAACACCTAAAGCAGGTATGAGAAATAAACTAAAAATTGAAAAACACAATAAAGCGCCTTGGCAAATGATGAGATCGCCATTGCCGAAGCTCGAGACTCGCTCCATCATGTGGGAAAAAAAAGGAAATAAGAAAAAGTAACGGACGGAAAAAATAATACGTTTGCCATTCAATAGAATTTCACTTACCTAGGGCTTATGCCTTAACCTGCCGATTTGAGGGGCTTCCGGCCGTAAACCCCGCAAAACACAGATTAGTAAACACAAAACCTTTTAATTTTTAAATTTTGTCAAAAATGCTATAATAGCAAGGCGACATTTTTTTGTTTTTGTATAAGGAAATGGTCACTTATATGACATTCCTGAAAACCAGGCCAGGAATGTTAGATATGTCAACATTCTTGTTAACGTATAAACAACCTACAAAATACTATGTGTGCCAATTTTACTCTTTCCTTTTTTTTTGTTACCTAAATACGGTGAGTAGATATTAATTCAGTTGCATAAATACAAAACCCAAAGTAAATATTAATTCTTACATAAATACATACAAAATGTTGAACAAACATAGAATGTTGAGTAAATATAAATTTAGCTATTAAATATTTGTCACATGCGAGACATTGATTGGAAAAGCCAAGATATTTCTTAGGTCATTTTGAAGGGCGTTTTAAAAAGTGGAAACTTTTTTTTTGTCGAATGTGTGGAAATTTCACGTAAAACAACACTTTTTGAGCTTTTTGTTAGGATGCTTTCCCATGGGCAGAAAACCTCCAGGTTTCTTGAAGGTCTGGTCTGCTATTACAATGTTCCCATGAGCTAAGAACCTGAGTGGCTGAGGTTAAGAACCTCATTTGGAAAGTAATCCCGACGATTACTTTTGGACCTATATCTGACCTCATCCAGGTCCGTCCATCCATGTGCCTGGACAGGCCTTTACACTGGTAAGGGGGGTCAGCCGCGAGCCTGGCCCAGGCACATTCCTCCACGTAATGAGCGAGAATAGAAATTTTTTTGATGACATATGAAGACACGTGACATAGGACAAGAATCTCAACGTGTGAAATCCTGCGAAATCTCCTGCGCTTTATATTTTTTCGTCGAGGGGAAATACTTGACAGAGGGGATTTCTTTTTCCGTAAAGGAATGTTGGCTCGCATTCCGCTCCATTGTCCAATCCTCTTGTGCCACGTGGCCAACATTCTAACCCGGGAATTACACTAACCTTTTTTAGTGGAAGTCATTGTTTCCCTTTTAGAACTTTTAACTGAAAGTCTAGTAAAGGTTTTAGAATTGGCTAGTAAAAGTTTAAGAATGGACAGTAAAATTTGTAGAATGGTTAGTAACAGAAGCAGAAAGTTTAGTAAAAATTCAAGAATCAGACAATAAAAACTCGGTTAAACTCAGTTGAAGATTCCCATAGTTCCATTCATATAGTTCTCAGCTCGGTTACATTCACGTAAACGTCCACAAGGCCGAATTTTCTTGTTTTTTATCCCTTTGTTTAAAACATAAACCACCCTGCTCGGAAGCTATAGCGGCGCCGCCTGAGCTCCTCCATAAAGAAACCTCCAAAAGGTTTTTTTTTTCTTTATTTTCGAGTTAAACCTGAACGCCCTAATAGGAAGTCGTTTATAAGAGTTCTTGGTCGCCGGGTCCTCCGCCAAGAAAGCTTTGGCGGCAATGGAGGCTCGGTGTGTGTTTTTGGTCCTTTCCATGCCATAACCCCCGCCATCTTGATTTCTTCCATGGCAAACACGGCTTCACGAGCTCCACAAAAATTAACCTAAAACCAAAATGCAAGAACTTGGCATCCCATATAAAAGAAAAAAAATCGCCATAGCCACTTAGCAGGCAGATCTTGCAACAAAAAATGCTCTGGCGCCACTAAATCCATCATCCGGTGCACCTGCATGCAAAATACTTTATCGGGCTTCATCGCCCATCTAGCCGGAACTAAACGTAGACCAACGAAGAAAAATCTGGTCTAAAAATTGCCAACGTAAAAAAAAATTCGGCCTTGTGGGCGCCTTTGCGTAACGCAAGAATAGATATTCGGGGTTTCTGAAATAAACGGCGCCCGCTTCACGCCGCTTGAGGGTTTATTTCAGAAACCCTCCCCCCAAGGGTTTCCTCCATCAAAGTAAAAACGACATGGAAAGTCGAGTAAGGGCCCTTTGTTTGCCTTTATCCAGAAAACAGTGGCAAAAACCTTAGGAAATGGGAAAAAAAGCCTGGAAGCCTGGCCAAACAACCTGAGCAGCAAAAAAAACGACGATTCAAGTACTACAACGAGAAGGATTTAGTAGACCTTCGAACTAGAGCCTACAAAGCACGAAAGTGCAAAGCACTGAAGAAAAGATTTGAGGATCCAAATAATGTAGGAGATGAACAGGAAAATCAAAAGCTGCCGGAGGTAGGGTAGATTCATTTGCATAGTCGATTCTTGCTTCAAATTTTGTAAAGGTTAAGTGCCTGTGGCAGAATACGAGCCAACATTCCTTTACGTTAGGGCAAAGGCCCCTTACTGGACTCCTTGTTGTCAAGTGGGACATCGACCCACTTTCCAAAAAAAAAAGGGAAAGTCGAGTAAGAGGCTTTTTCCCTTATCCGAAATCTTATCCGAAATGTGACTGACCAAAAATAAGCACTTCCATCCCACTTGCCCACTTGCTGTCTCCCTTTTCTGCAGCCGTATGCAGATATTCGAGGATATTCCTTTTCTGTTACGGGGTGATCGTTATGAGCTTGTCAAGGATATTGGTTCTGGAATTTTGATGTTGCAAGCCAAATTTTGGTGTCTGGAAATTGGGTCTGTGACTTGTGCTACTTTGGGTCTTTTTTGGTAGTCGGTTTGGTTTCTTCGGTTACAGGTTATGGATGTGCCGGGGATGTACGATACGGATCAATATGAGCTTGTCAAGGATATTGGTTCGGGAAATTTTGGTATTGCCAGGCTGATGCGGGACAAGTACACTAAAGAGCTTGTAGCAGTCAAGTATATAGAACGGGGCGAGAAGGTATGTTGAGCTCATTAAATTGTTGTATCAATCAACACAGTCAAAATGATAATGATTTTGGGATTTGATTTGGATGCTGCAGATTGACGAAAATGTGCAAAGGGAGATTATTAACCATCGCTCACTACGGCATCGTAATATTGTGAGATTCAAACAGGCAAGCTCAATGATTTTTTAAAATGAATTTGCCTGGAAACATAAAACATGCAGGATATATTTAGTTGAGGTTTATGCTCACTACAATTAATGTTCCATTTTTTGAACATGTGCTGTGTCTGCTTCAGGTTATGTTGACTCCAACACACCTAGCCATAGTCATGGAATATGCAGCAGGCGGTGAGCTTTTCGAACGGATTTGTAATGCGGGAAGTTTCAGTGAAGATGAGGTTTGTCCATATACAAGAGCATACAAATTGCCTTCCATATACAAGATTGCTGTGCTTACTGGTGTATCTTAGGTTGTCTTCATGTGTCAATTGTCTGTTTACCATGAGTGCCTCCAAGGGCTTCAAATGGACTTCCATTCAGCAGGTAAGGTATCCTTTCAACAACTGATACCTATCCTTTTGTAGCAGGCAAGATATTTCTTTCAACAGCTGATATCTGGGGTCAGCTATTGCCACTCAAAGGTATCGCATTCGCCCTTCATTTCTATGCAGCTGTGAATGTCTTTCATTCAACATGGTCTCAATGGAGAATGCTTATATTTGCACTCATCTCGCAGGAGGTTTGTCATCGGGATTTGAAGTTGGAAAATGTGTTGCTAGATGAAAGCCCTGCTCCCCTGTTAAAAATTTGTGACTTTGGCTATTCAAAGGTAGGCAGCTTCCTACTTTGCATGTATAATATTTGATGGGCGCTGTTTATAATGTGTATCTATGCAGTCTTCTATACTGCATTCTCAGCCAAAATCAGCAGTTGGCACACCAGCATACATAGCACCAGAAGTGTTGTCTAAAAAACACTATGATGGTAAGGTATGTGTGAATCGTCTGGGTATTCTCATTCCAAGAAGTTACTTTTTTCTGTCAATACAAATGACCAGTTCTACAGATTGCAGATGTCTGGTCCTGTGGCGTCACTCTCTACGTCATGCTTGTCGGAGCTTACCCATTTGAAGATCCAAAAGACCCAAAGAATTTTAGTAAAACTATTTCAGTAGGGAAAGCATTATTGTCAACTTTGATTAATCAGTATATATTTTTCTGAATTTAATATCAATATTCTCGCAATGCAGAGGATATTGAATGTGCAATATGCTGTTCCAGACAATATACAAATATCTGCTGAAGGACAGCATCTTCTTTCACACATTTTTGTTGCAAATACAGCGAAAGTAAGCATTTGCTTTTGCAGCATACTCTTTGTAAGCCAATTGGTGAATCTGCTCTTTATTCGCAGCGATTCACCATTCAAGATATTATGAACCATGAATGGTTTTTGAAGAACTTGCCGGCTGATCTCATGGAAGGTGCTGATATGGGTAATGAGCTTGATGATCCCAACCATCCACCCCAGAACTTAGAGGAGATAATGCGCATTATTCAAGAAGCTAGGGTATCTACTGGACTTGGCGATTATGTTGGTGATGTTCTGGATTTAGATGATATGGATCTAGAAAACTATGAAGAGGTTGATGCTGACAGCAGTGGAGAATTTGTTTATGCCTTATGATAGAACTATGGAAGACTTGGGATCCATACCATTCAAAAAGTAGGACTTTTCCAGATCACAGCTAGACTTTTAGAGGCTGGGAGCCTCATTTGTGTACAGGTATATTGAAGCTATGGCTTTTTTAGTGAACGCAGCACTAGGTGCAAGATAAGCGCATCTAGCGTCCCTGCTTATGGAGGGCACCTAAGAGCAAATTTTCAAAAACTTAATGTCAATTGGACCGCGAGCCAAACTACCAACATGATTGGACACGTAATATCATCCGCAATGGTCTGGTCTAATTCTTGGGTTCAAATTGTTGGGCATGGGGCAGTCTCGGGATGGTTTGAAAATGAGGGCGTTTGGCCCCCAAAAATCTGGTCATCCTTAAAAATTTCCGGTCCGGCTATTTTTGCAAAGAAATCCAGAAAATAAGCTTAAAGAAGCAGTCTACTGACTTTTTTTCCAGTAAGACCAAACATCAAATGGAGGGTGGCATTTTTTCTAGTTGGATGTGCCACTAAATTTGAGCCCTGGATCTAGGGTCCCCTTTCCTTGTGGCCATCGCCATGTTGCGTGGCAGTCGAGGCATAGGTCTGAGGGGTCTAGAGCCTCCTGATTGCGCACAAACAACCATGCCACTCTACCATCATGGTAGCCTCAACCACCTAAGGCGGGTCCTTTTAATGGCTTCTAAGGCTAAAATGCTGGGCCATTGCCAAATTAGCAATCTAAATTCAACTCTCAAGATTAATTCGTGAGGATTGACCCACCAAATTTGATCAAAATCTCCTTTGCAACTATTGCAGCAAAAAGACATTTGATTTGAACCCAACATCTTGGAAAACTGGGCTCAAACAATTGGGGCCAAAGTAATCATTGCAGCTCTCGCGTTTAAAAGAGGTGTGAGCTGATTATATTCACTCACGCCTTTCCTCTTCGACTTTCGAGCGCCCAAAGGTAAGCACCCTTCCCTTAATGCTTTCAAAATTTTATGTTCTTAAACTTCAAATCTCAAGACCAGTCTTCTTTCCCTAATGGACTCTGCTTCAGATCCTGGAGGTGGACGCTAGTCGCTGCTACACCCTATCACATGCCAATGACATTGCTCGATCTACCAGGAGGGGGAACCCCTCCCCTGCTAAAAGGGATAGCAGGGATTCCTCCTCTTCCACAAACACTCCCCTTTAGCATTTGGAATGCCATGGTAACCCCGGCTGAGGTCGATAAGGATGTTGCCTCTGATTGGAACATGAAGATATTGCCAGAAATAGTGTCCTAGGTGGAATGTGCTAAGGGGGATAGTGAATTGATGCATTGCCAGATCGTTGTAAGCAAGGGAGACAACATCCTGTTCCAATCCCCTATTGGCTCCTAGACTTCTAACATGCTTTTCTCTGTTTTGCTTTTTTTCCAGACCACCTTTAAACGAGCTCACCTTCTATCCTTCCATGCATATTTTTCCTCTATTCGTGCAATAGACCTCGTGGCTCTACTAAAGTAACAATCACTAGAAACGCGTGCCCGGCGATGCCGGGCATTAGTCATGGACGTGTGGGATTAGAGTTAGTCATGGACATATGGAGCTAGGGTTATATTTTGCAGACCAATGTGATGAAGATGAATGGAATGCTAAGAGGTGGAGGGTGCTTGACATGGTTATCTTGGAATATATTTAATAGAGTGTGTAGATAAGACAGAGTGCATAATGTAATTGGGTAGTTGGCGAAATTGTAATATAAATTAAGTATACTATGTGCAATTTAAATTTTAAAATCACAAATTTGATGATATTCTCCTAAACTTTGTGGCATGACATATTTGAGCATTGATTTGAAGAATATTCTTATATTTATGCCAAATCAAGGGCTAACGAATTTTTGGTCAAAATTTGATGTGCAAGTTCCAATGGTGCAAATATGGACAATTAAACACCATACAAAAACATCATATTCACAATCCAAAAACATGATATTTTATCTCCACAAACTAAAAAAGGCATGAACTTCCATCACGAAGCAACCACACATGCCAGAAGCTCTGGTCAGTAGTAAGCGAGGCCAGAGGAATCGAACCTCGAGGCCGCCAAGGGCCTCATCAAAGCCTCAAATTTCTTGCGGATTTGCTGTAGCAGCACAAAACCCTGAACCAAAATCACACCAAGTCAGAAGCCTGAACCAACCTTGACCCTCTAAACTAAGCCGAAATCCTGAACCAAATGCGAGTAACAATGATGCAAAATCTGCCGAGGACAAAGCATGTAGATGTGCTGTGAGCCTAACCAGAACAGGCCACCAGGCCTTGCCGGTTATCTATTGCTATGGCCAATGATCTTTTGCCAAGAACCAGAGGATTTGGACCTTCACAGCCCTCGCAAGGATCCAGAAAATCTCTGCAAAACCAACCCCAATCTATGGTGCTAAAGATAGTCGACTACCTTAATATCGCTCAATGTTGCAATGTCGGGATTAGCTATTTATCGTCTTTGTGTTTTGTAGTGTGAGGATATTGTACCAAATGCTAAAGTGTTGCCTTTTCTCATTTAATTTGTGGCGTCCACTACCTTAAGAATATTGTAGTCTCTAAACTTCATAAAAGGACATTATATACAATTATGCAGCCAATTATTAGCAATAAGACAACTTATTTGAATTCTATGTTATCCAACTTGGCTTCACATGATATCCTTAAGGATGGATGAGACTGAAAAATCAGAATTTGAGAGCGGATCAATTTGTTGCAATCAATACCACATTGCATGTTTGGCTCTGAAGACTTTGAAGATACAGGAGGCACAGGATGACACCAACATTAAGATTTCACCCAGCTTGCAGAATGTAAACATAATAATAGTATGATTTTCTTAAAACGTTACAAATGCAAACAGTAGAAGTTCAATATGAACTTTCTTACATGTATCAAGGACTTAAGTGAATCAAACGTGATTTCTTCTAATTCTGAAATAGGATTTAAGTGAATCAAACGTGATTTCTTCTAATTCTAATGCTTTGCGGCTATAGAAGAGATCTGAGCTCTAATGAGGAAATAAAAGGGGCATTATTGGTGGGGTCATATCAGAGCTACTGAGACATGGCCAAATTGTGGAAATGTTAGGATAGTCTATGATTGCACTCGTGATAAGTGTCAACAACGGCAAACTCTAAAAATGCAACAATGTCATGGTTGTACTTATTGTATTGCTTGTTGGGAAGAATGTGGTCAGTCTATAGATGACACAGAATATAAAAAGACATCTTGATTGGATCTGTTATGTGCAGCATGTTGGCATTGGTGTAGAGAAATTTATAATGTAAGCTAATTAATTTTAGACTGAGGAGCTATTCAGATGGATATTTCTATTCAGTAAGCTCTTATTTCCAAATGCTCTATTCCCTGTAAGAGTGTATTTGAATGTTATGATAATACCTTTTGTTGGATTTGACTAGGCTATCGTGAAAGCTTATTTCATATTTGCACTGTGGAAGTTGCAAAACATTTCTCTTCATTGCTTTATGCCAGATGACAGAAAAGGGACATGCACTTATGAGGAAAGATTGATGTATATAATAGCCATTTTTTACCAAGCCTAAGGGTATGCACGTACAAAAGATAGCATATTCAGACATGCTCAATGAACAATGCATCAGATCTGTATGTACCCTGTTGAGGGAGTTCTTTTGTGGTTGGCATAAGTTACTGCAATTTTGCAGCCTTATACAGCATATGGGCAACCCAACAATAAAAGCCTAAAATTTTTGAACTCAAAAAGCCAAAAACCAAGGAAAGATCAAGGCCATAAGATCTGTATGAATAGCTCAAGCCACTTGGTGTTGGGCAGAAGAGGGCTTCGCAACTGGCATCTACCGTTCGTGATGCTGACATTCTTGTCTTTCCAATTTGTGATCCATTTATTGACCAGCTTTCTTATAGATGAGTCTATTTGCATGCATTGCAAAAATGAGTTTTATTCGGGTAGAAAAAACTACAACCTACCAACTTAATCTGTTGCTATTAGCAGTTCTCAGTTGCCTTATCACATGTGAGTAAACCTCCCAAGAACTTGGTGCAGACTGCCTTTGGATGGATGCAGAGTGGATTGTGTAGTTCAAATTTGGAACAGGAAGGATATAGTGCTTGTGGGTAACCCAAGGTGCCATATTGGGCCTTTATCATAATCTGGAAGAATCAAAAGAAAAAGATATTATGATTGAGGCAGTCTGCAGGCGTTATCAATTTCTTCCAAATTAAGCTGCAAAAACATACATGTTAGAAGAGCATTGTCCATAAGAAGCATAGAATACAGGAAGCAAAGGCAATAACTTTTAATGTTTGCTTCTAAAGCTAAAGGGAAGCAGAATCGTACATGATTAATAGTAGCAGGATAAATTCAACTTTCTATATCCCTAAAGAGATAAAGGAAATCAAGCCAGAAAAGAGGCAGAGATCATCAACAAACATTTTATGTGAATGAATTTTGAAAAGAAATAATACCTTTCTTGGCAAGTAGAATCTGCAATAAACAAAGGCCAAAAGAAATAATGGCCGTGAAGCATACAGAATGTAGACATATCATAAAATATCTGATGGCTCTATTACTTCAAGCATACACCTCTACTCCAATCCACTGAGTTTCATCTCCATTAGAGCAGACCTGTTTTTACCACAGTTCCATTCACACGCAATTCCTTGAATCCACATACTACTTCTATAGCACAAGGTTCACAAACAGTCAACATACTTTAGAATGCTAATGGATGCCCGACACGAAACTGCCCTAATAAGCCCTAATAAGCAGAGTGTTTAGGGTGGACAGTAGCTCACTTCTTTCTTCACAGCTAGAACTCAAACAGAAAAGGATTGACATGCAAATGGAAGTAAATGCAATAATTAGTTTGTTGCAAAGTAAAATCTCAAAAAAATCAATGAAAATGTAGCTGGCCGACCTTAGTATCAGTAGCTTGCAGATGTAGAACTGGCTTATAATCACAGAGGCAGATCACACCTACAGTGGCAAAGCCGGCCAGATTACATTTGAGAAGAACCCTAGAAGAGAAACATTTAGATTATACATCCAATCGCCATAGCTAGTGCTCAAGGAGCAGAAAAACCTGAAAGAAAATGTTATTTTGAGGAGTAAAAGAGAAGTATGTAGTATTAAACAAACAGAGCCCTAAGGATCTTACTGCCATTGCCAGCAAAGCCGAGAAGGGGAAACCTTATGAACATTTTGTCTTTGGCTGAATAATAGTTGGCTTCAGCCGAGGAAATGGATCGCCCTGAAAAAATAAATTATCATTGCATTGCGTAGATGAAAGCTTAAAGCTGAGAATGAAATCCAAGTACATCCGGCAGGGAGAGTAGACGTACATCACAAAAAAAAGATGCCGTAGGGAAAGAGGGAATGCCCAGCTCAAGAATCAAACGACCCAGTGAGGCGCCAAGATGAGGAAGCAAAAATCGACCGAGAAATTCGTAGCAAAGAGGAAGGAGTGAACGATTTAGGATTCAAAATTATCATTGCTGGCAACCAGCGTCCCGCAGGCGGGAACGCAAATTTAAGGGAACGCCGCATGCGGCGTAACATGCGGCGTTCCGTGGCACGCACCCCAACACTCTCACAGAATAAAAAAGAAGATGTGGGCTTTTTACATATAACAGGCTTTGCCTATGAAAGAAAAGAAAAAAAAAAGGTCATGGAACAATTGCATTAATGACATGTAGTGCAATTGCGTCAACTTTTTTATTTGAAAATTTTTGCTCAATTTACGTCTTTTAAGAAAAAAAAAATGTGATATTTCGAAAAGAAATATGAAAATGCCATTTTCAAAAACCGTTCACATAAATTTAACAGGTCAAGAAAAAAAGCAGCATATTACAAAATAAAAGTACAGAATTTAAAGTGGATTAAAAAATAATATATTAAAATAGGTAATTAGAAAAATAATACATTTTGAAGAGCATTTACAGATGTCCATAGGAGCGTCCTTCTCAGGAAGGGGCCTTTCATTTTCATCATTTTCATCAACATTCCTGTCAATATTTGATGGAACAGAACCATCATTTGGTTCGTCTTCAATCTTCTGAAGGTCTTCAACAGGAACAAGTTTAGCAAACTTGGCTCATCTGTGTTCCCAGATAGAGGATGTTGAGGTTCAATGCTGGTATGCTTTAAAAGTCCATCTGTCGCCTTAGCATCTAATCCTTGATTCTCGCCTGGCAGACTCTAAAGGGACCTTATTCTTGACTTGACGAATTCAACACAATCCTTGTCAATATCTAAGGCCCACAATTCCGACCCTTCTCTAAGGCACAAGATATGGTGGTGCTTGTTGAAGGTGTTCCTGGCAAAACCTTCAACCTCAGTGGTTTAGAACCTCCAGGTTGCTTGAGGCAACCACTCTGAGTGCAAAGATTCCAGAAATAGTGCACGAAAGTTCACTGGGAGTATGCTTCCCTGAAGGCAAAAAAGTTTGCTCCACAAAATAACTTGCAGAATATGATCTATGAAGCTATGGAAATGGATGTCTCTCCTCAAGATGCTCAACACTTGGTACTAACAGGCTGCAAAAATTCAGAGAAGTCAGACAAGGCTAGATAGGCCAAAATTTGATCACTGACCCAGTCAATTTTTGGTCAATATCCCTGGTAGAGAGCTAAAATTTGCAACTCGATATGGACAAGGAATTTTCTAGACCTATCAATTCTATTCTGCTTAGGCTTATCTGCACAATAAGGGCCGAATCTTCCTTTTGCCAAAAGGGAACCTAATTTTTTCCTTTGATGATTTTTTGTCTAGAACTGTAAGGAATGAACAATATTGATAAAAGATGCTTTCCAGTGAAGGGTTGCACGCGTGTCTAGCGTTGCCTTAGTCAACATATCTAGCTTGGCAAGATTGATGCTCAAATAATTGCTCTTATATGCTCAGTGCCTGTTGTGCAACACAATTGGATCTGAAATAATGTCGACTCAAAATAGTATTGTAATTTTGTCTTGACAAGAATTTGGCTTTTGCCTTTTCCAAAAATATGCTAAATAGGCAGACTACTCATATCTGACAATCTGGACAAACACAAGATGCCTAGCCCCTGATAATTGTTTACTTTTGGGAATGAGTTTCAATGCAACACGAACAGATTACTACAAAGGTCGGATTTTCAATTAAATCAAACACTCAAGAGATACAAAGCAATATCCCAAGCTCATGGTCTTGGGCACAGAATCAAATAGGTATACATTCAGAGAATCCAGAGAATTGAGCCAATAATCCGGATCAGAGGTAAACATTGGAGGTCGGAATCAAGCTCAGGATCATCAAGCCGGTCCTTCTTCAAAGCCAGAAATCACTTCTTTGCCTTAAAGCCCTCGAATCTCTTCTGTGCAGAAAAGCCCCTTTTGTAAATGCTCTGTTCCGTTGAGATTTTGATCATTTCTCTTTAATCTTCTGTCTTTTAGCTCACAATAAGAATTCTTGGCATTAAACATGGTGATTCGGCCAGTTTAAGTCATGATTTACGGGTTTGTTAGGCCGAATTAAACGGATCTTGGCATTTCCAGATTTTAGGGTTCATATGGGTTCAAGCGAAATATCCCACAGGCTCGATTAGGTTTTGGCGACCAAGGTATATAAGGAAAAGAAAATCCATGATTTATAATTTTATGCGTGCAATATCCCGTGGGATCCCGGTACCTCCAGCCCCTGCGCCCGGATGTTCCACGCCGTGGGAAGATTGGTGGAAGAGAGATAGGGGTAGATAGGAAAAATTTTGCACCCCTAAGCCCTATGGCACGATTCCCTAGGAGGCACCTATAATATCCAAAATAGAGCCTTTTTTCAAATTTCTTTTTTCCTAAGGGAATCTTTTTTTGCACCCTATAAGATTCTGGAATCTCTTCTCACAATGGAGCTCTTTTGAATTTGTCAAAAATGGAGCTAAGGAGTGGATGATGTGGCATTTGGAAATGATGACAAGGTTAGGTGGGTATGATGTGGCCAATGGGAATGATGACGTGTCAGCCAGCTTGAGCTTGAAAATTCTTTCTAGTCAAAATTTTGAATGATGTGGAGATGATGTGTGTGATGAGTGTGTGGTGATGAGGTGTCAATGGTGATGTGGCAACAATAATGCTAGTTTGATGCTTTGATATGGAATTTGATTTGAACATGGGAATTTGACATGTCATGGCTAGAATGGTGATGAATATGATGACTAGGCACATGAAGTGAGGTGTGAAGTGACTTGGCCCAACAAGTGCTCATTTAGAAGCCAATTTCTTTTTATGGAGCAATTTTAAGCACCTCCTAGGGCACACTTGAATTTTGAGCACTTCCCCTAGGAATTTTTGCAACTTTCTTTTAACTTTGGTCAAGTTGCATGGGATGTTGACTTCTGAGCGAGATTATGACCAAGTCAAGTCACTTTTGAACTAGTGGATGATGGAGCAAGTGGGTGTTCCATGAAGGTGTGTTTTGACTAGAAAGAACTTTCAAGGTCAAGTTTGACTTTGGGAGGTATATGAGCAAGGAGTCAAAGTTCAATGGCCTTTTTAGGATGGTGGAGTGAATGGAGAAGGGGATCAAAATGCCAAAGATGCCAAGATCACAAATAGCTACATACCATGGAATATTCTTCAAGGGGTCTTCTTTCTCCTCCTTTCTTCACTTCCTTTGCTTGTTTGACCTCTTGTATCTCTTGAGTGACTTGAGTCAATTGTCTTTCCTTTGCTCTTCAAATTCTTGATGTATGCTAGTGCAGCATTTCCCTATTGTCTCGCAAACCAGATCAACATGAGAGGATTAATGCAAAGATGTGCTTAGCTCTTCCATGCTGCCATGGCATGGCAGCATTATGCCAAACTAAAAGAGAAGGCTGGTCTACCAGCACCTTTGACTAGCTGTTTGTACTTCCTGAGATAGCTCCAGCCAGTTGCCAATGTGAGAATATGGTTGGCAACTCAATGACCTGCATATGGATTTGAAAGTGATAGATCTAGCATTATGAATGTATATGTGAATGATGTTCCTTTCAGATGAACCTGCATGGAAAATAAATCTCTTTAGTTATGAGAAGCTGCAGGATGGTGGTGTGACAGCAGCTTGGGGACTTTATGAAGATGTAGAGGGTTTTCAGATGTAATGAGGCCAACTCCTGATCAAATGATAGATGGAGGCAGATATAAGGATGCACCTGCATGGAACTATGATCAGTATTAAATCACTCCTTCAGTTGATCACGATCTGCATAGCCCTTTTGTACTTGCAACACTAGAAACTCATTAGCACACAAACAATAACTTCAAAGCAGAAGTTGATTTACTAAAATAGGCTTAATTAATTTTTTGTTTTCATCCTACTGAAGCTTTTTTTATATATTTTGCTTTTTTCTGTTTTTTATTTTTTGAGCAATGCACTAACTACTCCTAACTACATCTTACCAGAAAGATTTTAGTTGAACAAAGCAAGGGCAACATGTTGTTGCCAATACCTTTTTAGGTGCACAATGTTGATTCCTATCACTTCAAATGGTCCTTCCCAAAGACTCTCAAATTTGGATGCTATGTCTTCCCTTGTCTTGTTCCACTTTAACACCAACTCTCCTGTTTTTAAGACTCCCTGCAATTTGTGTGCTGCTTTGAAAGCTGCAATATCTTTAGCCTTTTTCCTCATAACTGCATTCTCAGCATCATATCTATGCTCCTCAAGCTGCATCAATCTCACAAATCTTTCTTTAAGAGCCTCATCCATTTCCAAATTAATCTGATAAGCCAGTCTGAGTGATGGAAGTTCCAATTCTATAGGCAGTACTGACTCTATCCCATATACCAAGCTGAAAGGAGTGTGTTTTGTAGCTACTTTGATAGTAGTTCTATATGCCCAAAGTGCATCATGGAGTTTTAGATGCCAATCCTTTTTTGAAACATTGATGGTCTTTTTGAGGATGGATTTGAGAGTTTTATTGGTTGACTCTGGGTAGAAGCATGAAAGGGTGTCTTGTATTTCTTGCAAATTGATGTAAAAAAATACACTAGCTTAAAGTGAATTTAAGGTAAAATTTGAATTTTACATGGGCTGCCTATCATTAATGCTTTTGGTCCACGTGAGATTCTTTGCAATTATTTTTGGCAACCCACGAATTTGGGGGCACGTTTTGAGTTTTGAACTCCCTCCACAGGATTGAAGCTACCAGATTGAAACCCCTTTCTCATTGGAACCAAGAATAGGATCCCCATTTCTATGCCTGTTTGATCGATCTTGGAATGTATGAAGCTATGGCAGAATCAAATTCACCAGCAACAACAGATTTGGATCTTGTTCTTGAGGAGGACTTACCATCAGATTCGAATTTTGCTATTGAGGAGGACTCTACATGCATTTCTTCTGGGGACAACCATGCAAGAGAGAGACCGGATATGGGACAAAACAGATTAGAAGAAGGGTGAATGATTCTGTGAATCACATACTAAATCAAGTTTCTAGATTGAATCCAAAAGCGAAAAAAACTTTTCTTTGGAAAATTGCTCGAGGGATAGTAGATTGGACTTTTTATTTGGCCCTGTTGTTGGAAGGCCTAAAGAGGCTATTGTGAAAAGAGATTTATTTGAAAACCTTAAGGATGGCCTCCAAGAAGTGAAATGTGCTAATAGCAATGACAAGCTTGTCGCCAAACCAAGTGTTCTTTCCATGGTATTGGAAAGGAAGGAGTATTACAATGAGACCACACTTGGCGACCAAAATCCTCAAATTGCATCCTAGAAATATGAAGCTAGCGAGAAAGGAGGAAAAAAATGTCTTTGTGTGGAGCAAATCGTGGGCATTAGCGGATCCGAAAGCCAAGAAAAAATGCCATAGATCCGGGCTATGAAGGATGAGTTGTTGTTCGGTTCGGTTAGATAATACAAAAGTATCACCAAAGGTAAGAGATGTCATGAAGAAGAGGATTTGAACCAATTCGATTACATCGACATTACTACAAGTGTACATGCTAGTATTTTAGGGTCATGGAGGAGTCACATAGTTTTTTGAATTTTCGATCTGAACATCAAATGTACTTTAGCTAGGAATGTATGTAGTCATGTAGATGTTTTCTACATTTTTTGCAGGTGACAGTAGTCTTTTCTGTACAAGCATGTTCCACATCATGCATCAAGAAATGTTATTCAGTTTTTCTTGTAGAAGTTATATTGACATGACTTGAAGGTATACTTGAAGCTAACTGTAGAGATGTGCTATAGATGTAAGAGAATAAAACTGAAGGAAGCTACTGTAGGAATGTAGTAGATGTCAAGAAAATATGTGAATGCTTTTCATAGAGTAGCTATTATGTAAGGATGTGGGGTTTTGAGGAAGAAAGTACTTAGATGTAAGAATGTGGAAGATACATTAAAAACATATATAATGTACATTCTAATATTCTGTAAGATTCTGACAGTGTACTTTTGCAGGCTGAATTATACCAAATCTTTGTTGATCAGCATCCAAAAGTCAAAATTGGCATCAGGCAATTTGAATACTTAAAACCTCCTTGCATCGAAACTAAAGGAGAGGAATACCTGCTGTTGTGTGAAGCATGAGCAGGCAGATTTATATAGATAGATAGATAGATAGTATTTTAACGTCACGCCACTAGGCAGCATCCAACTGGACATGTGACCACACACCACACTACATTGCTTTCGGTTGGGCCCGCCCCAACCACCTTATGATCTGTTAGGATTTGACCCCTTGATGCAGAAGTGCGATTGAAGGCGGTCTCGAACTTCGAGACGCCGAATCCTGAATTATATAAGAAGGCTTTCAATATGATGAGGTCAAAATTCCACGAGAGCTGTAATTGCAAATTGTAATGTGTGCTTCCGGAAGTTAATGCCGGGATTTGCCAAGCTAAAAGCGAATTATGATAATGTGAGCACGCTTTGGAGAGCCATGGTATGCCCGAGGGCGGCCGATGAGGAGTGGCACAAGCTAGCCCTGCATGGAAACAAAATGTGGCGATTGTGGGAAAGCAGATTAATTGAGTTGTGTCCCAGAGAAGGATGGAAGCATCGAGGATTAGGTCGATTGGCAAGTCTATAACTATGTTAATGAACCTTCAAAGAAGGGAACTTCCCGAAGGCTGAAGTTAGTTGACAAGAAGGGCAGTGCAAAGGAGATGTTGGACAGCATGTTCGACCGTATGTCTAAGTTTATATATCACAATTTTGTGGCACATTGACAAAGCAAGCAGTTCAAAGAATGCATACGAACACTTCGCGACGATTCAGTGCTATCAGTTGTTGATTTTTCTGAAAATTATACTTTGAAGCCATTCAACGAGATTCAAGTTCAGCATCACCATGTTCAAGGTAAATGGCAGATTGAGAAAATTTGTGCACTCATTTATTTCAGACGACAAAACTCATGATACCCACTTCGTACAAGATGCATAACAAAGTTTAAAATGAAACGCACTAATTTGCTCAAAACGCACTTCAAAAGGAATCTTTGAAAGATTCCCTAAAATCCCCCCAAAAAGGTCCCTTTTCATGGTATATTTGTGACAAGTGTGACAATTTGAAAATTTTAGGCATCATTTTTGAGGGGGGGTGTGAACTTAGCTTCCATTCAAAATTGTTTGACATCCCTTTTTGGCCCCTTTAGTTTGGTTTGAGAAATAGTAATATTTTCAAAAACTAAACATAATAGACATTGAAAAAACAGCAAACACACTAAAAGTGCCAAAAAGGTATTTTATTCAAAGTTTTCAAAATCGATTACAAAACTATGAACAAAAGCTGCAAAAAAATGCAACACATTTTGACATTGCCTCATTGAAGCAAACATTTTCACATGAAAGTATGCCTCATTGAACAAACTTACACTTTGAAGCGCAAGTTGGAGTCGAAGGACGCCGCTCTTAATCTTATATACTTGCTCTTATTTGCTCATCCGATCTTGCTATAGACTTATGTATACCGCGAGGACAATGCGTGGACATAACGTCTTCAAAATAAATTTACGGGTGGTATAAATTTATACCATAATAGGTAGTCTTTGTCGCGGATATAACATGCCGGAGAGTTCGCATGGTATAAATTTATACCACAAAAGTGGACTCGGCGGTATAAATTTATACATAAGGAAGAGGACTCGGCGGTATAAATTTATACCGCGAGAGCTCTCTCGATTCATCGAGCTCCCACGGTATAAATTTATATGGGTAAACAATGACTCTCTCGGTATAAATTTATACATGAGATAACCTTCAAACAATCAATTTATACACATATATGTGTATATATATATAATAATATATATACATACTTACATATATATATCGAAGAAAAGAGAACTCTTGCGGTATAAATCTATCACGGAGAAAGCGGTATAAATTTATGTGAAGAATTATATATATATATAAAAGCGTTTATCTACTCTATATATGTTCTTATGTTTGTCGGGCTTATCCGGCCGTCCGATTCGAGATCCGAGCGGCTCCACGTGGTTTAAGGACATATCCTACGGTAGAGATGGCATGGGAGTTTACATATAATATGTGTACCCAGCGGTCCTATGGTCAGTTGATCGATCGATGGAGTCGGTCCGAGATTCGACGGCTGACGTTGCTTTAGATATATGCTACATGATCCTACGGTCCAGATTGATCATAATCCTTGGTCCAAGATCCTACGGCTCACATTGCATGCTCGGGCCTTGGTATTTTCAACAGATTTTAAGGAAAGGCTTTTAAAAGTTTTTATGTTATTGGGAGGATTCGAACCCTGGTCATTAACCCCCCAGCTCCCCATTCTAACCACTAGACCAAGCATTAATTCTATGAATAATTTATGTTTCAAATATACTTAAGGGTAATATCCTAATTAAGATAAAATCCAAATTGTTCTAATAAGTTCTAGAATGTAGGGGAATCTTCGGGAATGTAAGGAAATAGGGAAATACTTCCAGAAAGTTCTAGGATGTTTTGAAAGTTTCAGAATGTTCCAGAAAGTTCTAGAATGTTCTAGAAATTTCTAGAATATAAGGGAATCTAGGAGAATTAAAGGGAATCTAAGGAAATCTCATAAATTGTAAGGGAATCTAGGAAGATATTTACAAGTCTAAGAGAATCTCTTAAAATCTAGTTGAATCTAAGGGAATCTTCATAATATCTAAGGGAATCTAAGAAAATCTTGATGAAGTTTTTTTAAGATTTTGCAAAGAGCCACAATAGAATGTTCTAAAATATTTCATAATAAAGGTGTACAATATAAATCTTGAAAAAAAAATGTTCTAGATGCTCAGGGTAAGCGCCTAAGTCTAAAAATAGAAAGTGTGTTCTAAATGCTCATGGGTAAGCACCTCAATCAAAATAGGAAATTCTAAGAGAATCTAGAGGAATCTTCATGAATGCTAAATATAATACATAGAATGTTGAGAATCTCAGTAGAATCGTTGGTTACCTAGAGCACGACAGGGCATTGCACCGTAAGAACATGCTAAAACTGGAACAATGCGCCGTAGGACGCATTAAATTTCTTGTATATATATATGTATATATATATATGCAGTCCAGAGGTAAAGTATATATCGTGTAAAATCTTTTGGGGTCTTTCTTACTCGCCAAAGGGTTTGGCAACTGAAAACTACTAAAGTAACACACATAAGGGATAATTTTACACACTTTTCTTAGTTTTTAGTCTAAAAGTTCTAAAACGGTTCTAAAATTTACGAGCTTGTAATGCAATGTTAGAGCATAAAGTAGTCGAATCATGTTGTTATTTCTACTTTTTTTTCTCTACATACATGCGAACTTCACTTTAGGCATCTAAAAATTGCTACTAAAAGGCAAAGAACTCCAAAATATTATGGTGACACGGTGTTTGACTAGAAGGAAACCCGTGGTTTATCGAGGGGAACGAGGAGTAGCAACCCCTCTAGAAGTTTACCTATTTATTTACAAAATATTTAGGAAAGGGTAAAAGGCGCCGAATACTTCTTTGCCAGGAGAAATGTGCATGGTGCCCACCGCTTCTGTGATAGCGTAATTGTGATGAATATGCTCAACATTGCTAAGGAGATTGACTATCTCCGAGCATCACCATGTTAATAGATTGGTATGTGCGTTCAAAAATACATCTCCGGGAATAAAAAGGAGGGCATGTAATCACATGGCTTCATTACTTCAACTTTTTGTATGGGGGTATAAATTTATCTTTGCATCATCAACTAAAACTTCACTTAACTACAAAATATCGTGGATGTATTGGTAATTGTAATACTATGTGATGCAAAAACAATGGTTTGTCATTCAAGAAGTTTGTTCAACTGATCCCAATGTGTTTTAAGGTCCATTAGGATGTTGAGCCAAAATGGTTGTGAAATAACAAATTTCCCGTCTTCTAAAACAACTAATATAAAAATTTTAGGGGACAAGGTACAAAAGCATCTAATTTCTTCATACCTAATTTGCCCCATAGTAAATCTTTGAATTTCATTGTAGTACTTTCCCCCTCTACAATGGGATTTTTTGTGTGTTGTGTTTTTCCTTAATACTAAGTCTTCTTAAAATGTCTGTTTTCACGAGCAATTTTATAAATCTTTGGACTAAAGATAATAGAAAGGCCCTTTTTAGAGGGATTTCAGAATTTTATAAATTTTCAGAAGGAATCTTTCAAACGCACTTCTTAAATAAGTGCGTTTCATTTTAAACCTTGTTGCATTCAAGATGCACCTCAAATGGTTGCAAGAGAATGGTGGTGGCCATTTGAAATACCATTTGGTTTGGTCCGATGGTTGTGCAGCCCAGTTTAAATCTAGAAGAGCATTCTATCATGTGACAAGATACCATGTTCAACATAAGATAAGAATGCAGTGGAATTTCTTTGGTTCAGGACATGGGAAGGGAACACACGATGGGGAAGGGGCAATCTCTAAATTGTGGCTTGAAGCAGAACAAAGGAAAAAGGATGGGAAGATAGTAAAAGATGCAGCAACTGCGTGTCAAGTATTGAGGGAGAAAAAATCAGATGTGGAGAGGGTATTCTGGGAGGTGACTGACATTGATCGGTCCCAAGCACATGATGTACTTCCAGTAAAAGGCGTGCAATCACTTCATTGTGTGTCTTCAATAGACTCAAACGATGCTACAAAATTATTGTGCAGACCTCTTTCATGTTTTTGCAAAGCATGCATCAATTTTAATTGGCCTGCTTGTGAGAATGCTGACCATTGTGGTAGGTGGGAGTTGCGAAAACTAGAGCCAATTAGTAAGATCAATCCTGGAGATGTTGATGAGGTTTGAGGATTTATGGGCAAATGACGAAGAATAATATTGACGAGGCAGCTGCTTGGGTTGGTGATTATTTTGGATGCTTCACTGACTCAGGACAATCATGAGGGGGTCCCTTATTATATCCTTCAATGCACCGGTAAAACATGTACTCGAGGTAGATACCATGGATGACTATGGAAACTTATTTTTCGAGAGGTGATGAGGTTATTACAGTAACAACTACTTGAAATGATCCCTAGTCGCCATCGGAAGTCAAAGTTACTAAAAGAGAAGAAGATTTTTGTCCCTCCGAAGTCCGTAATAGGGTTCGCCGCATTGGAGCCAGTCAAGCACAAGATAAAAGGTCTTTGCTTATGCATATGAACTGTCCCCAAGATTGGCACGAGATGCTATTAGGAAATCTGCCCCGAGATTGTAGATGTACCGTGAATTTGTTCTTGTATCAAGTTTACCTTTTTGTACATCAGGCTACATAATTATTGTCATGTGTTTGGCCAGCAGAACAATTCTGATCACTTGTTTTCAATATTAAAGTGAATACATTGGCAGCAGGTAGGTTCAAGACACTTGTACATGTACTTGAGACACTCAAGGTTAATGGCTACCTTAGGTTAATGGTTCATATTTCGTGAGTGTATATATGGTAAGAGCCATTTTGGAAGTGCCTAGTGTTGTGGTTTTGAATTTGCTTGTTTGATCTGTGCTTACAGTACAACTTATACTGACATAGCTCAGTATGCCTCTTTTAAAACAATGGGGGAGTATCCTTTAGAATGGGGGACTTATATGGGGGACACTTATGTTGTACCCTAAACCATACCTTTGGCTACTTTAGAATTGGTGGGGTCTTTATTGACCTTGTAAAAATTAAAAAGTGTTAACACAAAGTGCAAGGTTTGACATCTTGCCACAAAGTGCACAAAGTGTTAACACCTTGTGCAAGGTTTGACATCTTGACACAAAGTGCACAAAGTGTTAACACCTTGTGCAAGGTTTGACATCTTGACTTTTATGAGGATAATTTAAGAACAGGAGAAATGAAAGACATACAAAACACTTGGGATAAATTGCCACTGGCAGAAACCAGATACATGCTTTAGAATAATGCCATATGGCACAACTTATGTCATTTTTTCAAAATTAATTGGTTGAGGCACTCTGGCCAAGTACATCCGAAATTTTGAAGGCAACTAGGCCAAAACAAAGTCTGATTTTTATGCAGAGTGATTCCATTAGGCAGTTCGAAGGTATTACCAGTATCCGAATTTTATACAGGCTTATGATATCAGAGCATAAACCAAGTGTTGATCAAATCTGAAAACAGCCTGTTCATCCACAAAACTCATAAACAAATGGTTAGATTCATCTACCAATCGACACATCAATGGCTTCTCCATCTTCACACTGTTTAAACAGGGCTTCTTGCATACATGCTCGACGACCTAGCGCATAATCGTGTGAAAACCAGCCTGCTGTAACCTGTGCATAGTGCATTAAAGCAAACAGAAATGTAAAAATGGTGTAAACTAAAAGCTTGCAAGAGAATTGGACACTTACCTTCAACTCCTTATTTTTAGACAAACTGCGTTCACAAATTTGTGCATGCGGGCCATCACATACAAAGCCGCAATTCGACGGTCGGGATCTTTGAGGTACTTCAAGATGTTCAAGCCCCTTCACATTATTTCTGCGAATAAAATCAACACCGCTTGAGGTTTGACTCATTGATTGAGTCAATATCTGCGTATGAAGCCTGCACATGCACATTTAAAAGTAGAAATGTAAATATTTAAGTAGACAGGAATGGGAGAAAGTAGATAGAAATGCATACCCTCTAATTTCCTTCTCATTTGTCGCAAAAGCTTTTCGGACTATTCAATATATGAATCGATGGTGCACGAAGAACTATAGGATTCCCATACGCAAAGGCAAATATAGCCAACACAAAGTGCTCATTCTCAAAAACGGGTAGAAGAACATCTTGGCATTTTGACATAACCAGCCCTTTCATTTCCTGTTTCAATGATATCTACAATGTTTCTTGAGGCCTCGATTTTTCTTACTTCTGTTGTAGCTTCCTTGAACAAGTGAAAGTTAAAAGATGGATAAAAAGAAAATCTTGTTCTTCCACTCAGATGGCAAATTATGATCACGGTACCTACAAGAAGATAAGGTCATAATTATACTTCATTATAAATACACAAAGAATAGGAGATGAAATCAAATTACATCTACAAGCGCCTTGTGCATACACCATATCTAAGTTCAATAAGGCGGCTTGTCATTCTTGATCAGGTGCCATGAGTTCTTCAAGGTCAATATCGACCACCTTCATGGGAGGATCGGGGGCTATCCTTGAAATGCACGAAGGCGTGTAAGAACACAGTTTCCACGCATGCTCCTACAAGGATCAAATTGAAGTGTCAAGTATCATGCGGGTGCATAAAACAAATGTTTCATAATATTACCTTGCATCGACATCGATTCTTCACCGGATTTAGAATCTTCAAGAGATTTCGTGTCTTCAACAGATTTTTGCCTACAAGAAATGGTGTGAGTTGAAGAAATGGTGTGAGTTAAGATGAAGTGCATACCTTTTCTTAGCTGCACTCTTAGCTGGTGCATCCTTTCTGGCTCGAGTTTTCCGCTTGTTATTTGGGGAGCATCCTCCTCCTTCACGATAATCGTTTCTATAGCTGCTGGTGCTTTCTTATCTTCATCTGCCATGACCAGTTAGAGATACCATGTTCAACATAAGATAAGAATGCAGTGGAATTTCTTTGGTTCAGGACATGGGAAGGGAAAGGGGCAATCTCTAAATTGTGGCTTGAAGCAGAACAAAGGAAAAAGGATGGGAAGATAGTAAAAGATGCAGCAACTGCGTGTCAAGTATTGAGGGAGAAAAAATCAGATGTGGAGAGGGTATTCTGGGAGGTGACTGACATTGATCGGTCCCAAGCACATGATGTACTTCCAGTAAAAGGCATGCAATCACTTCATTGTGTGTCTTCAATAGACTCAAACGATGCTACAAAATTATTGTGCAGACCTCTTTCATGTTTTTGCAAAGCATGCATCAATTTTAATTGGCCTGCTTGTGAGAATGCTGACCATTGTGGTAGGTGAGAGTTGCGAAAACTAGAGCCAATTAGTAAGATCAATCCTGGAGATGTTGATGAGGCTGAGGGATTTATGGGCAAATGGCGAGGATAATATTGACGAGGTATTTTGCGGGGTTGGTGATTATTTTGGATGCTTCGACTCCGGACAATCATGGGGGTCCCTTATTATATCCTTCAATGCAAGAAGTAAAACATGTACTCGAGGTAGATACCATGGATGACTATGGAAACTTATTTTTGAGAGGTGATGAGGTTATTCTGAGCAACTACTTGAAGCTGATCCCTAGCTGCCATCAGTCTGAGGTTACTAAAAGAGAAGAAGGTTTTTGTCCCTCGAAGTCGTAATAGGGGTTAAAACCCGCATTGGAGCGATCAAGCACAAGATAAAGGTGCTACTTATGCATATGAACTGTCTCGGTATTGGTACGAGATGCTATTAGGAAATCACTGAGATTGTAGATGTCTTGTGAATTTACGTTCTTGTATCAAGTTTACCTTTTTGTACATCGGGCTACATAATTATTGTCATGTGTTTGGCCAGCGAGAACAATTCGATCACTTGTTTTCAATATTAAAGTGAATACATTGGCAGCAGGTAGGTTCAAGACACTTGTACATGTACTTGAGACACTTGTACTTGTACTTGAAAACTCAAGGTTAATGGCTACCTTACGTTAATGGTTCATATTTCGTGAGTGTATATATGGTAAGAGCCATTTTGGAAGTGCCTAGTGTTGTGGTTTTGAATTTGCTTGTTTGATCTGTGCTTACAGTACAACTTACACTGACATAGCTCAGTATGCCTCTTTTAAAACAATGGGGGACACTTATATTGTATCCTTTAGAATGGGGGACTTATATGGGGGACACTTATGTTGTACCCTAAACCATAACTTTGGCTACTTTAGAATTGGTGGGGTCTTTATTGACCTTGTAAAAATTAAAAAGTGTTAACACAAAGTGCAAGGTTTGACATCTTGCCTTTTATGAGGATAATTTAAGAACAGGAGAAATGAAAGACATACAAAACACTTGGGATAAATTGCCACTGGCAGAAACCAGATACATGCTTTAGAATAATGCCATATGGCACAACTTATGTCATTTTTTCAAAATTAATTGGTTGAGGCACTCTGGCCAAGTACATCCGAAATTTTGAAGGCAACTAGGCCAAAACAAAGTCTGATTTTTATCTCAAGAGTGATTCCATTAGGCGGATTCGAAGGTATTACCCGATATCGAATTTTATCTGGGCTTATGATATCGAGCATAAACCAAGTGTTGATCAAATCTGAAAACAGCGTTTGTTCATCCACAAAACTCATAAACAAATAGTTAGATTCATCTACCAATCGACACATCAATGGCTTCTCCATCTTCACCTTTGTTTAAAGAAGGGCTTCTTGCATACATGCTCGGCGACCTAAGCGATAATCGTGTGAAAACCAGCCCTCTTTGTAACAGAATGTGCATAGTGCATTAAAGCAAACAGAAATGTAAAAATGGTGTAAACTAAAAGCTTGCAAGAGAATTGGACACTTACCTTCAACTCCTTATTTCCGACAACTGCGTTCACAAATTTGTGCATGCAGGCCATCACATACAAGCCGCATTGACGGATCGGGCTCTTTGAGGTACTTCAAGATGTTCAAGCCCCTTCACATTATTTCGCGAATAAAATCAACACCGCTTTGAGGTTTGACTCATTGATTGAGTCAATATCTGCGTATGAAGCCCCGCACATGCATATTTAAAAGTAGAAATGTAAATATTTAAGTAGACGGGAATGGGAGAAAGTAGATAGAAATGCATACCCTCTAATTGCCTTCTCATTTGTCGCATAAAAAGCTTTCAGACTATTCAATATATGAATCGATGGTAACGAAGAACTATAGGATTTCCTTGCTACTTGCAAAGGCAAATATAGCCAACACAAAGTGCTCATTCTCAAGCACGGGTAGAAGAACATACTGGCATTTTGACATAACCAGCCCTTTCATTCCCTGTTTCACGATATCTACAATGTTTCTTGAGGCCTCGATTTTTTTCTTACTTGCTGTAGCTTCCTTGAACAAGTGAAAGTTAAAAGATGGATAAAAGAAAATCTTGTTCTTCCACTCCGATGGCAAATTATGATGCAGGTACCTACAAGAAGATAAGGTCATAATTATACTTCATTATAAATACACAAAGAATAGGAGATGAAATCAATTACATCTACAACGCCTTGTGCATACCTGCCATACAGTTCAATAAGGCGGTTTGTCATTCTTGATCCGGTGCACTGAGTTCTTCAAGGTCAATATCGACCACCTTCATGGGAGGATCGGGGGCTATCCTTGAAAGGCACTAAAGGCGTGTAAGAAACGATTTCTCACGCATGCTCCTACAAGGATCAAATTGAAGTGTCAAGTATCATGCGGGTGCATAAAAACAAATGTTTCATAATATTACCTTGCATCAAAGATCGATTCTTCAACCGGATTTAGAATCTTCAAGAGATTTTTGTGTCTTCAACAGATTTTTGCCTACAAGAAATGGTGTGAGTTGAAGAAATGGTGTGAGTTAAGATGAAGTGCATACCTTTTCTTAGTCGCACTCTTAGCTGGTGCATCCTTTCCGGCTCGAAAAGCTTGTTATTTGGAGAGCATCCTCCTCCTTCCACGATAATCGTTTCTATAGTCTGCTGGTGCTTTCTTATCTTCATCCGCCATAACCAGTTAGAGATACCATGTTCAACATAAGATAAGAATGCAGTGGAATTTCTTTGGTTAGGACATGGGAAGGAACACACGATGGGAAAGGGGCAATCTCTAAATTGTGGCTTGAAGCGAGAACAAAGGAAAAAGGATGGGAAGATAGTAAAAAGATGCAAGCTGCGTGTCAAGTATTGAGGGAGAAAAAATCAGATGTGGAGAGGGTATTCTGGGGAGGTGACCTGACATTGATCGGGTCCCAAGCACATGATGTACTTCCAAAAAAAGGCGTGCAATCACTTCATTGTGTGTCTTCAATAGACTCAAACGATGCTACAAAATTATTGTGCAGACCTCTTTCATGTTTTTGCAAAGCATGCATCAATTTTAATTGGCTGCTTGTGAGAATCGACCATTGTGGTAGGTGGGAGTTGCGAAAACTAGAGCCAATTAGTAAGATCAATCCTAGAGATGTTGATGAGGCTGAGGATTTATGGGCAAATGACGAGGATAATATTGATTTGAGGACGCTGCGGGGTTGGTGATTATTTTGGATGCTTCGACTCCGGACAATCATGAGGGGTCCCTTATTATATCCTTCAATGCAAAGTAAAACATGTACCGAGGTAGATACCATGGATGACTATGGAAACTTATTTTTGAGGTGATGAGGTTATTACTGGCAACTACTCCGAGCTGATCCCTAGCCGCCATCGTCAATACAGTTACTAAAAAAGAAGAAGGTTTTGTCCCTCAGTGCATATTAGGTTCGCTTAGCATTGGAGCCGGTCAAGCACAAGATAAAAGGTGCTACTTATGCATATGAACTGTCTCAAGTATTGTACGAGATGCTATTAGGAAATGCTGAGATTGTAGATGTCTTGTGAATTTTACATTCTTGTATCAAGTTTACCTTTTTGTACATCGGGGCTACATAATTATTGTCATGTGTTTGCCCGTGAGAACAATTCGATCACTTGTTTTCAATATTAAAGTGAATACATTGGCGAGGTAGGTTCAAGACACTTGTACATGTACTTGAGACACTTGTACTTGTACTTGAAAACTCAAGGTTAATGGCTACCTTAGGTTAATGGTTCATATTTAGTGAGTGTATATATGGTAAGAGCCATTTTGGAAGTGCCTAGTGTTGTGGTTTTGAATTTGCTTGTTTGATCAGGCTTACAAGATACAACTTATCTTGACATAGCTCGGATGCCTCTTTTAAAACAATGGGGGACACTTATATTGTATCCTTTAGAATGGGGACTTATATGGGGACACTTATGTTGTACCCTAAAACCATAACTTTGGCTACTTTAGAATTGGTGGGGTCTTTATTGACCTTGTAAAAAATTAAAAAGTGTTAACACAAAGTGCAAGGTTTGACATCTTGCCACAAAGTGCACAAAGTGTTAACACCTTGTGCAAGGTTTGACATCTTGACACAAAGTGCACAAAGTGTTAACACCTTGTGCAAGGTTTGACATCTTGACTTTTATGAGGATAATTTAAGAACAGGAGAAATGAAAGACATACAAAACACTTGGGATAAATTGCCACTGGCAGAAACCAGATACATGCTTTAGAATAATGCCATATGGCACAACTTATGTCATTTTTTCAAAATTAATTGGTTGAGGCACTCTGGCCAAGTACATCCGAAATTTTGAAGGCAACTAGGCCAAAACAAAGTCTGATTTTTATGCAGAGTGATTCCATTAGGCAGTTCAAATGTTTCATAATATTACCTTGCATCAGCATCAGATTCTTCATTGGATTTAGAATCTTCAAGAGATTTTGTGTCTTCAACAGATTTTTGCCTACAAGAAATGGTGTGAGTTGAAGAAATGGTGTGACTTAAGATGAAGTGCATACCTTTTCTTAGCTGCACTCTTAGCTGGTGCATCCTTTCTGGCTCGAGTTTTCCGCTTGTTATTTGGGGAGCATCCTCCTCCTTCACGATAATCGTTTCTATAGCTGCTGGTGCTTTCTTATCTTCATCTGCCATAACCAGTTAGAGAATATGCACCTCATGAACAAATGTTACTGTTTGATGAGCTTTAAAAACCAAAACTAGCTAAGCAAGTCTGCTGCCATTTTTTTCGGGCAGCAAATGGAAAACATATTGAGCTTCAAGACCAGCAAGTACATATGAAGTGCTCGAATAGGTAGTGTAAGACAAACACAACTAAAGAATTAAGTAGCTAAATACCTATACTATCAGAAAACAAGTTAAAAGAACATTCATTAAATGGCGCACCTATTGTAGAAACCTCAACAATGGCTGGTACTTCTTCTGTGGCAGTAGGGATTTTTTGGTCAATATTCTCGCCACCTACTTCAGCTGTATGAATGGACAAATATAAGCTAAATTAATGATGACACCATACAAAAATAAAAGTGTCTCGCTCACCTTTGATAGGAACACATTCTTTGAGTCAAGGAAGCCAACTTCGGCATCAAATTTGGGATCTCCTCTTGAAGACTAATTCCACTTTGCAATCACACATCTTACAAATTAGCAACCCGAAATAATATTGAAGCTTATATCAACTCAATTAAATTTGAACCTATCGATTCTGGGCATTGCCATCTCCACAAACTTTCCGATTACGTCTTTTCCCGATTTGTGAGAGAATGCCTTAATAGGTGATCTTTGATGTAGAAGGAGTCCCACGGACATGGCATCATCCTTGGTTGGTTTAGGTTCTGAAACATCTGAGAATTCAGGTAGCAAGGTTCTTCCTTCAAGGAATGGCTTCACACCTGCATATGACAATGGCTAGTTAGCTAGACTCAGATCTGAAAAAATTCTACATGTTTACATTACCTGTTACAGCAGGTTCAGGTTTCTTGATGCTCCCTGTTTCTGCAAAACAAAAAGTAAATGTAATCAAAACTAACAAACAGGGAATCAATAATGTAAAGTGTCAATAAATGTAAGTCATGCAAGAAAGCATCTACATGAGACAGGTCTGTAAGTTATGCAAGAAAGCATGTACATGACATAAATTTAAGTGAAGCAAGAAAGCATGTACATGAAAGAAATGTAAATGACAGAAAGAATGTACAGATCCAAATCCAAGCACCTTGAACTACATTCATTCTCGAACAACAAAACTTAAGTCTATGTAGAAGGTAAATGTCGATTCAAGTACTCTACCAAACAAATACATATCTAAAAATAAGCACTTGCATATCAAAAAGTATTCCCTAATGTAAAATGAAATCAAGTGAATGTAATTACCTTGAGTAGAAATTCCCATATTTGCAACGAAGTTCTTGAGGCCAAAGACAATGAAAAAAACACACGGTTCAAGTAGAGACACGGTATGAGACACAAAGAAGGCAGTAGGGATGTCCACATGATGGAAACACCAAAATACTACTGTCAAGGCATGCATTGCAAGAGCAGCATGTGTTCTTCACACGAGGATTTGATGCCTTACTATAATACTATCTGCTGCAAGAACAGGACTGGGATGCAAGGTAATTACATCTGATGTTTCAAGATGTAACATCATGTCCTTTATCCTACTCTCACTAATTTCATTCATCTCCAAATCCTTGCTGATTTCATGGATGGCAGTGGCTAATGTCTGCAACTCAGAAGTCATGTCTTCGATTGGCTTTGTTAAATTTTTCATCTCCTCCATAAAACTTGATTTTTCCTCTTCAAAGTGACTTTGCCAATGCCATTTGCAAATCTATTGGCTGCCCCCGCTGCCTTTAGTGTCGAATTTTGGCAAGAAAGTGTTTATCTGCGTGCATCAGATTTTTGGACAACCCTACTTAATGTGCTTCTCTCACTCTCTAGCTCGCAAATCTCGGATTCAAGTAGCTTCCTCTTGTCCTTCAACTTCTTCAATCTGCTAATCAAGATAGTAGCATCCACAAGTCTACTCTCAACCAATTTCTTCAACCCATCCATCCATCATACTAAACCGACACTGCGGGCGATTTACCTTGCATATTTTTACATTGGACGATTTTAGGGTCACTGCATGTGTAACATCAGACTCCTTTTGCTCTTTTTTAGCAGAAATAGCATTCTCCTTTACCTCATTCCAGTCAATTTGTATGCCTTTGTAATGAAGTGCAAAGGCCCTTGCAAAGTACAATGGAATGTGATGGTTATTGATCTCCGTCTTGCCGAATACATGCTCATATTTCTTAAGAAAATCTGCCATCCAAACCCCTTGGATCCTGGCATCTTGGTAACCCCTAACAGCTGGTGGTTCAGAGCCCCAAACATCATGAACCACTTGCAACAGACCTGGAAAAACCGAATCAAAATTGTAGGTCCTAAGCTGTCTAATGCTAACCTTGAGCAACTCTGGCTGCAATGAAGATTTTCCAGGAGTTGTCTTTAGTTTCCTGCTGCTGCTCGATGGCTTAGGCTCTGGGGTTGCCATGGGCTTCAAACCCTTGGTTCTTGGCGACTTCCTGGGACTGATCCGACCTTGCTGCTTCATTGCTTCTTGCTGCTACTAATAGGGCTTGATCAATCACTAATGAATGCACAAAATCACACCCTCCTGCAGCCTAAACCCTAGCGCCCTGGTCTAGGTGATAATGGGAGAGTATTAGGGCTTAGGGTCCATGATCGACCTTGCAAAGGTCTGGCTATGGCGGGAGCGGGGCGAGATCAAAGAATCGAGGAAGGAGGTCTTTTTTTTTTTATGTAAGTATAGACATCTGAGTTTATTTGATACACATGAAACCTTAGTGTCCCTAAGGGCACGTATTTATATGGACACGTATGTATATGACACCTATCTATATGGCACTGGAGGTGGATATCATGAACTATGACCTTGGCACTAATAGACTTCTTGAACTGTACACATGAGCATGTCCTATTCTTGCTTGTTTCCATCTAGATATCTATGTCTTTTCTCCTATACGACCATAGAAATCCTTTGATATCCTTTATCTATTTAAATGCTGGGTCTTCTGCGGCTACTATTACTGTGCAGAATTTCGTTTTGGATAACATTATGGCCAGATATCATCGAGCAATTGCCATAGATCATGTTATAACCGATCCATTTTTCACCATTGGAAATCAACATACAGCTTTTCCCATGCTAAATCTTTTTTTTCAAATGTTCCTTTTATCACGTTTCATTTATCAATAAACAAATTGTTTTCTTTATCAACGATTAGGGTTTGTGGAAAAACCTAATCCCGACCTGAGGAGATCTGCTTGCATAATGATTAGGGATGTTTTCCGCCTCCATAAACCAGCCAAGATCCCCTGGATCGGCCAAGAGCCCCATAATTGTTGAAGGAGAAGACAGCCGCTGCTTTCATCTGCAGATACACCCTTGATTGTTTCATGCACTCAGAGATCCCCGATAATTTTCGTCCACGAAGTTCCCGCTCTACCGGTCCTCCAAATGTTCCAAAGCGGATGTGCACCAAGGCGCCACCGCAATTCAGGTTCCCTTTACTTGTGTAAAATTTAGTCTTTCCGGAATTGTGGTGTATCTCCCATTATCCATATCCTCTTCATATATTTTTTTTACCTTTATTATGTTCTATCTTACTTCTCGAATGTATTCTTTTATCTGTTTGATGGGTTCTAAATTTAGCCAAGTCTTTTAGATTGCTGCTCCCCGCTCATATTTTCCATGCTTGACCTTATCTTCCGATTATTGTATGCATGTTTCTTAATGGTGCTAGATCTCAAATGTTTCTTAATGTTTGCTTTCATTCATTTGCCACCTTTTTTCTCTACAAAGTAAAGCTTATTTGGCTGTAAACTTGGTTTGTATCTTTGTTTCCCTTTTCCCTTGATAAATCTTAAATTGCCTTTCTATAATTGTTCCATTATGTTCTAGGTCTAGATGTTAATTTGTTAACTATTCTTTGATTAATTGCTTTCTGCTCATTGGCTAAGTACTTTCGAATTTTAGATTTGCATAGCACATGGTTGTTCATATCGGGCTCCAAGTGGCGGGCATTTGCCTTTATAATTATTGTTTTCCTTGTACCATTCCTGCACGGAGATCTTAGTTTATGTATTTTATGGGGCTTCTCCTCCCTTGATTATAGTTTGCTATTGTGTTTAAGGGTCTCAAAACCGAGACCTTAATCCGAGTATAGGATTACTCATTGTCTTTGATCTTTATTCAATATTTTAACCATAGTGTCTCTCTCTTACGCTCTGTGCGATGTAAAATCAGATTTCTTTTGTGACTTCTCTAGCACAGTGTCCGGGATCTATTTTGGCTTCTATTTACCTTTTTCTCTATCTTTCTATCATATTTTCTTTCGCAAAGCTTTTTGTGACGCTAACCATGCCCATCATCCGGGTCCTTTTTTCTAACATTGTTCCATAACTTAAACATATCTTACATTCATGATTTCTATAGGACTAGATTTGTGCTGCTTAACAACTTTGAAATAATATTTGTTGTATCTTAAAGGAGTCATCTGTTTTATATGAAAATCGGTTGAAATCATTTGCCTCTAGATCCTTCTAGATCTGACAAACTGTGTCTATGTTTTTGGTTTCCTTGTCTTAGTTTTAGACTACTGCTTTATTTATATTATTGTAAGATGATAAGACTGTTTCATCTGTTTAGCTTATTAATTTAACTGGTATTTTGGTTAATGGTGAAGGGCGTTAAGCCGGATAGATTCATTGCTTACCTGTTGTGGCTAGAGCTTTTACCCATTAGGCTAACTGTCTCTTGGTTCCACTGCAGGTAACCGAATCTTTCCCTCCATGTGGTATTTTTCATGGTGTTCAACGAGCAAGGAATACTGCTCAAATCTACAGCATTTATATTTGGATGTTAGCGACTTGGTGACATCTATCAACTTTCTAGGATTTAATCTGTTATGTACTGTTCACCACAATAGGTGGCTTAAAATTCTTGTAAACTTCTTGCTTCATATATGATTATAAAATAGTCTTGGACTTGCACGTCATTAATATTCTCTAAGGTGTACTTTGTAAGCTCCAAACAGTATGGATATATGGTGCACTGTCTTATATTTAAATTCCAGATTTGTCTTTATTGCATGCTCCTATTTAAGGTATTTGAGTAAATCTGTGACTTGCTCTACTCACGTGTCATGATCCTAAAAATGTTACTTGATCTAAAAAGACTTCTTCTCTATTATGGTCCTGGATGCTATTTATCTTACATGATGGTTTGCATTATTTGGCTGTGTTTAATCTTGATTTATTTAACGCCTTATCTTTTTTGTCATGTATTTCTTGTACATTGGCTTTTTTAGCCTCTATGAGATGGTTTTTTCAAGCTCAAATCATTGCTTGGGTTGGATCGTCACCTGGATCTAGTCCAAGGCTGCATTTTGAAAGTCTTTTATTTCCAAAACTGGACTTAAAGGGCTTAGGTCTGTTTTTCTTAGTATAAACGGACTTAAAGGTTTTTTAATGTGATTTCAGCTTCCAGGTTTAACCTGGGACTGTGATTTGAGTTCAGGTGTTCTTAAGATTTAAATTTGTCATTCTTACCTTGTGATGATCGATATTAACAGAATCTGGATTAATACAGAAAGAATGAGGATGTGGACATCAACTCCGTTTGGATTAAAGAGCTAATTGCGCTAAATTATGACAAATGCAAGATTTTCAAGCCAGTATGGCAGGCAAGTATAAACAATATGGAATTTACAGTGCTAAATTTGCTGTGCAAACCCTGATAACGTACATCACGAATAAGGATCTTGAGTTCATCATCCTGGTATGTTTCTACATCCTGGTATGTATCTACAATGTGAATCTGAATTTCAAAGTCCTATTTGAAATTGTGTACTTATTGAACTTAAAATGTCTATGCATGTTCCACCAGCTACGGGTTTTTATGGAAAGAGTTTTCCCATGGCTGGTTGTATGTTTTTTTAAAAAAACTTTTACACTATTATACTTTGGATTTCACAAACCACACATCATCATGATGTTTTCAACTCTTGAGACTACACAAACATCCTGGTCTACCTTACGATGCTGCGGACTTCACTCACAAAATGTAAAATACTGTAAGTTTACTCTATATATATTTTTCTCATTTAATCTGCTAATTGAGTAGAATTGTATAGGGAGGGAAGGGCCCCTGTGTTGCAACAGGGCCCTACTCTCCCTGTTGTAACATAATATGCATTCTTTTTAGAATGTTTAAAATTCCCTTTTCTTGGGGCCCCCCAAACTACGGTAGGAGGCAGGATTTTTTTATGTAAGTATAGACATCTGAGTTTATTTGATACACATGAAACCTTAGTGTCCCTAAGGGCACGTATTTATATGACACCTATCTATATGGCATTAGAGGTGGATATCATGAACTATGACCTTGGCACTAATAGACTTCTTGAACTGTACACATGAGCATGCCCTATTCTTGCTTGTTTCCATCTAGATATCTATGTCTTTTCTCCTATAAGACCATAGAAATCCTTTGATATCCTTTAACTGTTTAAATGTTAGGTCTTCTGCGGCTACTACTACTGTGCAGAATTTCGTTTTGGATAACATTATGGCCAGATGCCATTGAGCAATTGCCATCGATCATGTTATAACCGATCCATTTTTCACCATTGGAAAAGCTACTCCCATGCTAAATCTTTTTTTCAAATGTTCCTTTTATCACGTTTCATTTATCTATAAACAAATTGTTTTCTTTATCAACGATTAGGGTTTGTGAAAAAACCTAATCCCGACCTGAGGAGATCTGCTTGCATAACGATTAGGGATGATTTCCGCCTCCCATAAACCAGCCAAGATCCCTGGATCGGCCAAGAGCCCCATAATTGTTGAAGGAGAAGGCAGCTCTGCTCAGACTACTGCAGATACACCCTTGATTGTTTCATGCACTCCAGAGATCCCTGATAATTTTCGTCCTGAAGTTCCTGCTCTACCAGTCACTCCAAATGTTCCAGTAGCAGATGTGCACCAAGACGTCACTGCAATTCAGGTTCCCTTTACTTCTGTAAATTTAGCTGCTCAGAATTGTGGTGTATCTCCCATTATCCATATCCTCTTCATATATATTTTTTACCTTTATTATGTCTGCTCTTACTTCTCCGAATGTATTCTTTTACCCTGTTTGATGGGTTCTAAATTTAGCCAAGTCTTTTAGATTGCTGCTCCTGCTCATATTTTCCATGCTTGACCTTATCTTCTGATTATTGTATGCATGTTTCTTAATGGTGCTAGATCTCCAAATGTTTCTTAATGTTTGCTCAGCAGTTCGCTGCCACCTTTTTTCTCTACAAAGTAAAGCTTATTTGGCTGTAAACTTGGACTGTATCTTTGTTTTCCTTTCCCTTCGATAAATCTTAAATTGCCTTTCTATAATTGTTCCATTATGTTCTAGGTCTAGATGTTAATTTGTTAACTATTCTTTGATTAATTGCTCTGCTCATTGGCTAAGTACTCGAATTTTAGATTTGCATAGCAGGTTGTTCATATCAGGCTCCAAGTGGCGGGCATTTGCCTTTTATAATTATTGTTTTCCTTGTATCATTCCTACCTGGAGATCTTAGTTTATGTACCAGGGCTTCTCCTCCCTTGATTATAGTTTGCTATTGTGTTTCAGGGTCTCAAAACCGAGACCTTAATCTGAGTATAGGATTACTCATTGTCTTTGATCTTTATTCAATATTTTAACCATAGTGTCTCTCTCTTCTGCTCTGTAGCAGTAAAATCAGATTTCTTTTTGTGACTTCTCTAGCACCAGTGTCCAGGATCTATTTTGGCTTCTATTTACCTTTTTTCTCTATCTTTCTATCATATTTTCTTTTAATTGCGCTGCTAACCATGCCCATCATCTGGTCCCTTTTTTCTAACATTGTTCCATAACTTAAACATATCTTCTGTTACAGATTTCTATAGGACTAGATTTGTGCTGCTTAACAACTTTGAAATAATATTTGTTGTATCTTAAAGGAGTCATCTGTTTTATATGAAAATCGGTTGAAATCATTTGCCTCTAGATCCTTCTAGATCTGACAAACTGTGTCTATGTTTTTGGTTTCCTTGTCTTAGTTTTAGACTACTGCTTTATTTATATTATTGTAAGATGATAAGACTGTTTCATCTGTTTAGCTTATTAATTTAACTGGTATTTTGGTTAATGGTGAAGGGCGTTAAGCCGGATAGATTCATTGCTTACCTGTTGTGGCTAGAGCTTTTACCCATTAGGCTAATCTTGTCTCTTGGTTCCTTTGCAGTAACCGAATCTTCCCTCCATGTGGTATTTTTCATGGTGTTCAACGAGCAAGGAATCTTGCTCAAATCTGACATTTATATTTGGATGTTAGCGACTTGGTGACATCTATCAACTTTCTAGGATTTAATCGTTATGTCTTTATTCACCACAATAGGTGGCTTAAAATTCTTGTAAACTTCTTGCTTCATATATGATTATAAAATAGTCTTGGACTTGCGTCATTAATATTCTCTAAGGTGTACTTTGTAAGCTCCAAAGCGGTATGGATATATGGTGCTTTATCTTATATTTAAATTCAGATTTGTCTTTATTGCATGCTCCTATTTAAGGTATTTGAGTAAATCTGTGACTTGCTCTACTCACGTGTCATGATCCTAAAAATGTTACTTGATCTAAAAAGACTTCTTCTCTATTATGGTCCTGGATGCTATTTATCTTACATGATGGTTTGCATTATTTGGCTGTGTTTAATCTTGATTTATTTAACGCCTTATCTTTTTTGTCATGTATTTCTTGTACATTGGCTTTTTTAGCCTCTATGAGATGGTTTTTTCAAGCTCAAATCATTGCTTGGGTTGGATCGTCACCTGGATCTAGTCCAAGGCTGCATTTTGAAAGTCTTTTATTTCCAAAACTGGACTTAAAGGGCTTAGGTCTGTTTTTCTTAGTATAAACGGACTTAAAGGTTTTTTTTTTTTTTTTTTTTTTTTGAAAATTAGTGCATTAAAGTTTCCCAACCCGTTTGAAAATTAGGTACCCCCTAATAAATGAGACCTCAAGGGGAATTTTTTTACATTTTGCCAAATGTAAATGTATAAAAGTGTCCCTTTTTTTGCCCACCCTTTCATGCTTCTATCCTTCTGCCTGACCATTTCCCTGAGGGTAATAGGACGAACTTTTGGTATGTTTGACTTTCAAAGTGGCTAGTAGTAATGCAATTGTATGGTTGATGAACTGGATGCCTCTATCAGAAACTATTTTAAAAGGAATGCCAAATCTGGCACAAATATTTTCATGCAGAAATCTTGCAGTGGCTTGAGCATTAGCTTCTCTCAAAGGAATTGCCTCTGCCCATTTGGTAAAGTAATTAGTGGCAACTAATATAAACTGGTGTTGAGCTGAAGAAGGTGGATCTATGGGGCCTATAAAATCCAGCCCCCACATTTGGAAAGGTCCAGGAGAAGTTATGGCAGTCAGGGCAGCTGGTTGCAGAGTTTTTTTACCAAAGATTTGACATTTATGGCAGCATTTTATAGTCTCATAACAATCCTTAAAAAGAGTGGGCCAAAAGTATCCTGACCTTAGAATCTTTTTTGCAGTTGTATCTGCTGCAAAGTGTCCTCCACACACTCCCTCATGACATGCTTCAATTATCATTCTGGCCTCTTCTCCATAATACCAGTGCTGACCGCCTTGTTCAACAAGGCATTACAGGAAGGCTTCCCGATGCAGTGGACCAATAGCAGAGTTGTTCCCATCTATAAGGCAGGTGACCCAAGCTTTGCTTGACGATGATCTTGAACAATCATGGTGGGATTCGGTGTTTGCAAAATTGCTTCTTTGGGATTCTCGAAAGAATTTCGGGTGGTGTAGGCAAGCAGATCTGAGCCCTCACCCGCGGGATTCGAGACCCCGACACTCAACCATTGACCACATCTTCACATTGCGAGCTACGGTTGAAGAGGCAGGAACCAAATCAAGATCTATATTGTTGCTTCGTGGATTTTGCAAAGGCATTTGACATGTGCCTCGGGGAAAAACTATGGGCAAGATTGCGGCATTTGGGGGTTCCGTAGATTTGTAGAATGCATGTGCGGGCTTTATGAAAGATGCTGGGTCGATTTGCGCAAGCCAACCATTGATAGTAGTATCGGGGGTTCGCCGGGGATGCCCTCTCCCCAACATTGTTTGGGCTTTACATTGATCAATTGGAGGGGTTCTGGCGATAATGGGGGCATGGGGCTCACCTTCTACCGGATCATCAAGCGGTTAATATATCCGATGATGTGGACCTCTAGCTTACACACAGCCGAGACATGCAAAGCGACATCTCGATGCCTGGACACATTTTGTCAAGCGGCGGCCGATATCTTGGCGTCAACTTGGCCAAGACTAAGGTGGTTTCATATCATCTTCCACGACGTGAGGATCCCCTCCTTGAATTCAGGGGCGGGAATGTGGAAGTAGCATCCACATACAAATATTTGGGAGTGGGTTCCGTCTACTATGCAGCAGGACACATCCATCTGACTACTGAGTTCTGTTGGAAAGCACTATATGCAATGCAAAACAATAGTCATAGAAGCGGAGTTGTATGATTGGACCCATCGTCCACACCTGTTTCAAAGTCTTAGTGGAGCCTGTCCTTTTATACGGGGTTGAAGTATGGGGCCCATGGTATCCCTTGCTACTTGGAATGACTTGGGCGGTGCAGAAAGCCTTCTTGAAATGCGAGCACTAGGGGTGAAGTCCACAGTCCCATATCAAATTCTCTACGAGGAAAGCAGAGATTCTTGCCTCTTGAGGCCCTTGATCGCCACATTGTCTATTTTGGGAAGGTGGTCAACATGGACGATGCTCGTCTTCCAAAACTAGCTTATATCATGGCAATGGGGCATAGCGCCTCAAAGGCTTCTTGGGAGGAAAAAGAGCTCAATGGATGGCTAGATGGAATGTGCGAGAACACGAGGGTGCATACATGTGCAAAGCAGGCGGTCGCCATAGCTTGAGGCAATATCTTGGCGCTTGCTTCATCGACAAGCTTTGGGATGCCAGCGCCCTTGAGCGGTCAAGACGACCACTACTACGGCGCCATAAATCCCACATTGGAGCGAGGCCCACAATGCTACTGCGTGGCCAGCGACTCATTGCCTCCATGCGCCGCAGGGGGCACATCATCTTGAATTGAGACAGGCGGATGGATTGGTGAGCCACGTCGGGGCGATTTCTGTCAATCTTTGCCAAATGGGGAGTCATTGAGGATGAATCTCATACCCTTCAAAGTTGCCCGACATATGATCAAATCCGGACGGCGCTATCTTTGGGTTGGTGAGGCTGCCCGGCCGCTACATGTGACATTGAGCCGCGGCATCCGTCACGGATGCTAGGATCCTAACCGGGGAGGTCATGGACATGCGAGATCAGCTATGTCCTCGAGCACGCGCCTTGACATGTACATACACATTTATTTCATGATGATGTATACTTATGCGGTTTGTGACATTCTTATTCTTGCCCGCGGTTTTTCCTCGAAAACCCCCTTGGTGGGGTTTTAACCGGACGATAATAAGTTTGATCGCTCCTTACGGGTCCCATAGGCCGATTGGTCTCAGTGGACGATAAAAAAACTATTCTATTCTATTCTATTCATCCACACATCTCAATAAGACTCCTTCCTTGTCAACTTTGCATAGGATCCCTTCAATTAGCCTGAACTTTTTGCACTTGTCCTTGAATCTTCTCTCTTGATGCTACTCAAATTCTTGGGCAACTCATTTGCTCTCGGATAGTTTCGATGTCAAATTGCCAGTCAATATTTTCTGCATCCAAAGAAATCAAGTTTGTTAGATTGTCATCACTGCATAAACCATCTTGATTTTCATGCTCAAACAACACATGTGGAAGATAAGAGCTGGGATTCTCGATCAATTTTACCACCTTTACAGTAATATCATAAGCTTGGACCTTACAAGCCCATCTGCACAATTTGGCCTTTGGTTGCTTTTTTGCAAAAAGAAGTGACAAAGGATTTTGTCTCATGAATACTTGCACCTGATTGTTTTGAAGAAGATGTCCTTGTCTCTCTATCAAGAACATCAAAGATGATGCACTTTTCTCCAACCTAGGATACCTTAATTCAGTATCAGACCACATCTTGCTTGCAAAAGCAATTACATGGTCCTCTTGCAGCAGTGCCAAACCAATTGCCTTTTTTGTTACACTGATATAGGCTCTGAAAGGTTTCTCTAGATCAGGAGGTTTAAGTAGGATAGATTTACAAATGGCATCAATGATCTTGTCAAAAGAATCTTGGCATTGCTCATCCCAATCTATTAGGATATGTTTGCTTTCACTTTTGGAGAACTTTCCAACCTTTGTGAGGTTAGAAATTGGGCTCATAGTGTGGGAAAAATGAGGGACATACATTCTCAAAAAGCTGGTCATTCCCATGAAGCTTTTAACTTGCTTGAGGGTTTTTGGAGGTGCTAGTTTCCTTAAAGCTTCAACCTTACTTTCAGATATTTGAATTCCTGCTATAGACACTACATGCCCAAGCAACTCTCCCTTTGAGGATAAAAAGACACATTTTTTGGGGTTCAAACTCACTCCTCCTTTTCTACACAGATCAAACAGCATGGTTAGCATATCAAAATGTTTTTCCAGAGAAGTTCCCAAACAAAGATCATCCAAAAATACACGAAAAATATTGGCAGGCATTTCTCTAAAAATGGTATCCATGGCTCTTTGGAATGTTGCAGATGCATTCATCAATCCGAATGGCATTCTTTTCATGGCAAATGTTCCCCAAGGTGTGATAAATGAAGTTTTTGGCTGATCACTTTCCTTGATGCTTATTTGATTAAAACCTGAAAAGCCATCTAAGAATGAGTAAATCTCCTTCCCTTCTACAGCATGTAGCACTTCTTTCAGAAATGGTAATGGATAGCAATCTTTGATAGTGGCTTTGTTTAGATCTCTATAATCTATGCAAATTCTAATGGTCTTGTTTTTCTTCTCAACAGGAACAATGCAAGATAGCCACTCAGGATTCACAATTTCTGCAATCACACCTGCATCTCTCATTTTGTATAACTCTTCCTTGATTAACCCTAATAGAGAAGCATTAATCCTTCTCAACTTTTATATAACAGGTTTCATACCTTCCTTGATCTTGATTTCAAACTCACAAATGCTTTTGTCAACACCAACCAATTCATCATAATCCCAAGCAAAGATATCCTTCCAATCATCAAAGAATTTAGTAACCAAGGCATTGTCCTCTTCTTTAAACAAATCACCAACATACAATACCCTATCTAGACCCTTCTTGTTGACCTTGATTTCCTTTACCTGTTTGTCTTCACTTGCATTGATTACCAGGATGGGGTATAGCTGTTGCAGATCTTTCTTCTCAAGCTCATCTTCTTGAATTGCTCCCTCAGCTAAGTGTTCCAGTAGCACACTTCTGCATAGCGAGTCTGCTTCACAATTTTGCTCCCTTGGCACATGGCAAAGTTCCCAGGTTTCAAAATTCTTCAGTTCCAGCATAGCTTGATCTCTAAGCTGCATCATGTCTTCACTCTTGGCCTGATATTCTCCCGATATTTACTGCCGGACAAAGTGAGAGTCTCAAAGATGATTACATCCACGATGTTTAGATTTCTTGCTTCTTGAAGACTTACGCAATCAATGCCTTGTACTCTGCCATATTAGAAGTGACATTTGGATAAATTCTTCCTACTTTAGTGACAATCTATTGGAAGCATCCTTGAGAATAGCGTGAGAAGATGCCACATTAAGCCTTTTGGAGACACCACCATCAAACCATAAAAATGCAAAATTACGGTTTAATTTGAAGCCAATTCTTTTGGAATTTTCATGTTAGACTCAACTCTATTGCATTCAGCTCAAACTCTCCACATGGATTTGATAGCGGCATTTCTTCTTCAATGAAATTCATGCTTTCAAATTCTCCTAACTTATTTGTACAATGTTACCTTTTTTTGCCATTTGAAATAGTGCATTCTCCTTTTTGACCACACAGGCCCTAGCATCTTTGTGAAAGCCACTTTACTTTAAAAGTAAGTCATATATATCTGATTTGTCTTCTATTCCTTCAAAAGCAACCACAACAAAGTTAGCTGCAACCATTATTCCTTCAACATCAATAGGCACGTTGCTAACTATTCCAACTGGATTGATTTTTGTGTTAGAGAAAGATTTCAAGATCATTGGAGCTTTCTTGTCCATTTCTAGACCACATAGCCTCATAACATGGTGTGGCATTACATTCAGGAGTGATCCTCCATCTAGCAGAACCTTGGTTAAGATTTTATTTTCCATTTTGGCAACACAAGTGAAAGCTCCAGGATCATAATCATCTTGGGTGAGTATGTGTTCCTCAATGTGGTTTGTTAGGGCAAACTCATCTTCCTTAGTCAGATTGAGAACCTTCCTCCTATAGGAAGGAGCTATCTTGAGCAAGGTCAGCAAGTCTACACAGACTTTTGAATTCTTTAATAAATAATCAAAGTCCTCACACTCTTTTTCTTTCCTGATAAATTTTTGTGCAGGAGGAGGAGGCACAGCCACTGCTTGCTCAGCATCCTTATGTTTCAAGATGTCAGCTTCCTCATATGTTGATTCTCTTTCTTTGGCATTATTCATTCTTCTGGTGTGGACGGCCATTATCTCCTCTTGTTCCTCAATTTCCTGCACAAACCTTATAGATGCATTTGGCTCATTAACTTTAGATTTTTCTTGTCTGGCAAAATACTCTTTAACACTGCATCTATCCTCATAATGTCCCACTGCCTTACAAAATGCACACACAGGGCATTCTTTACCAAAATGTCCTCTCTTTCCACACTTTGTGCATGGCCTATACCAGCAGTAGTCAGAAGAATGAGTGTCTCTAAAGCAATGCACACATGGAGGGTAAATTTTCTTTTCAAATTTTGAGCTTTTCAGCTCTTGAAGTTGTTTGGTTACCTCAACCAGTGCCTCAGACACTTTGGTAATCTCTACTCTTACATCTGCTGCAGGAGCCTCATCATCTTCCATCTTTACCTTCTTTTTCTCCTTTTGGACAGCATAGACAGGTACAGGTGCTGCTCCCATATACTCTTGCTCATAATCTGGAAAAAAAGGATCACTTGGTGAGTGCACATCATCGGGTAAGTAAGATATCATATCTGCAATTTCAGTGGCCTTGGTAAAAGCTTTGTGTATTGTGTCAAATCCCTCTTGTTTTTGGATCTTCAAAAGCTTTCTGTGTATCCTCGGTCTGCTGCTTAATCCCCTGATAAAAGAAGCCACTAGATGCAGGGTACCGTTAGGAACATGATTAACTTGGCATTTGACAAGATAGAGATTGAATCTTTCAACATACTGGTGCACACTCTCACCATGTTTGATGCGAAAAGTTTGCAGCTCAAAAATTAAATCTTGGGGGTCCAAGACTTTTCCAAAACGTGCCAAAAACTTTTTAACCAGTTCCTCCCAAGAATTGGTACCTAAACTTATAACATACTCTAACCAAGCCCTGACTTCATCATTTTTGAATTAAACTCAGAAAACTTACAGCCCTTTTTGTAACCATATTCTTGGTAGTACTCTTCAAAAGTCTTGAGGAAATTGTTGGCATTCATGCTCGGATCAAAAGTAGGGACTGGAATAGGCACATTTAGCTCAAAGTATTGATAAGGCATACCTGCATTCGCTTGTATAGTGACAGTAGGTGTTGCAGTAGCTTCATGATTATCTTGTGCTTCAGTAGGCTCAGATGCCTCATTAGTTCTTCTGGGTGCCATGAGTTCAGATTCCAGGAAAATGATCTCGGTAGAACCTCCAAAATGTTGAAGGTGTTCCTGGCAAAACCTTCAACCTCAGTGGTTTAGAACCTCCAGGTTGCTTGAGGCAACCACTCTGAGTGCAAAGATTCCAGAAATAGTGCACGAAAGTTCACTGGGAGTATGCTTCCCTGAAGGCAAAAAAGTCTGCTCCACAAAATAACTTGCAGAATATGATCTATGAAGCTATGGATATAGATGTCTCTCCTCAAGATGCTCAACACTTGGTACTAACAGGCTGCAAAAATTCAGAGAAGTCAGACAAGGCTAGATAGGCCAAAATTTGATCACTGACCCAGTCAATTTTTGGTCAATATCCCTGGCAGAGAGCTAAAATTTGCAACTCGATATGGACAAGGAATTTTCTGGACCTATCAATTCTATTCTGCTTAGGCTTATCTGCACAATAAGAACCTAATTTTTTCCTTTGATGATTTTTTGTCTAGAACTGTAAGGAATGAACAATATTGATAGAAGATGCTTTCCAGTGAAGGGTTGCACGCGTGTCTAGCGTTGCCTTAGTCAACATATCTAGCTTGGCAAGATTGATGCTCAAATAATTGCTCTTATATGCTCAGTGCCTGTTGTGCAACACAATTGGATCTGAAATAATGTCGACTCAAAATAGTATTGTAATTTTGTCTTGACAAGAATTTGGCTTTTGCATTTTCCAAAGATATGCTAAATAGGCAGACTACTCATATCTGACAATCTGGACAAACACAAGATGCCTAGCCCCTGATAATTGTTTACTTTTGGGAATGAGTTTCAATGCAACACGAACAGATTACTACAAAGGTCGGATTTTCAATTAAATCAAACACTCAAGAGATACAAAGCAATATCCCAAGCTCATGGTCTTGGGCGCGGAATCAAATAGGTATACATTGGAGAATCGGAGAATTGAGTCAATAATCCAGATCAGAGGTAAACATTGGAGGTCGGAATCAAGCTCAGGATCATCAAGCCGGTCCTTCTTCAAAGCCAGAAATCACTTCTTTGCCTTAAAGCCCTCGAATCTCTTCTGTGCCAGAAAAGCCCCTTTTGTAAATGCTCTGCTCCGTTGAGATCTTGATCATTTCCCTTTAATCTTCTGTGTTTTAGCTCACAATAAGCATTCTTGGCATTAAACATGGTGATTCGGCCAGTTTAAGTCATGATTTACGGGTTTGTTAGGCCGAATTAAACGAATCTTGGCGTTTCTGGATTTTAGGGTTCATATGGGTTCAAGCGAAATATCCCACAGGCTCGATTAGGTTTTGGCGACCAAGGTATATAAGGAAAAGAAAATCCATGATTTATAATTATTGCGTGCAATATCCACGTGGGATCCGGTACCTCCACCGCCCCACACGCCCGGGATGTTCCCGCGGGGGAAGATTACCGGAAAGAGAGATAGGGGGTAGATAGGAAAATTTTTGCACCCATAAGCCCTATGGCACGATTCCCTAGGAGGCACCTATAATGTCTAAAATAGAGCCTTTTTTCAAATTTCTTTTTTCCTAAGGGAATATTTTTTTGCACCCTATAAGATTCTGGAATCTCTTCTCACAATGGAGCTCTTTTGAATTTGTCAAAAATGGAGCTAAGGAGTGGATGATGTGGCATTTGGAAATGATGACAAGGTTAGGTGGGTATGATGTGGCCAATGGGAATGATGACGTGTCAGCCAACTTGAGCTTGAAAATTCTTTCTAGTCAAAATTTTGAATGATGTGGAGATGATGTGTGTGATGAGTGTGTGGTGATGAGGTGTCAATGGTGATGTGGCAACAATAATGCTAGTTTGATGCTTTGATATGGAATTTGATTTGAACATGGGAATTTGACATGTCATGGCTAGAATGGTGATGAATATGATGACTAGGCACATGAAGTGAGGTGTGAAGTGACTTGGCCCAATAAGTGCTCATTTAGAAGCCAATTTCTTTTTATGGAGCAATTTTAAGCACCTCCTAGGGCACACTTGAATTTTGAGCACTTCCCCTAGGAATTTTTGCAACTTTCTTTTAACTTTGGTCAAGTTGCATGGGATGTTGACTTCTGAGCGAGATTATGACCAAGTCAAGTCACTTTTGAACTAGTGGATGATGGAGCAAGTGGGTGTTCCATGAGGGTGTGTTTTGAGTAGAAAGAACTTTCAAGGTCAAGTTTGACTTTGGGAGGTATATGAGCAAGGAGTCAAAGTTCAATGGCCTTTTTAGGATGGTGGAGTGAATGGAGAAGGGGGTCAAAATGCCAAAGATGCCAAGATCACAAATAGCTACATACCATGGAATATTCTTCAAGGGGTCTTCTTTCTCCTCCTTTCTTCACTTCCTTTGCTTGTTTGACCTCTTGTATCTCTTGAGTGACTTGAGTCAATTGTCTTTCCTTTGCTCTTCAAATTCTTGATGTATGCTAGTGCAGCATTTCCCTATTGTCTCGCAAACCAGATCAAGATGAGAGGATTAATGCAAAGATGTGCTTAGCTCTTCCATGCTGCCATGGCATGGCAGCAGTGCTAGATCCAGAGAAGGCATTAACTATCCAGTCATCGGGTTATAAGAACATTTCTATGAGCATATTAATCAGATGCTAAGGTTTCTGATATGGGCTCATAACCCTTCCCTGGTGAACTGGGTCAGTTAGCTTCATGCATTTCTAAGATTTATCCCCGTCGTGTTGTAGTACAAGATGCTTCTCTGATTGCTCAGGCTAGAGTAGCCAACGTGTATTTATTCCCACACACATTGACCAGCCTGGCACCACCACCATGGCCCCTAATGTTTGTCTTCGGCCTACAAAAAGAAATAGATTAGTCTAAGCTGCTATATATGTATAGACGACCAATGCACAGCTTACTAGACTGCGGGCTTATAACCAGCCTTGCAGTATTGTTTGAGAGTTGGCTGAACCATTCTAGCTTGGTTATTATAGAATGAAAAACAATAATTCTCCACAAGAGGGCGGTGGTTAGTTTGACAAATCTGCTAACATAAGAATCACACTCTGCATATGTGAATGGGTTGTCATCCCCTCTGCTATCGAGAAAGTTGAAACCATAGGGAATATCAGCAAGGCCTAAAGTGCAAGGCCGAACCGGTAGACGCTTGCCAACTTAAATACAATTACCTTGGTACACTTGATACAAGCAGTGTTGGCCAAAGAAGTGAAGCTTCCGTACTATAAAGGAACAAATGTCTCTTCAGCATCTTTATGCCGTAGTAGTTTAGCACGCTCGTCCTTGCATAATCTGACAAAGTTTAAAAATCCAGGTGGCACAATGTCTTTCTTTTTCTGCAAAGGCATTAAATAAACTTTGGACAATAGACAAGAATTAGACAGACCTATACGCGCACAGCCTGACTGCTTACCCAATTAGTGAAGTTGGAAGCATATTCATTTATTTTTTTATCAGTCAAAAAAGTTGGATACAAGCTCCTCACTTTATTCCACTTCAAATGTTGCATCAACTGTTGTCGACAAACAACACAATCCTTTTGACTGTAAAAAAACCAATCAATGTGATACAAGATGAACAAAAAAAAAACTTATTGCTTAAACTCCCTTGCCATTTTCTCCAAAGTAAACTGCCCGTCCACAACCTTCTGCAAGACCTCTCAGATCTTTTCTTCATTCTTTAGGTCATGCATTTTCCTCCAGGGCTAAATTCCCATACCTTTTTGCTACACTATTGCATCTTAAATGGAAGCAAATCATTGAAATAGGAGCAAGAAGTATATTCCTCAAAGATTCTCTTTCTTCTTTTACAAAAGGGGCTAAAATGTGGTTAAAAAAAGGGGTGGAGGGGACATAAAATTGTATTTTTTGGAGACGATTTTCCTAGGAAATCCCGAATGACGGCGGCTAGGGTTTGCGGCTAGGGCTCATGGCCCATGGCGGTTCGTTTCTTCGTCGGACTGCGACCAAGCCGAAATTTGGAAGGGTTTGGATTTTCGGCCAGATCTGCTGGCCGCCCTCTCTTGATTTGTTTTACGATCGTTGGTGTGAAGGCTTCTCTGTTGAAGTTCACGAGAACCAGCTGACAAATCACGGCAAAGAGGTAACTCCAACTTGGTTTTCAGCTCTATAAATGCAGGTTAGTTAGATGAGTAAGTCTCTGAGAATCGGCTGCTGCACTCACTGTAGCTGGGAAAGCCCGCACCCATTGCGGGCTGCCATGCTCATGAAGGCACTCCAAGGTGCTAAAGGGATTTTTTCATTTGCATCCCGTGTGTATATCTTCTTTGTTAGTTGTAGCTACTTCTTGGTGCGAGCGGTAGATGCCCTCCCGTGTCGACAAGGGGGATTATGAGCAAATGATGGCTGCTCCGATCGATGCGGAATATGCTACTAGTGGTTTGCCATGAGATTCCCGGGTGGGGAGACTAGGAGGCCGGGCATTGTGGGAATGAAGCCCATATTCTTTGCACAAAGGGATGAGGTTAAGCCAGGCCTGTCTTCTTTTCTTATTGCTTGGAAGAAGGTTCTACCTATATAATGCTAAAGATAATGGAATCATGGGGGATTAATGCATTATGGGCCTCACCTTGGATGCTGGGAAGTGGTTCCTTCTTACTAAGATCTCTAGATGGCCATTCTAGAATGGGAAGTAGCAGCCTGAACCTTGCTCTTGATCCCGGGCGATTGACACAGGGATTAACTTGTATCCGTGACCAGTGCTTAAAATTTTCTTATCAGGCCTATTGTGGAGCCTTTGTAATAAGGTCTTCGACCATTTTTTTATTAAAATTTAGCCTAGGAACTGAGCCCTTCTCTCCTATAGTATCCTATGGAGAAGAAGTTGAGAGAGGCTCTAAGTACTGGGTCTAGAGTCTGGACTGCTATTCATGGATTCGAGAAGTGATAGCACCTCTGGACTCACTGTATGTGTAAACACTCTTATCCTTTGAATACAATACAGATCATTCTTGCCTTCAAAAAAAAAAGGGGGGTATTTTGACACATCCCCAACTAGAATGTATTTCTTCCAACTAGAATTTTCCTGAAGTATATTTTTAGAGAGAACCTCTAACTTAAGAGAACTTTTATTACAAAATTGAAGTGAAGTATGTAACTGAAATTGTAGTATTTCAAAAAATTGAAGATAAAATCTTCATATTCACATGCAAAATTTATAGTCTTTTCCTAAGACTCAGTTATGTGCAAAAGTATGAGGAGTGATGAGAAAGGGATCCAGCACGTTGATATTGTTAATTTATGCCATCTTCATCACCTTCACTTCTTTCACTGTCACTTGAGGAAGTGCTTGAGTTATCTTCCTCGTCACTAACAGACGTTGAAGTATTGCCGCCATCACTCCCTTCTTCATCTTCCTCGTAATTACAAGCCTTCTTAAGCAAGTTGATCGTACTCTGGCATAGGCGATTGTCATATTTCAATTTGAAATCATAGCACAGTATACTCATTTCGTGTATGTTTATCTCATCCCTACAACCCACTTTCTTGGACTTTCTCCCTTTCCTTGAGTTCTCATTGCCATTTTGAGTGCTTGTACTTTTTCCATAATTTCGATACAGTTTAGTAAGTAGCTGCAATATAAGAAATGGTCAGCTACATATGGAGATGGGGTTTCTCTTTTCTCTTACGTTATGGCCTACTATGATGCTTATTATTGCTGCACAATAAGGTGAGTTGTGTATTTGTTCTTCCTTTCAATATTGTCTTGAGGGTCATGGGCCCATTATATAGCGTATTGCGCCTTACTAATAAGGAAGGGTCAACAATTGGGTGGTTGTACGAATTCATGCGCAGGAGCAAAGATGTATTATCTAAGGGATTGGAAGAAGAAAATGCCCATAAATCCAAGTAAGTAAGTAATTAGTTAGGCTGCTGATTTTAGCAACATATGTATTTAATTAGTTAAAGAGTTGATTTTAGCATAATAAAAATTGATATTGCTGTTTATTTTGAATTTATAATGCTGTTATTTCTAAAATTGATATTGCTGATTTTTATTGAAATTGAAATTGTTGGTTTGTTTAATTTAATATATATTGGGCGGATGTTTTATATTGCAGATTAAAGGATTGTTATTCATATGGCATCTTATTTACATCGCAAGTTTGAAGATGTTCTTAAATTGTTTGACCAGCGTTGGGAATGGTTTAAAAGGCCCATTCATCTTGTTGCACATATTTTGCACCCTTTGTGGAGAGAAGAAGCAAGTTTTTTAGATCCCGATTTGTTGGATGCATGGATGAAATATACACAAAGATTGTATTCAACCGAAGAGTGTGATATTCTATTCCGTGAACTTCACGAGTATTGCAATGGAACTGGATCCTTTAGCTATAGAGGAGATCTCAATGCGCAAGCCTGTAACATGGTGGGAAACTTTTGGTGGTAGGACTCCAAAGCTTCAAGCATTAGTCGTGAGAGTCTTGTCACAAGTAAGTATGTAAATGAATACCTTATTTTATGATATCTTCCTGTAGAATAATAATTTATTTATTTCTGGTTTAGGATTGTTCTTGTTAAAAAAATCTATTCTATTCTATTCTGGGGCAGCAGAGAGAATTGGAATGCTCATGCTCTTGCTCATACTAAAATAAAGAATAGGTTGAAACCAGCTCAGCTTGAACGTTTGGTGTATGTGCGTCAATGTTGCCCCCAAAGGGCAACATACTAATTGATTGGTTTATTTGTTAAAGTTAGGAAGGCTAAGTCAAAGGAAGACTTGGTAGTCAACATTGGTGTGAAGGTCAAGGGATATTTATCTTCAAGGTCAACTCTTATAAGAAATGCTCTATTTGAGGTCAAAGGATGCTTATAAGGTTTTGGGTAAGAAGTTTGGAAGATACCTTTTTGAAGATTGGAAGCTAGAGTTTGGAAGACCCCATGGTAAACTAGAATCTTTTGCCCCTCAATTATTTCCCTTTACATTTCTCCATGCCTTCTCTCATTTTTGCCTTGATTCCTAAACTCCACTCTCATCCTATCACAAACTCATTTCTATTTCATATGCCCATCCCATTTTTTGCCTTTGCCTTTGAAAAATAAATTCTATGTCAAAACCCTAGGTGAATAACCTAGGTATCATTCTAGATACCATAAGGATGCCCTATGCCACGTGGCAAGGCCAGATATGCTCCCAACTTTTTGGAGGGCATCCTCAAAGATTCCTAGGAGATCCCAAAAACCAAAGGTTTATTTTCCCACTTAAACCATTGAAAATTGAATTTTTAAAAGGCCAGAATCTCCAAATATACTCGAAAGATGCTCGCGAGATTCTCTCCACGAACCCTAAACTTAGAAAAATTCTTCGAATCGGCCAGGGACCTCAATTTCTGCCTCACATTCCTCCCGAATCTTCTCTTCCCGCCTCTTAGCTACCCAACAAACCCATAATCAAAGCCTAAGATTCTGGATTCATAAAAATTTGAAAATATAACTGGGGTGATCGACACACAACTTTTTGAAGGCCCAGACGCATCAGACCTCGACATTGATACATGCTGAGCATGATCTGAAGATGTTCTTGAAGTCTCTGAGTGTTCCACAGTTTAATCTGAGAAGATTGGACTGATATTATTGATTTGATATTATTATTGACCTCCTAAGCTACATTATTGATTGATCTATGTTCCTAAGATTCTCATTCACCCTCAGATTACCTTCATATCAATGAAAATTGATTGCCAAGTGTTCAAAAAGTCTCTTGTCATGATCCTTTTAGTATTTTTGCATCACAAACATTTTACAAAGAAAAGATTCCCTTATATTTTTCCTCGCATATGACCATCTGCACTTCATCTCCCATCTTATTTGCACCTGTGTGCACAAAAATTTCGAAAAAATCCATTCCAAACTCAAGTTACCATTTTTGCATTACGTCCGATACAAATTTAGGACCGGATATCCACCAAAAGTGCCAAAAAAATAGTTTTAGTGATTCAAATCATGATTTGACAAAGATGCACCTTACCTTTGAAGTCTATATAGCATCTTAGTTTTTGGAATTTCCTCAAATTTCAACCTACAACTCAAGTTATAAAACTCTGAGCTCTGTTTTCAGTTTTGACTGGTATTGACCAAAATTTGACCCAACTTTGAGATCGAATATCTTACCAATTAAAACTCAGACTTGGTCAAGATCTTTACCCTTATTCGCCTACAACTTTTCTGAACAAGTCACAGTCATCTGACCTTGAAAATCAATCTGCATATGGGATCTGTATCAATTTGAGTAAAGGGTCCAAATTCCAGAATTGGGAAAGGTATGAGAACTCTGTAACTGAGCTTTTTCTTTGGAAAATTCTTGTGTAGATTGATCACCTTAAGTGATCTGGAGGTTTTAACCTCAACTTGAGTAAAAACTCAAGTTGGATTCTTGTGTTTGACTCTCTAAGCCAGGTTGAGGGTCAACAGTCAAAATTTGAGGCTTGTTCGAAAGTTTGAAACTGTGAAACATCACCAATGCAGGTATTTTATCGATCCATCCATATCTATTTCTACTATCATGTAGAGCTGATATTATAGAGCTAAAATTGATGTAGAGTTGAAATTGTAGAGCTATATATCATGTATTTTTTTGGCTGAAATTTGACTACTGAAATTGTAGAGCTAAATGTGAAATTTATGTACTTTTTAGGGCTGAAAGTTAGCTGCTAAAATTTATGTAAAGCTGAAATTGTAGAGCTGAAATTAATGTATTTTTTTGGGTTGAAAGTTAGCTACTGAAATTTATGTAAAGGGTGAAAGCATGCTAGGGTGTACCATCTAAAGTTCTTTTTAGGGAGTGCAAAACTACCCAGAAAAGTACCCAGCACTGGGTACTGGGAACTTGCATAAATGTCTCAATAAATAATAAGTTTGAGAGTTGATTCATTCATTTTAATCTCTAATAGTATTGTGATCCTCTAATACTATAGATTAACATGTTATTGACCTTCAATTCAAGATTTTTGAATTGATTTTAATGGAAAGAAAAAACAGAAAGTACCAGTTTTAAAAGTACCCAGTGTAGGTACTTTTGAGGGTTCCAAAAGTGGTACACCGTAGCATGCTTTCACCCTAAAGCTGAAATTGTAGAGCTGAAATTAATGTATTTTTTGGGGCTGAAAACTAGCCATTGAATATTGATCATAATATGCCTTTATTTGCAGGTGAATCCACTTGAAGTGGATGTTGAGAGGACTCCAGAGTTGCCTCCTCTAACAGAAACTGATGACATAATTAGAGCGTTTTATCAAACCTATTTTGAAGAGACAATGAGCCTTAGGAGGACCACAAGGAGCATGTCTCGAGCAGCTGCAGCATCCACATCACAAGGTACATCTCATCGTTGTAGAAGGCATGGTAGTGGAGGTGTTGTTAATAGTAGCTCTGGAAGAGTAAGAGTTCGGACAAGGTCTGTAACAAGATCTACAGTTGCATCAGAAAAAGAAGTAGCTGGTAATAATAAGACGCGACAGTATTTGAGGAAGCGGTGGAAGACGGGGAAGGTCATTATGATGAAGAAGATGACAATACAGAAGAAGAGATGGAGATGTTGAAATCCTCCGCTACTGAAACAGAATCTGAAGAAGATGAAGAAAATGATGATGAAGTGCAATAAGTATTAGATGTTAATTCTGTGGAAGGCATAATTTATGTGGAGAATTGTTGCAATAACTTTTTACTATTGGCTACTACCATGATAATGTCTTTTTGGAAAACGTATTCTGTTTTTTGTGCTCATCTATAACACTACTATGTATTTACAATGGTCTTATTTACTACTATGGTCATTAAAAAAACTAAAAATACAATAAATTTTTTATATGTGTACTGTACGTACATAACGTACATTACGTATTGTACGCCAGATAAGACAACTAGTATTAAACGTACATAAAGCACACAAAACCTCTAAGGTACGAATAACATACAGTACGTAAGAAGACGTACTATACCCAAACGGCACGCTACGTACGTGACTACACTGGTGAAGAAGATGCATATTCTTCAGGAAGATGTGATTGGCGACTATGGAAATAGAATGCTTGCTGGTGACAGGGTTGTAGCTGGTCATTACTATCGACTGCTACAAGGCACAAATCACAAGTATAAGTTGTTGGACGATAAAATAGTATTGGTACCAGCTGAATCTGTAATTGGAGCAAAGTTCACCATGCAGCAGGTCAAGCATAAGTTGAAGGGGGTACATACAACATACATGATCACACGAGAGGTGCATGACATGCTTATATCAAGCCTACCAGAGATTGTTGATTGCATATGACTAAGTTCTGTACAAAGGAACTTTCATATTTGCCATCAACTTCTGTTAAGTTCTGAAAACTAGTCGATTGCTACAAGTTTTTTCTAACTTACTTATTTTTTAGTCTGAAGTACATTTATATACTTCAATTTCAATATCACACAATATCTTCTGTTTCCAAGCACAATGTAAATCAGAAAGTATAAAATGTTCATCAATTGTTGCATCAAGAGGTTAAACTATTCTATGAACTTGTTCTGTTATAAAGGATGTCAATAGCTTTTCTTTTGATTCATGAAACAAAGCAGAAAGTGCAACATGTAGATCGATGTATGGAGACAAACACTCTTGTTTAGATATCGCAACAAGATATACAGCTTGGTCACAAAAGATATGTAAATTAATATTAAATTACATTCAAAATCTGGTCACAGTCGATGTGAAGCCAGTATATACTTTTCTGTTGTTTCAATATGCTACTTTCTTGCAGCTTATCCACAGCCTGCATAGGCCATCTCTGTCCCTGTAGCCCTCTGAAACCATTTGCCTCCAGACAGTTGTTGTTAGTACGTCGATTGGATTGCGTAAAGGGTTCTGCTTCATATACTGTTGCAGGTCTGTTGCTGTCAACAGACCCTCTAGCCATGGTTTCAAAAGTGTCAAGAGACCTGTGTCTTCCACATCTTTTTCTTGCCATGAAGGTGGGCATATGCAATTTTCTTTGGGATTGAAAAGTATCTTGTACTCGGAGTCGTCTACTATTAGTGTGTTACTCTCATTCCTGTCTGGATACTTCTCGTATATAAACTCAGGTGGCTTCAGATATAAAGGTTTATCTTCAAAAGGTGCAATCCGGAAAGGTAGCTCCAAACAGTTTCTTCCATCAAAGGTGAATCTTAAGTCCCTTATCTGCGTCATTGTGAAGATTTTGTCCACTACTCTTGATAGGTTCCATAGAGCTATTGATGACCATATTCCTACTTCAAAGTGATCAAATACAAATTCGAGGAATTCGTCTAGGTAGGGCCTTATATACAACACTTTCTTGCCTATTATGTCATAGTTTCCAACTAGCTGATCATCTGCTACCAAAGTCCTATGTATTTGTTTTGCTAAAATATTATTGATATCAAACACTATCAACCTTTTCTGTACACCTGCTATGAAAGAACATGCAATTTATTAATAAAGTATGGTGGAATTGAATAAAAAGAGATTTTATTCATTAAAATTCAATGAAAAAATGTATATTTTACAATCGAATAGTGTTTAGCAGTGACAATGGGGATAGGCTTTCTCAGCCACATTTACTAGTACTAGCTGGTCTAATAGTTTTGGATGCAATGTGAACGTGGTCTAACTCCTGAAGTAGTGCTCGGATGAGAACATCACGATGATCCTCCGCATGCTTTGGCAAGAACCAGTTTCGGGTAATCTGCAAATGTGACAACCATACTTAGATATTGGAAACCATTTGTTTGCAAGACAAAAAGGCATGAGACACTCACATTGGTTGTTTTACCACACACAATTGTGTCTACGAAATTCTGCATATAAGCTGTAACATAGAGGCCACATGACTGCCCATCTTTCTGCTGTGGACACTTATGAATCTTCACAACTGGTGAAGGGTTTTGTCCATGCTTCAAGAAAGTGGGACACTCGACACAACACGTGCCATAGTAAGGATATGGAGCTTGCAAAAGACCAGATCAACTCTGTCGCAAATGAATGAAAAAAGTTGCTAACATGGTATCCAATCTACATTCGTCTACTATTATCCATAGTATTTTATAGTTTTTAACTTAGATACTAAATGTAAATAAAGAAGTATATGTAGATCAAGTTACTTGTAGAGATCATTCCTATGCTGTTTTGATATTGTTTTCTCGGAGTCAGTACCCATTTCCTTCCCTTCTTCTTCGATTTCCTCACTTTTTAAATTCTTCTTAGGTCCCGAATCCTCGACTTCAACCTCTCCAAATTTCTCATTGTCATTAACTTCAACCTCCTTTACTATGCTAGAAGCAAGAGTTGCCACAAAGTCAAGAGTATCCTCCTCTATATCTTCACGCTCCGAAGATTCTTCTTGATTAGGACCTGTAAACATGGATGTCATGGACTTCTCAAATGTTGTACCCTGAAATAAAATGCTTTCATACCTGTTTCTACTGGTTTTATTTTATTCTTATGTGCCTTTTTAGGCATGGACTTCTTCTTTAGGGTCACATTTTCTGCTGCTGCCTTTACTTTTCTAGGTGTGGCCTTTGCCTGCTCTCTCAATCTCTCGAGTTCCTCGTCATAATCTGGAATATCACCATGCACGCTTGAAGTGCCAGCTTCCTCAACCTGTACCACGGTAGGAATAGTGAGTTTGCTTTTTCCTCCAATGTACATACCCAAGATCTTTGAAATGTTTTCATCCCATTTGCATGCTTTTGGGTATAGTTCAGCAGAAATAGAATATGAGAAACAAAAAACATGAAATGAATGCTCGCATGGAGTAACTAGGACATGTTCATTATCAGCAAAGCCATTACTATAAAAAGCAGTGCTGAAAGCAAAAGTTCTGAGAGAATCAGTGCTTCTTCGTCTCTATGTATAATTGCCTTCTGGCCTTAAAGCTGTGTGTACCACCCAGAACATCATACATGTAGCTATCATCCTCCTCCTTTACAAATGCTTGGGGATTTGTGCACTGGGATGGTTCGACAATGCATATATAAGGGGCAGTTGCAGCACTTGGCCTGTCACGGATTCGCTCCTTCAATGCACTCAGGTGGCTAGAACAGATTGTCCTTGCCTGCAGCATTCTTTCACCCTGCTCATTCTTTGGGCATAGCTTGACACAGTTAACCTGCAAATGCATGACTCAAGGGATGTGACGCTCCCCACCAAATTTACGACGCCCCGTCGTATATCTCGTGGGAAATCCCCCATCCAGCACTCCAAATGCTTGGGCCCTCCGTCTATCCCGCACCTAAGGTATATCCCTGGTGTGGGAAGGGGGCACGAAGGTGTCTTGTGCGCCCTTCCCCTATGGGCTCCTCTACGGCGGAAGCATAACATAACGTCAGCACTAGCAATAACAATACATCCAATTACCACGAAGGGTAGCACATTCGTAAAACCATATGTACAAAAGATAATAACATACCGTCATATATATGAGCTCGTACCCAGGCTCTGACCTGTAAAGGAAGTCGACTGGCGACTAGGCCTCAAGATAGAGCAGACCGAGATATAACAATGGCGGGGGTCGCTATAGACAATGGCTAGGGTTGACTACTCCATCCGCCCCTCCTGTGCATACTTTGTAGACGGGCTAAATCGGGCTCTGGCGTGACTATAACCTGCTGGATACATAGTCTCATGATAACACCCATAGAGACTACTCCAGGTTGCATCTCCCCGCCCGATGAGGTAGGAAGGGTTGCATCTCCCCTTTCCGAGGTCTAATGGCTCCATGGGCGGCTAGAGAATCGTGGCGAGATACGATTCGTACCCGACTAAACTCCCAAAACAAGAGCCAGGCCAACACCTGCAACTCTTGAGATTCAGGGCGACACCATTGATCCAGGAAGTGTCGGACCCATACCCGGCCTACATGAAGTGATCGACTATAGGCCTAGCCCGCTATGGGTCCTTAGTAGCCGCGTTAAGCATGGACCTCCCTCCGCTTTGCCACTAGCCCCGTTGTATAGTGCTAAGTCACTCCATAGCCCCCATATTCGGGTGGGTTCCTTTGCAAAGGCGCATCTAATAGAAACTAAGGGGTCTAAACTAGGAGCATCATCTAAATAATGGCTACTAGGTCTCTACCCTCCTTCCCAATACAAGAGGAGCAAACATGATCAACCAACATCATATATTCACATAACATGAAAAATAATGAGAATAATATCTAATCTTAATCACATGCATCTAACTTACAGTTAGGGTTTCATTGATTAGGGTTCAAGATCTAGACTGAGGTTTCTAGAATGGCTCTACTAGAAATACGAAATGCTAACTTATCCGGAATCCTAACTTCCAGATGATCTACAAAGGACTCTAACCCAAATACCTACTCCTGAGGAACTCCCTCCTGCTCCCGGCGTCTCCACGACCTTCAAGGGGTTCGAGGTAGCTCCCACTCCTACCGATGCGCGGATGCTCCGGGGGCTGTTGTGCTATGCTATGCTACAACACGGTTGTCAAAACGGAGTTTCGAGCGCGAACAAGGTTCTAAGACTGTTGGAGCCAGAAAAATGGCCTAGATTAGGGTTTGGCCATTTATAGGTTAGGGTTCCATGTCACTGCCACGTAACTCCAATGGGATGCTTCTATGTGGCGAGTGCCCAATAGGGTGAGGCCATGTGGAAATGGCCCTATGTCTAAGGTTGGCTAAGTTAGATGAATAACTTAGCCATGCTCCCTTTTCCACCTACTATGGTGTACAAGGCTATCTACGTAGACTTGTACGGTGACGTGGCCCAAAAGTATACGTATTTATAGCATATATTTTAGGGAAACGTCACGGGGACATGACATCTTCTCTCAATTTCCTCTAGCATCTTTGATGCCACATCCTTTTCCCTCCCAGCAATCTGCATGCCAGGTGCACTAGGGCCACCAGAGGATTTAGAACCTTTTTCGTTAGGGACTGCCACCGAAGAAGAAGCTTTTCTCACTTGAGACTTTCTTCGCTTTTTGGGCTCAGGCACCATTGTCTCCTCCCTCTTTTCCTTCTCAGATTTTGAACTGGAGACAATGGCTTCTTCTTGGCTTGGTGGACTCTTTGGCCCTTCCTGAGCTACATTTGTGGGAAGCTCTTGCGTAGTGCATTAGAGCACATTGTTCATGATTGTGAGCAGGTTCTGGAAAAGGTGAATAAGGTTAGGTATTTTTTATAACGATATGGTGAACCCATAGACAGAAATGCTAACCAATTTAGCTTTCATGTGTGTGCCGACGTAGTGCTAAAGACCTTCAACACAATGGCAAACTCAACTTGAAAAAAGAGATGTCAACAAAAAAAAAATGTTCTCGGCCCTTTGTCACTGTACTAAACTTTATGAAGCTCATGCCGAACAACTCAACAGAGAGAAATCTGCCACATTCCTTGAACTAATCAAGCTTGTATTTCTCACGTCCAACCATTGAACAAACATAGATAAATAATGTTTGGTTGTCCCTCACAACAAGCCACTACTGGTTTTTTCAGAGGTAGGACTGATCTGCTGCAACTTGAAATGCTTCTGGGTCTGTCTCAAGACGTTGAGACTTTGGCTTTGGATCTCATTTCCTAGAAACAACAAAGGCAAGAATTAGGACGTCCAATGAAAGAAAGGCCTATCCTATGCAGCATCAAATTTAAGTACAATTCATAGCAGAAAAGAAATATTGGGTAGCCCATATGCACATAGGCTTCATTGTGGGAGCTTGCCTATGCACGCATAGGCTTGGCTATGGGGGCACAAACTTGGCTATATACGTATAGGCAGCCTATGTGCGCATGGCTACCACATAAGCAATGTGATGGCACAAACATGACAATATGAACAAAAATCAACCATTTTACACTTTTAAGCCATGCAACAACCAACGAAGCCGTACTAGAGAAGAAAATATTCCTGAAATTAATGCACCAAACCAGGACTTACAGACTAATTAAATACTTACAAGTGCTTATCACGGCGGCAGTCATCGCCTCCCAGTGGTTCTTTGAGTGATTAAGGAGTTTGCTCAAATGACTTGAAAAATAGCAATAAATTTTAGGGAGTTAAGACTCTCATAACTAGATGCTTAGAAGAATAAAATACATGTCATATCTAGGGAGTTTGCTCAAATGTCTCAAAAAATAGCAATAAATTTTGGGAAGTTAAAGACTCTCATAACTAGATGCGCAAAAGAATAAAATACATGTTATAGCCTAAATGTCACTCCTACCCAATTTGCTACAATAATCTTAATAAATGAGCACATTATAATTATAGGTTAGCTATAAATGTCCTTTACAACCCGAGATTTTCATTCTAGGAATGAATCTAAGATGTTGATTCAAGGGGGAAGAGGGCATGTATGGGTCTGTTTACTAAGTTTGTTCATATGAAATGAATTTTGAGGGAGTTGTGGGACCTACGAACTAGAATTTACTCATGAGTTTAATGTTGACCAAGAGCATATTATGATAAATCTTGACATATTATATAACCGAAAGCTACTCTTGCGATGATTCGTGGAGCAATGTTTAAATTTGCAAGTTGAAATGAAAAATAGCTCGTTTGACCATTCTATTATAACTCTAGAAAAATAGAAAACATTCTATTGTTGCCAACGAGATGGAGCTTCTACATGCGGCTTTAGACATTTGACATATTGATGTAGTTACGTGGAATGTTATCATTTCACCATATGCACGATATGGATATTCCAGTAGAGTTGTTAATGCTTTGGGAAAAATAGATCTTCTTAAAATAAACCAAATATGACTCTAGTATATTGTGTGATCAGATGACTCAGTATAAGAATGCAAAATTTAGAGTTTTACTGTATAAGTGCACCTTTTTGAAATGCATTTTAATTCTCAAACATGATTGATGCTCCATTAGTGCTCCATTATCCCTAGAAATGCATTTCCATTTTTCAGATGTCTTTCACATCTAAAAATTGTAATTTTACTCTTTAAGTTCAACTATGAGCAGCTACCTAGAGAGCTATTTTTTTATTTGAAAGACTAAGAGGAGTTAACTCTGAGTTTTTACCTCGCACTTTTATATCTTCCATCTCAAATTAAGTACTTGAAGATTTTAGAGAAGCTGGATCTGGCAGGTCATCTCTTCCACCTCAAATTACGCACTCGAAGAATTTAGAAAAGCTACACTTGGTATGTTGCATGAGCTTGGTTATTCTTTCCCATATATAGGTAATCTTACAGAATTGGTGGCTTAACTTCTGCATCATAGGCATGAAATTGTTATTTGAGATAAGGGTCCGGTCACATGATGCCGTCAACAGGGATTTTTCCATGTTGCCATTAACGTTTTTTTTATCTCGGGGTCACATGATCCTATCAGACTCAGAGTTCCACGTTTCAAAGAAAGACTGGAAACAAGAAAATTTTGCGTCTCTGTTTGTGATCCGGTAGAGGATTGCTGCCAAGTGCTATAAAATCATCCATCTGTCCTCATCTCTGAAATCCCTGTTGACGACAATGCTTCCAACCGATGCAGGAGCTTGCTAACCAGATTGCTATCAACAGGGTTTCTTCCCTGTCAAAATTTAACATGTGACCTCTTTGATTTCTATCATTGACGGCATCCGAACCCTGTTGACGACATCATGTGACCGGACCCTAAGTGGAGGATGTTTTCACAGATTTACTGGCCCTGCAAGTTTTGATATTTTGACAAATGAGTGAGCTCAATCTATCTAAATATCATGAAATCGTAAGAGAGAACAAAATTATAATACATTTTTATCCTGCATAGGAGAAGTATAAAAACAAACAGATAGTCAATTTACACAAGCTTCGCAAATTTGGTCATTTGGCCAGGCTCCAAAGTACAATAGAGGTATAGAAGTTAGCTGGCACAGATAATGGTTTACAAATGCAAAGACAGCCCTAACTTTAATAAACAAAACAAACAGATCCTGGAAATGGGTGTTGGATCCTTCAGCAGAAGATTAGACATCCACTTTTGGCAGTGTAGGTGTTCTGCTCCGGTCTATTCTAACAGATAATCTAGCATATATATGTTGAACTTTGACATCCCTTCAAAGATGCTATACTCCAATCAAGTTGCAAGCTTCAAACAACCAACACTGTCTGGAAAGGAATGTAGAAAGAAAATAGTTCAAGAATGAAATGTTCGAGGTGTTCCACATATTAATAGAACCCCATGTCAAATTTTATTCGTAAGAAATTTTGCTTTTGGAATTCAAGAGTATTATGAAGATTTCAAAGGCACATCTATTATGCTCCTACATTGTTTCATACACGTTGGTTGCAGAGGCTGCTACACTTCCATACCTATAAGGCAATGCCAATAAGAGCTGAAATAGGTCATTCTCCAAAAGAAGCCAATAACAGTAAAATGTGCAGGAGCTCTGGGGACAATTCGGTTAGACGGCAAGCTTTTAAGATAGGGAAGCAACCTTTTCACGAATCTCTTGAGTTGAGAGACCTCTTGCTGCAAATATTGTTCGAAAGGATCCAGACCTCTTTTTGAGCTCTTTTTCTTGCAAAAACATCCAAAATTGGATTGTGAAAAAGAAATGATGTTGGTTGCAGAAACTCTCCTGTTGTTACTGTCTGGGCTCTACTGCAAGCAAAGAGGAAAGATGTTCCTGCAAAGAAATGATTGAAAACCTGAAGTGCAGAACAAAGAATTAGAAACTTGAATCCCAAAACCAGCTGAAGGATTTCATGTACCAGACATCAAAAGGAATTAAAAGGTTGCACTATCACAAGAAAAACATATTGGATATAAGTATGTCGCTGCAGCACTGCAGAGCTGACCAAAATATGTGACGTATTTGGATCCGCCATAGCCAGAGCCCAAATAAAAATTGAATTTTCCTTTGTCATGCCTCTGCGCTGCCTCTGTAGAATATTAAAAAGGGTAGAGCTTCTGGCCTTGACATGGGTTTGACAGGAAGGTCTGATAAGCCAGAAACAGAGGCAAAGCGTGCTTCCAGTGGAGAGTACCACTGCATCCAAGACAAATTCGTGATGGCGACAACGAAGCTTGAAGAACATGCCACCAGTGCTCGAATTTGACGGCCCGCCCTTAATTTGCTAGGGACAGGCAAAATAATTTTACCCCTTTCGCGTGACAGGAAGTTCCTAAATTCAAGCCTTTCAAATGCAATAAAAAAATTTAAGATGACAGAAACCAGTTTTTTTCCTCAAAAAGCATAGATGGATAGAAAAGAGGCTACTCAAGTGGCATTCCTCTCCTTGGCTTCACTTCATACCAGTTCTTGTAACATGTTTGCCAATCTATGCTTTCAAAAGGTTCATTCCACAATGCTACACACATTGTGGCATCAAGTATTTCTAAGTTCATGCTCGATTTTATAGCACTCTTAATAGCATTTTGACAAGAGAAATCTCTCTCACAAGAGGCCATGCTTCCAGGAATGACCATACAACACTGCCATAATTTCATCAATGCTAGAAAACTTTCCCAACAATTGTCACATGTTCCATTCTCATCTCTACAAATAGTCCAAACCATCACCATCCCTTTGTTCTTGGTAGCCTTGAAAAGTGTCTCAACGAAGTCCCCCCTCTCACTCAAACATCTAGCCATGTCCACTTTTGAAGCAAACTTGGCAAGCAACTTTTTCAACCATTCTTTAGTCTCGTCATCCCTTATAACATCATCCACAGCATATGCAGATGGATTGAAGAACTTCATGGCATTAAATATCTCACTCACATCTGCAAACCTCCTAGCAAGTGCATCCAATACAACATGCAAGATATTTCTAAGTCAATGGTTCATTGGTTTCTAGAATGTATATTTTAAATTCGTTTAGAAAATGGGATAATAATATATTTCAATATAAATTATAGAATTTATATATAGATATATAGCAAGAAAAAATGACGGGCATTTCTCTGTTCCTAGCCTTTCAAATGACGAGTATGTCTTGTAGTTGTCCTTCCCTATGACGGGCAATTGCCCAAGTGCTGCCCTTCATTTGCCATACAATTTTTTTTTTCACCTGTTTTGACGGGCAAAAATCCAAAAAACAGGCGTGAAAGCCGTCAAATTCGAGCCTTGCATGCCACCAAGAAGAGGGGTCAGGTTTCCAGCTTGCCGCCTATAGCCCGCTGAATACCATTTACAAATTTAAATTCAACGAATGCATACTGTTTTTTTATACAAAATCAAAGAGAACACCAGATCCCTCTAAAATTCTAATTGAAACTTCTAGAAGAAGTTGGATTTTCTAGAATAAGAGCAATTTCTAGAAAGCCCTGTATCCTTCTTAAATTTTTTGGTGCATCCATGTAAACCTAAATAAATATATAGATATAAATGTCGAAAAACAATTTAAGCTGCCCCCTTATCCCTCCTATTACAATTATATATTAGAGATAAACTAACAACAACAGGCCATATAATTTAACTTTTTCCTGAAAAAAACAAAGAAAATGGCTAGAGCATGTACCCTATTGCAGACATCTTCACAGCCTGGCACTTGGCACTGGTGACGGGTATGTGCAAAATGAATCTGCTTTTATAGTATATGCAATGTCCTTGGTTTTTTCACGTTTGTCTATGGAAATGGACATAGAGAATGTTACAATAACATGTCAAGGTAACGCTAACAAAATCGTTATAGCATGTGGTCAAATTTTTTAAGTTGCCCATGCAGGAGCCTATACACGCATAGGCTAAACATCTTTATCCTATATAGAATAGGCTCGAGATGTTTGGCCTATGTGCTATAACTCCAGAAATGCAATTGGGGGGCATATGTCTTGCCCATATATGTATCGGCTTGAGGTGTTTGGCCTATGCACGTATAGGCCACTATAACTCTAGAAACGCAATTGGGGGACATGTCTAGCTCATACGCGTATAGAAGGGTTAGGTTTAGCCTATATGCGTATAGACTGAACATCTCTTGCATAGATGCATGTGGACAAGACAGTCAGCTTGGCTTTCCTAACTTGTATGCTCTTGTAGATTCTAATGTACTTTCCATTGATTGTAGTATTTTGTTTTACAAAGAATCAAAACAAGGTTGCAGGCCATGATGTCTCCCGAAAATCCAACAAGTTTACCTCGTGGTTGTTCTAGTACTCCTCATCCCATGACATCAAATGTTGACAACTCAGATCAATTACCCTATTTTGATTCTCTGTCCCCATTAAGAAGTTTACAGAATATATCCCCTGCCTCTCTGGAGGTGTCTCTGTCTCCAGTGTTGCCGGACTTGGGAGCTCAGTCCAAATTGTACAACACACCATCTCCTGTGTTATTAAAAGCATTTTGATCTTCTATGTTTGAAACACCATCACCGTTGGTTGAGCTACACCAGCCTTTGCAAGATATCATAGACAGATCACAAGTAATACAGTGGTCACAACGTTCCTCCAAGCCAAACTTCTAGTGCAGAGGACTCGATAACCTGTAGGACATTGTTTCAGGACATAACAAATTCCTCAAATAGTAATGCCAACGCACAATCTGGAACTGCAGAAGAGGAGGTGCCATTGAGCACTCCACAACTACAACCACCATGTTCTGAAGAAGCACTTTGAGAGAAGAAGCCTTATAGTCCTGCAAAGAAGTTTAGAAAGGACCACACCGCAAGAGCATTTAGGACTGTATTGTGCGACAAGCTTATAGGTTTACGTAATGTGGAAGAGCAAGAAGGAGATAATTCTTGGCCTGGCGGGAGCTGGCCACCGCCAGCAGCCAAGAGCGCCTAGCGCTCTGCTGGCGGTGGCCAACTCCCCTGCCAGGCCAAGAATCATCGACTTCTTGATCTTCCACGACGTCAAGGAAAAAAAATGGTGCAGCAATCACAAAGATACTGGATACAGCAGGTTGAAGCAAGAATGGAGAGCGTGAATTCATTCTCGGTTAGTATGATCGCCACACGGCAGTCTCTGATTGGATGAAAAACAAGAATGCACATCCATTTTCCTTGACGGTATATGCGACACCTTAGGAAGTTATCTTGTTGCCAGAGAAATTGCATTGCTAACTTGAAATACTCATCCATAAGGAACATTAGAGAAGGTTTCATGTCCATGTCAAAAGGTGATCAGGAGTCTTACTTGCTTTGCATGTAAGAGCAGAACAAAACGGCTGTTTTTCTACTACGTGGAGAACGTGGTTGAAATGCACTGTCTGCTGGCAAAGGCTTGGTTGGTAGACTTCTTCGATTCTAACTGTGAGAAGCTGCCAAATAGTCATGTCTATCCTTTAACAGATAGCATTGTAGAAAAAGAAGTTTATACCATGTACAGAGATTTATTCTCGTCTTCCTCACAGAAATACATTTCCTACTTGTATTTCCTAAGGCTCCGGAAACAAGAATTCAATCTTGTTAGGATACCAAAAAGGCATAAATTGTCTGTTTGTTCCATATGTATGCCCTCTTAAAGGAGAAGAAACAAATGGCAAAGGATACAAAGGAAAAAAGTAAGTGCATGTCATTTACTTTTCATGATTTGGCTATACATGCATAGCCGAGTGTTGTATGGCTATACATGTATAGCCTTGTAGGACTAGTTTTTGGTTTTTTTGCAAAGTAAGTAGGCTTTTCCTGTTTTATAGATCTGATGACTCGGCAACTACAAGATCACAGCGAAGCTCAAGCCCTAGAAAGAAAGAAATTGGCAAAGCACAGAAAGAAAGCCTTGGAGGGGCCGTTATAGTATATGTCCATAGTAGCGGATGAAATGGATCAAAAGAAAATATTCCTTCCACATTTTGTAAATGTTCATAAAGACTTACCCAAAGCTGACTTTCTGAAAATACATTTGATTGGTGCAATGATATTCAGTGGAGGTGAGCCTTCTTGATGTTTCTGAACATACACGGCCATCGCCTTGTAATCATCTCAGACCTATTGCCCACAAAAATGGTTCCACCATGATCGTATAAATCCATTGCTGAACAACCGATTTGCGCCGATTTGTCCGGATATGAATATGCTTGACTATGGCGATGAAGCAGAGGAACGCCCGCCCAGTGGACGAAATTTACCTATTCTTAATTGTATTCTTAATTGGTGTTACGGCCCTTGGATCTTCAGCCCTAGATCTAAACTGTCCGATCTAGGGCTGGATCCAAATCCAAGAATTACGGTATAACATTATAATATAAGATAATACTCCTATGGTTGCCACACAATTGATTTTTGAAGCTAGATTGACAGACTCAATTGATGATCGAACTAAGTTTTGCTTTGAGCAAGATAGTTTAGAAAAATTGATCAGAATTTAGAGAAGAATAATAGAGACCTGGGTAATTGAAGAGGAAGGAATGCAAATTCATTGTATTTATGAGCAGTTTCCGAGGCAGACACAAGGCTACTCTTTTGCATCCATATGACAACTATATTTATATATCCGAGTATAATACGCATATGGCTGTTGCACAATTGATTTTTGAAGCTAGATTGACAGACTCAATTGATGGATCGAACCAAGTTTTGCTCTGAGCAAAAATTTTTAGAAAAATGGATCAGGATTTAGAGAAGAAGAATAGAGATCGGGATAATTAAAGAGGAAGGAATATAAATACATCTATTTATGAGCAGTTTCAGAGGCAGATATCATGTTCATATTGCTACGATCTTAGAACAATCCTATGGAAGCTAGTTGTCCGGGGTGAAGTTGTGCACCATAGCTCCAGTCAACAAATAAATCTGGACAATTCTTAACTCAGGTACCATGTTCATGCTACTATGCAGAACAATCCTATAGAAGCTAGCTGTCCATGGATAAAGTTGTGCACCATAGCTCCAGTCGACAAATAGACCTGACTGATTCTTAACTCGATTTACAGGCTCATTAGAACTAATAGTCTAGGAAGAGCGAAGCAAATGATGATAATAGATTCCCTCACAAAGTGAAGCGAAGCACTGATTGTCGATCATCCGATAAAAGAAGCAAAGTTGTGACAGCAGACGAATTCAAAGGACTATATTGTTCCAGAGAAACGTGATATAAAAACAAAACCCCAAGTCACGACACGAAAAAAATCCCTTTGGGACAAAAATAACAATAACAAGCTAGAAAATGCTGTCAATCCAAGTATTGGATTGGGATTCTCTACAAAGTGAGCATCTATGCATTGCATGCATCACATGCATTTTTGGAACATTCATCTGGTTGAAAGATCACCATTTATTGCAGAGTTTTTCATCAGCTTCTCATCAGCGCTTTCTCATCTCTTAGTCCTCCTTTGCATGAGATCACAGAGGAGAAACAATGGAACTGCTTTCTTCCTATATAACCTTCTTAGCATTCCTTATCCTATTTTCTTTGCTCTTCTATCTTTGCCTTACCTTCAACCTTCGCCGTGGATCTAGTTTGTATGAATTGGAAGTTCCTTCGTTGTCAGGATGTTGTTGTATATTGTGAGTCACAACACGAGAATCCTATCGATCCGAGTATGAGATTGGGATTCTCGTGCAAGACGAGCGTCCATCCATTGCATGCATCGTACGCATGCATCACATGCATTTTTGGGCCGTTCATCCAGTTGGAAGATCATTATTTTTGCAGAGTTCTTCACCGGCTTCTCATGATGCTTTCTTATCTCTTAGCAGTCCCCTTGTTCACACACCCCCTCCCTTAGTTTTGTTATTCATTCATGTAAATGTTATTTGTTAAAATTGTCACACAGCACAGATGACCAACCCCTCACTTTTTGAGGTTTTATGGCGTGGGACGCCTGAACAATCTCTCACTTTTTAAAGTTTTTGTTTTCTTAACATTATATTTTAGTATTGGTGATGTGCAACTACAGTGCTGATGCGCAACTCTGATTTCTTCTGGCAACGTAGGATTTTTTATGAGGGTGCTTTTAACAGCCTTGCAAGCCCCTTGCCGAGGGCTCGAAAAACCAAATAGTTTGCCAACACGTTTTGCCAGGAATTTCACTTCATCATTAAATAGAACCTTACAACATTGTTTCTCAAAATGAACTTGATAGCTAAGATCTACCAATTGAGTTATAGAAATCAAGTTTCTAACTAGATTTGGTACACAGAGAATATTTTCTAGTTCAACTGGCTATCCAATCAAATCAAACAATTCCAGGATTTCAACTTGTTCAACTTCCGGCATGTTTCTGTCTCCCATCTGTACAAAGCTTCCTAACTTGTTGGCCTTCTTCTTGAGCTTAGAAGCTGATATAATCACGCGTCACTTAGCTCACTATCTAACACATATATGTCATCATCATTCTTTAGTTTTAGTATCAGAAACTATTGACAAAAGTTTAGAGCTGGGTACCTCAGCATTTTCATCATTTTCCTCATTGATATCCTCCTCTTGTTCAGTTGCCATATAGGCTGTTGTAGATCTTCCCCTTCCCCTTCCCCTTCCTCAATTTCCTCTTCTGCCTCTAGTTCATCCTCTATAAAAACCCTTGCCCCTTAGAGTACTAGAGGGACTGACACCTTAGTTTTTAGAATAATCTTTGGGACTGGAACAATTTATTGCCAAGTGCCCCTTCGCAGTTATAGCATCTGTTCCCTTTATTTGGCTTGAGGCAGTTCACCTTGATATGGCTATATGCATTGCACAAGAAACAAGGACCTATCTTACCTTGTTCGTTTCGTCCTTTACTGCTTGATGGATATAAATTTCTATTTGTTCTTCATGACCTTCATTTACCACTGAGTTTTGCTCCAGTTCAATTTTAATCATCTTCTCAGCCTGTTCCTGATTCTTTGCAACAGATATACTTAAGATCAGGTGTAGCCTAAAGGACACACACGACTCGGATGATGTTCAAGGACTGCATGCACTTAGCATTGAGGGTTATCTACCCCCGGACAGGCCAGTTCCAAACATCATTAATATAATAAGATCTGCAACGAAGAGATGGGACCTGGCCAATAAATAAGAAGGCCCTCAACAACATGTTGGCATTGGTGTTGGGAATTCCATTACAAGGTTGAGTGAATTATACTGCTGCTAAAAGTAGAACATGGCATGACCAAGGCAGGGCCATAGACAAAGCGAGAACTATTAAGGAAATGGTTGAAATTAGTGTGGATGCTCATATTTTGCCCGGGACAGAGGCATCGATGTGGTATTTTCCACTAAATGAATGGATAAGATGGCACAAGTATGTTTGTGCCACTATTTGAAATTGTCACTTACATATTTGCTAGCATTTAACCATGTCATTGCAGGAGATACGGCTAACCTCAAGATTTGAGGAGGGTACACATGCCATATTCACAGCAATAGCCACTGTAGACCAGGCAATGCAAGAAGAGAATGTGCTGTATGATGTCTTTTAGGAGCCATGGTAAACTGACCAAGGTTTGTGATAGCAGGTATCTTCAGTGGACAGTGATGAAAGTCAAGAAGAATAGAGTACGTATTTGTGCCCAAATTGTACATTCTATTTGACGTTGCAAGAGTACAAAATCAACGGCCATGTGGTACCTCACTATATGTGCGTCACACTCGTGTAATGATTTTTACATGATCAAATGTTGTTTGCCTAAGGTTGTGGACATAAGATTAATTGCATGAGTGAACAAACAAAGACTATAAAAATAAAAGTATTCTCATCCACAAAATACTTTTAGCAAGGTGACGAATCAATTGCACTAATGACCTCCAATTGCACTAATCGGCATTGTCCTCATCAGAGCTTTTCTTCGCACAAAAACTTCAGCAAGTCCACTGTTTTCTGGCGTAGCTTATTATTGAACTTAAGGGTAAAGTCATACGCTAGGACCTGAGTTTCACTCAGGTCAATAGTCTCCATGTGATTCTTATTCGTGGTTTTCTTCCCTTCTTAAAAGGGATAAGGACGGGATCATATCGACCAATATAAGGGTTATCTGTTGTGGTAGCATACCAATGAACGTTCACAGTAGAAGGAACATTATCTTTTAAAACGATATCCTTAACCCTTGCAATCCAGAAAGGTCTATTCTTATCGTCGTCTATAGATGGCATATCAATCAACATGCCTTTGTTAAGATCTACAAGCTTTTCAAGAGTTAGAGATTATTTCTTTTTCGCACATCTAGCCCCAAGATACATTTCACGATTCTCTGCAAGACACATAAATCAACCACCATTGCACAGTAAGCAAATATCACCTGATTTTTTGTCTCTCTAGTCGTCTTGTCCTGTTGTACATAAAGGACAGGAGGCAACTTCTCTTTTGAGAGGAGAACCTTGTTAATAATCATAACTGTAAGATTAGGATCTTTGGGCACCATCAATATATATCAATATATGCTAGGTTTACTGCCACAACAGAGCATTGGGCTTCTAGATCCTGAAGAAGGCATGACAGAGACACCTGCATCAAATGAAAGAGGTTCGGTTGCTCTTAAATTTTTTACAATGTCAAAATGTGCGTAAATTGTGTCACCACCGGCTATGGTTCTGGATCTGGTCCTCAGGTCACTTTTTGTGCAGAGGGTTTGATTGGCTATGGCATGCAAATCCTAGAAGAGCTTTGCTGCCCAACATGGCCCTTTTGGTAGAAATTCATGGTTGCATCATAGCATCTACTTGGGCAGCTTATGGCTTAAATGGTACGTAATACATTGGTACTGGCGCTTCGCGCGGATGCCCAAAAAGACAATGCATATTAGTGTGGTACGCATCCAACAAGACTCCTTCGCTTGGCAATAGTGGTGAACTGCTTTTGGACCCGCTTTGTTACCCGGACTCCTAGAGGTTTGCAATCGCATATGTTGGAGTTGAAGTCCAGAACTCAGAAAAGAACGACGGTAAAGATGGCATCCATGCTCGCCAGACGTAAAGCTCCTTCCTTCAAACCCGGTGAAGGTATTGGCTTTTTATTCCTCAAGACTTTTATATCTCTCAGACTTTATATCTCTACTGAGGGGAGCACCCTTTGTTATGTTCTCCTCCTCGAGAGTTGCATTTGTTCGGGCATGTAGCCATGGAGTCTTTGGGGCATCCATTGATTCTTTGTTCGCATGTAGAAACCAAAGCTTCTTAAGAGCAATCATCACGGTGCATACTTGGCAAATTTTAACGTGCTCTCCGCCATACCGTATATTTACGCTTTACGGTACCGCTAAGTGGCATCACCTATCTATTTGGCTACTAAAATTTTCAGAGCAAGAAAGGATCTTTGCATTGATCCAAAGAATACAACAGGTTTTGAGCTCTTGGAGGTAAATTTGTGGCCACAGTTTTGGATTTGCTTTACTAGAGGCTGATTTCATTTGGGGACTGAGTGGATCTTGAGCAACAAAAAGGTCATTTCCTATTTCTCTCTTCTTCCTCTTTTCTGCATTTCCCTTCTTGCATGAAGAGTAGCAAGTTAAGTTGACCAGCACTTAATTTTCTGCGTTTTTAAAGGTTTGATCTTCGAATGCAAGTCATAGAGCTTTTATGGATTGCATATCTCGATGTAAACAGTCTGTTTGAGTTAAATAGAGGTCGTAAAGGGTTTTTTTTTTGAGCGGTATATCTCTACAATCAATACGAGAATATAATACTTGACTCACCGTTCTTTGCGAACTTCTTGCAGACAACAAGGCAGAAAATAAAGTCTTAATAAAGACGACAAAGTAGAGCAGAGATGCTGGGACTTTTGGATTGCAGCCGCCACAATGGTAGAGATGATTTTCTATAAGAAGTAATTGCCTTTTATCTCTACCATAGTTTGTATGTCTGATCTCATCCAACTTTTGCAGGTAATGGAGTAATTGATGGAAAACGAATGGTTAAATGAATGAGCTGAGATGAAGGAAACCATCACCTTTAGTGAGCCCGTGGAGGTAATTCATGGAACAAGTTCCTCCCTGCTTAAGATTTAGATTTGACTTATTGTAACCAATTATTTAGGATTACATATCGTTGAAAGCAGTCCTTCCAGCATATTAGTACAACTTTGAAGCTATGTTAATATTCTATGTAACTCTAGGCATATGCTACCGGCCATATTCATCCCCTTTTAATATATACATGAACATGAGTTTGTGCATTGAGTTCAAGTGCACCCTTGACCTTTGATGCTTGCTTGGGTGTTAAATGATTACCATTTCCAGGGCTACATGTTAGGCTAGACTGCATATTGAAAATTGCAGCTGAAGTTTGTAGGGGATCAAAATCAGGGTATTAAAGAGTGGCTAAAATTCGCCAAATGGCTATTTTTTAGACATTTGGCTAATTTTCATGGCTAAAGTTAATAAAGGTCATTTTTTAAGAAAAAACATAATTTAGCCATTCCAAAAGGGGGGAGTTTTTAGATGCTTAGGGTTTAGCCGGGATTCTTTGTTGCATGATGTATTGAATCGCCTTCGCTGAAGCTGATTAGGTGCACCCTGATCAATTCAAATAGCCATGCCCAATCTATTCACGGACATCCTTCATTTAGAAATCGCCATTAGCTACCTCAATCATGCTTTGATAGATATTGAATTTAAATCTACAAGTTATCTAGATGAGCATTTTAAGCTTTAGGCAATAGTGACTTTTTCTTGCAATTCTTGATCCTAAAGGATTTCCTGCACCAAATTAGCCATTTGAATGCATTTTGGCCCCAACTTAAATATGTGTGGCATTCATGTACTAATGAGTGCTCAAAGTTTGAATTTAAATAGTTGCATTTTAGCTGAAGATCAAGAAAAATTCACTGACATCGGAATTCCATGTTATATAAAATTTACATTTTAGCCAAGTGGGAAGATAACTAAAGGGCTTTATTTTATCAAATTTTGCCAAGAAAATAATCTATGAACTTTTGTTTTTGATAGGTTTAGCCAACCTTAAAATGAATAGAAAAATATTTAGGGCCCTTAAAATTTACCCTGATCAAAATAACATGGTTAGATTGCAACTGCCAAAATAGTATCATAATTAAGGATTAGTTTGACATTCTTTCAATGAAAAAAATTCATTAAATTTTATTTTCAATCCAACTTACGTAGGCTTGATAGTAGCAAATTTATACTGTAAATGTACATTAAACTTCATGTGCGTAAGCAAGGTTACTTAAGAAAAACGTTGCCCTCTTACAATATGAACGACTTAACATTAGCTGATAAGTTCATTGACGGGTTTCTAACTAAGCCCAACGTTGATTACCATGAGTTGATAAGTTCATTACCAGACTTCTAACTGAGCCCAGAGCCCAAAGGACAAACAATGATAACTTCTCTATGGATTTGCCTAATCCTATCTTTTAAATTTGGTTTTTCCGGTTATGTAGAAAACGTTTTGGAATTTTTGATAAGCTATTTTACTAAGGTTTTTAAGGTTTTTAAATACCGGAAAAACTTCCCGACATCCAGAAATTAAAAAAAAAAACTCCCCATAGTTATTTGGGTCGTGCATATCCAGCATGCTCTTCGTGCCTCTTTTGGTAAGATCCGAGACTGTTGTGCTGGAGGTTGCATGCCCAGCCTGAGGCTAGATTAGTATGGGCCCAGGGGTTTCGGCTTCATTTCGATTTCAGATAGTCTTTGGTCATTCCTTGAGGGCCGCCATGATTCGCCTGCATAACCGAGTTAGGGCTTGCCTTGCTGAAGGATGAACTGTGAGTAAGGATTTATGAAGAATAGAAGTCAGAAATTATGGAAACCCGTGAAGAAGCTTCATTCGTTAAGGTTTGGTTATTTCGTCTGCTCCTCATCTCCAATATTAGTCACATCAAATTCATCTTAAGCTAGAAGTGCACAGCTCCTACCACTGTGGCCGCAGAGTTATCCACAGTTCACTCAGACATCCTATTCCTTCTGTAAAAGAAAAGGTGAAGATTGTCCTCCTTCTGTTCACTAGGACTTCGATGCAGGTAAGTCTTCAAATGGGGCTCTTGCAATCTGCATCTATCTCTGTAATTTTCAAGTCCAAATTATTCTTGAGACCTACATTCTGTTATGTATATTAGTGCTCGTATTTGTCTTCATGCTTGACTTTGGCAACCTCATAACACCAACTCACAGGGGCCTGCGTACTGGGGGAACACATTTCTCATAGGCAAACATAATTACTGTTCGTTCTCAGAGATCTCCAGTTCTTTTCTACATGCCATGTTCAGAATTCCTCATCTGAGCTCATGCTTGCTATGGAAGGAGCTCCTTTTGTTACCCATATCTGGATCATTATTTTTCTTATGAAAAGCACGATGTACTTTTCAAGAAAGCACATTGTTCTTTCAATTATCAAGTATTGTGGCATTCAACAAGTTTTTCTGCACCACATCAGGCTTGCTTGCATTCTGGAGTTATATTTCATCTTTATGCAGTTGTAATCTGGACATGTATTTGTTTCATAGTGATTTCAAATTTGTTCTATTTTTACATGTGTTGCAGGTGGCGATGGATGGAACCATGCATATTGCCACAACATGGAAGGCGGGTAGATAGTAACCTAGGTTAGTGCTTTGTCAATGCGTGCAATAAATGTGTTGAAGCAGTTTGGGTAGATGCATGCATTCGGATTATGGGAAACCATATTTTGTGATTGTATTTGAAGGCATGTAAGTCTGGGCTTTTGTAAAACGTATCATCTTTTATTTTGGTTTGCCAAGGATACTCTTTTCTACACTTGACTGTTCGGATTTGTGTCAGCATGCAGACATTAAAAACATCTGCTATCTATGTCCTTAAGCTATCTAAGTGCATTATTTGATGACTTGGACAGAATTATATTGTAGGACACGAATGTAGAAGCTGCTATTGGTGGCCTTTGCCCTCTTTACTTGCCAAGTAAGTCCAAGTACTTTTCATACACTCTACTTGCTGAGTAAGTCGAACTACTTCTTATACATGCCTGGGATTTTGTAGTTGCCCAGTAAGTTGAACTACTATTTATACATGTCTGGGATTTTGTAAAATTTGTCATTATCTTTCGCTTTGCTTTCAATAAGGATACTCTTTTTTGCTTTTGAGTGTTCACATTTGTGCCAGCATGCAGACATAAAAAACATCCATTATCTATGCACTTAAAATTCTAATGCCCCATTTGATGACTTTGACAGAATTATATGGTATTGCAAGGTGGCCTTTATCCTATTTACTTGCCAATGGTATTTCACGTTCATTAACCTACATTCACATCCAAAATGTGGCTACTGTTTTGGAAGGACCAAACCCACATTCTTGCATGCATAATGGAAAATCAAACAGGTAGAGCTCTCTGTTTTACAAATTTGGTTGATTCAAAACAAGTGTACTTGCTTCTGAGGCAGTATGTATGATTGTTCAAGTAAAAAGTTGTACTGGCAAGGGGCGTGTATTGTTTGGTCTCAACATCTGCTGATTATATGCACAACTGCAAAGGTTGCTACAAGAAAAGTAGACACCAAGATTCTACATGATTGTCCATAAGGTACATTTGTGATGTGTCTATCCTATGTTTAGGCTACTCAGATTTCCTCATTTCGAACTGGAAATGCTTTTCATTGGTTGTTCATTGGCTTTTATAAATTATTCTCTTTGTTCATTCACATCTTTGAAACGTTGAACTTATAGGTCTTGCATGATGGCCTGGGATGCAAAATTGATAAGGCAGTGATATCTAGCGGTGGAAAGACATGCTGGCAGTGTAGCAGAAGAGAAGAAGAGGATTTTGAGGCTCATTGGGACAAGATATGTTTTCTAAGTTGCGCCACAACATTGGCAAGTCGGATTAAATTGATAGATTGACTCAGCTTTGTGATCAGTCTTTGTCAATTTACTTGAGCATTTGGTTGCCCCCTCTACATTTGGTCTGGTCTTCGGGTTTCCAGAGCCATTGCGTTTCTCCTATGGAGAACTACATTTTGGTATCCCTCAGATTCCAAGTCCTTGATGCATTTTTCTATTTTCTATTTGAAGTTCTGCCGATGATTGAAGAATCTATTACATCTTTGTCCCTCAAATTGCAGGTCCATGCATCTGCCTTCTATTTTTTAATTGGAATAATTGCCCCATCTATTAACAACTACATCTACAATTCCACTTAATTGCCAATATTAGTTGTGTATTAAGATAGAAATGCCAGTGACCAAATATGGAGGAGAAGAGCATCCTTTCACATCCTTTTACCAAGACTCTATAATGCACTATAACCGTTGACAGATTGTATATTTTTCCTATTTGTAGTGCTCAAGACCACAACATCCCTTTTGCGTGTATCCCTCATGTTGGGGTTGTTACTCTTCAAGGTACCTTTTGCATATATTTTAACACCCTAATAGTCGCTTATGTTACTTGGATCCTATATATAATTTAACAAGCGATTTAAATGTTGGACTTGAGGCATCTGCCTTTATTCATATCAACAAATGGGATAATATTCCACTATCAGGGGAGGGCCATAATGTTAAATGGACTTGAGGCGTCTACCTTTATTCATATCAACAAATGGTATAATATTCCATATTCAACAAATGGTATAATATTCCACTAAGAAATATATCAGGGGAGGGTCATTTTGAGATGGCATGTAAAGTCAAGAGTATTTACAATACTAAATCCTCAAAGCTTTGTTTGACATTGTGTTTGATATCCGCAAAGTTTACTCATCACATTGTTCATAGTGTAGGTGTAGGGAATTAATTCTTGATTTCGTCCACATGTAGAAACATGTATAAAAACTTACAATTGTATTTTCCCAAAGTTTTGTTTCACATGCGGGAACTTTTTCCAAAGTTTTGTTTTGACATGTGGGAAGTTTACTCATTATAACATTGTACGTGATGTAGATGTAGAGAACAAATGCATGATGTTGTCTCAAGTGTAAAGACGCATATATAAGTGCACAGTTCATTGTTTTAACAACTGCATTAATGCAGGCTCATGGGTGCAATGATCAATAAGAACAAGGGTCATCCTTGCACATGGAGTGCACTATTATTACTTCAATTCTCAGATGATTTATTAGCCCAATTTCATTACACCAGTTGAACTGAATAAAAAGCCATTGATAATTGCACGTTTATATGATATTGTATATTTATATGATGTACGTTTATTATTCCCGTGGACGTAAAAAATCCCTTTTTATTTTACCAAATTAGTAACCATAGTTAATTTGCAATATGCATTTCCATCACAAAGCTATTAATGCATATAAAATATGGATTGCACGTGCCAGGCAACTTTCAGTTCTACATCCGTAACATGCTCCAACATGATAACTTTTGCAAAATGCAAGTAATGTTAACTACCAAATTCAAACTAAGTTGAATGTCTAGATTTTGTAAATGCAAAAACCAATAGAAACAATCAGTTTATCCCAAAGTTAAAGCATCTCCTTTTGTTCCTAGATAAGAACATTTTATATATTAATATATTTTATTATCCACTCCTATGTCTATGTAACTCAAATTGAGAAATCCATAAAAGATCTAGAAGAAGAAATAATTGCAAATCCAACTAATTATTGAAAAGCAACATCATCTACAAATGAAAGGAATCAGGTTCCATTCTCAAAACAGAAACATATTTATGCCCGGCAACGCCGGGCACCCATTACTAGTTATATTTAATTTATGACAAGGAGTTTGAATTGAATAGGCTTCGTTCACACAAGTTCCCAACTTATGCCCAGCAATGTTGGGCACCGTTACTATTGACAATATGTTAGTGTTGATAAACCCCAAGAATACATATAGGGTTTGCCATCATCATGGTACATGCCAAACTTGGAGAAGGCCAAAGAGCCCTCAGTTATATCAGAGAAATGTAATTACAAGTTTCGACCATTTGCAAGTCACCAAATTATGCCTAACATCACTGGGCTTATTGATTAAGAATAATGAGCTAAAACCAATCCGCTAGGGCATCTCATCATTCTTTTGAATATCATTTACACATTCTTAACTTATGCCCAGCAACGCTGGGTACCATTACTAGTACTCATATATGTAAATATGATTGTCATATAGATGCAAAAGTGTAGTTCCACAAGGTTAGGCTCAAACTCGCAACCCTCTAGTTACAAATCATGCACCTTTGCCAAATGAACTAACAATACTTGTTAAAGACATTCTCTTACGTTTTCTTCATATGCGAAGTTATTTACAGGAGGTTCTAGAATATTCTAGAATCTACATGCATGCGCGACACTTCACGCGATCTCGTCCACTAGAGTGGTGCGATATGAATCGTTGGACTAGATATATATACAGAAGCCTCATTCTTGTTGAAACATTCTAGTTCAACGCCAGTCTTGAGCTTTCTAGGCCTCTGTCTTGTGTTCATGCTTGCCTTCAAACCATTGTATTCTTGATTCCTCATTGTATATCAGATTCTTTACCGATCTTCCCATATTTCTTGGTATTTTCTACGTATTTCCTTATTTCGTATAGGTTCATGATACTCCGAAGCAGAATCCCCTATACCGATTCTTGTCTGCTTTGATCTTAAGTATTTCTTTATCTATATTTGGTGGCTTTTGTCTTTATGGAGGAGATTTCATCCTTATTTATAGCAGGTCCAACAGCTTGTTCAAGTATGCTAGCAGTTGCAGTCGGACAATAAAAAGAGAGAACAGTTTGAGAGCAGTTTGCCTTGCAAGAATATGCTTCTAGCTCTGGATCGGGGGTATCAGACCCTAAATTTAGCTTGCCCAAGAAGTTTGATGGCACTTGATCCAAGTTTCGTGGTTTTTGAATTAGATCTGACTTCTGATTCAGATCCATCCTCATAGATATCCCACGATCCAGGAACACGTTGGATTGATTGGTTTTTTCCTCGCAGGGCTAGCTCTAGTTTATGCATCTAAATTCCATCAAACTGCAATTGATACTACCTGGGATGATGATGCTCTCTGTGATTGTTTTTGAAGAGGACTTTGTGAGGATATCCAGGACATATTATTAAACATGGAGAATCCCAAAACATTGGATGAAGCTAAAAAAATTGCAGTTCGCAGTGATAATCGACTCTTTGAACATAAGCAAGATATATGTAGTCAGGACTTACATCCATCCCGGTTCTAGTTGTAGAGTTCAACAGGCACGGGTCTGAACATATGCAGATTGATTGTGTGGTTGGAGGGCCTTTGTTTGCTGCTTGAAGCAGTGCCAGAAGGCTAATCTTTATCTTTATTGCATTAAGACCAGACATATTGCTCATGGATGTCTTGTGAATTGTTGCAATCATTTGAGAAACTTCACGGGCTGGTCCAAGTAGTAGGAATCTCTTCATCAGTGGCTGCCATTTCTCGAACTCCCTCCCCCATTACATGAAAAAGGATATATTTCATCTAATAAGGTTGGTACGATCTTTTTTCTTCTTTTATAAATTTGGTGCAGAAACAACAACAGGAGACAACTTGTTGTGCAGGCCATCTTCCTGGCTATAATCGTATGTTCCTCCCTATTATTTCCACCCTGAAGGATATATAACAACTTTACCATATCAAAGTCTTCATTTCAAACTGCTAATCATTTCTTTCTTTGGCAGGAACATCTTACTGTGCATCCCATCTTCCTAGCCCATCTGACATTTGCAAGGTGATTCAATCTTCCAACGTCACTGGGGTGATTCCTATGAATGAGCGATTGCAAATCTCATAATATTCCCACATATATTCGCTCAGCCACATTCTCCACCGTCAGCACAATTTGTGATGGGGTCAAATGCCCTTTTCCACGTCAGCATATGATTCTCAAATGATTGTACCAAGTCAATATACAAGTCAAGGTAAATATGATCCTAAGCAAGATTATAAAACATATAAAATAGTTACAATTAATAGAAGCATAGCCAATGCTATGGTTCTCTTCTTATATAGAAGAGAACCATCATTCTAGAGATAGGGACGCCAGTTTTAGCGCCAGCTCTCTTTTGGACCCAAACTTTTTTTGGCACAAGCCTGCTATAGCACAAGCTTTCTTTGGCTCTTTCTCCCATAAAAGCCTTGTGTCTTCCTGCATTCCTCATTGGTATTTCCTCTAAGCTGAATCTTGTTGTTGTACGGAGTTTTTCTATGTCAGTCATTCTCATTAGCTAGATTTCTCCTTCTTCTCTATGCAGTTTCTTTAGTTTTTACTTAGTACTAAATCATCTCCCTTGAATCTTCTTGTTGTACGGAGTTTTTCTATGTCAGCCATTCTCATTAGCTAGATTTCTCCTTCTTCTCTATGCAGTTTCTTTAGTTTTTACTTAGTACTAGATCATCTCCCTCTATATGCTGCATCACTTTACAAGCTTTTCTGGCATTCAAGCAGTCTGCAATCCTTCTTCTACCAGATTCATAAGCTTTTCTCTGATCATGCAAGATAACGGATCCCTTTGTATCTGGTGTTGGAACTGGATTTGCTTGTCATGCCGTTTTAAAAATGGATGGATATGGATGACTTCCCTGGTTTTTCAAACTGTTTCGGGCAAGTGGGCTGCCGTCCCTGAACAGGTCAGATCTATGGGCGATGGCTACATCTATGTACAGGTTTATGCTTTTTGCTAGGTTTCTGCAGGAATAAACACGATAAAATAAACATTTAGCTTGCAAAACTAATATCTGATTGTGTGGATATATTGGTTGTGCCTTTGATCTCTCATTGTGGAGATGCAAGTTTAAGTGTTGTGGGCATCAACTCATGGGTAAGAAAGTTGTGAATCATTGACAATGTTTTTGGACCTTGGAATCGAGAGGAGGTTTGTTAATCTTTGTGGATCTTGGATGCCTTAGAAAGTTTTTATTGCAGATGCAACTTCACCTAGATGCCTTCAAGATTTTCGTTGCACTTGTAGTCTGCCAAATTGTTGCATAGGCTGTTCTATTTGGGCCTTGTTTATTTTGTCAAGTTGTTTTTGTGGAGTGCATTTTTCCACTTGTACATCTTGCTTTGAGCCAGACTTGGTTGTTAGAGATGTCTTTAGATGCTTTGTTGGTCTAGGGTTGTTTTTGTGCCTTCTTAGTTTTGTCCATCCAGGTATAGTTGTGTTTACCCATGCTTGCACAACTCTAGTACCTACTTTTTGTGTTGTAAATATTTGAACGCCTCAACTTTTTTGTCTCGGAGTGGTTGGTCGGGGTTTACGCCCATCAATCCCTTTTTTTTGGAGGTCGTGTATTGGTCAGGTTGGAATGTGTGCCCCCTTTTTATTAGATTCATTTCGATGACAATTTTAGTGTTTGATGGTTCTCCTTTGTTCAGTTGCCGCTGATGTGCATAAGCTTGGAGTCTAGGGTCAGTCTTGGGTCTTACACCATCAATTCCTTGGATGCCTAGTGCTTGCGTGGGTTATGTGAAGATATATTGCTTAGGCTTGTTTGTAGTTGGTAGTTAAGAGATGGGTCTTTTATAACATAGTGCTTTTTGGTTGCTCTTCTTGTTTTATGCTTGTAGAGTCGGCATGTTGGCCTGGGTTCTTGTTCTGTCAATCCCTTGTCTTTGATGGATCTTCATAGGTTGGGTGCGTGTCTCTTAATTTCATGTTTTAAACATGCCATCTTGTTTTGAGTTCTTGCTTTCAGTTTCTCCTTTAAGTGAGATAGTTGGATTGTAAAGTCTTGGGTCTTATGTTCCTAGATTAAAAGCATAGCTTAGATGCTTTAGGTGGCCCTTGGATTGTGTTGTTTGATTTGGTTTTATAAGGCTTTGTTGGTTTTTGAGGCATTTTGAGTCTAGGGTCTGTTGTCATGCTTCTTGGGTCCAGTACAGCATAGCCTAGATGCTTTTTTGTATCTTTTATGAACAGTTGATCCTTGTTCTTATTCCATGTTTTCCAGTTTTTGCAGTTTGTTGCATAGGTTGGTTTGTTTGGACATAATTTCATGATTCTTGTCGAGTTGTTAGGTCATAAAGGTTAGGCTTTTTTGGTGTGGAAAGTATTTTTGTTTGCTTGTGTTTCACTTTGAGGCAGGCTTGGTTTGAGGTATTCCCATGAGGGTTGTTGGTTCTAAAGGTTTTTTTGGATGCCAGTATCCCACCCAATTTTTACATGTTGGATGGTTTTCTTAATGGTTTGCTTTGTTATTTTTCACCGGATATGGTTTTTCCGGCTCTGGCTTGTCCCTTCAACACGAGGTTGCTTAAGGACCAGGCATTAACAAGCTCGATGTTTATTGAAGAACAAGATATAGCTTTTTATTCATCTTGGATTAGGCAAGTATGTTTCACATAGTGTTTGGTGCTTATATTGTCGACTCAACCACATCAGGCTTCTTTTCTCGTAAGCTTTTATATTTTTAAGATTTCGTTGTTGTTTGACATCTTAGTCTCGTTCCGGCGGCTAGCACATACGGTGCCTCGACCACTTGTACCGGTTCAAGTTTTTTTTTGCTATCGAATGCCCTAAATTGAGCTAATATTTGTTTATATGTTTCTTTTCCTTGAAATGGTATTCCGTGGATGCATGCTCTAGGTCCTTGCAGATTTCTTTGTTCCTTGAGCATTCTCTATTCTGCAGTAGTGCGTCTATACATGTGCTATAACCATGTACCCAATTCTAAGATAGAGTGGATTTATGCTGGCTTAGTCTTTTAGCTTTGTTTCTTTTTTGGGTCTTATCATGCGATGGTTTCTTAATATGCTGTTTTTTAAAAGATGTATTCTACTTAAGTTGGCTTGGTATCGGAAATTTCCCTCGAAATTGTAGTCCGTGCATGCACTATAGTCTCATCTTTACCATGTTTGATGTCATTATCTAGACAGTTTGGTTTAGATACCTATTCTATTATTAGCTCTACAGTTCATGTGTACATGCATCTTCTGCTCCGCCCTGGCATTTATCTCGGTAATTACATGGTTCATTTTTTTAAAGTGCATATTCTATTTTATATTTCATCGGTTGAAATAGTTCATTTGTAAAGTACATATGTACATGCACTTGTCAAATGGCAAATCCTGTTTGGCCCTCTTGTTATTCGCTAAATGACTCGTTTTGATAGACCCATGCACCGATTCCCTCATCTTGGACTTGTCAAGTACTTGTGATATGCCACTTCATACAAGTGATGCCAAATCCTAGGCATGTTTAGTAAATGGCAGGGGTTTATATCTCCTTGATGATAGGATGGAAATTGGATGTGGTGGGAGACACTAATTTTACGGTTAAGTATCTATTTCACTTTGCTCTTTTGGTTTTTGCATTTTCTACTGATGAGTTCGCTTTGCACAGGAGCATTTTCCCTAACATTTTTCATTCTTTAGCGTGGGAGCATCCATTTGGGCATAAAGTAACTTCGGTCGAATCTCTAATTCTTTGCTTGGCTATTCCCTGTTTTTCTATCTTTGCAGTCTATGGTAGCATCCTTGGCACCATAGGTTTCTTAGTTGAGGGATGCCCGTTTGCTTTTCCATTTCCATTGTTTTCTCTTTGGAATTTGTTGATTTCGTTTTGCAGGTTATGGGGTTCCCAGTCATCGCTAATTTATTTTTGCAGTTACATGGTTCGTTGGTTTAGTTAGAAATGGCTCATTTCTCTCCATTCTCTCCTGCCTGCAGTTTCATTTGGTACTCTCTATGGTTGCTCTATTTCTTTTACCTCATGACTTTTCCTCCTTCCTTCCCTTTTGCATAAATGTCTTGTCCCATTCAACCTTTGTTGCATCAGTGGTACAAATTGCTCTATTTGTTCTTACTCCACGTATCTCATGATGTCCCCTTCGTTTGGTTTTTCATTCCTCGATATCTTTTGATTTGTTGTGCTCTGATCCTCTTGTCTTAATCCCATTTCTCCATCCATTTCATTTGCTTCTGTTTTCTTTTTTGCTCTAAGTTTCTTGAGCTTTGTTTCTAGGTGTATGCGTAGGTAGGTAAGTGCACGCTTCTTTCTCATATATTTTCATTTGTTCTCATGGATGCCCTTATGAGGGCCTATACTCTCTCTTTTATCATCGATTCTTAGTATCTCATGAATGCCATTGAGGGCTTTTTAGACATTTGCATTTGTGACTTCAGCTCCTTTATCCCAATTTGCTCAGTCCTCTATCCCCGATCCCTTATTCCATCCATTTCATTGTAATCTCCTATTCCTTTCTTTTTCATCTTGCATTTTGTCCTTTTCCTCTTTATTCGTTCATTTTATCCCTTGAACTGTCCTTGCTCTTCTATTGTCTTGTTGACTCCCTCCTTTGTCCGCCTCTTGACTCATCATAGTTCTTCTTTTGCCCTCGTGGTGTTTCATCATCATGCCATTTTACAATGTTGACCCTAGTTGTTTCCTATCTGCTCACTTCATTTTCACTCGTTCTGCCATCTCGGACCTCCTTCTTACGCATGCCGCCTCCATTGTGCCATCTCGCTCGTTCTTATGTTCCCCTTGGGCGTGGTCCCAAAAGATCATCAAGTTGTTCATCGAGTTGTTCTCTGAACTCTGCTTCTTTCGAAAATATCATATAGTACCCTTTAAGTCCCTTGGATTCATTATTCCAACCTCCATCTTTCTCTCACTATAATGGGTTCTTTACTCCAGTCCTCTAGATTATTCTTGAGTCTCGGGGTCCCTATCATTTTGTTCTAGATTATATTGTTTTTACTTTTGAAAGTTCGCTTGGATTCGTTATAAATGTGGGTATACGCTCATGAATTTTAGTCCTTGATATTTGTTGTTATTGCTCTACTTCTTATTTTACTCCATATGTAGTCATACATACTCCGTGGTTCTAATGGATGCCCTTATGAGGGCCTATGCTCGCTCTTTGTCATAGATTCTTAGTGTCGCGTTGGTGCCTTTGAGGGCCTTTGGCTATTTGCATTTTGTGTCCTTAGCTACTTTGTCTCATTTTGCTCTGTTCCAAGGGGGCGTCACCTTGTGGAACCTGTCAAAACCACGTGCATCAATGGGAGGGGGCGATTTTTTACCCTTTTTTGTATGTATACTAGGGGTCATAGGGGTTTTGGGATGTTCTTCTAGTTGTAAAACCATACGAAAAGGGGTCAAATTTGCCTATCAGAAACACGTATACTAGGGGTTTTTCGGCTACCCTATGTACGCAGGTGGCATATCCCTTATAAAGAAGGTGGATCCCCCAGGCTCTGTTCCTCTATTCTTGATCCCTTTTTCCATCCATTTCATTTTGATCTCATGTTTGTCTTTTTTCACCCTATGTTTGTTCCTTTCCTCTTTTTTCCATTTTATCCTTTGAGAGATATCTTTCCTTTGCTGTTGTCTTGACTTCCTCTTTTGTCTACCTCTTGACTCGACGTAGTTTTTCTTGCCTTGTTGGTCCAGTCGTCATACCTTTTCTATGTTGACCCCTTACGACTGGAAGAGTTGTTTGGTATATGTCCATCCTGCACGACGTTCACACGACATTCCCCTTTTTGGCCTGTATTTTTAATTTCAAAACGTGGTTGCATCATCGCACATTCGGGCATGTTGTAGTGAAGCATGTGGTAAGTTGTCTTGCTTTCTTATATGGTCTTTGTTTTTTCTTCAGGTTGCACTCAGTTTTCTTCATCCATTCTTCATCTTGGCATTGACCCCATCCTCGCTCACTTTGTGGCATCGTCTACCAGTGTTCTCAATTGCATAAATGTTTTGTCACCTTATGAAACTTTTTTGTTCTTGTATCTCGGGGTCCCTATCGTCTTGTTCCTGTGGGTTATGTTGTTTCTACTTTTGAAAGTTTGCTTGGTTTGATTATGCATGTAGGATATATGTTAGGTTTTTGTCCTTGTTTGTCGTAGTGTTTTTTCATTATTAGTATTCACTGTAGTTTACTGCTGGTACGTTGATTCTTCAATTTTGGTTTCAGGTGCTCTTTTTAGCTTGTTAACTATGCCCGGTCTTCATGTCTTCTCTTTTTATGCATTCCATGGTGCATGGTTTTGATCTTCCTTATTTGTTATAATGGGGTTTGCATTATCTTCATGAAAGTTCGCTTGAGTCTATTATACATGAATGATATAAGTTATGTATTTTTGTTCTTACTTCCATAGCGTCTTGTCATTAGGTATTCTCTGTAGTTTGTTGGTACATTGGTTCTAGAGTTTAATTGGTGGTGGCCGTAGTAGTTGTTTGTGTTCGATTTTCGTGCCTTCTTTGCCTTATACGGTCCAATTGTCCTGGGGTTTCTTGGGCCCCTTCCTCTCTATTTGCATTGGCATCCTGCCTCGTCTCATGATTGTTACATTTTTTCACGTGGCATCTCAACAAACAGAGAAGGGCCAAGTTTACATCAGACTGGCCTACTTGAAAAAGAAGAGTAAGGCATATTCAAACCTAGAAAGAGAGAGTCGTCTGCTGAAACTGTTTACATTTGGCAGCCAATAACGAATCCTCAAGCATCCTTAAAGTTCGAAATATGTACAACCACTGGAGGTAGAACTGAAGAGCCATATATCTCTAGCAAGCTGAAATATGGAAAGATTAAGCTTACTAGAAACAAATCAAAAATGTTTCCCAATCAATAGACTAGTATCATGCATGCAATTAAATGCCCTTGCAAGCATCCATGTTTTCAGCTTACAAGCCCATCTCCGATACTTCAAACTAGATCACGTACCATAGCCTGGATTTGAAAATAACAGACCATAAAGACCTAAAGTAAACCTTTATAAAGACAAAAAAAAAACTCCATGGAGGAAAAAAAAAACTCCATAAAATGAAGCCCTTCGTGATGTCGAAGGTAATTCTTCGTGCATTTCCAAATTTCTGGTCATTGATATGAATAATAAAAAATCCAATGATGCACATAGGTTTTTGCTGATGTGTCATGGCACATGGACAAGCGAGAATTGTAGCAATTGATGTAAAGGATAGGAAGGGTGCTAAAAATAACGGAAAATTGTGCGTCTATACTTTTTAATAAAAGATTATGAAAACACCCTTGAAAATAGGGTGTTTGACTAAAATTTTAATAACATCTTTCTGACTAATCACGCTAGAAAGTGGTATGCGTGAAACTTATAGGTGAAGGTGATATCCGTCCAATGACAATAGAATCATCTAAAACAACGTTCAAAACTTCAAGTAGAAAAATAACTAGAAAGAGCATAACTTGTGAATTTTGACTCCAATTTAGATGAATTTAATCTTCTTGGAAATGTCTCTCATGATCTACAAGTTTTGTGAAGCAAATTGTATTTGACAAGCCACAAGAATATATTTAGGTAATTTTTGCAAAATATAAGGGCATTTTGATAATTTTCACCAAAAAGTAGTAATGTATAAGAATCAGCACAAATCGAACACTCTTCGATACAACCTTTTGCAAGAAGCCAAGGAAACAATGGAAAAGTTCTACTTTCGGGGCTTGGCGACGATGGTATAGTGGTTTGCGATATGGAAGCTAAACTGACCAAGCTTTCCAGTCATATCCAACTGCTCCATATTTGGAGGAGGCGCCAACTCAAAATTCTGCACAAGATTGGCCAATACCAGCGGGACAAGTGGCATTGCAAGAATAATGCCAGGGCAGCTCCGTCTTCCAGACCCAAACGGGACAAACCGGAAATCATTTCCGTTGGCCTCGATTTTCTCTTCCAGAAATCTTTCCGGCCTAAATATCTCAGGCTCATCCCAAAGAGCAGGGTTGTTCGCAAGCCACCAGGCATTCACCAGAACCTTGCTCTCCGCCGGAATGTCATATCCGGCGAGCTTGGCTACGTTCAGATTCATGTGGGGGACCAGAAGCGGAATTGGCATGTGTAGTCTCAGAGTCTCCTTCATAACTGCATTTAAATATGGAAGCTTTGCAACATCCGGCTCTGTCACTGCCTTGTTTGGCCCCAATACTGCTTCAATTTCATCCCTTATCTTCTGCTGCATTTTTGGATTGTTCACCATCTCTGCTATTGCCCATTCCATCGACCACAGTGTTGTCTCGATTGCTGCATTAACAAAACATCCATTTTCATTCATTTTTTCTTCAACCAAACCACATTTTGGAGATTAATCAAGAATTTTTCATACCAGCAACATTGATGTTCTCCAATATGTAGAGCACGTTGTCTTCTGTGATCTCTCCTTGCCCCTGAGCTTCCAAAATATGATCTATGGCACATTTTTTAAGCGTCTTCTTATTAGCTCCTGCAGATTGTTCTCTGCACAGAAAAAAACTTTATCACGAAACTAATATATGCTTTAACAATGTTAAATTATGAATAAATGCCACTTACCTGTGTGGTTCTAAGAAATCCTTCTTGAAAATTGCAAACCTTCTATCCTTCACCTTCTGGCAGAGGCTGAGATAACCCTTGAGAAAAGGTCTAAGAACAGGAATAAAATCACCATAGTTATATTCAAAACTCTGAGCAAGTCTGCTCCTTTCTCCATTCAGAGCTCTGAGTTCCATGAACAGAGGGTCCTGCTCAGATTCAAATCTTCTGTTAAACATCATTCGGTACATTACATTATACATCATAAGCTGCAATCTTCTTCTCAAAACAATTCCGGTAGTCTGGGCATCTGTTCTAGATGCAAGCTCCTGCACAACACGACCAATTTCATCTTCCCAACCCAATCTAGATTGCTGAACAACCTTCTGAGTAAAAAAGGGCACTGTCAGAATTCGTCTCATTCTGCGCCAATGTTCCCCATAAACTGTGAACACCATATCCTGGCCCTTCCCAGTAAATATATCAAACACTACATTACGGGTTCGGGATCCAAATTCAACCCCCTGTGTATGCAAAACCTCCTTCGCCAGCTCCGGCGAAGAAACAACCACCAAATTCCTCTGACCCATTTGCAGCATAAAAATGTCGCCATATTTTTTCGCCAAACTGGCCAGCAAATTATGATTCAGATCATCCCCAACTTGGAACCAATTTCCCACAATTGGCCATCTCAGGGGGCCGGGAGGAAGCTTGTACTTTTTGGCCCTGAGCCATGGCAGAATCACCATAGCTGCAAATATGAGGCCGAGAACAATTTGGAGAAGCATTTGCGAAGCAAATCCGGTGGTGGGTTGGGCTATGGAGGCATTGCCGGGGCCTGCATCGGCTAGAAGGGGTTCCATATGGAGAATTCGGAATTCAAATCCCGGATCTGTACTAGAAGGCTGGTTTGGAATTGATGTTCTGAATTTTGGTTGCAAATCAAATGCTTTTAAATGCCTGGTTTGGCTGGACAAGTCAGAATTGGAGTCGTAGTGGCCGCCATTTTTTTTTGCCGCCGTTTCCAGTATGCACGATTTTTTTTTCCCTGTTGTAATCAATGGACAGGATTGCTCCAAGCAAGTGGGAGTCCATCACAGCCGCTACCGATGGCCAAGACGAAAGGTAGGAGCACGCGCCTTGCAAAAAACTTTGTTATTATGATGCCCAACTACCAGCCAATAGCATACCAACTTAAAAAATTATGTGAGTTATCTTAACACATAAATTTTCTTCAAAGGTCCGCGCACTACCATTACTTATTTCCCTTCCAATATACCACCAACCTTCATCACGTGCACAGTGCGCAGTTAAAAAACCCTTTTGCATTTCTCACATGGTGATTAAGTGTCCTTGGGGTGGAAACAATGTGAGCAAACGTGTGCTCGGCATTGTCGGGCTAATATCCCGGCATGTACTTTTACTCAGCCTTTAAGGTCCATATGTGCAACTTCCAAAAATAGCACATGTTAGATACTGCAAGAATGGACATTATTTGCTTGTATAATTATTTTGTTATTGAAATTGTCTAATGACAGTATCATCAAAGTATTAACTTTGCGTTTAAATGATGGATTTCAGTAGAGAAATCAATGCTTTATAAGGAATGTGGGGAGCAATTAATTTACCTCTAAGGACGAAAAATTGGGAAGACATACCCAAAACTCATGCTCAAAATGTCACCCTTAGAAGTAGTTAAGCGCATCAACAAAAATGAGGTATAGATATGCAAAACATAAAATTTTGTCCTGGTTCATGGGCGTAGTTTAGTTCATGATGGAACTCTAAGTATGCATTCTCTACATGATGCACATCCCCGAGGGCCTAACATTGTACTTTTGTGGATGCTCTCGTGATATCTTCACTTGGGTGAAAGTATGCTGGTGGGTAGCAAAAGCATGCGTCCGGACGCATGCTTATAGTATGGAGTTTTAGCCCGCCATCACCACCTTTTTGCTTAATCACGGGTCTCATGTATGGGCTGCCCGCCATTTTCTTTACGCCCTTCATGTACTCGCATCCACCTCACTTGAGCCGTTAGGAAAATGATTGTGGGCTTTTACGGATTTTTCGCTGCGAGTGGTGTGGTAGTGCGTTGTAAATTGGATTACTTAAAAAGTCATGGCCCTTGAGCGAATTTCTCCTCCAATTCACTTATCCTCCCTCTCCGGGGAATTTCATAGGCTCCCCGACACAGCCCGAGGCAATCACCGCATTTAGCATTGGATTTTTACATGATGAATCCCAATAGTGTTTATTTCGGTTGTTGGATGTCAATGCAACACGGAAATATCACGTGAAGATCCGGTTTCCTACGCAATTTACAAGAAATTGGATCACGAAAGAAAGAGAATCTGATTCGGAATAAGATGAAAAGCGTGGTGAGCAGGGAGGATCCGGCATGAGGCATGAGAGGCAAAGAAATAGCCAAACAAGTAGTTGATTTCAATAAGCTCACCAAAAAACATTCACCAACTTCAAGGCCGATGTGATGAAGAGGGTGGTTCATCACCTGCAAAATGGAAATCTCTGGAACCCGGAATTTTTGCCAAATCCAAGGAGGCAAGGCAACAGGTGTCTTTTCAACAACTTGAAATGCATCAATGGCGTTCCAAGTACAAAGAGGCAAAGGAACCATGATGTTTGGAGAGCCGAACCCGACCTTTAATCGGGTGATGGCTTCTTCCACAAAATGAGATGCAATTCCACTATGTGGTCAATTAGGTGCATCTAATTCTCGCTTTCATGCCCCGTACTTCGCCGTCGCTTTTAAGTGCTTTAAGTGCTTGTATGCGCTTTCGATGATCTTTGGATGAGATATGTTCATTGATTAATGTGCAATATTTCTTGCGATAGGTTGCATGAGGTCAACAATTGCAATCGTGATTAAGAAAAATCGGTCAGCCCTGGAAATGGTCCCGTGGTCTAGCTTCCAAAGGAGGTTGAGGTCTTGATTCTCCTTCACCCCGCAAGCAAGCAAAGCATAACTGCACTCGAAACAAAAATAGCAGTCTCTCCTTTGCAAGAAAGATGTTGTGAACACCATTTGGAGAGTCAAGCTTCAATTTCTTTATCCCTTGCACCTTATGGAGTCAAACGGTATAAGTTTCCATACAAATTTTTTTTTGCTATTGTTGCATAAATATTTCTAACCAACGGCCACCATTCATTTGGAGCTATTTCAACAATACAAAAAGGCACATCCCCGAACACCCTGCTTGCTTCTTTAAAAGGCTTCAGAAGTTGAAGCCTATTTATGTAAAAGATGTCCGTAAAGGGAAACCCATTTGTTGCATATACCATATGAAGTTGAGTATGCCGGGGTAGCCTGAAATGCATTAAGGCCAAATAAAACCGGATTTCATGGTGAAGAGTGCAAAGTGCACTGCTGGAGGTCTGGGGTCTGGTGAGAGACGGAGACGGCCCGCCCAATATATGTATGACTCAACCAACCGACTCTGGGGGGGTGGTTTGCAACAAGAGCGAGGGTGAAGAATGGCATAAACATGACCGCTTTGATGCGTATATGTCAAGTGTGGCATAAAACTCTTCCTATATGTCCAAGAGATAGAGAGAATCATGAGTTCTTGCTTGAATGGAAGACGCTTGAAAATGTAATACTCTCTTTATTGCACGTCGCAACATCCGGGATATGTCTTTATCATCCACGAAAACCGCTTTTGTGCTTTCAACTTGCGCTAATCTTCCATTTTTTATGCTACGACCTTGTTCTGCGTGATTCAAAGTGGAGACATGAAGAGGCTGGTGGAGTTGCGAGGCTGGGTTACTAAGGAGGTGCGGTGCAGCAGAAGAAAAGAGCCAATGCCACCAAGAAGGAAACAAAAGTAAGAAATCCAAGGTAGTGGGTGGGACAATGACGGGCCGCAGACAAGTTGAGAAGAAGGGAAACAAAAGTAAGAAATCCAAGCAGTCGGGGGGACCTGACCAAGTCGCGGCACACAAGAGACCTCAAATGGCAAGGGGAAAAAAAAGAAAGGACCAAAGCCGCCCCTCGATTGTCTTGCAAGAGAACCAAGAAGGAAGGATTTCATTTCATATCCTGTTCCACATTGAAGATATTTACCACACAATTCTACGGGGCTAGATGGCGAGGCCATGCAATTCGGGGAGTTGCCCGGACAATATCCAAGATGGCACCATTGTTTACATGAATTGATTTTGGCAGTAGAATTACAAACATAAAAATACAAAGGGAGGTTCAAACCGCGATTGACACAATGACCGGAATAACAATTCCTCGGCCCACATCAATTATAGGATGGACATTAGTTCAGGATCAGAAAGCTATTGAAGGAAACCCATTTTTACTTGAGTGGTTTAATAAACTTCATGACCTCTTTTTGCAAAGACGGCCTTTTAGAAAGCACAATTCATGGCTTGTATCAAAATGGTGTAGATTTCTCCGGGCATATAGTTTGGTAGGATGGTTGTTCTAGCCAATTCAAATGCGCCCTACCATTCTATTCCCTACCAAGATATCACCATGAGCTGGGAAGGAAATAGTATGGAATTTCTTTGGGACAGCCATGGTAAGGGGAGAGCCGCGATGGGCAAAAGGCTGATCCCTTAAAGGGGCATTCACTAGGAGAGCTGACTCAAGTATGATGGGGGCGAGATTTAGGTGTCACGATGCATACGTGAATTCAACGCTAGCCCATGTGGAATGAAGGTACCAACAAGCGGGGACATCAAAAGGCATTATGCTTTCATTTGCCGTGACTCGCTGAGTCTTTTCACCGCGAACTTTGTAATGTCAATAGTGCTTTCATCCGCTTTGCGTCTTTGTCGGAGCTGACCGCGGATGAGTAGTCTCAGATATCTTTGTCTCAGTGGATGCAATACTTGTTGTTTCCTTGCAAAATACCGGTAATTGGAAAGGATGATGTTGATAGGATGCCGGACCATTTGGGTGCGCGAGTCTGGAAGGGACCAACAAATAAACAAAGATCCCGACATACTGAGGGAAATCAAGCACAAAGGGTGGCTCTATAGAGGTTTAAGTTGTTTTCCTCGTGGGTAACCGCTTTGAAAGGAACCGGTCATCTTGTGTGAAAAAGCAGATTGAAGAATTGGAAATATGCCACACTAAAGCCGGATAAGTCTTGGTGGAAGGTAATCAAGACGAAAATCGATGAGGCATTTTTGAAGGTGATGGAGAATGGCTATCCGGAACGAGGGAAGGTGATAACTTTCTTTGTAGTAGCGAAAGCGGGGAAATCAGGAGAATGTGCAGATTTCTATGTGGTCAAATGTGTTAAGCGAGGCATATCCATATGTAATTGTCAAGGATAGGCTGGGGTCGAACCTTCAATGTGGATGAACATGTGTTGGCTGGTTTGTACCTGCGTCCCAAGCCGATGGTAGTTGGGAGCTACTTGAAGACAAAGGCCTGACTTTCCAAAGATACCATCATCATTATCAACTATCCAAGTTTGAGATGAATGGGTCAATTCCCGGCACCAAGATTTTCCCTTGAATGCTACTCACCGATGATCCTTGACGAAACGCCATATGAAGGTTGGAATATGCTTTGGCCTAGTTGTTTTATCATTGTAACAAATCTGTAGTTACTTGTGTACTCTTGTCTCAAATTTTGATCATTGTAATTGAGACAATGCCCCCGACAATGTTTGTAGTATTGGTTTGAATTATTGGAGTATTTTAGTATTGGAAACAATGCTTGTGTAGTATTGAGAGGTTTTCTGATATATATTCTGAGGAAAATTGTACACTCAAGATTAGAACATCCCAAGATCACTCAATATCAAGATAAGACAAAGTAATCATACATATATATTACAAAAAAGTAATTGTACAATGGATTTACTTCATGAGTCATCGAAGTCTTGAGTCATGCCGGTCGCCGGGAAGGGTGCCCCAAAGAAACGCTTTTGTACTTCTAATGGAGCATTGAGGGATATAGTAGGTCGACAAAGATAGTTGTTGGCTGATAATCCAGCACTACAACCGTCTCTCTTCCAACCAGCCATCATTGATATCAACCTCGCGGAGATCGTTTCAGATGCGGGATGAGAAGACAAGTATTCAAAGTTGGACACACAAACTTCTCGCAAAAGTTGTCCTCTCTTTGCCCCTTTGAAAGGCATAATGGGAAGGGTTATTAAAAAGGGTTTTAGAAACCCTTTGTGTAGGTCAATCATCAACCAAGAAAATCATACTGACGATTTTGAGGAAAATCCTCAAAAAATCTTCAACTTTTCTCGTACTTTTGGATGCTCGCCGCATAGCAAATGCTCTTGACCATAAACCTTCAAGAATCACCGGGCAACCGAGAACAATGCATCCACCATATCCCTTTTGTATTAGTAGAGAAGCACTCCAAATAACAATATCAAACCTTGGGCAGCGTCCCCTCCACAAACTCATGATACCTCGATCTGCAAATGAGGGGTACTTATTTGCGGTTTCTTTTACAAACATGCTTGGTTTGTGGTGGAGGCAAGATTTTCCTGCTCATTCTCCTACTGTTGTATGCGTGCGGTACAAGACACCATTTACGGGCCGGAAGACCATCAACTTCCTCGCCCGGGTGTCCATCCTTGGACGCTTGCAACCATCGCGATGTGTCCGTGATCGTGTTTGTCTGTCTTTGCAATGAATTTGGCCTCTGGCGGGAAGTGCTATGGGGGAGGTGTTGGGCAAGGTCGCAACCCGGTTGGACTCGCTTTATCTTTTGCTACGGATGCGATGGAGAGTCTTTGATAGCCATAGTGATTCATCCTATTAGTATCTCCCCGCCTTCCAATGTATGGGTGTTTCCGGCTATCAAGAACCTTTGCTTTGCCTTTGTCCTCGGGGTTTCTTCATTCACGACCTGTCTTTGTTCTCAGATGCAAGGATGAGCTGCAATTAACAACCTAAAATTTGAAACACATTCTGAAATATACGATAATAGGCACCTTTTGTATATTTAGAGTTTGTCTTTGGCACTTCTTTATCCTCAGATTGTGCTTCTTCATCGATTCACTAAGTATAACCATTGGCTGCCTTCTTTTTACCTGAGACAAGAAGTTTTTCGAAATTTCCGTTGAATAATCCAAACCAAAATTTGCACATTAAAGGTGGAATAAAGCGAGGGATCAAAATATATTAATTGTTTGAACAAAAACCTTTTTTTTGATGGTTTAGGGTTGTCTTGCAAAATCAAGGTTTGCTTGCCGAGAAATACATAAGGCAAAATTACATTAGCCATGTTTTTTCTTTTCCAAATGCTACTTCTATGGGGGCGTCCTCATCAAGGTCATTTTGGACTCACCCTCACTTTTCTTCTTCCACAACCTTCGGCCCTTGGCCCGGTGTCAACTTTTGTTCACCTGCTTTAAGTATGCGGGATCGAATTGCGAGCATCTTCAGCCATCGTTTTCCTTCCCTGCAGCTAGCGGTGTTAGAGGAGGCCTTTGTAAGGCATTTGCCGGTAATTTGGAACGATACTATAATTGTTGGTACCCATCGGTACTACTTGAATCTCCCTTGATTCAAAGATGCTTTAGTGTCTCCGGCCTTGTCTTTGCCAAGTCTTTGCCGGTGAGGCCGAAAAGTTTGTAGTTTCTTTGTCTACGGACCTTCCGATCTTTGTCAATTCAAAATCGAGCTTTAAAAAGCGAGGCATGTACCTTTTTCCCATGTTTTGGTATTGGAGTGTGAACCTTGTGGACTTGTGCTTGGCTGATCTGGGGGTCCTTTTACTTTTTTGGTGTGATTTATTTGTTTCCTTTTCTTGGCGCTACGGAGTTGTGGCTACATACTCATCAACATCAATTATCTTCTTCCGGTTTTGTGGAGTCGTTCCGCGATGCAACACTTCTGCTTTCTTGTATTAAGCTTACCATTTCTGCACTAAGCCGTTAAGGGAATGGTCTCGCGCACTCGAGGTGACATCCTTTTTCCATGAGCAACCGGTGCGACTATTGATAATGATGTCCACATTTTCATCCGCAGTTGAGGGTGTAATCATCACGGAATGCAAGACCACGATGGAGCATCTCTCCTCATCTCAATTGGCAATCGGAATGGTATTGGAGTGATGCTGACCTAGGTGATCATTTCTCTTGGTCATCTCCCCTCGGCTGGTGACGTGCATGTAAGGAGTCTTTCTTTGGGGCTTTTTACTGGGAGGGCTTCGTTGTTGGCAATCTCATGGATTAGTGGAAGCCACCTTTTCTACAACTTTGATCTATTGGCTTGCCCATTTCAAGTAGAGACTTGGCATATATTACGCCATATCTTTCTCCCCTCTCAAAAGAATGAATCACCGTGAGAGGACACACGCACTAGGTCTGGCGATTTAACTGAAGGCGTGCAATATTATCGCTTTATGGTCTTCTTCCCCTCTGCGAAGAAGCTTCCCGCTTTGCCTCAGTTATGCTAGACTGATTTCCTTCTTTGACACTAAGGTCATTACGCAATTTTAGGGCTTCTTTGCATATCTTCGGATCATGCTTTCAGACGGGGAAATATTTTTCCCCATAAAATTTGAGAATCTTTAATTTGGACACATTGAAGTACTCTTTGAATGACAACCTCTTCTAATTTTCTGGATTACTTTTCGCTACAGCTTTTACTGCAATGCTTTTAGGTGCCGCTTGTCCGCCGTGACTCGGCCTTCCATTCCCACCGCAGCACCATTGTATCGTACTGTGCCGGTTCACTTTGACCTTGCTCGGAATAGGCTCTCGCTATTTTAACGCCTCTGACCACATCCTTTGAAATCTTCGCTGGATCCTTGGTCTCTCTTTGCAGTTGTTGGGATCGTAAAGGTATGAAACCGAGTCTTCCCATTTCTCATTCTTCAACCGCCACGGGTATATCTTGCTCAACTGACTTACAAGAGCTGCCGTTTCTCGGCCTTATTTTGTCGATGGATGTCTTGTTCTAATGACACCATTGGTGTCCCAACCTCATTATATTTACGCTGAGATATACATCGGATTCGAAATTGAGAGGGATACACACCTTCGTTTGATAGACGGCGTAGGCATGGAAGTCCTCCTTCGGTTAGGCAATCAGCCGGTCGGGTCTTAAAGGGCCGCCGTTCCGGGCTGAAGAAATCAAGAAAAACAAATTCAGGGGGCACCATAAGCCATCAAAATTGGATTTGCATTTTTCTGCCCCTGCGCATGGCATCCATTGGAATTACCGGTGAGTGCCTACGGATTAACAACCTTCTTCACCATAGTTTTTGGCGTTTGAGTTTTGGAATACTAAGCTTGGAGGAATGGGAAATTCTCGAAGCCTTCTTCTCAGCGGGCTATTTGGTAGAGTGGCAAAAGGTGGGGAGCACGGTTCGAAATTACAAATTCAAAGTTAAGCTACCCTTTCGGTCCAGCCATTAGTTACGATTGTGGGTAAGAAGGTTATGATTGAAAAAATTGCGCCCTATGAAGTAGACGGGCATAACATAGGTTACACTTCAATTGGTGAAGGGTGGAAAAAATAGTATGAAGGGTGCTTTGGTGGATGGGTCTTTGGGGGTCGATTTTTGCTACCCCAGCATACCCACTTTCACCCCTCTGAGGTAATATCTTACATGCGGGTAAAAAGTAAAAATGCATGTCCAATTCATTGATTCGAACTGCCCATGACGTCTCACGATTCTCAACAACATGAGACAACTGTCACAACCTACAAAAACTAGGGTCGATTGTGCTATCTTGAACTCCCAGAGTTCCCCTCAACTCTTAAGTTCCTAGAACTTCCTACGCACAATCACAACTAACCGGGCTAGCTAGAAGCCCACCTTCAACAAAGATTTCAACACTAAAATTAATCTTTACAGAAGATGATTGCTCAAAGAAGAGCCCCAAACGCTCAAACAGGTGGAACAAACTCCAAAACCAATACTAGATTTTGGAGTAACTCCAAAGGTGGAATCTGATTGATCAATCCAAAACTCAAAGTCTCACAGGATATGGAAGATCTAAGTATGGGTTCGGCATGGAACTTCAAAGAACTTGGCTCCACGAACAAATTGTGGTTTTCTGAAATGTCGCCAATCCCTTAAATACTGTGACCAAGGCTAAGATTATCCTGAAAAAGGCCTGTGGGCCTTTATTCCAGCTTAAATCGAGCTTTCTAAGATTAGATTCGATCCCTTTTATTGGATCCGCTGCTTGCCACAGGTCCTGACGTTTCAGGGATAATTTTTCCTTTAAACACCTCACCCAATGAGATGATGCCACGAAAGATCCATCCAAGCAATGGTTTTAACATTTTCAAATTCTAACTTTAATGTTTTATTTATTGGCCAAGCTAATATACGAAACAAATGCCATTTAAAATTACCCAACATTGACCCTAGGCAATAACTCGCTCTTGGAATGTTCTCATGCCACCTGGTGGCACTTCCCAGGCCAACTCCCAGTCCCAAGGTCTGCAAGCGTGACTTGCCCTTGGAACGTAACAGTTTCCTCCCCTCCCCTTAGGACCTTATCCTCAAGGTCTAGAGTTTCAAATGAGGAAAATATTGCATACACTCATACGTCTCCCAAGTGGCATCCGCGAAAGACTGGCCTCGCCACAAGACCAAATGTTCACGAATATCTCTGTTGCGCAACTGTCAGAAACGAGTATCTAGAATTCGTTCGGGTGTCACTAGCGGTATATATCCTTAATTGTTGCTTTGTTAAGAACCTGATAATCTATGCACATGCACATAATTTCATCTTTTTTCTTACTTAGCAGCACTGGAGCTGCGAAAGGAGACTTACTTGGTCGGATAAACCCCTTTTCAAGCAACTCTTTAACTTGCTTTTTAACTTTCTCTAACTCAAGAGGACTCAAGCGGTAGGGTGCTCTTGCCATTGGTTTAGTTCCAGGCTCAAGATCAATCTCATGTTCCACTCCCCTTGACGGAGGTGACCCTATAGGCAACTCCTCAGGAAATACATCTTTGTATCTTTCCAAAAGGTCAAGTAACTGAGGATGAAATTGGGAGCTTACATCGGTTGCTCTACAAGTGAATTATAAATTTCTATACATATATCATCATTATATATATATTTTCAAAAACTTGATTGTTATTCACTCTAAAAGCAGCTTTGGCTTGAGTGGCCGATAACAATTTCCTGGATCCCACATAAGGTGATCCGTGTATACTAACGATTAGAGTCCTCTAACTCAAAAGTTAATACATGGGATGCCCCATCAATGAGAGGATGTGCAGTTTGAAACCATTTTATCCTCAAAACGACATCGTAACGTTTTAAATTGATCAAATCAACATCAATTCTAAATTGTATTGCTCTATGTCAACTTATATCCTAAAGTATCAAGTCCATGCCCTGTGCTTGTTGATCTCCAAGTTGAACTTGAGGCCCCGTCTCTCCTTCCACCACATATGGAGTCACCTTCCAAATTGACTCGTGTCTAGCTCCCCGCTAAGTTCAAGTAGACAAGAAATCGGTGCTAAGTAGAATCAATAAGAACAACCACATTAGTTTTCCCTTGATTCTACCACAGAACCACTTAATAACTTTTACCAAAGAAAAACTTTTTAGAAGAAACATTTACCATACTTTTTCCTCGCGCGATGGCAATTTAATCTTCCCCGGGCTTCACCATCCAATGGTGTTTTTACCGCGCGACTATCGCTTTCTTTGGCCCTTTATGACCTTAGAATATTCCCTTGCATAATGACCCATGCCCTGGCAATTATAATGCCCCATGCCCTGGCAATTATAACACTTTATAGCCACCTTTTTCTGACTGGAATCTTTAGATTACCTCGTAGCCTTTTTGTTTAACTAATTCCGTTTTCTTTTCTTAGCAGATGACGCTCCATCTGCAGAATTTTCAATTCATTTTGACTTCCAATCAAAACTTTTCTTGGTCTTTTGAGGTTCCTCATGACTAACTAATTTTCTTGCAAGCTCAACTGCTTCCTCGAAGCCTTTGGATTCTGCTTGCAAGAGGTGTGTCTTAATACTGATTTCCTTTAGACCATTCACGAAGTGGTCCACTCTCATTTGAGGGGTAAGGTCGGGAAGTCTCGCAAACAACCCTGGGAGCTTACTAACATACTCCTGTAAAGTCCTGATTTGCACCGACTCCCTGACTGATATAAGTGCATGGCGATTATCACAATGAGGCACATATCTTTAAATCGTTTACGAAAATCGATCCAAGACCGAAAGGTCTTTTTCATTTCCCCGACCGGGTGAAAGTATGTTAGGTGTCCCTTAAAAAGTATTATTTAGTGACTAAAAGGTACCTAAAAGGTACCCGGGACTGGTATGGGGTTGTAAAATCAATAAAAAGGTACATTTTAGAACTTTTTATATAAATTAGATAGCGTTATATTTATCTTACCTTTAAATATTAACCGCCCTCACTTTTATTTTGGACTTTTGTACTAGTTTTAATGAAAAGTTGCAGGAATAGCTCTAAAGTACCATGAAGTTTCAAAAGTGGTACAACCCTAACATGCTTTACCCACTCACCATGAAGTAGCAGCACCTTTTAGCTCAAATCTTGCAACACAAATCTTGGTGATGCCATTGGTTATGGAGTGCTGCAAATGGAGTCCAATCTCATTAGCAACGGCAGAAATGAACTTGGAATCATATAGCTCTAGAGGAAAATCTTCAATTGCAAACCAGAATGGAGTACATAAGGCATCTGGCTTAGTTGGAAAGGATCCAGGAACATACTGCTGATAGAGCAAGAAGTGTTTCCAAAGAGGATCAACACCTCGTTCTATGAGTTGAGCAGCCTACCGAGATCAAAACATCAAAAGAAATCAACTTTGATCTTTTACCACAAGCTTGATAGATTGATAAGGTGAAGCTTTAGCTTATGAAGGTGCTAACGGCCAAGATCCCCCGCGGATCCAAGAAAAGGCCGCTGAAGTGGCGCACCTCTAAACACGAACTAACCGCTTCCACATGTCGCCGATGATTTTCATATGGCTGAAATACCGCACCATTGGCCCCAAAACGCTTAAAAGTTGCCTCCGCACTCCTCGAAAGCTCATAAAAGATTTGGCCCTCGATGGAGCCGGACATCCATGGAGTCTTGTTTGGCTTGCAATTCTTTGGAGATAGGACTCTACCAACGTTTTCTTGTTATTATCCACCATGGTGGCAATGGCCTCCGAGACCGCGAGTTGAGGTGGCGTGGAGTCGTCAACCATTTACCAAAGCCACTCAGAACTCAAGCACACCCTCGTGAGCCCTTTGTATGGACGATGATCTCCAAAAATGAGGTCGATCACGGTTCGGGGGAATGGAAGAGGATGTCACCCCTGTCATGGCGAGGGAAGAGGGGGCGAGGAAGAGGGGAAAACTTCTCGCTATAAAGGAACCTCCAACACGTGTTGGGCATTACCACTTGCCTCCGGGTACACCGGTTGTGTAGGTTTAACCACCATCCAAGCACTACCTCCACGAGTAGACAGCGTAAGGAACTTCCAACTTTGGAGAGGTGCCGCCACATTGCAACACTATGAGTCGCAGAACTGTCGAGAGGAGCACTCCAATGTGCACGCGTGAGATCTCAACCGACATAAGGAACCTCCAACATGTGTTGGGGAGTGCTATAGCCTTTAAGCAACTTTAAGCGAGACAAGAGGGTCTTCTTTCCCCGACCCACAAAACTTCCAATGAGTGTTGGAAGTGCTAATTGGCCAGAGCATATCACCTGACCCGAGGAACTCCAATGTGCGTTGGAGGTGCGACGCTCTCTGAAGAGTTTCCCAATGGCACATGATCAACACGTCTTCTAGTCTCACTAGACGTATGGGCAGAAGCATGAACTGTAATTAAGGCAGCTACAGTTGCAATAGAAACTGGAACAAGCAACTGAAAAGAGGAGAGAGATGGAGCTCTTGTCCCAATTGAGGCGGTCCCACGCGTGCCATTAGAAGACATGTTGGGCAGCACTAAAGGATTGAGTGCACCGAAGAAACCAAACTCTCAGGAGCTGAAAGAGCACCCTCGCAAGCCATTTTGTGTGCATCACGTACACTTATTCTGGGAGAATCTGCAGCGTATCCTTTTCCAATTCCACCATGTACTATGATAGAACTACCAGAAGAACGTTTTGGTGGGGTCAAGCACCAATCTTGTCATCCAATTCAAAGGGGGAAGTTTCAGAGCTGAACAGTCCTTCCCAACAGGCCAATCTCTGAAAAGATTAAGCGACATTGAATGGAGCGCTCAAAGAGCTTTCCAACAAGCCCAAACACGCTCAAAACTGCTATCAGATGCAGAAGTTATGGCCAAAAGAAAATTGCAGCCAAACCCTAGCACTGCCAAAAGAGGGTCGGGACTGTCAGGCGGAGTTATGAGCAAAAGAACATGGCTGAAACCCTAAGCGCCATCATGAGCCAATCTAAGTTCATGTAATATGGCAAAACCTCATCTAGTGACCAACCTCAAGTATTTTGAGGATAGTATTTTAGAGCTTTTATATATTTAATTTTCTATCTTTTGTGAACACAACCTTGTTGCTAGTTTTACAGCCATATGTGCAGATGGTTAGAAGGGACCATGGGACAGGAGATTCACATTTGTTGGGCATACAGAACATGTGCATTCAACTATAGGGGATTTTTATGACCATTTTTTGTAGGCATACTTACTTTTTTTTTTTTTGGGTTGCCCCTAGGGGGGCAAACCCTCGTTTATGTGGGTTTGTGGGATATACCGAGTATATGCTGGAATATACTCAGTATATGTTGATGACTACTAAAAACCCTTTGTTCCCTGTAAATGCACGGTCGGGGTTGCGTTGTGGATCAAGGATATTCGGGCATGTAATCGGCGGCTCAATGGATGAATAAGAACACATCTCGGATTTCACCATTTGAAGAAAAAGGAATCAATTCCCTTGAGCTGCAGAGAATATCTATATGATGCAAGTTCTCGAGGAAAAAGCTCATTTGACGAGATTAAAAGAGTTGCAAAACCAAATGTCTCTGCAGCAAAAGCGAATGGGAGGATCGGATGAAGGAAGTGTGGTCGGTCTACAATATCCCTTTGGTGTGTAGGATTTTTCAGCCCATGGAGGTGTTGGGATCTTAGCAATAACGACGCTTCCCCTTGGAGCCGCTTTCTTGAAGATGTATTGCAATATCACGTATTTTTTCCTTTTGCGATGATACACGAGCTGCATAATGGCGAGAAAGATCTTTGCATATGAGATCTAACATGGTCGGGGCTATGGGGCATAATGTATGGCTCCTCGTGATCCATGTCAAAATTGTATCCGATCGACAATATTATTAGTCGTCTCTCATCAAATCTTACAATCATATTTTTATGTATTTGTGCGTAACTCTATCTTCCTATGTTTTGGCAGCTTCGGAATGATCTAATGACAATGCTTATTGTTGGGCATGAAACAACTACAGTAGTTCTAACTTGCGCAACATTTCTTCTTGCTCAGGTGGCTTGAATTATTTTATCGCCTTTAGAAATAGATGTGGAATGCATATATTTAAATCATGGCAATAAAAGCGTGATATTGGCAATGTAACTCTTCTGTATGAGAGGACTGTTCCAAATTAGAGCTATCGAATTTGAATGCCAGTGAGCAGACCTTGTGCCACCAGCAGGGATGCAAACCTATTTTCCAAGTACAACAAGCAGTAACATGCTCTTTCTGCATTTGGGATATACGCTTGCTATAAGGAAGTGCTCTTTCTCCAAAGACTCGGCAATGATTACAAACAAGCTTGAGGCTTATATAGCTTTTGTGCCCTAGAATTTAATAGTCTATGTCTTGTACGTCCTTCATAGGGATAGTTTAGTGCAAATTGACAACAAATATGATGATCTATATCGAGTAGATTAGCTATATCGACATCTTGACCGCTGCCGAACCCCCGACAAGATTAAGAAGGTTCAACGAAGGTTGACGGTTCTTGGTGAAGCTTTTCGACACTCGATCATATCAAGAAATTAAATTGAGTGGGTTATAATTCTTCTTTGGAATTAATTTCTCGAGGGGATATGGAAAGACAAGGACACTAACCAATGTTTTCACCTTGTGTACATAAAGTGTTATAGTTATGATTCCCAAACTTCAGTACTGATATATCCAATTGTCAGAGTTCATTTGCTCTTGTATGCTTAAAATGATAATTTAAAAAACTACAGTAACTGATGTACCTTCTGTTGTAAATGCAGGTACACAAGACTTGTGGTTGCAGAATCCTTATGGTTGTACCCACAGCCACCACTACTCATTAGGCGTGCATTGCAGGATGACAAGTTACAAGGTGCACTGCATTTACATTTTTCTGTGGGGATGCCTCGCAATAAAAAATGCAACTTATTTTCATCATGACTTCATTCATATCCTTAAGGTTAATGGCCAAGCACTGAGCCACATAATGTTTTGGATACTAATCTTGTCAGTTGAGGATCAATTTCTTCATTTCCGTATACTTTCTATTCCTAAACCTTGCCAACCTCTGCTTTGGTTAGATATCTTCACACTATGTTCTATTTTCTTAACCAGCTTCCCAAGTCTTTGCAGTGACATTTCATGGATAACTTGACTTTTTACTCATATGCACAGTCTTTTTTTTGTCTCAATAGATTAGTCTGATGTATGTCATCAAACCATATTACAAGCAATAATCTTGCATATGAAATCATGCTTGATGCCACCAAACCATATCACAGGCAATAATCTTGCATATGCACTCGTGCTACTCATGGGTGGGCGTTTGTTTATCTAGTCAGGAGCATATGCAATCATGCTAGCATTATTACGTTTGCTACTCATGGATGGCTTTTATTTATTTAGTCAGGAACATAACATACTGAAATGGGTTTTGATATTGCCTTTATTTGCATTGTTTGTAACAAAACGGTTTGCTTCAACAGGTGGATACGGAGGAGCACCAAATGGTTATGCATTACCTAGAGGCCCGACATTTTATTTACGTAAGCAATACTTTCCCCACGTTATAATGTTTGTAAAATGTAAAATGAAAGCACAATTCACACTCTCGAAGAAGCATTACGCATGGACTATTTACCACTCGAGTGTGTCTACTTATGCTAGCATAATTGATGAAGTCTAGTGTTTCCGAAGTTGCTTTAATCATCGCAATCCAAAGAAGTGAAGAGTAATGATTGAAAGATTCTAGGTATCGATGGAGGTTCTTGTTTATGCTTTTGCAAGGTCTACAATCTCCATAGGTCACCTCACTTTTAGGAAGAGCCTCATGTATTTAATCGAGCGGCTTTTTCAACCCACAAAGTCGGAAGAATGCTCTACCCCAATGAGGTGGGCTCTTCTCCTTATGTTTCATCTTTCATTCCACTCATTCGTTCATCATCTTATTTCGGGTAATATGTGATTTTGCCTTTCTTCCATTTGGGGATGGCACTTTCGAAAATGTGTAGGTGATCAATTCGAACTTATGGAAGCAACCATAGGTCTGGCTAGACTTCTGAGAATTTAACATCCGGTTGAAAGGTAGACCCAACAATGTAAAAAGCTTGTTACCGCCACGGTAGCATATAAAGGAAGGGCTATGGTGCAAATTGTCAAGGAGGAAAATAAAAAATAAACGAATGCACTTTATGAGATCCTTCTTTCCTTGAGCATCTTACAAAACCACCAAAGTTGGGATATAGAGTTCATCAAATAAAGAGCATTGCGACATTCAATGTTGCAATCGAATAGGCTTGGCAAATAAGGGTCTCTATGCCGTCTATCCAACATAGTGTACAATTAACTAGTTGACCTAGTGTCTATTCCATCTATTCAACAGCGGCAACAACCTCCTTAATCACATTGTAGGCCCATTGCACATCAAGATCTTTCACATCAGATCAATCTGACTATGCAGAAAGATGTACCTAATATTCATCAGATTCTCTGACAACATCATGTAAGCCAAGCCATCTATGAGTGACTATGATAGGCCATGAAACTGCCAATTGATGTTAGGCATCAACTACAAACAAATATCTATGTATTCATCAGATTCTCTGACAACATCATGTAAGCCATCTATGAGTGACCATGATAGGCCATGAAACTGCCAACTGATGTTAGGCATCAACTACAAACAAATATTTATGTATGACTGGCAATGTTCTTTTCTTGGAATTGACTAGATGTGATTTTTCAGCTGAGATATGCTAGAAACTGTGTTAAAGCCTGCCATGCCAAATGGTTTTCTTCTTGCCCTGTCGAATGGGATGAACTGTGCCAGATCGTAGAAGTTGCTTCTTAGATTCCAATAGGTTCAGCCATTTTCGATAGGTTTTGATTTATTCTTCCAATAAGAATAGGGGTCTACATTTAGGTTATTTCTGTTATCAAGATGACAGGATAAATCAAGCTATTATTCCTATTTAGATAAGGGGAGGAGAAGCTCCTTAACTTGCTTCTTAACAGCCTAATCTGTTAAATATTCAGTAATAAATGGTGTCAAGCCAACCCTGCCAGAAATGGTACACTCATGTTTGACAAACATGATAAATATTTCTGGAGGGATTCTCAAAGGCAAGCAATTAATTATATGCTTTCTTGTTCTATAGAATGCATGTAAGTGTAGAAGCGATACAATCAAAGCGAAACCATGAAAAACACACTCGGGCCCACTTGGGAGGGCAACCCTCCGTCAAAGACCTTTTTTTTTTTTGGGGAGGAGGGGTATCTCTTTGGGATAAGCTAAATACTATAGGGGTTAAATTAGGATTCAAATACACTAAGGTTATTTCTGGCCATCCTATGAACGCAAATGGCATATCCTCTTTCTTCTAAGTGAATCTCTTGTGGACCATCGTTTATTGCTTTACCACAACAGGTTACTCTTTGCCCAATATTTGTGTTTTTTTTTTTCATCATGTTTATTTTCATGTATTGTTGTTATTCTTTCATCTATGTGTCCCTTAAGGTTTCAGTGATCTATGAGTCGTTGGGAGGTAGAAAGGATGGTTACTTTGTTGTAGAGTTGTTATTAGCATAGACTTCACATCCTCTCTCGTTTATCTGATTAGTAGAATGCAGCAAGCGATGGTATTGGATATGAGTCATGGAACTCATATATGAATGAGTTATCTCCATATACGGTTTATGGCTAGAGTGCACCATCTAAAGTACTTTTTAGGGAGTGCAGAACTACCCAAAAAATTACCCAGCACTGGGTACTCGCAACATGTATAAATGTCTTAATAAATACTAACTTTGTGAATTCAATCATTTATTTTAATCTCTAATAGTATTCCTCTTAATACTATAGATTGACATGTTATTGACTTTTATTTTAAAATTTTTTGATCGATTTTAAAGGAATGAAAAAGCCAAAAAGTACCAGTTTAATACCTAGTGTAGGTATTTTTGAGGGTTCCAAAAGTGGTACACTGCAGCATGTTTTCACCCTTATTGCAGCATGCTTTCACCCTTATACTGGAAAGGCACAAGCTGGAGTAGTTTGGAAAAGGAAAAAAATAGCCTTTTTGGTGTAGCATGGCCAGTGTTCTTCTATTCATTGAAGCATCTAGAGTACCAAAAGCCACAAATTCTACTGCCGAGTTTTCTAGTTTCATTTTGCTAGTTTCCTTAGTCCCATTTTGTAGACCACACCCATGCAAAGAATTGGCCATAATCGTTGGATCCAGTCCCTATTTTGTGTAAAAAGATATAAACTATTTCACTTTCTGCTTTGCAAACTAAAATCCAATAGTCCAGACTTAATTATTATAGCTGTTATCATAGCCCTTGAAATGTACCAGGAAGACTAAGTATTTCCATAGTTCTTCTTGTGAAGAAAAACCAATACTTAGTTATTATAAGTGTTATCATAGCCTATGAAAGAGAGATTTTCAAAATACCACGAAAAACAAAATGCCAAACTTTTTAGCTTCTTTACCAACTTGGACATTCTTCTAGCTTTTTGGCATCATCTATTGCATTATAATGGCAGTAGAATGAGCTCTTACCAACTTATAGACTTATATATGGGAAGCTAGTAATGATTGTACTAGCCCATTGTATTGGTCTCCGTGGACGTTAAAAAAACTATTCTATTCTATTCTATTTTCTAAAACATTATAGCCTTTGGAGGCAGTTATGTTCTTCTATTTACGACTTAAGGGGTGATTTGTGTCGGTGTCTATCTATCTATCTATGGAGAATTAAGTATTTGCAGGACACTAGGTCTTGCTCAAAAGGTCCATGTTTTAGAGCCATTTGTGAAAAAAACTATATCTATTATAGTTAGAATCATCTCGGGGCTCCATCAACACCTCAAATGCTCCTTATACTCTTGCTTGAATAATTGCCTTTAACAACCCTGAATCTGTTCGAAGGCTGTATATAATATGTTAATGGACTGAATCTTCAGAAGTAGGATAGACAGGGCTCCAGGGAGCTTTTAGCTTAGTCATTTTAAATATTCATTCATTCATTCATTTAAGTATGTACTGCAACTTAAGTTTGTCATCCGAATCCAAATTGGTTTTTTTTTCAAACTGGTTTTCAATGTGTCCTTTTCTGTGTGTGCCTGGGGCCATCATAAGGCAACCATCCTTGAACAACCCTTTGTTTTCATTATGGGGGTATTGAGCATTTGAATTACTGGGAGGAAGTGAGACAAGAAAATTTGATAGGCGAGGGGATTTTGTCTTTGCCGCCTTCTTTTTTATTATCGGGAAGTATTGACCATTGGACTATTGCGTGAAAGTGGGATTTCTCTATGCACACAACGTGGGATTCTTTATGCACATAGGAAAGAGAGTTTTACAGGCAAGGGACATATTTTCCCTTGTCTCTAACCAAATTCGGCCCGCCTGCATATCGTCTAGCATATCCTATGGCAGATGGCAAACCATATGGCATCCAGTGCCATAGTAATAAGTAATTTGTGTAAGAAAACACACATAATAATCTCACACATAGGCAGGGCAACATTTATTGATGATCCTCCCCTAGGGACATTTTCCTTTGAATAAGGTGCTAATACACGGTGGGTTGCCCTTACAAAAATTTTATAGGAACAAGGAAACAAGGTCTCTTACATACCTATAGAAATGAACTGATTAACTTTAATCTGTAGGTTTTGAGCAAGAAAATGGTGTGGGTAAAACTCTGGCCATATTTAGGGGAGGGTGGCCGTCCACGGCGGCAGACCCCACGCGCAGATGTGGCAAGCCCACGCGCAGACGTGGCAAACCTGTGCAGGGGTTTTCGTAGGTTCTCTTGAAGGCTCGACGGAGGAGAAGCGCAGCTGCACGGCGGTCCACCGAGGGCTTTGCCATAATCATCGAAGGCAGCCTTAGCAGTCCTGTTGCTCGATATAGCTTCAAAACTCCTGCCAGACTTATTAGAGTTCATGCATCATGTTTGGCACAGGGATTCTCGGCTTCTGCATATGGATTGATAGCTTTCTTACGAGATAGTATTGTGCTCCACAGGTTACAAGAGAGAAGCTGCGTTACAAGAGTATTCTGGTCTGTAATCTGAAAGATTCTCTTGTACACAGGTATCAAGTCTGATTTTCAATGTTTTCAGAAAGATTGGAATCATTTTTACCTTTTAAATCTTTTGTGAAGACATCATCTTCATCTTTACCTTTTAATTTTAGTGCATTTAATTATCTTTGTTTTGATTTTGGCAAAATTCATTGCAGGCCTTATTCCATTAGAAAAGTATCTGATAACTTGGCATTGTAGCTGCCCAGGCTTCTGCATCAAACTGTTGATATATCTTTTACATGTAACTTACAGGTAAACAAAGTTTGCATTTTCAGAAGTTATTTTTGATTCATTTGTTTCTTAATGTTTCTATATTATGTAATATATTCTTGACTTGGAACATAAAGCAGTAGTATTCTTGACTTGGCTAGTGCTAGGAGGCTTAGAAGCCTCTTATATGGTGCCAATCGACCTCGCATTCCTCTATCTCAGCCAAGAGCATTCAATATGGCTGCCTATGAAATGAGGAAACAGAGATTTATGCGATTAAAGAGCAAAAGGCATTTTGAAGAGCATGAACCAACTCAATTTCCTCCTTATGTGCATATGAACAGAGCAGATTAATTTCTTGTAAGCATGCTTCAATTGTTACGTTAATTTCTTTTATAAGTTATAGGTTACGTAAATGTATTTGTATGCTTGACTGTATTGCCATCCAAGTAATGTATCCGAGGTGTCTTTGCGGGTTATGACACCATTTCTTCTTGTGAAGCAAACCTCTTCTTGTGGAAGCAAAGACCGTAATTGCTCTTCAACCCAATCAATGGAATATGTACTATATTTGACATTTTTAGACTTTTGTAATCTTTGTTTTAACAATTGGAACATTTTCTGTTTGTACAACCCGCATTTTTTTGCTCACGGTTGAGATGTAAAACGATTTGGGAACTTTGTGGATTTGCTTCAATACAAGAATGCTTAACAATTTTTGATCATGATTGCCATTAAAAAAGCCGGGTTCTCTTCAATTTTGTCATTGTAGCCTTCAATGGGCTGCCTAGTATCCTAGGGGGCTACCACCTTAGCCCTGGTGGTACCACTACTCCCCCCTCTTTGACACCTTATAGCTTGAGGTGGCATTATGTACTTGGCATGTTATTAGGCCTGTATTGTAGGTTATCTCGTTGGGCACGCTACCATGTAGCATGCATAGCATTTCAGGTGTGCACATGGCTGCCATTCTGTTTACGCCCTTAAGTGAGCAGCCAATGGCCACCCTCCCCTACTATGCCAAACATATAACTACTTTTTTTTCCTTCCTTTACACTTTGAGTTATGTTCTTTCTGAGCCATTAGATATCAAAAATATGTCCTTACAAAAACATAAAATCATAATGGCAACAAGTATGTCGTGCTAAATAATAGAGAAATAACATATACTTAGTGAAAGGGGCGACTAAATAAACCTGATGGTCCACAACGTAAAAGGAGAGTAGAGAAGTTCTAGTAAATTCAGTGTAAAGTTGACTGCAAGGGAAGAGATTCAAAAACGGTTTAGTTGATTTTTCGAGGGTTTTTCCAAGGTGGGTTTTTCCGAGGAGAAGAACCCTAAATTGGGCGGGAGCAATTTCACTAGTATGCGGCAACATGATCACAGTGCATGAATTTGCAGTAGAAAACATTTGGACCAATTTGCACTAGAAAACATATGGAACTGTAGCAACGTTATTGGCTGGTAGTTGGGCATCATATAAGAAAGTTTTTTTTTTTTTGCCAGGCGCGTGCTCGTATTGCAATACCTTGGGCCTTGGCCATCGGTAACGGCTGTGATGGACTCCCACTTACTTGGAACAATCCTGTCCATTAATTTAAAAAGGGCAAAAATCGTGCATATTGGGAAACGGCGGCAAGACAAATGGCGGCCAGAAGTACTCCAATTCTGACTAATCCGACCAAAGCAAGTATTTAAAAGCATTTGATTTGTAACGAAATTTCAGAATCTCAATTGCAAATCAGCCTTCTAGTGCAGATCCGGGATTTGAATTCTAAATTCTCCAAAATGGAACCCCTTCTAGCCGAGGCTGGCTCCGGCAACGCCTCCATGGCCCAACCCACCACCGGATTTGCTTCGCACATGCTTCTCCAAATTGCTCTGGCCTTGATATTTGCAGCTATGGTGATTCTGCCATGGCTCAGGGCCAAAAAATACAAGCTTCCTCCCGGTCCCCTGAGATGGCCAATTGTGGGAAATTGGTTTCAAGTTGGGGATGATCTGAATCATAATTTGCTGGCCAGTTTGGCGAAGAAATATGGCGACATTTTTATGCTGCAAATGGGTCAGAGGAATTTGGTGGTGGTTTCATCGCCAGAGCTGGCGAAGGAGGTCCTTCATACACAGGGGGTTGAATTTGGATCCCGAACCCGTAATGTAGTGTTTGATATATTTACTGGGAAAGGCCAGGATATGGTGTTCACAGTTTATGGGGAACATTGGCGCAGAATGAGACGAATTCTGACAGTGCCCTTTTTTACTCAGAAGGTTGTTCAGCAATCTAGATTGGGTTGGGAAGATGAAATTGGTCGTGTCGTGCAGGAGCTTGCATCTAGAACAGATGCCCAGACTACCGGAATTGTTTTGAGAAGAAGATTGCAGCTTATGATGTATAATGTAATGTACCGGATGATGTTTAACAGAAGATTTGAATCTGAGCAGGACCCTCTGTTCATGGAACTCAGAGCTCTGAATGGAGAAAGGAGCAGACTTGCTCAGAGTTTTGAATATAACTATGGTGATTTCATTCCTGTTCTTAGACCTTTTCTCAAGGGTTATCTCAGCCTCTGCCAGAAGGTGAAGGATAGAAGGTTTGCAATTTTTAAGAAGGATTTCCTAGAACCACACAGGTAAGTGGCATTTTTTCATAATTTAACATTGTTAATGCATATATTAGTTTCCTGATAAAGTTTTTTCCTGTGCAGAGAACAATCTGCAGCAGCTAAGAAGACGCTGAAAAAATGTGCCATAGATCATATTTTGGAAGCTCAGGGGCAAGGAGAGATCACAGAAGACAACGTGCTGTACATATTAGAGAACATCAATGTTGCTGGTATGAAAAATTCTTGATTAATCTGCAGAATGTGATTTGGGTGAAGAAAAAATGAATGGAAATGGATGTTTTGTTAATGCAGCAATTGAGACAACACTGTGGTCGATGGAATGGGCAATTGCAGAGATGGTGAACAATCCAAAAATGCAACAGAAGATAAGGGATGAAATTGAAGCAGTATTGGGGCCAAACAAGGCAGTGACAGAGCCGGATGTTGCAAAGCTTCCATATTTGAATGCAGTTATGAAGGAGACTCTGAGACTACACATGCCAATTCCTCTTCTGGTGCCCCATATGAATCTGAACGTAGCCAAGCTCGCCGGATATGACATTCCGGCGGAGAGCAAGGTTCTGGTGAATGCCTGGTGGCTTGCGAACAACCCTGCTCTTTGGGATGAGCCTGAGATATTTAGGCCGGAAAGATTTCTGGAAGAGAAAATCGAGGCCAACGGAAATGATTTCCGGTTTGTCCCGTTTGGGTCTGGAAGACGGAGCTGTCCTGGTATCATTCTTGCAATGCCACTTGTCCCGCTGATATTGGCCAATCTTGTGCAAAATTTTGAGTTGGCGCCTCCTCCAAATATGGAGCAGCTGGATATGACTGGAAAACTCGGTCAGTTTAGCTTCCATATCGCCACCCACTATACTATTGTGGCCAAGCCCCGAAAGTAGAATTTTTCCATGTTTCCCTCCTTCCTTCCTTTTCTTTTCTTCAAAATGTTATACACAAGTGTTTGATTTATACTGATTCTTATACATTATTATTTTTTTGTCACCTTCAAACTATCTATCCCATTGGAGTTCACATGCTATTGAAATTGATTAATGTCTTATGTAAGACCCTTAAGGGTACCTTTGCACACGCCATTAAATTAGGATTGCGTTAAGCTTTCAATAGATTTTAGACTCACACCACAAGGTAGATTAGTGTTCTGTTAAGTTAAATAATTAGTATTTTGTTAAATTTTTTAACTTAAAATCTCTAAACCAAACACTCTTCAGACCAATTTACATTAGGTTAACAAATTTAATGAAAAGTTAACCCAAAAATAAAAATGAACTAAAAATTAAAGTGAACTCCGGAGGTCACTTTAACTGTGGCTATTCCAGAGCTCGAGGAACTCTTGAGACCATGGGTCCTGAACTTGATAATCTGCACTGGGGTCGAGCTGGGTGAAATGCCTAGCCAAGAAATGCGTGGGTTTGATAGGGATGCCCTGAATGCATGTTTATGGTGATGAGCTTATGCCAACTACGAAAAGCACTATGCGGCATGGATTGACATATAGCTGACTCTATGGAGATGTAAAGATGAGAGGGAAAGGGAGCACGGTTCCTGCAAAATGGATGGTGATCTTTGCTTTGGAAGCTTTTGTCTCGGCATGATATTCGACAGGTATGCACTTGAACCGTGTAGTAGGTTTGTAAGTGTCTTCAACACGAATCTATTAATTTTTTTAGTCCTTTTAGGAAGTGTTTGAGATTAGGGTATTTTATTAGATTGTAAGGATTAGCCCAATTCCTAAAACTTGCCATAGTCCATACTTTTAGACGATATCTAATATTCAGCCAGAGGAGTAAGTTGATATAGGCTGCTATCCTCTTGCATTCATGTAAGATTTAACTCTGCTTTGAATTTGATACAATAGTCTAGAGCATGGAGTAGTGTTTTTGAGGAAAAACAAGTAATTAAAAGTTATTTGAGATAAGATAAGATAAGATAAGATGATTTTTTACGTCCACGGGAACCCAACGGGTTATGGGACGGCATATGCAAGGGCAACAGCCCATCTAAAACCTGGGGACTAGGCCCCATCACCAAACACTATAACCAAATATTAAAAGGCTACTAAGAATAAGAGAAGATAATGCTAATGCTAGTGAGAAACTTATGCTTGTAAAATTATCTAGACATAGCCAGTCCAAGGATTGAAAGGCCATTGATCTAGAATAATTGCTGCGCCTCCCCTGTACACTGCCCATTTCTTTTGCAGGCGGGCTGCCCTTATATACGAAATAAGGGTTTGGGATAACGAACAAAAGAGAGATATATTATTGAATAGAAAAGTTACATATAGGCTGACATACGTCACGCCTCTTCAGGATGGTCACAACTACTCTTATGATGTGGCTGCCATGTAGGCATACGTCCTTGCTGACCTGGAGACATATATTCTTCACTCCCACTTGTTTGCAGGTCAGCTAACTCTTCACCTATCTTCAGAACACCAAGTGCTGATCTATGCTTCTCAAACTTTTCTTTGGACAATGGCTTGGTGAATACATCATCCACCATTTCTTCTGTACCAACATATTCTAGTTTGAGAACCTCATTCTGCACTTGCTCTCTTATGAAGTGAAACTGAGTCTCGATGTGTTTTGTCCTTGAATGATATTTAGGATTCCTAGTTAATGCAATAGAACCCTGATTGTCACTGTAAATGATTGTCGGACCATCCACACTTGCATGATGCAAGCCTTCAACAAATCTGCGTAGCCAAATTGCTTCCTTTGCTGCATGAGTGGCAGCAATGTACTCTGCCTCTGTACTGGACAAAGCTACTACAGCTTGCTTCTTTGAACTCCATGAAAGAGCAGCATTTCCAAGGCTGAAAGCATACCCAGATGTTGACTTCCTTGACTCTGCATCCCCTGCCCAGTCTGCATCGGTGTAGCCTTCAAGTCTTGGGCTTCCTGTTGCTTGTAAACATAACCCAAACTGAATTGTTCCTCTTAGATATCTAAGGATCCGCTTGACACTCTTCCAATGCACTTGACCTGGGTTTTCCATAAACTGAGAGACAACTCCCACAGAGTATGCCAAATCTGGTCTAGTGCAGACCATGGCATAAATGAGACTTCCAACAGCTTGTCTATATGGCACCTGCTGCATCATTTCTCTTTCATGATCAGTCTTGGGTGAATCTTCCTTGGAAAGCTTCATACCTGTCTCCATTGGCGTGCTTACTGGTTTGCTTTCCATCATGCCAAAGCGAGACAACACTTCAAGGATATAACGACTCTGAGACATTGATATTATTCTCCTCCTCCTGTCTCGAGTCACTTGTATCCCTAAACAGTAATGAATGTCACCCAAGTCAGTCATTTCAAAACGAGTTTGTAATTGTTGCTTAACATGTTGAAGAGCTGCCATATTATTACTGATAAGAATACAATCATCCACGTAAACAGCAACTAAGACAAACGTTTGAGATCCTTGTTGGCGAGCGTACACATTAGAATCTGCAATATTCCGCTCAAAGCCTAAAGAAATCAAGAAATTGTCAATTAGTTGATACCACATACGAGGAGACTGTTTCAAACCGTAAATTGCTCGATTCAATTTGCAAACAAGTTCTTCAGCTCCAGGGCGTTGATAACCTTCCGGCTGGTGCATGTATATGTCTTCATCAAGTTCACCATTGAGAAAGGCGGTTTTTACATCCATTTGCTGAACTTCTAGATCAAATTCCGCAGCAAATTGAAGTAACACTCTGATAGACACCAACTTAACAACAGGGGAAAAAGTTTCTGTGAAGTCCAGACCTGCAACTTGAGTGAACCCACGTGCCACGAGTCTTGCCTTGAAGCGATCAATGCTCCCATCTGCTTTGTACTTGACTTTGAAGAGCCACTTACAGCTTACGGGTCTTCTATTGCTAGGGAGCGGTACTAAGGACCAAGTCCCATTCTTCTGCAATGATTGAAATTCAGCATCCATGGCGGCTTTCCATTGTGGAGCATAAGGATCAGCCATGGCTGCTGCAAAGCTAGATGGTTCTTCTATGATCGGAGCAGGAAGCACCATCATCATCCGCTTCTTCTTGACATGGGCTGCTGCTTCTCTAGACTTCAAGGTGGGTCTACTGATGCGTCCAGATCTGGCCACCACTGTATCAGATCTGAAACCTCCTCCTGTTGTGGAAGAACTTGCTCCACCGCGGTCTCCCACTTGCTGAAATCCCTGTGCTAAAGTGGGCAGCTCTTGTGATGGCTGTAAAAGTGGTCTTTGGGGGCCAAAATCAGGTCCAATCTGCTATCTTTGATGATTCTCCATGGCTGAATCAGAAAAATCTTCATCATGAGCATCACGGTCGTCTTCAATGATGATGCATCAATCTACGGAATGGCGGGAACTACGGCAATGTCCGAAGATCTTTATACATCAAGTGTTCCCTAAAGACCCGTCTCTACTTGTGAATATCCTGCGCTCATCAAGAGAATAAACTCGAACCCTTTTACTCCGTCGGGATAACCCATGAAGATACAAAACGGGACTTGCAATCAAGCTTCTTCGGCTCATCCGGAACATGTACATAGGCGAGGCACCCAAAGGTCTTCATGTGATTAATATTGGGCTTGTTTTCTGTCACATTTCTTTCGGGAGTTCTACCATGAATAGTTGCGATGACTCTATTTGATATATCGCAGTTACAATGGCTTCTCCCCAAAATTGCTTAGGCAGCCCTGCTTTGGCTAACATACAGCGGACGGCTTCAACAAGTGTCCTATTCATCCTCTCGGCAAGGCCATTTTGCTGTGGTGTATAAGGATTAGTGACCTGTTGTTGGATCCCATGCTGTTGACAGTAGGCCTTGAAGGCATTGGATGTGTACTCTCCTCCGCCATCACTACGAAGGACTTGAATTTGGCGTCCAGTCTCCACTCTCACTCTTGCATGATAGATTTTAAACTTTGCAAGAGCCTCAGACTTCCTGGTTATCAAATAGACAACTACCCTGCGTGAGAAGTCATCAATAAAGGTAATAAAGTACCTTTTATGCCCAAAGGATTCCACTGGCATTGGTCCACAAATGTCATTTGTGAACTTCGATCTAAGATTGTAGCAGCTCGCTCACTTTGCCCTTTAGGAAATGACATCCGGTGATGCTTGCCAAGGAGATAAGCATCACATGATATTGCCGGTTGATAGCTTGACAGGGTTAGGCCTTCTACCAATGCTCTTGATGCATTTCCACTATTGCTTTTCGATTGAAGTGTCCAAGCGCTTGTGCCAAAGGTCTAGTTGCACATTTTCTCCTTGGGCCATCAGCATAGAATCTGCTCAATAGTTTACGGTACTACAACATGAGCATCTAAACGGTACAATGATGAATCTGGGACTCCGGTTGCCACCAAGATATGGTTTTTACGATAGAACTTGGCATCCATTTCGTTGGAGCGATCTGAGTATCCCAAATCTGCTAGAACTCCCTCGATAGCAATGTCTTTGTAATGCCGGTACAAACAATACATTACGGACTGTTCTAGTGATGCCTTGAGCAAGAACAATTTTTAGACTCCCTATTCGGTAATAACATGGTCTGTAATCATCTCCAAGCATGACTTTTCCTTACTCTGTGACAGGCTGCCAAGCTGTGAAAGTAATTTTCTCTTGGACACATGTGTTGAGTAGCTCCAGAATCCATCCAAATGACCTCTTGCTCTTGAACCACAGCCTTACTCTCACAAGAAACCATGAGACATGATTCGTCATCCATCTCAACATTAAAGGCCTTTTCTTTTCCCTTATCTTGCCTAGCCCTACACTCTCTTGCATAATGCCGGGCTTTTTACGAGAAATTACATACTCCTTTAATTCTCTGAGGCCTTGGTTTCTTGGAGGTAAGCGGCTTACCACTTAAGGATGCCGGGCTGGATTTGGCATGAAGATTCGCTACTTGCTTCACGCCTGTAATTCTTGACTCCACCGGTGTCCTTAATCCGCCTTGTGCCTTGTGGCCGCTGCTTCACAAACATTTGCGACCGAAGTCTTCATCTCCTTCCTTCATTCTTCTTTCTTCCTCAAGGAGAGATGCTATTACTTGATCAAGAGACAAGCCTTGAACAATTTGCAATGTTGTGACTATATGAGAATAAGACGGTGGGAGGCTATGGAATAGAACTGCTTTAGCATCATCTTACGAATACTTGCTGCATTTATGCCCGACCAATTGATGAAGGATGGACCTTGCAGTCGCTTACATGTTCAGTCAAATTTCCTCCTTCTTCCATGCTAATTCAAAAGTTTTTCTCTTCAAGAGGACTTTAGAATGTTTGGCTTGAGATCCAAACAACTGCTCCAATGTTCCCCAAACTTCTCTTGCACTCTTGGAAAAATCTACATGATGCACCTGGGAATCTCCTAATCCAAGACCAATCATAGCTAATGCTCTACGATCCTTGATTGACCATTTGTCTAATTCTGCCCCTGCTGCTGGCTTTGGATCTGCCCCATCTACTACTCCAAATAGGTCTTTTTCAATCAAATGGAATTTCAGCTTTACTTGCCAAGTATGAAAATTCTTCCCATTGAATTTCTCAATGACATACCTTCCTGCTGCAAGCTGCTCCATTGAATTGCCTTCTAAGGAATGAAGCAGATTAGTTTAGTCTCTGGAACACCGAAATTCTCTGGCCTCCAACGTTTCTCCAGCCACCACCACCGATTCTTCTGCAAGAGGTCTTCCGGCTCCTTATCTTCTGAGAAACCCTATGGATTGCTCTCTGCACCCTTAAAGCAATCAATAGCTTTCACTGCTGTGCTTTCTTGCCCATCGGATCTTTAGCTCTGATACCATATACGAAATAAGGGTTTGGGATAACGAACAAAAGAGAGATATATTATTGAATAGAAAAGTTACATATAGGCTGACATACGTCACGCCTCTTCAGGATGGTCACAACTACTCTTATGATGTGGCTGCCATGTAGGCATACGTCCTTGCTGACCTGGAGACATATATTCTTCACCTCACCTTGCAGAGCTCCTCCTTATGATTACACAATTGAAGAGGGGAGAGGTCCTCCTGTACTGAGAAACTAGTCCCTCTGAGATGGTTTCCATGCTGAAGAACATGTAAGCGGCTACGAGTGTCTTGAAACCGAACCAAAAGATGGCGAGGACGATCAGGTCTTGCCGCTCCCACCCTAGTAGCGGAGACAACTCCACCAGCCTTCACATGCATGACATCAGTGAAAAAATGCAAAGCAGCATCCATATCAGAAAGGGCATCATCTTCTGCCTCTGCAACCCCTATGATACGCAAGTTCAGGCTCCTAGTAATGTAAGATACCGAGGTAGCCCGCTCCTGTCTGCTAGCATGGCACCGCTGCGACTCCTGGTCCCCTTTGTGATTGTGGGAGATGTCATACGCCCCACCTCAACATGTTCCCTTTCCAATGTCTGCACTTCTGCTTCAACACAATGTTTCTTCTGTGGCTGTAATTCTGTATCTAGTGTCTGTACGGAGGCATCACTTGTGCACACATACTGGGCTTTAGGGTCAGGAACGAAGGCATGTATTAACTGTAATAAGTGTGTCCATCTCTCAATAGACACGATCATAGATGTGGCCGTCATTCCTCCCTCAGAATGAATGAGTCGTACCTGGTCACGAAGTGTAGGCGGCAAACACTGAACTTGCAGGTCTAGAGCACTTTGGAGATCCTCCCGATCTTGGAAGGTAAATGTACCAGGCCTGCTTGTGCCGATATGAAGAGGCCGCTGGGGACCAAAAAGAGAAACAGGAACAGGAGAAAGGAATCATTGTCATATTTATTATAGGCCATGACAAGTAAACTGTACCATTGAATCAAGATGATACTTCTTTAAATTAATTTGTCGTCTCTTCTCTTGCAGTGCCACACCAGATGACATTCTGGACCATGCAATAACACAATTGCCCATCATTATGTACTATTGAAGATCATAACTGGAAAGAGACATGAACTATATAATGCGTGCATTTGCGTGAAATATTTCATCTATTTTGAGTTTTCTGGCCCTCAAATGGTTTTGTGATTGTCCATTGAAAAACAACAGATAAGAAATGCGTATACCTTCAATGGTAGCATATCATGATGTAAATCATCTACAATGTAATCTTCTATAAGACCAGTGCGCCATTCGACAATGAATTGTAAAACACGCAAGTTATGCTCTAAGGGATGTAAAGACTTTGTTTCAGTTCAACACAATGTTACAGTGTAACAAATCAAAGAGGTGCTCTGGTTATGTATTTGGAAGGATGGTGACATCTTAACTCAACCATGAATTGTCTTTGCTTCTATGTACAATGAAGTCAGTGGGCACATTGGAGCAGACCCACTTAGGGTTCATGGCTTATAACTCTGGCATCTATAATCCTTGGGCTGCGTCTCTCAAAGTTGTAATAATGCATATGGGCAGTGAAGAAATTGATGTACTTGGTATTAAAAAATGTTCAAAGGGAAGAAATTTCTTGGAAAGTAATCCCTGTGTACAAAATGAAAGCATGCAACAGGAATCATGCCGAAGGCCATTTGACATAACAACATCGCTTATTCTCTTGTCAGGTATGGAAATTCAAAGAACTTATTAGAAGAAAACAGATTCATGATATCATCATAGAAAGTGGAGTAGAAGTAGATCCTTATATAGAGAATCATCTTGTAAAAATGTATGGCAAATGTGGTGCTCTGCATGAAGCCTAGAATGTTTTTATTAATATGAAAAGGCAGAATGTATTCTCTCGGAACGTTATGATAGCATCTTATATCAAATAAGGTAGGCTTAAAGAGGCTTCCCATCTTTTTGAAAACATGCCTCAAAGGAACTTATTTTCTTGGAATTCTATAATTGCAACTTGTGCCCAGCAAGAAAAACTCATGATTGCCCTTGAACTCTTTTAGGAAATGGCTCCGCAGGATGTGATCACGTGCACTTCTTTGATTTCAGGTTACGTCCAAAAAAGACAGCTTAAGCAACCTCAAGCTCTTCGAACAAATGCCCGAGCAGAATATATTTTCCAGGACAACCATGATCATTGGTTATATTCAAAAGAGGCAGTTTGATAGGGCTCTGCAGCTCTTTATACAAAATGCCTCAAAGATAGTGATATGGAATGTAATACTCTCATGTTATGCTCAAGATGGACATCTTAAAGAAGCCTCCAAATTTTTAAGCATATGCCACAACATGATGTCGATTGAAACATATGCTTTCTGGTTATATTAAGAATGCCTCAATGAAGCATCTCAATTGTTTGAACAGATGCCTGAGAGGGATATCGCATCATGGAATGCAGGCTTTGTCTAGCAATGTCTCTTTAATAAGGAACTTTTAACTATTTCATCAAATGCCTAAGCATGACATCATGTCATTAAATATAATGCTCGCTGCACTGCCCAATTGTGCAAACTCAGGGATGTCGTTCGTTATTTTCAAAAAAAGCTAAAGTGTATGGAATTTTATACTTGCAATATGTTCACAACATGGATCTTTATTACTCAAAAGAATACAAAGAGTACATGGGGGACTCAAAACCCAGTGGAGAAGATGTCCACTAGAGCAACACTATCCACCACATACATAACACAGAAAAGTAGAGAATACATATCACCATGAGCACAAGTGTGCAGTAAGTCTGAATCTGAAGATATCACTCCCAAATGACACTCTTGACATCATCCTTTAAGGAAGAACACTCGTACGCCTTTACAATGCGACTACGAGCATCGCTAAGCACTTGCATATCTGAAAAGACCTGTCCCTTGAAGATGAGGAGATTTCGTCTCTTCCAGATGGACCAGATGATCCAAGCAGATGCTAAGTGGAAAGTCCTCATTGCCAACTTGTCCCAAGAACTAGGGTAGACTGACAATAGGACCTGCTGACTATTCAAACCTTTTGTCCTTTTTGTCTAAAGTCGGCAGGGGATATTGTCTCCTAAAATTGTATGATTGCTGCATTTGGCCAGCATGATAAAGGGAATCAAGCATTCCAAGCTATGGAGCAGATGAAGCAGGAAGGGTTCGCATCCAATCAAGCTTTTTTGGTAGCATCTTTTGGAGATGCATCCATGGTGGTCTCATAGATGAGAGCTGCTATTGCAATGTTTCAACGGCATTAGACCATTTAATGGCACCTAAGCTGGTCCTATGCTTGTCAGGTTTTCCTTTTTGGACATCTAGGCTGGCTTGATGGTGAAGAAGCATTAATCAATAATATTCTAATGCAGGCAGATGGTACCTCATGGATAACCTTGCTTGGGTCATGCATCCTTTATAGTTGTAATCAAACAGGGATCTCTGACCAGGGTGTGAACAAAGTTGAATGTAACTCCAAGTAGTACCTTTTTGTTCGAGTTGAAGAGAACAATTTCTATCGTTAAATAGTCAATTGCTACCGTTAAATAGTCACATGGTTTAATTTCAAATCTGATGGCCCAGATTTGATAAAATATGAGTCCATTCATAATACAAGCATAAACGATGGAAATCAAATTGGCAAACACTTAATCCTAACCTAAGGCAGGTGCAAAGGTACCCTAACGTCCAGAAGAAAGACAAAAACCTTATATACATCTAAATAATGAGTCATACGAAGACGGAGAATCAAATAGTTCTAAGAGGTTGCATGCATGTATGTCAAATCTATCCTCTCACATAGGTGTGATTTGAGCATCTCAAGAAAGCATGTTCCTCATATTCAGTATGGCACAAACAATAGGGCCATATTCAATCTTCACAATGAACTCCCATTATTCTCCCATCCACGATCTCAAGTTTATGTGAGCTTAGCCTTGCTTGAGCAATTGATGGCATTTTTTATGTTCGATATCTGATACTAGATATGTTTGCGGAAAGGAAACTAGCATTCGGTTGATCTTTGTTTTATAAAATACCTTTTTAGTATTGTCGTCTTTCTCAAGCACATAGTCATGAATACCATGTATGGAATCAGGCAGTCCCATCAAGTTGTCCATTTAATGATTTTCTTACCGACTAGTTTCTTGAGAGTGTAGCAATGCAAGCCGCAACAACCATGTCTGGTCCAAGGATTTAACTTTGCTCATGTATTCTACTTCGAAGGGAAGGCCTTGCTTCGACTATAAGCATTTCATAAGACGTCCGGACCTTGACTCCTAGTTCCTGAAGTAGAGAACATTTCTTAACTTCCTTTTTCTATTTAGTGCAGGCCCCAAGTAGGATATCCATAGGGAACTATTGGTGTCACCATCACACTAAGGAGTTGTAGCATTCAATTTCTAATTGTCATTGACCCAAATATTTATAGTGCTTGACTTGTTCCAAATTTTCCTTAACCAGTTGAAACTTGGGGCTAAATCTATTGCCAATTACTACAATCTTAATTTATCTTTGTTATAGTTATGTCTCTTTTACCATAGATCAAAGTTAGTAAATTCCAAATACCTAACACCTCCAGGTCCTTTGGCTCCCTCCACAATTACTCGTATGGTAATTGGATGACCAACTGTGGAATAATCAGGTGTAAATCCCGCTTGCATACGAGCTCTTACCTTATGTTGATCAGCCCAAGTGCTAATCTTTTTCCCAAAATGGAGGCAAATATTTTTGTCATACCTAGAGTCCGTAGTTATGTACGTCGTGTTGATCTCCATTTTTTGTGTATAAGACCCACTTTGGCTACATTTTAACCTGGGAATCATAGCTCCATTAAAGAGCTCTACTAGCGATCTATGTAGGAGTTGCCCGCCCCATTGCTGTACTTTTTCATTTGCCATCCTGTTTAAGGATATCTCAAGATATCTCATCCTGGCTGACTTGCATTCATAGTCAAACGATTACTTGCATGATCCTCTCTAGTTACCTTTAGTTTTGCAAAAACTAGATGTTGCCTGAGCTATAAGAATATCAAGTAGTACCTGAATTTGACTAGTGAGATTCATAGGCCACTAAAGTCTTTCAGGTAACTAGCAAACACACTAATGACCTGTAGTGCAATTGCAGATTCTTTTTTCAGAAACCCAAATTTATGCCTCTTTTAGAGTGTCAATTAGAAAAAATTGCTCAAAAATTCAGGTGGCATTCTCAAACCAGCTCAGCTGGAAAGACAAGTGCAAGAAAAAAAAAACTCACCATATTATTGATGATAAAAAAAAACAAGAGTAAATATATTATCTTGCGCATACAAACATCGCTTTTGGAAATAACTGTTAACATTGAATACTAAGATGCACTTCATTAATACCGGAAAGCTCCACAGGTTCTTCCAATTTATGGAGATCTTCAAGAGGAATAGCCAAGCAAAATCAACTGATCGTGTGTGTTGCCGGCCAAAGGTGATTTTGCAGGGCCATTTGCTCCCTTAACACCAAGTTCCTTTGACACACTTTGAAGAGAAACAATCGTAGACTTGTTGCAAGCTGCATAGTTTTAGGGTGTATTAACTTAAGTTATACAAGAAATTTATCGTGGCGGCCAAGGCCGCCGTGAACATTTCTCTTCTTTCAAATCCATTAGGGGGGATTTGTGTCAACTTGGAACCAACGTGAAAACACATCTTCAAGTATATCTCAAGCCATGATGCTAAAACACATCCTCAAGTATATCTCAAGCCATGATGCTTTGCCCTCGTATTAAAGATAATAATGTTATTTCAAGGCTCTGAAATGAGGTTCAAATTTTGAGATTCACTTTGCTCGCATTAAGTTAGAAGTGTGTTTAAAAGCAAACATTTAAATAAAACCTCATTAACCAAGAATTGTCACAAGAGTGAGGATAAATATAAGACCCACTTGTTTGGGTAATGGCAACCAAATTTTATGTCGGAGATTTTGCCATTGTCTGATTCTACCCGATTCATGGCACGATGTGGGTTGTTGAATCCAGTTTATTTACTTGGTTCCGGTGAAAAATTGGAGCCCCAATTCCGTTTCCTTGATTCCGCATTGGTGGTGTTTTATTTTTTAAGGTGGGTGGGAATGATGGCTTCAATGGCTCACGTTAAGCAGCAACCCTTCTCGGGAAGCAGCCCATCTTATTCTAGAGCTGGGTCTTCTTCAAATCTACTTATGTCCAACCATAGCCATAGCCAAATCCTTCGGTGGCAAATGCAACTTGTTTTATCGACTTCATGATCGATCCGCAAACTTCTGCTCCATTTTTTTCTTCTGCGCCGTTCCAACCTGCGGATTCTTCCCCATCCCCTGCTTGGCATCCTTCAGAAATGCATTTTTTCGCACCAATTCCGACCCAAACTGCCCAAGAATCCTCCAATCCGGCTACCTCTGCCATTTTGAGCAGCTTTGAGCTTCTGGGCAGTGCGGATTGGCAGCAATTCATAGACCCAAGTCTTCATTTCAAAGATTTGGCCCCTGTTTCTTCAAATCCAGTAGCTCCAGTTGCTCCAGTTCAACAAACTAAGTTGAACGGAATATGGAGCCCTAGTCCCAGCAGCGGCGGCCTAGGGCTGGCAGTGGATCCGACAAAGGGCGGGCTCTCTTTGCAAGGGATTAACAACTGCTTTGCAGATTTTCCCTCAGATCCAGGCTTTGCGGAAAGAGCTGCAAGAATGGCTTCTTTTTTGAGCGAAAATTTTAGGCAGGCAAATCAGGGCGAAAGCAGGAGATGATGTAGGATTGATCCGGCTTCACGTGTTGTGCTGCAGATGCGGACACTTGAAAAGATGGATCAACCAGAGCATTGGAAAAAGGATCGCGCAAATGGCGCCGGAGTTTTGCATGCACAGGCAAGCACAGGTCTGGCTATGGCGGACGTCGGAATAATGGCCGCAATAAATGCAGTGTATTAATGGCCGCAATAAATGCAAAGTGGGTACCGTAGGATCAAAGGTAGAGCTTTGATCTTGGCCGTGGAAATTTGATTGGAAGTTGCTAAGAAGATGCGAAAATTGAGGCAATTAGTGCCTCCGATGAGGTGGCAGTTGTCACTTAATTTGCTATATTTTGAATAATTATTAAGACGTAGGGTTTAGCATTTTTATTTGGCGACGTGGCAGAAATTATTGCGGGGGCACAATTCACATCTGATTTGACCATTTTCTCTCGGCAACAGCTAGCCGCCATAGCCAAGCTTCTATCTAATGCCGCTAGCCGCTTCTGCAGCTTCTATCTAATGCCGGATCTGCATCTTTGGCATTGCGCCTCTGCTCGAAGGCTCGCTCAGCTATGCGTTTCAAGGATCCTATAAGAGCAGCAAAGCATGCATGGCCTCTGTCTATGTTATTCTTTGAATCGATGGAGCTCCCTATTATATCTCATGTCTGTTGTTTCTTTTCCTCTATTGCAGTACCCTCAGCCAGAAACTCGGGATTACACAATATGTCAAAGAAATGACCTTACTATTATGGGTTAGAATTTTTTCATTAGCTTCTGCGGTTTTCCTCCGTCCATTTCAAATCCTTAGCAAAAACACATATAATCATGCCCAAACTCTATCTCTGCTTAGCATTGCCCATGGAGTTGCATCTCTAAAAAATGCCTACCAGAAGGGCATATCTCAGTGCCATCCAGATCATTATTCTGAGGCTGGAAAATCGTTGCAGAGGAGATCACGCCCTTTTCTAGTTCCGATGATGCTTCTTCTTCTTCCGGTCTAAGCTCGTTTTTTTGACAGCTTTCCGTGACTGGCTATGCCGGAATAGCCACCCTAGGTCACTGCAGCTATGGCAGGGCGTTTATTTTGAACATTTCAATGACTCCATTCGTCTTGCAGATTATTGAGCTAAAAAATCTCATGTTCTCTGGTATGAATGCATTGTTTGGCATTTTGTAATCCGTTTTTTATCCTCTATTTTTTCTAACTTGCATTTGATTCCTCTATTTTTAACTTGCAACAGGTTATTGGTAGCATCAGCTCGATAATCTTGGAGGTCTGTCTGTGCCTTAGCATTTTATAATGCGAGAAGAATTCAAAGCTCGGATGTCCTCTGTATTTCTAAGAGAAGAGGTCAGTCCGTGTAATTTGAGCGTATGCTTTTATAGAGTCTGTTTATTTTTAAAATGTCAGGTAGCTGATTCATATTGGCACTACAGGCAGGTATTGAGAGGGAGAATGCAACTGCCAAGAAGGAGCAAGAGCCTAACCGCCAGCATCGCGGGTCAACCTCCGAGCCATATCTCCTCGACACTCTGCCATAAATGCCTAATCTGCCATAAATGCCTAAATCGCAACGTGTCATGCCACTGTAATTTTTAAGGAAGAAATTACAATGCGAACAGAAAATGAAACTGCTTTACTATAGGAAGGATAGTGCCAAAAAACTGCAAGCATTAGCTGTAGAGGATCTTAAACATGTATTCATAACATTACAAAACCCAATTGAATGATGCTTAACTAGTTGAACAATGGTCCCTTGACGAGTAATACTGTAAGAGATGTCTGTGGAATGTGTGAGCAAATAAGAAACAACAGCCACAAACAAATTAGACAACACGACCAAAGACATGGGAAAAAAGTTGCTAGCTATGTTGAGGAGGAAATGTTGGTGAGCTATACACATAGAGCCAACTAGAAGAAAAAAATGTTTTCATGCTATTGCCTATAAGGATAAAAAAAATTGCAAAGCTAAGCGTGCATAACCTACAAGGTGGAAAAGAATATAGCCAAGCTATGTGCTCATAACCAACGTTGAGAGAAAAAAATGGATATAGCCAGGGTAAAGATTGGCAGACTAACATTAGGACATTTTCAAACTACAAATGCGAAAAACAGATAATCTAAATGTAATGCCAAAGAATCGTAGGCAAGTTAGGACCAAAATTAGAAGGGTGTGGCATGCAATGACTAGGTTGGAGTAAAATATGTAGGTAGGAAAATATTGGGTAGGACGTGCCACTACAAAATGAGTAGGTTGTTAAAAAAATGGATATGTAAAATTTCACGTAGTAGGTAGTGTCTATGCCTGCATAGACAAAAGTCTCTTGCTATGCGCCCATAGCAAAAGACCTTTTTTTTCCTCATTTTTTTTCTTCTTATCTTCAAGTTTCACAGCAATTTTTGGCAGTTTTTCTGTTATAGTGCATTCTTGCAGTTAAGAAGGAGGAGGAGGCAAAATCTGTGAAAAAAAAGGGGGCTTTCATAAATTTCTTGTGGCCTTGATTTGTGATAAAAAAAAAACCTGGGTTGGGGTTAGATTTTGCAGCTTTGGGTTCAGATTTTTGCCAAATTGGGGCCATATTTTGCCATATTCCTCATTATGGCATCCCTCATAGCTGATAGTTCGAAATAAGACTCAAGTTTAAGATTGAAGAAACTCTGAGCATTCATTAAGGCCTTTGTCAGTTTCTTAAGGCCTTTATCTGAGCAAGGGTGCCTTCGCACCCACCTTTAAGTTAGAATTGAGTTAAAATTTTTAACTGACCAGTTAAACTAATAAAAGATCTTTATGTTCGCACCAAGATTAATTTAACTTTCCGTTAAGACATTAACTTAACGGAAACTAGTTAAATCCGTTCGCACCAAAAAAAGTTAAGTTATTTTTCTTAATGGTAAACAAAAGAAGGGGTTCGCACATGCCTTAGTTAAGTTAGTACTAACCTAAAGCTAACAGCAATTCTTTCACATATGTTTCGTTAAGTTAGCGCTAACTTAATGCTAACCGGTGAGTACTTGCAAGACATCCTTCATTAAGTTAATTTTTTTTTCATTCAGTTTTAGAACTTCTATTAGCCACAAGAGACTTTTATTAACTACAAGAGACTTATGGCAGTTTATCCAAAAGCTTCCTAGAATCAATGCCTATATAATCTAATGATGTCTCAGGCCTCGACAAGCCCTCTAGGTCCGCAAGAATCTTGAATGTCTTATTGACAGCTTGAGAATCAAGACTTTGTCCATTATAGCCAAGACTTTCAGCAGGGCCAGGTTTACCAGCAAGCTCCAATTCAGCAATATATATTTCTCTGCTCAAATTCAATAGATCACGCGCAAACAAAAGACAACATCGGTAGATGGCCGTTTTTGACACAAGCACAAAGAAATCGCCCAAGAACTAAGTTCCAATACACACAAAAAAAGACATAACAAAATATAGACTAAAGACTCTATACCTTCATTTTTTCACGAAGTTATTTTCATAAATGAGGCGAACTTCGCTCAAACTCCACCTAAAGAAAATGAAGGCATCACCTAATCAGATACAACATAAACTGCAATGGCAGAGCATTCTTGGGATTTCAACTCACTTTCGAATTTGCCTTTTAGAAGTCAGAACTCATCTGTTGGGCCTTGATGCTTTACCTCATCCTGTAGGGCAGCAAAAACGTAAACATACGTCACCAACCCACAATTTTTGCATAAAAGGTACTAAAATTCACAAAATTGGATGATACTGCTTCAATCATAGGAGCGCTATAGATAAACACATCCATGGTACTTCCTAAGGAAAAATGACAACGTAAATTTCAACCAAAGACAAGATCTCAGTCATGTAGCTGGTGACCAACATGATTTGTCAGGCAATTACATGTGTGGTTGAGGACTCAATCGCCTATCCCTTTTTGCAGTGGTGCACAGGAAGGTTATATAAAGTCTCTTACATGAAAATGTCTAAACATTTCAGGCCAAAGACCATCATTGAAGTGGGTTAGTGAAACATTCAAAAAAATAGCTCAAAAACCAGTGGCTGGCATACAACTGAAACAGGGAAAGGTAACTGCAATTTCGTTGCAAGCAACCAAGTAAGCAATGCCCAAAATGCATTGCAAGCCTACAAATAAGAACAAGCAAAAATTCACTTTGAAGAAAAATGCTCAGACAAATTGCTTGTGGAACTCGCTGATTTTGCCAGCGGCCTCCACAACGAGTTTAACACGACCGGGACATAAAACATATGAGAACCGACCTTTGCTCTTCGTTGGGGGACTGTGGCGCCACAATATGCTCTATATCGCAAACGCATTCCACCGACGGGCTTAACGGTCATATAAAGACCATGGTCTCTTGCACAAGTTGCATGAAATGCACCATAACAAAGGACAAAATTGCAACCGCAAATAGCATTAAATAAGACATCAAAGAAAAAAAGCAGTAGTTATGGTGACTATCTCAAACGCATACCTTCAAACATGCTCCCTGGCCGACGTTGGCAGACACTACACACCAAGGTAAAGCGATCCCCGCACATTTTCCCCGCAAATGAATGCAACATCTATCCATTAATTAAAGCAACTATATTGCAAGAAACTTGAACAAAGGCGAAGTTAACCCACCAAGCCTTCAATCTACAAGAACTTTGATCTTGTCCTACTGAAGTTTCAGGGATCCATTAATACCAACATAACCCAAATCAGCAATTTAATTTGCAAATCATTATTGCCTAAAGCAAACCAAGAGAATAAGGTAACACCTTTCAAACAATCATGTGAAATTTAAATGACAGGACGAGCACAAAATACATGTACCCAACCATCCATAGCCTTCTTAAATGCTCCCAAATACTCACGGACACTATGCACATTGGACACCGTGAGTCGTCCAACCACTTAATGGGTTGCTTGGTTGATATTGGGGTTGCTTGGTTGATATTGGTGCGGAACTTCAACACAGGGTTGGCAATACCATGGACCTAATGGCATCCTCACAACCCCATAACATTCTTGATGCACGCCTACCCGCATTACGCAACAAAATCCAAAATGCGGCGACACGATCGGAATGTCGCGGCCACCGCGCCCTCTGCGACCAAAGCACCCTCTGCGACCAAAGATGGGCGCCCTCTCCGACCTCTCCGGCCTCTGCGACCACCATCGCCGCCCTCAAGCTCCTAACTAGCGTTAAAGTGACCTGAAGGTCACTTTAATTTTCAAACAATTTTAATTTTGGGTTATCATTCTGTTAAATTTGGTAACCTAATATAAAGTGGTGTGAAGATGGTTTGGGTTAAGGATTTTAAGTTAAAAAATTTAACGGAATGCTAAATATTAACTTAACGGAACACTAACCTAACTTGTAGTGTGAACCTGAAAACTGTTAAAAGCTTAACCCAATCCTAACTTAACGGCTGGTGCGAAGGTACCCCAAGAAGCATATTTGCAGCTATCAAAGTGGACGAAATCCTCATTTCTAGATGTCCCCTATTTCTAAATGCCGTAAAATCAAAAATGAGTTATGGCGGCCCTGATTCTCAGAGATGAGCAGACATGCCAACGATTTTTCGTAATCCACCGGGATTCCAAGCGCCATAGTAGCTAAGAAACGAATCTTCCAAAACGGCTATGTCTGGTAAACTACACTTAAAAATTTCCTGTGATAAATATTCTGTGTTTCCTCTGCCCTACTCGCCGCATTAAAAATATGCAACCTGCACTCGTTTCCACAAGCTTTTATTGTGAGTAGAAACTTTGATATAGATTGTGAAGACTAGATTCGGGAAGCAAAGACTAGATTGCGAGACCTTTGTTTTTCAAAATAGACTGTGCCTATGTGCGCATGGGCTCAAACTTTATTTTTTTACCTGTAATAAAGTCAATAAGCTAGAGACATGCGATGGTCGTGAAAGCTAGAGCTGGAACAAAAATTCTTATGCTCTATGCATGCCTTCTTTATGTTTTGTGAGTTTTCTTATAATGAGCGCATGGATAAATTCCTCAAAGAAGGGATTCTTATATTGTGTGTGGCCACAATAAAATTTTTATGCTATGCATGCATAGGCACAGACAACAAGATTTGGATAAATACCTCAAAGAAGGGATTCTTATATTGTGTGTGGCCATAATAAAATTTTTATGCTATGCGCGCATAGACACATGCAACGGGATTTTATGTTATAAGCAAACATTAATTAATTTGAGAAACTTAGAGTTCTATTTGTGTACGAAATAGATTGCACGCTACCCATAAGATGCAAAGCATGGTTGGTCTAGAGCAGGAGTTTGTGTTTTATTGCAGAAAGAACGCAACGAAATTATATCTTATGTGAAATTGCATTCAAGGGGTCTTTCCGATCTCTTGTTTGAGTAAAGGCTGGTAAATAAAAGATGTTAAAATGATTGTGAAGATCATGACAACGAAACTTTCTAGCAATTGATTGGTCATTTGGTGAACTGCAAATGGAATTTAGAAAATGACAATCCTTACAATTAACATTTAGAACACGAGGATCTAGCATCATTTATAATAATACGCTAGAGAAGATTGTCGTGACGATCTTCTCGACAACAGTAAAGGACGTAAAAGACTTAAAAACATTGTCAAGCAAATACGTAATTTCTATTCATCATTTCACATAAAACTTACAAGACATCGCGTTAACGATGAAATCGCTGAGTTTCTGATACAGATTCAGGTGTCACATCGAGTTCATTAGCTATTTGCCGAACATGCTCTCTCCCAATCTCTATAGCCTGAGAAGTGTCCATCTCTAAATAGCCCGTCACATCGGGTGCATCCACTTCCATGGCCTGGGCAATTCTCTGCACATTTTCGGCTACATGAAGCACTTCAGTGTCTTTAAGTAATTTCCGTTCTAGCTCACCTGAGAACTCAGTAGAATGAAATGTTTTTAATTTTTTACATAAAATAGAGTGCTCTTGTGTTCCACTCGTCTCCATCTCTTCTTGTTCATTATCGTCAGAACCCAGATACTGAAATATATTTTTCCCTGCCAGAATAGCCATAGCCCACTCAAAATATTGATTTATACTCTCTAGCTTTTAGATTGTAGGTTCTAAGGCGTCGATACCTTTCTGGGTGGACTCCAAAAGTTTCTTTATCTCCTGCATTCCTTTCTCGTAGCTCTTCTCGTCCAGCTTGTCTAAAATCTCATACATGTTGGACAAGTCTGTACCTTGAGTAATCCTGAGATTGGGTCTTGAAGTGTCCCCCTGATCTACATTCTCGTCCTCTGCTTTCTCTTCCTTCGAAATACCAGTTGAGTGGTTTGCCATTTTGTCTAGCGTTTCCAAAAAAGATCTCAAAGAATGGCATATTTTGTCATCCTTTTTGAACGCCACTTTGTTTTCCTTGCGTGAGTGCTACACGTGAAGCAGTACCGGTGGAGAAGAGATCCAGGATGCAACCATCTTTAGGCAGCAGCTGATCAATAATGTGATATGCATATGACGTCTTCAGCTGGCATCTAAAGACATGGTCGCCATCCATTGCAGTCCAACTGCATCTCGACTTACCTTGAAGTACGTCTGATATTTCTTTTTTATTTTTTCATCTTCATCCTCCTTTGGCAGAACACGTGCCTCACTCATGTTGATGCATATGTAGCTAATGTAATATTGATATTCTTTCACTTTCTCTCGCTCACCCACCCCTGTTTGTCATAAGTGCCCAAAGAAATATGTGAACTGCCCTGGATTTAGTTCGGACCGTACAAACAGTTTGGCAAATTCACATACATTAGGATAACTAAATAATAGACGTTAGCTGTTGTCATGCTCGCTACAACCATCATCCAATTAAATTGGGATTATGTCAACTCCAAAATCACGCCAACCTGCTATTGTCTTCTAGGGGGTTTTTGTTTTTTTTAACCTTTTTTTTTGGACTTCAAAAATAACATAAGGTTGCGATTCACGTGTGACTTTTCATATGCGAATTGAAATATGCAGAAATGAAGAGCAAGTTGCTAACATAGATGAGACCAAAATTGCTTGCTCGATAGATGATAATATTAGGTTTGATAACAACAGATTGCATTATTTATGCGAGGCAATTCCGGACTTGAAATTATCGATACATGGCACAAATATCATACAAAATATCATATATTCCAATAAAACATTAAGGGATCAATCCATGTTTTTCCACGCGTGTTTAACAAGGTGTGGTTCCATGTCAGCCGTTCTATCCAGTTCTAGGTACGAATCTAACACTTCACCCACCGTCTTCCCCATAGCCAAATTATGCATAATAGACACAAACATCACCGGAAAATCATCCATCGCAGAAAGTTTTTGGATCGTAAGATGGTGGATTTGAGGAACTGGTTTGATTGTAGAAGCATTTGAGAGCATCATCATCCACTATGATTATATCATCCTTATTCTCGATACCAAGTTCGGTCCATCATGTTACTCAAGTGTTTGATGAAGATAGGCTTTGTTGGATCCTTGGGATTAGTGAACTTCACACATTTGTTCGATCCCAAAGGGTCAACCAATGTCTCACGATTTCCCCAAAGTGCCTCCAAAGTATCCTTGATGTTCCTTAGTTCCATGGATGACCAAATACCAACTCGAAATAACTTTGAATGCCTCGCCTAGCATCTCCTTCAAGTGCGGCCGCGGATAGATCCACTTGGTGTTTGATTCTACCGGTGTCCGATGAAACCGTTCTCTAGCCACTTTATTTTGGAAAAAGTCTTGCAAAGGACTCCGATTTAGGTCTAACACCACAACCTTCTTAGAAACGCCAATGGAAGCTGAAACATCAAACATGTATCCCGGTCAAGAAGATACGATAACACAAACAATACAAACGTCAAAGCGTGATTTGAAATAGTCATAACCAAATCGCCGGCCGGTGATTTAGTTTGACAACGAAAAATAATCAACGCTTTGGCGCGATTTAATTCAAAGGTAATACAAATTAAATCACGGCGTGGCGCTTATTTCGTCAGGCAAGGCCATACCTATCATCTTCAGTTTTCCTTTCGTCATCGGCGTTATTCTCCCCCTTCGCCACCTTTTAATCTTCGCGTCTTCTTAAATTTGTTAGAATTGTTATTTTCTATTAGTTCCATTGCGTCCTTCACAATCGACATTATTTTACTATTGATTTGGCAAACTTGTGGAATCACTAGAGCAGCTTTCGTTGCCTTCATTTCGGTTTCCTGTCAATTACTTCATTGTTAACCCGTGAATCTACTCTGTTGTTGCTTGCATCACCCGCAATGTGGGCAAAAATATTCCCTAAGTTCGCCGCCATCACAGTACTTTGAGCAGCCAGTTTAGCAGCTATTTGTTCATTAAAGTCGATTTAATTAAAGTGGGACAAATCTCGAATTTTGGGACTCAGGACTGAAAATGAGACACATTTCAAATAAATAGTTGAGAAAGTTTACAAAACCTAGAGTGGGGTGAGACCGAAGGGGGGGAGGGAAGGGGAGAAGTTGGGGGAGAAGTTGAGAGAAGTCATGGAAGGGGTAAGTTAGAAGGAGGGAGGGAGGAAGTTCGGGAAAGGGGGCGAGAAGAGGGGGCAAAGGGAGGTGGGGGGGCAAAAGGGGCAAGAGGAGGGCCAAGGGGAAGGGGGGGGGGGGCAAGAGGAGGGCAAGGGGCAAGGGGCAAGAGGAGGGGCAAGGGGCAAAGGGGCAAGGGGCAAGAGGAGGGGCAAGGGAGGAGCAAAGTCGAAGAGGAGATGGCAAAGAGGAGATAGCAAGGGAGGGAAAAGAGGGGAGGGATGAATAATAATATACAATATAATAAATAATACAATTAAAATTCAATAAATTATTTAATAAATACAAATAAACATAATTAATTAGATAATTTTTTTTCTTTCTTTCTCCGCCCAAATGGAGAGAATGGGCTCAGATGATGAGATGAACGATGCCCAAATGTGAGGAAATGTGAGCGAATGAATGAGTAAACCGAACAAAAGAAACTTGGCGGATGGTAAAAATAAGTGAGTGCGTATGGTTAGGGATGGAAGCAGGCTTGAAGCCGGGTATGTTTTAGAGTCCGGAAAGGCAAGATCCATACTCCAAGAGGGGCGTGGAGTAAGAGGCAAGAGCCAAGAGGAAGGGGGAGTCCGGAAAGAGGAAAGGGGGCGTTGAGTAAGAGGCAAGAGCCAAGTGGCTTAAGAACGCTAAGATGGAGCCCCACACATTCCATTCCATTTTCACATTCAATAAACAGTATTCGGGTGTCTCACAATTATTATTGTGCAATAACAGAATTTTAAAGATCTCCGGGACTCGCGGTGAGCTTGCTTGAGGGAAGCGCTTTGAGACATCTCGAGCTATTGGAACAACAAAGGTTCCTTATCCGTAAACCATGCATTCTGGCCTTTAGATTTGCGCGAAAAAGAGAGACTTACGGTGTTGCAGGAGACTGCAATTGCTGCCTTAGCCGGCCAGCTTATTAGGTTATTCACCGCGGAGGCGTTAACTAGCGCCGAAAGCACGATCCGGACTTTCATCCTCGCATCTTGCATCCTCATCCCGCCGTGTTTGATCCGCCTTCGCCTTCTTCTTGCTTTTCTATTTGCTACATTCTTGAGAGGTCGGGGATTTAACCTACAGATAAAGGTAAACGGCAAGATCCGGATCCGGCAATAATAAAAGAAGAAGAACCGTGGTTTGCAAAGATCCGACCTTGCCGGATCCGACCTACGGCCTTTCTCACAGATCCGACTCTGGCCTTTCTCACAGATCCGACCTTGCCATCATTCACATAGATCCGACGAAGCACAGATCCGACTCTGGCCCGGATCAGAAATCTTCAATCTGCTTTCTTCAAAAACACATTCGGCCCTTTCTTTTCTTGAAAAGAACCGGAATGGGGCGCTCATATATTTTGTTATTGGCAGCATTGATGATGGGTTTGGCGAATCCGGGCTTTGCACAGCATCAAAATAGCATATGTTAGTGCCGGAAAATAGCTTCGAAAAGGAGTAAAGAGAGGCTGCCATCGCCATAGCCATCGCCATAGCCGGGTCTTCAGCAGGGGATTAGAGCCATCGTGGGAAAGAGCAGGACCAAAAGGTATGTACCAAATTCAAATTTCGAAAATGAGGGGGAAAAAAAAGCGGGGTAGAGTAAAAAGAACAATAAATATGTACCAAATTCGAATTTCGAAAATGAAGGTAAAAAAACGTGGGTAGAGTAAAAAGAACAATAAAAGTTAAAAAAGAAATAGAGTATTTGTTTTTTTGAAGCTTCAAATTTTCGCAAGTTCAAGTTTTATTTGGCATTCTTTCAAGCATTCTTTGTAGGCTCGTTTAGAGTTTGTGATGGTCTATGTTGTCATAGAAAATATATAAGGAGTGTATTTTTTTTCATAGAAAATACATAGGATATTGTGTTTATTAGAAATTAGAAAATACATAATATATAGCGTCCCATTTAAAAAAGCTATGTTTGAAAAAAGTTATGGGTAAATATTGACATATTAAAAAGGGGAGAGCGTCTATTTTTGTATTACTATCATTAGAAAGTGCATAGGATATGGCGTGCATTAGAAAAATATATAGAATATGGTCCAATTAGAAAATTAGATATTGTCTTATTAGAAAATACATAGTATATACTGTTTCATTTAAGAAAGCTATCTTTGAATAAAGCTATAGATAAACATTGACATATTAAAAAAGGGAGACAAGTAGGCAAGTAGGTTCGCCACATTTGTTGTATGTTTGATCACATGTGAACAAAGGTATAGTAATATGATATGATGTTTGAAGGTTATTCATTTTCGACCTTCACCGGACTTGTTGTGTTTTTCACTCCAAATGGCCTTAGAACTATGTTTCCACTTTTCGGACCTATATTTTTTACTTTGAAGGGGACCTTAGAATCGCCTTTTCGACTTCTTGAGTTGAGAAAGACCCTCAAACTGTGTTTTTAAGCTTTGTCGCCTTTCTCGACTCTCACAGAGAAAGGTCTTGACCCCTAAAACCTGCGTTTTTTTAGCCGCCTTTCGACTTCGCGAGTCGAGAAAGGCCTTCTAACCTTAAAAACTGCGTTTTTTGGCTTTGAGCCGCCTTTTCGACTCGCGAAGTCGAGAAAGGCCTTCTAACCCTAAAAACTGCGTTTTTAAGCTTTGACGCCTTTTCTCGACTCGCGAAATGTGAAAGGCCTTCTAACCCTTAAAACCTGCGCGTTTTTTCCTTTGATTTGCCTTTCTCGACTCGAGCGAGTCGAGAAAGGTCCTCTGCGTTTCTCGACCTCGAACTCGTTTTCGCCGAAGCTTCCTTTCTCAACCCCCAAAATGCGTTTTTTACTCTCGGATGCTTTTTCTCGACCCGCGAGTCGAGAAAGGCCCATAAAAATTTTCTTGAAAAAAAACTTTTTTTCCTAGTAAAAAAAAAAAAAAAATTTTTTTTTACTCAGTTACGCTTTCTCGACTCGCGAAGTCGAGAAAGGCCGATAGAGGGGCCTTGAGGGTCTTTCTCGACTGCGAGTCGAGAACCCCCTCAATTTTTTTTTTTTTTTTTTTGCCTACTTAGAAAAAGAAGGAATTTTTTTCCCTTGTTTTTGTTTTGGGCTCTAAGCTACATGGAGGGGGCCTTTCTCGACTCATGAGTCGAGAAAGGCCTCATACCTACATTCTTCGGGAAATGGCCCTTAGAACGGTTGTTCTCTTATTTGTATTGTCTCGTAGCATCACTTGCACTAACTTGATTTTGCCTTTCCCAGTACAAATCGCGAACAGAAAGGACATGATCGGGAGCCATGTCAGGCTAGCGTGTTCAGATTTCTATTCTCTTCAAGTTGCTCTTGTGGCTTGGAACGCCTCAGACCTTGCTCTGTATGTTGTTCCCAGAGGTGGTCTCGTGTGCTAAGATGATGTAATATTTGTGTCGGCCGACCATCATGGTATCTTCAACCATTGTAAACTTTGGTTTCAATCTAGAACTTTGATTTCAATCTTTAATGAATTTTCCTTTGTTTGATTTGCATTGTTCTTGTTCTCGACTCGCTAATCAGGGAAAACTGGAGGAAAGCTTCGATGCAGAGTTCTAGACAAAAAATCGAATTAAGGATAGTTTTCGGGTCGGGGTGCTCTTTTTCATGTAAATTAACAGGGTTCCGAAAAAAAATGGGAATGGAATGAGTCCCACTTTAATTAAATACGACTTATTCTTTGCTTTCCTTATCGTCATAGATTACTAGGTCCCTCACCAGAAGCAACGTCCACTTTCGAATTGGACAAGTCTACGAGACTTTTGATTGCTGATGATTTCAGGCTGCCATAAGGGCCTTTAGGAGACTTGGCAAGCACATGCATGAGGAATGGTTCAAGAAAGTCTTTGGCCTGCTCATCACTCACAAAGCAGTGACATCTTCTTGCACCCATAAGAGCCTCTCGGGCAATATAACCTCCAACATGAAGCTCCAAGCAGGTTGTATCAATTGGAGCAAATGCCTCGACGAGGCTTGAGCCATAGGCGGGGAAATCCATTTTTATTTAGGGGCCCTTCTCCTTAGTTTGTAGCTCGTGACTTGATTTCCCCACTTAGGAGGGGGTCCCGATCCTCATCCTCTTGACTCATCCTCATTCGACCGATCCTGATCCGTATGAAAGAATATAGTTCTTAAGTCCGGATCATCTAGAAGAAAACATTCCCATGCAATCGCTATTGTCACCCTTGGCCTTAGCAATATCATATTAAATGCCGCCCGATAGCATGGCTATCATAATGAAGATCACATGTGCCATCTTTCAGGCCGTTCGCAGCTCATTATCCTTAACATCATATATTAGGCATCCCTCCCTAATAACTTTGAGGCACTCGGATCATGAGCAGCCCGGATAGTGCATGCGATGTGACTCACTGAAGGACAAACGATGACAATAGTGAAGGACCTCTCAGTTGTCAATCCTATCTGGTGGTAAAGAAGTTCTTTGTAGTCCTTCTCGGTTCATGCCCATATCTCCTCTCCCACCCTATTTGTCCAACACAAAGAGTGATATATTTTAAGGCCGAAGTTGATTTCCGCAAGAGACCTTTGTACCCAATGGAGCCTGAATCTTTGGGCCGCCGTCTTCTCAAGTAATCTTCTTCACAAGGGCCACTTTTTCTTCTCAACTCACCAAGCACCTTAGGGGTAGAGTCTCCTTATGTTTTGTATTTTTAGCCTTCTAATTCTTTAGGAAGTCCTTTGACCGAATACAAACTTCTTGATGTCATCACATTTGACCTTGTATTTGTCCAAAGAATCCAATTTCGTGATAATGCCACATCCCCGATAGCCTTTGTAACTTCGGCTCCTACAACCGACTTCATTGTCACGTACATCCTTTACATGGTTGCGGCACTCAATGAAGGACATCCTATCCTTGGTGAAAGCACCCTTCTTGTATAAGACTTCCTTCTTTAAGCCTTTGCTCTAAAACCCAAATGGTCTCAGTGCCGCGTCTAGCCCCCGAAGTCTTTCTCATCTCTGTCACATTCAAGTCAAATATGCTTACATCAGCAGGAGGCACCCTACCCATAGTGTCCGCGTGACTTCCTTGTGCATAAAGCGTCGCCCTGAATTCATTCCACTTGAGCCATCTTGCCTCCTTACAAAACACAATCTTATACGAAGTCTGTTGGTCGACTGCTTTGGATGAGCTTTAGGAAAAGGATCTGCAATGTCATCACCACCTTTTTTCTTTGATTTTCTTGCAGTCTTCTTCTTCTCCTGTATAATTGCACACTCACCCCGGTTTTTGGTCCACTGTTGAAAACATCAGTTTTGGTAGGTCTACATGTCCTGTTTTCCAAGAATCCTACATGTGGATTTGTGGAGGTATGGTTTTATTCGATAATGGTGTTCTTTTTTCAGTGGACTAAAACATCCACTGTTGTTTTGTAGTTTCTTCTATTGTGACATGTCATTTTATAATACAATCCACTGTAGGAAAGAATACTTGAATTTCTACATGTCTAATAATTCTATTGTCACATGTCTTTATAGATGTAGGAAAGAATATTTGATTCTCTACATGTCCTATACTTCCATTCACATGTCTTTATAGTAGTAGGACAGAGTACTTTATTTACTAAGGCATTGTAGCAAAGAATACATGAATTACGACATGTGTAATACTTCTATTGTCACATGTCTTTATAGAAGTAGGAAAGAATACTTGATTCTCTACATGTCGTATGCTTTCATGTCACATGTCTTTATAGTAGTAGGACAGAGTACTTTATTTGCTAAGGCATTGTAGGAAAGAATACATGAATTACGACATGTGTAATACTTCTATTGTCACATGTCTTTATAGAAGTAGGAAAGAATACTCGATTCTCTACATGTCCTATCCTTCCATATCATCGGGTCTTTATAGTGGTAGGATGAGAGTACTTGATTTGCTACATGTGATGCGTGCACGATCACATGTCCTTATACTAGTATTCCATGTAAGACAAGTTACTTCAACTACTTCAATTACTTAAGCCTATATTTTTGCATAACAAAACCATCAAGAATTTTATTTGTATTCCTTGAGGGGGTGCGGAGGGACCTTGCAACAAATCCCTAAGCATTAATGTCATAGGACCACTTAAAATCCTAACAATATCCTAACATTTTGGATATTGTTAGAGAAAGACCATTAAACCACGCCTACATTTTTGCATAACAAACCATTAAGAATTGTGAGATGTATTTCTTTATGGAAGGAAGGAAGGAAGGAAAAATTTTTAACGTCCACGGAACCCAATCGGGTTATGGAGGAAAGGATCATTGCAACAAATTCCCAAGCATTAAAATGGCAAGACCATGCAATATCCTAACATTATTCCCCCATTTTCGATATCGTTGGTGGAACACCGTTAAACGTGTCCTTCCTACATCTTGGTATAATTTAGACCATTAAGAATTTGAGATGTAATTGTTTATGGGGAATAGGACCATTGCAACGAATCCCCAAGCATTATAAAATGGCAAGACTAATTTAATATCTAACATTATCCCCCATTTTGGATATCATTAGTGGAACACCATTAAACCATGCCTATATCTAGTTGGTACTAAGGTTCGCTATAGACGATCCAATAGTTATCCACGTCATCCAATGGTTTTAATTGTATCTAATTTATCTTATCCAATGGTTCTTTCTAAGAATGCAATGGTTCTTTGAAAAACAATATAACTTATTGCACTTAGACGATTTGCACTAAGAATCCAATGGTTCTGGAGGGAGGGTCCACGGCCCGCGGCCGAAACTTCTGCCACCTTAAGCGTGATCCGACTCTACCAACGGACTCGAAACATTGACATTACCACGGAGACCAAGTTTAGGGGCGAAGACCACCCTGCTCCGGGGACGCGACAAAGTAGCTCATGTCCAACACGTTCAGAGTGAATTGGCCTTAGCGAAGGGTGCGGGAATCGCCATGTAGAGGGTTCGTGTTTCTTTTGTTGCAAAAATGACCGTGTAACTTGGTCCCTAGGGTAATTTAAGCTGTTTCGGACGACATGGCGAAGTCAAATCTCCATTCGGAACTTTTTGTACTGCCCGAACGACAAAACACTTTGGGTTTCTACGGGCCGATTGCGGGGGCACTTTGCGGCTTGATATGTTCTCCTGGACAGATCTTGAATTTTTGAGCGTGCTCAAAAGCAAGTTACTTGAATGGAGAATTCAACGATTCTGGATAGGGAAACCGGTTTCGGGAAGGGAGGCATTGGCATTTGCCCTCAGGAGGAGCACTGGTAGGAAAGCCCGCCTACGGTGAAATCCAAACCCCATTTCGGGTGGGTTTATTGCTTGTTTTCAACCTGCGGCTTCTCAACCATGTCTCAAGTACCTGGCCGAATAAACTTCGACCTCCATGCGCGTAAACCCTACAATAATCTAGCAACGCCACGGGGTTTACGTTTGAGGCCATACCCAGATCGTATTGGACGGGATCTTGCACAATGTCATGAGATAGTGGGGGGCGTTGGCGTAAAAGTAGAGGGTTAAGTGTTTCTTTTTGCTGCAAAAATGGCGTGTAACTTGGTCCTTAGGGTAATTTATTTGTTTAGACGACATGGTGAAGTCAAATCTCCATTCGGGGCCTCTGTCTTGCCGAACGACAAAACACTTGGGTTTCTACGGTTATTTGCGGGACACTTTTGCGGTTTGATATGTTCTCCCGGACGGATCTTGAATTTTTGAGCCTACCGAAGCAAGTTACTTGAATGGAGAATTCAGCGATGGGATAGGAAAATCGGGTTCGGGGAAGGGAGGCATTGGCATTTGCCCTCGGGAGGAGCACCGTAGGAAAGCTTTGCCTCGGTAAATCCAAACCCCATTTCATCGAGTTTCTATTGTTTCTTGTTTTCAACTGCAGCTTCTCGACCATGTCTCAAGTGCAATTGAATAAAACTTCGACCTCCATAGCGTAAACCCTACACTAACCTAGCAGCGCCACGCGAGTTTTACGTTTGGGGGCCCATACCCTAGTCGATTGGACCGGGATCTTGCACAATGTCATGAGGTAGTGGGAGGCGTTGAGCGGAAGGCGGAAGCCCTAAAACCTTCGAAGAGTTCGACCCAAAGGTCCTCTCCGGAAGGTCCCCGCCTGGGGCGGGCAACTCTCCCACCCAGAATCGCTTGATCCGACTCTCGCCATGGGACTAAACATCGACATTACCTCGAAACATCACTTAGGGGCTCCAACATGCCAAGGTGGCTCCAACATGCCACCTAGGCTCAAACATGCCAAGGTGGCTCAAACATGCCACGTGGGCTCCCACCATGCCACCCTAGGCTCCAACATGCCAAGGTGGCCTCTCACAACATGCCACCTAGGCTTAAATATGCCAAGTTGGCTCAAACATGCCACCCTAGGCTCCAACATGCCACCGTGGCTCTAACATGCCACCTAGGCTCAAACATGCCAAGGTGGCTCAAACATGCCACATGGGCTCCAACATGCCACCTAGGCTCCAACATGCCAAGGTGGCTCAAACATGCCACCTAGGCTCCAACATGACAAGGTGGCTCAAACATGCCACATGGGCTTCAACATGCTACCTAGGCTTCCAACATGCCAAGGTGGCTCAAACATGTCACGTGGGCTCCACCTAGGCTCCAACATGACAAAATGGCTCAAACATGCCACCTAGAGCTCCAACGCGTGCTCAAACATGCCACGGTGGCTCCAACATGCCACCTATGCTCCAACATGCCAAGGTGGCTCAAGCATGTCACGCTTTGAGCTCCAACATGCCACCTAGGCTCTCACATGCCAAGGTGGCTCAAACATGCCACGTGGTCTCCAACATGCCACCTAGGTTCCAACATGCCAAGGTGGCTCCAACATGCATGCCTCAAACCTAAACCCTACAATAACCTAACAACACCACGGGGTTTACGCGTTTGAGAGGCCAAATGCGGTCGATTTTCTTGGATAGCTAGGTGCACCTTTGCTAAACACACATGTTGGAGCCTCATGAATCAAATAATGGAGTTTGGATCCATTGGCCATCCCTGAATGATCCCAAACAATTTTGCTCTCGTGGCAAAGCCAAAGCTCTTGACTTCTAATTGCCATCTTTGGGAGGAGGATAACTCCAAACCCCCATTCCATCGGTTCCTTTTGCATCATATTTTCATTGCAGCTTCTCAACCATGTCCCAAGTGCAACCGACTAAAACTTCGACCCCCATAACGTAAAACCCTTCAATAACCTAGCAACACCACCTGGTTTTACGTTTGAGGCTACATCCTAGTCAAATTTGACCAAAATCTTGTACAATGTCATCACACAGAGGGAGGGTGTTAATGCGGAAGATGGACCTTTAAAACCTTCCGGAGGATTCGCCCAAAGGTCCTCTCCCAAAGAACCTCCGCCGCGGGTGGCAACTTTCCCTACGGAAGTGTAAACCGACTCGCCAATGGACTCAAAACATTGACATTACCACGGAAACCAAGTTTAGGTGGGCGTAAGACTATCCTTTTCCAAGAAGCTAAAGTAGCTCATGTCCAACATGTTCAGTAGTCAATTGGTCTAAGAGGTGTTGCGCGAATCTTCGCCATGTAGAGGGTTCGTGTTTTTGTTTAGGGTAAAAAAATGACCGACGTAACTTGGTCTCTAGGGTAATTTAAGGTGGATTCAGGATGACATGGTAAGTCGAATCTCCATTAAGTCTTTGTACTTGCCCAGAACAACAAAATGCCTCTACCAAAAAATTCCAAAGGTTATCATATTTCTTGCATGAAGTCCTAGTCATCATGCCCATGGCATGTTTGAGCCACCTTGGCATGTTGAAGCCTAGGTGGCATGTTGGAGCTTCACCTGGCATGTTTGAGCCCAGGTGGCATGTTCGTCACCTAGTGGCATCACTTTGGCATGTTGGACCCTAGGTGGCATGTTGGAGCCACATGGCATGTTTGAGTCGAGTGGCATGTTTGAGCCACCTTGGCACGTTGGGACCTAGGTGGCATGTTGGGAACCCATGTGGCATGTTTGAGCCACCTTGGCATGTTGCAACATGCCACGCGGGATCCAACATGCCACATAGGCTCCAACATGCCAAGTTGGCCCAAACATGCCAGGGGGCTCCAACATGCCAATTGAGCTCGAATATTCCAAGGTGGCTCAAACATGCCATCACGGGCTCCAACATGCAAAGGTGGCTCAAACATGCCATGGGCTCCAACATGCCAAGGTGGCTCAAACATACCACCCAGGCCGTAACATGCCAAGGTGGCTCAACATGCCATGTGGGATCCAACATGCCACCTAGGCTCCAACATGCCAAGGTGGCTCAAACATGCCACTTGGTCAAAACATGCCAAGGTGGCTCAAAACATGCCACGCAGCTCAAACATGCCAAGGTGGTTCAAACATGCCACGTGGGCTCCAACATGCCACCTAGGCTCAAACATGCCAAGGTGGCTGAAACATGCCACGGGGGCTCAAACATGCCACCTAGGCTCCAACATGCCAAGGTGGCTCAAACATGCCACCTAGGCTCAAACATGCCAAGGTGGCTCAAACATGCCACGAGGCTCCAACATGCCACCTAGGCTCCAACATGCCAAGGTGGCTCAAACATGCCAAGGTGGCTCAAACATGCCAAGGTGGCTCAAGCATGCCAAGTGGCTCAAACATGCCACCTAGGCCCCAACATGCCAAGGTGGCTGAAACATGCCACCTAGGCTCCAACATGCCAAGGTGGCTCAAACATGCCACCTAGGCTTCAACATGCCACCTTGGCTCAAACATGCTATGGTGCAAACATGGCAAGATGGCTCAAACATGCCACGCCGGGCCCAACATGCCAAGGTGGCTCACAACATGCCACCCAGGCTCCAACATGCCAAGGTGGCTCACAACATACCACCTAGGCTCCAACATGCCAAGGTGGCTCAAACATGCCAAGATGGGTCCAACATGCCAAGGTGGTTCCAACAAGCCACCTTAGCTCAAACATGCCAAGGTGGGCCAAAACAAGCCAAGATGGCTCAAACATGCCATGCGGGGCTCCAACATGCCACATAGGCTCCAACATGCCAAGGTGTCTCAAACATGTCTGGGTGGCATGTTTGATCCATCTTGGCATGTTGGAGCCGCAGGTGGCATGTTTGAGCCACCTGGCATGTTGGCCTAGGTGGCATGTTTGAGACACCTTGGCATGTCCGGAGCCACCTGACATGTTGGAGCCCACTGGCATGCTTGAGCCAACTAGGTGGCATGTTGGAGCCCACGTGGCATGTTTGGCCCACCTGGCATGTTGGAGCCTAGGTGGCATGTTCGAGCCCATGGGATGTTTGAGCCACCTTGTCATGTTTGAGCTTAGGTGTCATGTTGAAGCCTAGGTGGCATGTGGGAGTTTGGGTGGCATGTCCGGGAGCCTAGGTGGCATCTCCGAGCCACCTTGACATGTTTTGAGCCTGGGGACATGTTGGAGCCTCAGGCGGCATGTTAGAGTCTAAGTGGTATGTTGGTGCCTAGGTTGCATGTTTGAGCCACCTTGGCTTGGTTTGAGCTTAGGTGGCTGCTTGAGCTACCTTGCCATGTTTGAGCATAGGTGGCATGTTGAGCCCACATGGCATGTTTGAGTTAATATGAACACGAAATTAGAATTCAGATTTAAGTTTGTTAATATTTTCTACAAACAAGCATAATCAAGGTCCGCTTAACATATAAAGGTTGCATTTAACATTTGGCTCGAACATTTTGCCACCATATGTCCAAATATATGCCCAACTATTAGAGAACCACCGGTCTAAGCCCTTTCTATAAGCTCGAGATAATAATTTTGGAGTGATCTAATACTTAGGCAATCAAATTCCATAGCAAAAAACAACTTCCCTTTGTGGCTAATCTAATTAAAGAGATTTAAGCTTCAAGGCAAGACCAAATAATGCTTGACCACAACAACCCTCGGCAAAGCTATCTAACCCAAAAGTTCTTATTTTTCAAAACTATCACAAGCACCTGTTATGCAAGTAGCCATTGAGTCAAAATAACCTATTGCTTGGGTAACACTTTCGATAATCCGAGCATGTTTCTTCGGTAAACAATATATCCGAAAATTAAAATAATGCTTTTGCTACGCATAAACCATAAAATAATATTGTAGTATTGTATTCAACTTTTGGCCAAGGTAATTAGCAAAAAGATATTGATCCCAATCCTATAATTTTATTGGTTCTAGAATGAATGGTGGAGATTGACGAAGAGATCAAGCGGTAGAGATGCGTGATCCGAGTCCTCTAATTTGATTGGCTCCTTGAAGGGCTACCAATGACATCTACCTATGTCCTATTTTTTCTTTCCCACCCTTCGTATGGCGACACTCCCTTTGCCATGGTAATGGCAAATCCACCCATAGCCATAGCCTTTGCCCTCTTTTCTTCGATCCATAGCCTGAGCGAGGGGGCGTTTTTGGCACCAATCGCAAATGGCGAGGAGGGAGATGCGAAGCCATCTTGGCTGCAACAATAGCCGGAGAGCACGGGAATGGGAGGCCGTGAGGCTATGGTGATGGCTATGGTGTTAGGCTATGGTGATGGCAATTGGCGGCTGGCATAGCCCCTCTTTTCTTCGATCCGGCGAGTGGCCGATCCCTCTTGTCTTCGATTCGACCATTTGAACTTTGTGAATGCGAGCTACCTAGTCTCGCCATATCGGCTTCTACCTAGTCTCGCCATATCCTTGATCTGGCTTCTGCCATATCCTTAATCTTCCTTAATCTCGCCATATCCGTAATCTGGCCATATCCCTAGTCTCGCCGTCAATCGGATGCCGGGCCGGGCGCGATACGCCCAAAGAACATAGAGAATCTTTTCCTCACGCCACAATAAGAGGCAAGATGAAAACCTTTCTTCATCACATGACCGGTTTCGATTCAGCGAAGCTTCAAAGCTTCAAAGGTAAGTGACGTTCTTGGTTGCGCGATTTCGATTCATTTTATTGCATTTGTTTCTTTTCTTTTACTTTGTCCTTCTTGTTTTGTGCAGCAGCATGATGAGGCCAAGGTGTCTGTGATTCCCTTGCTAGTTTATGAGACTGGTAGCATTGCTGGTTTATGAGACTGGTAGCAAGCATATAATGGAGGTATTTTCCCTTAATACCTGCTTTGGCAAAGCCACAATCGATGGGGTAGAGGTTCATTCCTTCATGTGTTAAATTCCTCCCGCCATTCTTGTTTGGTGTTGCTAAAAGCTTACCCCTCGCCTAAGTCTTTTTTTCTCAGATTAGGCGAATATGCTTTTTATTGTATGGGGGCCCGATCCTCTTCTTTCGAAGCAGTTCTTTATCGATGGTTACTCTACTTTTCTTTGGAAACCGAGATGTACAGCAACTACCCTCTCAGCCAGAGAAGAGCTTCTAGTTTGAAGCAGATGCAGGCTACACATATTGCTGTTGCAGTAGCAGCCAAGCCTGCTCACAGATCATCGAAGAAGTAATTTACTCTTATAAAATTGTAATTCTATATTGATTTGGAGATCCCAATCTGTGGTGAATGGAAGTATAAAATATAAATCTATGTCATACTATAAATCTATGTCCTCTCCTGAAGCTCGGGGACATAGCATTGCACTTGAACCATCTACACCAAGAGGTTTGATCAAAGCCCACACTGTCAATTATGCTACATTGTTTTTAACCACAACCATTAATTCAATTTGTTTGAAACCTTAACCATTGAATGTTATAATCTCACGTTAAAATTTAGATTGCAATCCATAGTATGCCTTATGGACTTGTTTGGGTTCGATTCCCAAAAGGCTTTTTTTTTTTAACAATTAAAAAGATAAATGAAAAATTCATAATATATTAGCTTTTAAATTGTGGTTTATAGTAATTTTTTATTTTAATGTGTGCCATGTGTCAACATTTGATTTGATAGAAGACATATTAGAAACAATACTTCTTTTCTAGATGTAATAATAATGTTTTTTTTTTATTTCAAAAATATGCCACGGTCCATACTTGATTAGCTAGAATAATGTTTTTTTATTTAGAATATGCCCGCGGTCAAAATCTCATTAATTAAACAACCACATTAGAAACACACATTTTTCTACGTGTTATAATATTATTTTTTTACATGTCCTTATTTTATGAAAACTATAGCTAGATTTCAATAACACATGTAGGGTTTCTTAAATTAAAAAAAGGCCATACGTGATTTTTTTTAATTTCGCAAAAACAACACTTGAAATAACATGTCCATATTGCAAAAAGAACACTTGAAAACATCAATTTTTTATTTCCTACGTGTTCTTTTCTTTGTTGTGTTTTATTTCTAGTGTTGTAATTTAGTTTTCGGTGTAGTAAAATTAAAACCTACATGTGCTATTTTAAAGATAAACAACACATGGTTCCGGCAAAAAACAATAGTGAAGGAAAAAATTACACGTTGACAAAAATTCACAAAAACCATGTCAATTTTTTCTACGCGTGGATTTTTTTTACGCCAAAAGACCACCGTCTTTTTTGTGCAAATCCGGATAAATGTGCCACGTGGACTTTTGGGGCCATTTTGGTGTTGTTTTTGGCATAAAACAACACTTCGCATACAACAAAACAACGTGGACCAAAAATTGGGGTTTCAGTGTGTGTTGTCTGCGACAGAGTCCGCCCCAGCAGCTTGAATGCCTCGGACTTTGACCCCCCTCGTCCGGGTGGGCAATGGGCAGCCATATTCCACCCATCGTTGGCCAAGCGTGGGCGCTTGTTCAACGATGGACCGCAATAGTACGAGACATTGAATCGGTATCATAGAATAGAAACACGCCGGCGATTTGAATAGAATTGATCAAGAAAAATCACCGGGCGTGAAATGAATAAAGTTACTAATGCAATCCGCCCGGTGTGCTTTAAAATCAAATCAATTCCGCCGGGTGTTTTCAAATCAATCAATTCACGCCCGGTGTTTTGAATCAATTGGTTGATTTGAAAACCGCGCTGAATTCGATTGATTTGAAAACACGCCTGGCGAATTGGTTTGATTTTGAAAACACCTGCACGCTGGCGAATACAATTTATGAAACCGTAGATTTGAAAAACCGTGGGCGTGAATTGATTGATTTGAAAACACTTTGGCGTGAATATTAAAATGCATTGGAATAGATGCGAATTAGTTACCTTTTTGTATAGAAATGTCTTCCCCATTTCATTAAAAGTTGCGGCTAATCTCGGTAAATCTGTGGGTGAAGTATTGGCATCCAAGATACGACACCTCCTATAACGCATAGTGATTGTAGAAGCGTTTTGGCTGCTTTGTTCTCGGCCGCTCGATGAGGGCCTATACGTGCCTCAACACGAATCAGCCCGCCCGATGATGAATTTAATTTAATATTTGAATTTAACATTAACTCCTGGAAGTTCGTCCACACAGCAGGCTTGTTCGAGATCATATCCCAAGGTAACACATCCGTTGGCATAGGCATTTGACCTGGATTACTAATCATGCTCTGAACAATCTCCATGGCATGTGCTGGATCATATCTTCTACTAACATAAATGGAGCTTGGTGAACGGATGAGGGACTTCACATGGATCGCAAAAGTTTCCTTAAGACCCAATGGATAATGGTCAGAGTATTTATTCAGCTTGTTCATCGCCTCTAGCTGCGCCACTCTGTCCTGTTCATTCTCAAAAATAGAAGCCTCCATGCCTTCGACAACTGCAGGTTGAACATCCTTCCCTAGATCTAGGACCCTCTTAGAAGCTTTCAAGTCAGCTAATTCCCTAGCTTGCTGCAAATAGTGACTTGGTGTCGGTTTAGTGAACATGCCTCTACGCACAGCTGTAACCCCTTGGCAAATAGATATTGGCGTAACTGCTACATTGGTTGGCCAACCATACTTAAAACATGTCTCACCGTTCACATCTGTCTTCATGAACGTATCCTTGTATGCGATAGCTCTCATGGTGAGTAAGTCCGAAGCGCATCTTTCTTTCCGCTTCGCGGTAATCTCCAAGAGCAATTTGCAGTTGGTGTCATCCTCTTCTTCACAAGAGATTAGGATCCCTTGTTTGGCCATCTTGTCCGCTTCCTTTTTCCTCGAGAAGAGAGTTAAGTCGAGCTTGTCATTTGTCTTGGCAAGGTCAACGTACCACTTTCGGCACCCTCGCCCATTTCCTCTTGGTGTATGTGGGGGTGGCTGGTTGCTATAAGAATCGCCCCTTCATCATCTAAGGTGAGATCATATGTAATCGCGCATCCGGGTCGTCCGCCTCTTGCTTTCTTGGCGTGATTAGAACCCCGAATTATTAGGGTTTTCTTCCTCTTGAGCACCGCAAAAGAAGATGAGCACTTTTTAGAGTACTTTTCGTAACAAGAGATCACGCTTTGGCGTGCATTTATACAAATCACGCTTGGCGGTTGGTAGCTCCTATTATTGACCATGCTATCATTGAATTTGAAACTAAATTATTTTGCATCCACATTTTAAGCTACATACCCTTCATGAATCCATATTTCACACTATTTATCCTCATTGAACATTGCTATCTCCAACTGTCTAACACCGCTATATTCTATATATAAAACAGAGCAAAATTATGTTCTACAGAACGGACAATCAGAGCATTAACTGATGTTAATACTTAAAATTCATGCAAAGCATAATAACTCAAACTCATGCAAAGCATATTAAGTGAAAGGAAATATCTCAAATTCATGCAAGCATAATACTCTCCACACAGTGTGTATTCTGTGGCAAATTAAATACCTTGAATAGGGTTCTGTGTATTCTGATCAACGTCCTCTGAAGCTTGAGAAGTGCCGGGTTTTGGGATTCCTCTTCCACCGCTTCCTCTGCCCCGTCCGCCTCGACCTCGATTCGCTTTAGAAGACATCTCCGGAGTCGCCTAGTAACAGAGTCGGAAGGTCGCTCGGATACGCGCTCGAGCTGCTCGAAGAAATAGCTTTTTCTACCTGTACGAGAAATAGAGAAATTTGAATTTCAAGAAAACACAAAATGCAGTTTCGAAATATTCTTGACACATACAAATAATAATGACGAAGACCCGTCCGCCGACTTCTTTCATTAAGTTTTTAAAAACCAATCTATCCAAAAAGTATCCCGCCAAATTTATCCCGCCTAAACGTAGTTAACCTAATCTTTCTTCTAATTCGAATTTTCCCGACCGCCAGAGTTTCCATAGCGCCTTCAGCTTCTCAAATCAGCTTCAGAGACTCAAATCAGCTTCTCAAGAATGGCTACAGAATTCTGGTACTCATCTCATTCCAATAGCTTGAACATTAATTTCCAATAGTAGGTGTCTGAATAGCAATTTTCTGCAGTGTCGAAGATGAATGTTTCATGTTAACTACAAATCAGAAAAAGGAAAGTAGGATTATGCAAGATCGACTCCATCGATCCGATCAGAACGGCCATGGAATTCCGCTCGGGGATAAGTATGTCCGAGTTACAGTGATTAACTGCTGCGCTATGGATGAAGCTTTACCTCGCAGACACCCCGGTGGGGATACGGTTGGAGAAAGTGTTGGAACATTTGTTGCATGGCCAAGAAACCGCTTAAAAATGTATGTAACATGTATTACATTGTAGAAATATAGAAGTAGACAAAATTTGTTGTATTCATTGGAAAAAAGATTACAATTGTATATAATCTGGATAAACCGGATAAACCAGATAAAAATCCCGTGACTATTGTTTCAAGCCCCCCATCGAGTAGCCGGGCTATCGATACTCCCATTTCCATTGCAGGGCATAGTGAATTCTTCCCGTAAACCCTAGCAAAAAACACCGTGCTCTAGCTCCACCACCCCCGCCGCTTCCACCTCCACCTCCCGCCTCCTCGCCTCGCCGCTCCTGCTTCCATTGGTTGAACCTCCAATGCATCGAGATAGCTCGCGGTAGTGGTTCCATTGGTTGAGCCATCTCCATTGCATCGTATACCGCCTGTGGTAGTGGTTCGTGTTGGGGCATCCGGGCATAGAGGCTAACCACTAAGAAACGCAGCTCCTCATTTTGAATCTCGAGCTGACGGATGCGAGATTCACTCGATCAATGCATGTACCGCATTCTCAAGTGATTAGATAAGAGGGCCAGCCCGTATGCGATTGCAAAGGGCCCCGTGAGCCCAGATCTATCATTGCCCCGCGCGCTCCGCCGCCATCATCATTACTTGATCCAAGTACTCCGTGGGTTGCAAGATCGGTGCTCCGGCGGACCGGTGCTCGGCCGGGTTCAACCCTGACCGGAGATTGGAGCCAAACCGAGCCGGGCCGTGTGATTGCGGCCCAAATGTAATTCCTAATGCATCTTCGCCACCAAGGGTGATTAATGTAACTTGGCATCTATCAATAGGAAGTGAGCGGAGTATCAGTATTCACGCCTGGCGTGTTATATTTATTTATTTATAAACTTAGAAACTAAGAGACACGCCCGGCGTGTTTAGCGTAAAAGTTGAAAGTAGGGATACAATTGTTTGCACGCTCAGCGTGTAAACTGCTATATAGGAAAACTATACACGCTCGGCGTGCATTCAGCGAGAGGGAAAAAGCGTAGATAGATAAGTAAAATAGATAAAGGCCGTGCAATTATTGCGTGTAAATAATTGCCCGCCTTTATCTATTTACTTATCTATCTATCATACTTTTTTTTTCTGGAACGCCGAGTGCACGAGCGCAGTATTCATGTTGAAGGCTAAGGTTAGGATAAAACACGCTTAGCGTGTTTCAAATATTATCTTTCAGATTTTTCTATTGCTTTCTACTACACTTATTCATAATAGAAACTTGCATGCAATAGCATGATTAATTCAGGAAGAGAAACTCAAGAATTTACTCGAAACAAAAAGAAGCAGATGAAGTTTATAAAAAACTATTCTGGTTTTCATAAACATCATCTGCTTCCTCTGCCTCGAGCAAATGCAAAAGCTTGTCTTCTTGGATTAAACCTGCCATTGAGATGCAACTTAAAACTAAATGAAAACTAACCTTGAGTCCTGAGGCTGGAAGGATTCGAAGAACGAAGGACTATGCTTGTGGTTTTAATTCCGAGGCTTTTCGATTCGCAGACCTTAGTCCTCTGCTACAGATGCTACAGAACTAAAAGGCGGAGTCTTTTAGTAAGTTAGGAATTGCCGAAACCAAACATCTAACATTGCTGAATATAAATCTGCTCACCAAGATTTCAGGAGGGCGGATCCAAACACAGCAGAAGCGCAACCGGCAAATCGTATGAAGGAAGGAAGAAAATGTAGGAACTTTGAGAGCGTAAAATGGATTTATATAGGCATAATTAGAAATAAGTTAGCGTGAATAATTGATTGCTTGAATTAACACGCCTGGCGTACGGTACATGTATATGGTATATATGGAGAATATTGCATTTCATGCAATAAATTCTCACGGCATTTTATTCCATTTATTGCATTCGAAAAAATAGAATTTAGAAATTTTATATAGGCTAACTTAAAAATGATTTTAAAGGCAAAGTTATCAAGGCTAAAAAATGACTTGTAAGGTTGGGGAATTGTTTTAGGTCGTATAGGAAAATTTCCTATGGTTACTGTGATGCATCAGAGATTTCTCATGTGGTTGATTTATAGTGTTCCCGAGACTTTGTTGAGACAAAGTTTGCAGATACAAAATTTTAGAGAGACAAAATTTGCAGAGACAAAATTTTAGAGAAAACAGCTTGGAGCCAAAATAATTGGAGAATACAGTTTGATTTTATTCAAAAAATTTTATGTACGTAAAAACTGTTTGAAGAAAACCGTTTGAAGACAAAGTTTATGAAGAAAACTGCTTGATTTCATTAAAAACAGTTGTATGTACGATGCCGAAGGCTTTGGAAGCAGCTGTCCAAGGCTTTTCACACAATTTAAAAAAAGATGCCCGGAGGCGTGTCCAAAACTTCGTAAGAATGGAAACAAAAATGGGCCGCAGGGATCTGTGATCACTCTTCTTCCACGCCGCAACAAAGAAGAAAGAAAGGTGTTAGAAAAGAAAGAGAGGTGCAAAAAAAAAAAAAAAAAAAAAAGAAATCACATGCAAACCTGGTTCATCTCTCAACCACTCCAAAACTCGGTCGAATTGTCGACCTTCTTCCGAATCTTCCTCCTCCTCCTTCCTCCTCCGAGAATTCATTTCTGCTTCGAAGGTCAAGCCAACCCCGAAGCAGAGCGGTCATGTGCTCTTGGGAGGACATCTCCTCCTCTTCCTCCTCCTCCTCCTCTTCCTCCTCTTCTTCAAATCAGGAGGAATCGAGGAGCTCAACTCCTCCTCTTCCATTTCGGGAATCGTAATCATCCTCCGAATCGGAATCGAGGAGAATTGGGCAAGAAAATCTATGAGGGGGGGAGGAGGCTTTTCAACCCGACGCCCTTTGACGACCTGGGTTCTTCATGAAGTTCGAAGGCCGAGTTGAAACGCTTCATGCGGGCAAAAAAAAAATTGGGACGTAATGGTCTTGAGAGCGTGAACCGGATTTATATAGGGTTAATTAGCTCTTAGCGTGAATAATTTATTGCCTCAAATAACACGCCAGCGCATTTAAATTCCGCCAAACTATATTATCTAGGGTATATTATTATGGATAATAAATTCTCACGCCTATTAGTTATATGTCTTTTTTCAGAATCATATATCCAAATTTCCGATAATTAAAATTTGGATATATTTATATAAATGTTATTTCCTTTGTTGTTGCCATGAAAATTCTTGTTTTTAAATGATTTCAACGCCCATTGTTATTATTATATTAAACCTATTTCCAAGGAATTTTTGCTTTTTAAAAATTTGATTTACCTCTACATATTCCATAAATGTAATGATTTTTTTTTATCTTATGGTGTAATAATTTTTTCTTACTCATTGACTAAAAAGGGTGCAATTTGCCTAGGTCAATGGTGCCTCCAACTCAAGATGGTGTGCAACATATTGAAAAGAGCAATATCAATGAAAACCAACTCCTAGCAAGAATGTTGAAGAAAAACAATTAGTCCTCTATAGTAGGGTGCAATGGAGGAACAAGAAGGTGAGAATCATGCACAAGTGCAACAAGGAAATAGTAGGCCAAGGAGTCATTGTGCTAGCAGATCCTGGTCAAGCTGTTAATGATGAAAGGCTAGGGGAAGACAATATTGGTATTGCAATTTCGATGTTGGAAGACAACTCGAAAGGTAAAGGTTTGGGTGACAAGGAATGTTTTGGTTGTGTCAAGCAATTGGAGGTTCCTTGCATCATGGCATGGCCTATAAGTAGTGTTCAATTTGTGGAGGATTATATTTTTCCAGAGCCTGAGGTTGTTGGGGACAATGATTGTCTTGATATTGATCCATTGGCAGTTGGAACTCTAAACCTAGGCAAAAGGGGAGAAGTATCAGTTGCCAGACATTATCCTAGCAAAAGAGCCAAGTTGATTAGTGACACCAAACGTGAGACAATGGTGAAGGTTAGGGGCTCAGATTGTTGTTGGAGTGATTGTATGCAATTCTTCACAATAGAACAATTGGTGGAAGCAAGAGCCACTTTTCAAGAGTACACTGTTGATGAGAGGAGGACCTACATGTACACAATCTTCGAGCATGCACTTCAAGATGAAAGAAACCCAAATAGAAAAAGATACCCTTTGCTAGGCAAATGGATATGTGCAAAAGCATGGCGAGTATCCATGCAATTCCAACTTCTTCATGGCATAATTGGCAAAAAAAACCAGAGGGGAGGGGAAGATTGCTTTTACATGGAAATAATGGTTTGTTGAGACCAACAGCTAGGACCTTTGGTCGCAGTGGGAGATATTTGAAAATATATTGATTTCAATGCAAGAGTCTATGCCACACAAAAGCGTAAGGGATGAAAAGGGAAGAGCAGTTGTTGAGAAAAGGTTGCCATCACATTGTACTCAAAAGAGTATTTTGGAAGAAGTGAATTCCCTACTTCGAGAATTGGGAATTCTTCCAATATCCCAACCTAGCTTTAGTAGGTTATGGAAGAAGCATTTCAATCATGTCACCATAGCAACTTCAAACAACTTTGCAAAGTGCAATTTATGTGCTAAGTTGAAGGAGACTCTTGATAAGACTGTGCAACCTAGTCAAAGGGCTAGGATAAGGGAGCATATGAAGGACCATATGACTGACCAACTATCATGTAGATCATGTTATTGGATGTGGAGGACTTTATCCGTGATGGAACCCAATAACTATTTATGTATTATACATGACAAGATGGACCAAAGAAAAGACTTGTCTTCCACAATTCAAGTACATACCAAAGTCATGTGGAAGATCATACCCTTTACTGATCTCAATGACTGGGGCAATCTTGCATGGGCAGAATCAAACCTACTATGGCCATTTTAGTTTGGAGTTGTGGAGTGATGGTCCAGATTTTCATATTGGGAGTATCATGAGGTGTTTGAGAAACTATGAAAATGGATACAATGGTCACCTGGGACCTTACAGCCTAGCCAGTGCACTATATAGAGCATTGTTAGATGGAAACCCTAACAATATTGAAAAGTTCAAAGAAGGCAAGGTTTAGGGAAGCATGGGTCTAATGAACATGTTGGAGCTTCAACTTCACGTGCTAAACCTCAAGATCTACCCAAAAGGTTTCTCTTGCAACTTGATAATTGTGCCGGGCCAAAATAAGAACAGTGGATGTTTTCTTTCCTATCCTACTTAACAAATTGTGGGGATATTTGAAAGAGTTAATTTAGGGTTTTTATGCCCGCATACCCATGAGGATGTGGATGCATTATTTGGCAAATATAGTTGTATATCAAGCAAAAACAAAGGACCAACTTTCCTAGGCTAATGGAAATCTTGCATGAATGCACTACTCCAAACCCTATAGCTTCTCTCATAGAAGAAGTGCCCGATTGGAAGAGCTTTGTGGATGGTTATACATTGGATCTTGAAGGTCATTCCGTGCCTCTGTAGTTCACTTTTGGGTGAGAGATGGGATTCCAATCTTCCAATGGAAGATGAGACCTTCGTGAGGACAAGTGGAGAGGAGGGGAGGAAATATGGCGTAGAGATGAGAATGGCAAGCCTATGATACCTCTAGGTCAACCAAAAGCTTTTAAAACCCATCAAGAAGTGAAGCAATTGGGATTGACTAAGGAAGGAATCCAAGACTATATAAAGCATTGGCAAACCAATCCGTGATGACACCAACCGTGCCTTGGTGGCTTATCGGAAGAAGGTGATTAACATGTTGGGGGAGATAGACACATCCTCGATGAATTGAAAGAAGGGTGGTTGCCTAAAACTAGGTGGAAGACCTTAGCGGTGCCGAGGATTTTGATGACACCGTAAGTAGCATTCGCGCAAGCAATATGCTCCTCCTCCTTCTCGACAAACACTATGTTGGTCCTAAGAACAATAGGCCAAAGTTTCTAGGCATGGATGCTTATGAACCTTCCATCGACTTGGAATGCCACCAATTTGTGGTAGTAAAGCCATCAGATTTAGATACATATCCGGTGTGGTTGGGGTTCACTATCTCCGATATTTGCAAAGAAGAAGGTAATATTAACTTCAACCATGTGCGGGTGGAATGGTGGTATCCAAAGGCATCGGTTGACCAACGACGGATAAAAAAGAAAGGTTGGATTGTTGGACAAAGAAATGGAGGAGAACCGAGTGATCCTCGATCTTTGGCTAGACTATGAAAGTGTTTTGTACCATGGACTCCAAACACTATTCCAGCTAGAAATGCAGAATTACAATACCGTGATGTCGAAGAAGGCTATGATATCATTAAGGGGGGTGCTTGAAGAAAGTTGAATAACTATGTAAATTTTTGTTATCACGTTTTTATGTTATGGTGCTATATTGTGAAATATTGACTATTTTGTAAATAACATGATATTACGTTTTCATAATTTTGAGGTGAAATGTGTGAATTTGAATATGCTACTAAAAACATGCAATATGAAATTTGTCCCAAAATTAAGACATAAACCCAATTTAATTGAATGATGGTTCTACCCTTGTAAATAGTTCCATGTAGTTCTTGCAATCCCATACTTTTTTGAAACCATGGATATCAATAAACACTAGAGTTGCATCCTTCGAAATAGAGGCAGACACTGAAATGCCATTTTTTGTGATCAGATGAACAATATTGTTTTTCTCCTTCCTTTTCCTGGCTCTTCAGGCTTCAGTATGGCTCTGATGGGTTCAAAATAACAAATGGGTAAGTGGAAAATCTACAAGCAGATCTTCAAGGAATGTATATTCTTTTTCGACCACACTACTAGCATAAAACAAAATTTCTCTCCGCATAAACGTGAGAATTCTGATGTTGAGTGCTCTTTGTTTGCAATCAAACTTGCCGGAATATCCAGGCTGCACTTTTATGAAGGTCTTGCCTTCTAGAATTTCATCAAGCAGTTGAGAGAGTTCTGCATTAGACATGCCTCGAAGGTACCTAAGCCACGTCTTACTGAAGAAATCTTTGTTTGGTCTTTCAGGGGGCTCACCGTGATCATCATACAACTTCTTGCCAACCAATTTTGTTGTGATGGCTATCTCAACAAAATCTTGTCAAGAAGAGGTTATTAGGATTGCCACTGCAATCTTCACGAGCTAAAATCAATTCATACCTTCCATGTCGAGGTCGTTATAGTTTCGATTGGTCCTTGAGCAGGATAACCATATGCCTTATGCTGATGTCGTAGTTGTTGGAGCTTTTCTATGAGTGGTTCTTTATATATTGTATTCGCTATCACTTTGTTACATTGATTGCTTAACTCGATGTATTCCTTGTCAATCAAGTTCCCATTTAGCAACTTTGTTCTTCTTTTCGCATATGCTTTATCAAATTCTAGTTGTTGCTACAATTCTCCAACCACTCCAGAAAGCAACTGTGCAGCACAAATGCTATGATTACCAGATATTATAAATAATTCCCCTGCAAATCCTCAGACGTGCTCCAGGTGACCTTCATTCTGAAAAATAAAATCTTCAACATTTAAATACTCTACAGCTAATTGTAATCACGAGACTCTTCCAAACGAATTATCTGATAATTGGATCAAACGATACCACATCCGCAGGTGTCAGGACTTCTGTGGGGTAACTGTGGAAGCTCTTAACAATGTTTGCACATGGTCATTGGAGCGCATTCTGTGTGTTAGATTTGTCGGAGCTAGTTCACAATCAAATATGGATACTTTCGTAAACCAATTGACACCCATGGGATAAAACCGTTTGAATTGGTCTAGTTTGAAAGCAGTTTGTTGGGCCATCTTCTTTTCTTCCTCAGGATTGAACCTCAAAATTAGGAGTGCTGCAGGGTGCATTGGGCCATGCCATGGCATTGGAGGTAGAAGGAGCATTGACAGAAGGAGGATTTGGGGAACTGGATGGTGGATGTGTCATCAGTATTTAGCACTTGTAGTTTAATCTTGAAAGTGGATAATTTTCTAGCAGGTGGCTTCTCAGAGAGATTAGGGGCCTTCATAGCTAGGGGTTGGGTAGAGTTAACGATGGCGGATGGCTCAAATCCTAATAGCGGATTGTGCATTTGGGGTCCTTGCCATTGACGGTTCTCTAAGTGCAACTAAGGGTTCCACACTTCTTTTTTTTGCAGTTGCCCTTTGTCAATTGGTGTCCATCTTTGTGGCATCTTTTCATCTCTTCTTATCATTTGATGGCCCTTTCCTACATGTAGAAAAACCGAGAAGAATATCCATATTTCCTTTTATACCTGATAGGGACAAAGACTCATAGGACAGCAGGATCCAACCAAAGCCCTTTACGCTTGTAGGAACATTCTTTCTTGTGGCCGGCTTGTTCATCTTGCTAGCAGACATCATCGAAGGGTCATAGTTTCTCCACTTCAAAACAGACTCCCAGAATTGGAGTTGCTAGGTGTCCTCAATACTGCATATGAGAGCATCCTGCACATTTTGGTGTCTTCCCACATCGCAACAACAATGTCTATCTGCTCGATGTCATTTGGGTTTGTACCAGTGCGCAAAAACAAGCATAGGTCTTTTCGACACTCTCTTCTGATATGTGGAATGGCCTGTGCAATTTCTACGCACCACTTCCGAGCATTTGATGGTGTGATGATCCACATGGGCTCGACAGGCCCTCTAGAAAGCTCCAAGGCTAAAAACCAAATTTGCGGTTAGGTTATCGGAAGTTCAAGAGAGATTACGCCCAAAGAATCGTGGTCGCGATTCTTTGGAGCACAACGAGAAACAAACTAGGAAACAAAAAAACCCAAGAGTAGTAGAACATATATCCACCACATTCAGACTACTGCTCGGAAGGACCACGTCTGCAATCCATCCGAAAATGAATGTTACTAACATAAATTAAGGTGAGGATAAGAAAAATCGCAAGCGCGATGTTGCTAAACATTTTCTTTACTGTAATGCTTTACTTTTCTGACCAATGCTCGCCTGGAATGCGATCGCGATGTTGCGAAGCATTCTCTTTAGTGTACTGCTTTAACTATGCGACCATTGCTTGCCAGGAACATGGCAGCGATCCTAACGAAGATAGAGGAAGCTATCATATACAATGATTTGCTCAACAAGATCACGGCCGCGATCTTGTCGAGCATACATTCATTCTAAGAATGATAAAATTAACTAAGCTAACAATAGAGCTCGCAAGAAGCGCGGATACTAACCTTCTTTAACTGACTCTCTTCTTGCCATGGATCGTGGGTGCGCAAGAATTTCGAAAATGTAAAAGAAACTCGTAGGCAATGAAGGCTGCAGGCGCAAGCTGGTCTGTCTAAGGCGCTCTGATTTTCCTCCAACATTTCACAAAAATAAGAATTTTATAGGTGAACCGCGCCGGCATTACTGATTGTGCTGTAATGATGGCAGTGAAATAATGGCCATAATGACCGACAACGTCATTGATGTGGGCGGCTGTACTATCACGCAAAAAAGTTTACTTTTTCGGGCAGAAGATCTAGCACGACGTGGACGTCTGAGTGTGAAACTTGAATCTATAAGAGTGGCGTCTAACAACCTCCATTAATGGCCACTCACACCATAAATCACCCACAGATTAATGTCGTTCTTTACACCATGGACTGGCACTAAAATTATGGATGGGATGGGATTGCTTAATTCAAAATTTGAAACTAATTTTCGTGCTGCGTTAAGTTGAAGAGCATTTGGTTTGAGAATGTTCTGTCTCTGAAGGCGCTGGCCAAGTGAAAGAGGTTTGAACGAGAATTGTAGATTGCCAAAGCAGATCCCTTCAAAATTGAAGGTGCCCACATAGCCAAACAAGACGACTAGAAATTGCACCTCCAAATTCAAGTTTCCAACACATAAATACAAAGGGCTTGATAATTGTTGTCTCAAATATCAATATGTGATGCTTTAATTTACAGACTAGAACATAGGTAACATGTTTCTTAATACATCCACATATCCTTTGCTAGATAGGCTCGATTTCTAACTCTGCAATTGCTACTAGCAACTAATATAACACCTTAATACTCCTGATGTTCTATTTCTCATGCCTTCTTGTCAAGAATATAATTTTACATCAGCAGACCTGTGCTTCAACCACTGTAACTCTTCAAGCACCATTATATTTGATGTATGCATCACGCTATTTAAGAAAAATTCTTTGTTTAAGGAAAAGCCTGGTTATTGTGACGTTTGATGGCTTGATTGCATGTTTTCTCCTGCTTGATCCATTTTCTAGAGGGTCCAAATTGCGAGCTCGAAGGGAACGCCGCAGCGATCCTTTTCATCATTTTGCTTTCATTGAGTAAGTGCAATCATTTCAACGTAGGTGTACGTTTGATGGTTAGGATTACTATAGATGGCACATTCTTTGGTTGCAGTATAATGCTAACAAACGTTGCCTTTGCGATCCTGTTCAGCATTAAACTGAATCTTCATAGGGTGTGTGCTTATGGAAAGCCCTGAGTCCTTAGTATTTGGTTGCGAGGATCGCCGCAACGATGTTGACGAGCAATTATTTCTGCAGGATGGGAGAACTTGTGGAGCTCTGCATTAATGATAAGGTAGTAGATGGTAGAGCACACATTTTCATGCACCATGATAATGTTCCCATGCCAGAGGAATTGGTTGTTGTTTCTCTTCAAAATATCTTTGATGGGCAGATGCCCCTACCATATCCTAAGGCAGAGATGGAGACGCTTTATGAGGATGTGGGTGCATGAATTGGCAAGACAGAGGAAAGAATGTGTTTGAAACAAAAGAGACCAACACACTGCAAGGGATCTCTAGAGATGAGCTTGTAGAGAAGCCATGTATTTTGTTGCATGAATGCTGCAATCTAGATTATGCAACTGGCGTCATCATTTTTTTGGATCCAAAACATGCTGCAGCTCATGGGCCTATTTCCAATGCCTGCCAAGATTATAATGCGGTGCCAAGCATGCGTAAAAATGCTGCAAATACATGATCTGGTGAGATGGCTAATACCATTAGCCCTTGTTGACAATGTTCCCATTTCCAGACTAGTGGTGGCAATCAAGGAGATGATTGTGGAAAATGAACCATGTATTTTGAAACAGGAGGTGAGCATATCTAAGAAAAGACCCTACAAGATGGTCAATTGGAGACCAAAAGCATGTCCAAACCCGAGTAAGTGTGAAAGCAAAACCAGTGCTGAAGCTATTCTCGACTTCAACTCATCGCTGTATTGCCTGAGAAGATGTTGTGTTAATTTCACTTTTAAAGGGGTAGCCGAGATGAGGACCTTCTACTGGAACATGAGATGCTCAGAGCGCACAACCTCTGCATACAATATGCTAGATCTGTGCTCTGAAAATGGTAATGTGAAAGAAATAATGTTGAATAACAAGCAGGTGTACGTGAAAGAAAGCATGGCATAGAGCTTATGGCATTCCCATTTCTACATTTTATAAATGGAGGAAGCTGTTCTTGGAGGGCCATAGAATTGCAGAACATGGAAATTGTGGTTCTAAGAAGACGAGATCTCATACACTGGCTGGTAAAGCTGTGCCACGCCGCTCAAAAGTTACGATTGAGGGCATGAGACAAAATATGAAGAGGCTGCCTTCCATATTGACTAAAATAAATATACATCAGGAGATAGATATTATCGTTACAGAGATGACAGGGAAGCATGCCTCATCCCTCATCCTTTCTAGCTGGATCGAAGGAGAACCATTCAGAGGTTGCAATTGCTAAGAGAATCTCTTTTTCAAAGTGTAATAGTTGTATTGTGATAAAGGAAAAGTTTGCTAAAAGAGATCCAAATGAGAGAAGAGAGCTTGCAATTGAAAGAAAAGCACATATGACAACGCAAATCTCATGTAAAAGTCTTTACTAGTCCTGAAGAGCTTTACCTCACCGCTCTCTAGAGCATGCCCTAACCATTATACATAATAAAATGGATCAGAATAAGACCATGGTTCCCCGTCTAGAAAAGCTAGCAAAATCTATGTGGAGAGGAGAACGCCTCAAAGTGAGTCTAACAAGTGCTCTGATGCATGGACACGGTATCGGTGCCTTGGGCCACTTTTCATTGGACCTTTGGTCTAACAATTCCAACTTTCATGTTGGATCCTTGAATTATGCGCTAAAGATTATCGAAAATGCATCTAATGATAGTTGGGACCATTTAAGAGATGCAGATTGACTTGAAAGTTGTTGGGCAGAAACAACTCTAAGCATCGAAGCTTTGAGGACTAAGGTAGTCAATGGCACTAGAAATGATGTCTTGCCTCCTCCAAAGGGGCTTGTGGAAACAAAGAAGCTACCAAGAGGCTCTACTTACCACTAGATAATTGCTCAGGTCAGAACAAGAACAGATATCTATTTTCTTACTTCTCATACCTAGTTTGGTTGGGTGTCTTTGATCAAGTGCAGCCAGCGTTCATGATAATTGGACACACCCATGATGACGTAGATGCTCTCTTTGGAAACTACTCAACTCTCTTGAGAAGATCGGATGCGTTGACTATTCCTGAACTTATGCAACTCTTTAGGGAGTGTAATTTCAAGTCTCCTGCACTCTATCTTGTCATTGAGGTATCTAATTGGAAGGAATTTATGAAAGGGTTTATCATTTAGAACCTCTTCTCTTCAAATTTTGCATTGAAGATGGATGGCCACTCATGTACTACAAGATGAGGCCAAGGCATCAAGAGTGGCTATCAAAAAAAGGAATCAAGATGTGGAACGAAGATGACAATGGTCTCGCTACGATCCTGACGGATCATCTAAGGCCGTCCAACCATATGGGAGCTTGAAAGAAATAGGTGCATAGAGATCGCCCATTGCAAGCACATGGTAATCGGCGCTATCTCTATCGGCAAATATCTCATGGTCCAACATATATATGAATGAGGTCATTGACTACTGGTCCACTTTAATGCATGTGCTTGGGGATGTTCAAGGTGGTGCACCGCCCCACATTCCTCAGAATCGCCTCTTCCGTGAGTCGCACCGTGATCGGGCCAGTAGTGTTCATACTGGGCCCAAGGCTATTGTACTATATATATATGACTCGTGAGCCTCGCGACATGAGCTCTGGGATGGAAGTTTTGAGTCTTGTCTCCTTTTCCCTCTATTGGCGTAGAGAGCCTAAGTGTATGTTCAACATTGATATCAAGGAAGCTTCTATCATTTCTCCCTCCCATTTGTTCCTTGCTTTTCTTCTTCTTCTTCTTCTTCTGCAAATCCTTCACAAGTGGATATAGTCCTCTCTGGACTCTCCCTCAAGTTAGATCCACCTGTCCCCTAGGCCGCTTCCGTGGAGTTCCCCGCAACCCGCACTCCTGGCAAACACCGCTCGCCGCCACGGGCCCCCGGGATTCCATCCTACTCTTCTCGCCATGTTCCGTCCTCACTTAAGAACTCCTTTCCTCGCATCTTGGAGTTTCATCAAATACGGAAACCGCTCATGACATGTATGGGACCTGCCATGACATGAGGGGAGGCCATCTCGCCCAGGGGCTCCGGGCCTACTCAACCCCTCGTGGTCCCTGCTCTCGGCCCCCAGCTTCCTGCACCCCAAGCGCGGCAAACACGTCAAGCAACCCTACCACCTCGGTCAATAATGATTCCTTATCGCTCAAACCTCTCAACCGTGACACTTTCATACCCCCAACACGCCTTTACATCCATCATCTCAGCCATAATGCCTTCCTTCACAACCACATCATCTTCCTCGTGTAAGTGCGATATCCACAAGTCTCTTTCATACTTACCTGTAATATCCTTCCTCAGCGATTTCCCACCGCCTTCCCTGCTTACAACCCTTTTTGCTGCATCTCAAAACTAATGCTCAAGCAACTTCTACCAACCGCTAAATACCCTTCATCGTATTGTCCTTCAGTACCATGTCATTAATTCCAAACCCCTAAACTTCAATATCCCTACTATACTGTTTCCCGCCCGCCCAAGCACTTTCATGCACATCTACCTTCTGTACTTTGAACTCACTTATCCCACCTTTGCAAATAACACGTAGCGCAAACCCTAGGACTCAAAGCGCGCGTGCTCGTGCCCACATGGAAGAATTTGAGGCTCTAGCTGTCCTAAATGGTCAAGTGCTAACCTCTAAACCCAAATTCCACATCTTTCCACCCACGGTGTGGTTTCCTTCTCATCAATGGCTCAAGTAACCAACAAAGCCATTGGAACAAGATCATCAGAAATGCGAACTGCTTTTCTGTCTCAATATGGGACCACGGATGATGATCAACTTCATCTCAAGCAACTCAATGAACTTCAACAAGAGCTCCAATGGAGTCTCCACTGGATTTTTATGGATCGACTTCATTCTCGCTAAGTAAGCTTTCCAAGGAGTACCCCACATGTGTTTAGATTTTGGTCCTGTTTCTCCAAGGACTTCCTCCACTATTCTGGACCATGACTCCAATACCCCAAGACTTTGGAGAGCAGGCTATCCTGATCTTGTCAATCACTCACAATGTTTCCTCCCTCGGTGGCCTTTCAAGAGCCCTTCGCTCATTCCACCCTCGCCATGGTTCCACAGACGGTCGCTCAGCCAACACGCTAATCCACAAAGAAATGATCTGGTGCCATATTTGCAAATACCAAGGCCATTTGGCAAATGAGTGCAACTCCACCAATGGCCCCAGCTTTCATTGCAAGCGGTATGCAACATGTGCAATCATACACGGAAGAGTGCACTCGCACTCATCCTACACCGCTCCAAGCAACAAAATGGTTTATCAAGTGCAAACCACACCCTCAAAGAATAATCAGACTATCAGCAGCTCCCACTTCAAAAGTAACCCACTAACTCTATCAATGTGAGCAACAACGGGACCCAACCCATGCATCTTTTTGATCCTTCTAAAGCTCGTTATCATTGTCAAGAATGGGGTCATACCACCACTACAAGGTTGTCCTCCCCCCACAAGTTCAAAAATGCCCGGCACAAATCGGACCACATCGGGTCCGCCTCACGGCTTACCAACTCGATTGCTAATGGCAAACAAGGCCCGAGACCAGTTCCTTGGAAGCTACCAAGAGCAAAAGAATCACGCTTATCAACCAGCTCCAAAGAAATCAACCTTTCACCGGATCAACAAGCACGAGGAAATTTTTTGTGCACTTTAATCCTCCACCATCCGGGCCAAATTCAGCCGGTTTTAGTTTCACGCCGCACTGTGGCATCACGCCCCTTGACTATTATTCCAATGGCACGCAACCCGCCTTTGCAGCTGATACCATTCCCTCATGAGGACGGTAAAGGTTTCACTTTTGCACCGGACTTGGAGAAGCTCGCCACATGTCATGCCAAAAGTTCGGCCAAAGCATTTTGAACTCATGCAAGCCGGCCAAGGCCGCACATTGGCAAATGTTCATGCCACCACCAGAGCTCAACAAAGACAAGATACACCTTCCACATCTCAACCTCCACGCCTCGCATCGTATCCCAATATTGTCGCAGAGGTTGACTTACTCAAAGAAGTTGTCGCTTCACTACCACACACTCCTCAAAGACCCATGGAACCAGCAGATCCTTTTTCTCATGTGCCTCTAGAACCTAAGAGGAGCTAGCCAAGATCAAAATTCCTTTAAGCTTGGCAACCATTTTGAAACTCTCGGTCTCCGCCTCAAGGACCAGCTACCACCCCAACCTGCTTTTTAGTTGGGGTCAGACCTCTACACCTACCTGGTCCATGCTAATGGGGTAATCAAAAAGTCAACCATGTTCAAATAGATGGAGGTAGCGTTAATAATCTCATCACGGATAAACTCAAAACAAATGGGCATCACACAACTCTTTCTGCCCCTATATGACATCAAGTTGGCTAATGGCCATATCACGCTGACCTCAAGGCGCCACACCTCTTCTTCACATCAACATCGGGATCTCCGCTTCCCATGGAATTTGAGTTTGGAAAGCTACGAAGATCCAGTGACTATGAAATGTTGGTCTACGTACCTTTCTCCGCCAAAGCAAGAGTATCCACACATCGGGCCACGACCGCTTAGTCATCAATCGATGGTCACCTCAATGCCACCATGGACTTGCAAACAAAAGTGTGATCATTTCTCGCTGGAACATGCGAACCCCCTCTCTCGCATAATGCATTCCTCTCTCAAGAAGCTCGTAATATTTATCAAGTTCGTGCTCCACCAAGGAAGGGCCCCGCTCACATATCCTACCCCAATATGCCGATCCTTGGGGAGAAATGACTTTGATCGTGACCAGCCGTACGTTTTGCTTGACCTCACCGGCTCCTTGCAATCAATCCAACGGTTGATCACTTTTCTCGATGCTGAACCTCCCGCAACTCCCCGTTGATGTACATGCTGTCATGAAGCAACCTCCGCTGATGAAACTCAAGAACCCCTTTTTACCACACGCAGTGCCACGCGATCCAAGTTATGCTCCAACCTCCTCGGCGACACATTGTCCGTGATAATCAAGTAATACCCCATATTCGCATTCCGTCGTCGAGATCGTGGACGTGGCAACAATCAACCCTGTCTCGATTGTCTGAAATCTTCCGCTCCTTATCGAATCAGGCCGCTGTCGCTCAAAAAATTCAAAACACATTTTCACCGAGTTACGTATCTTCGGGAATCAACAAAAGCTTGGGGAACTCACCATTCTACCAAATCTGATGCACCCACCGTTTAGCAACGACAAGACGGGCTCAACCCTACTCACGCGGATCGGCCAAGGCGAAATTGACAAACTCCTTTGCCGCAGGTTTGATCTATGAGGTCAAACATTCTCAATGGGTGAGCCCCATCGCCATTGCCCTCAAACACAATGGTAAGATCCGCTGCCCCGTGGGACTTTCACCGAAACTCAATCAAAGCCACGAGCGGATCATTTTCCACTTCCCTTCACGCACTGCCTCGAAGAGGTGGTGGACATGAGATGTACTCCTTCATGGATGGTTTTTCGCTACAATCGATCTCAATCAAAGAATCATCAACTCAAGACTACTTTCACCACCTCGCGGCACTTTTGCCTACAAGGTGGTTCCTTTTGATTATCAAACTTCCATCAACGCTTTCAACGCATCATGCTCTCGCCATGATTTCATGAAGGAAAAATCCCTTCTTGCAAATTTTTCAAGATGACTTCTCTCACGCACGCCCCATGGTCACCATTTGGATAAATTGGAACTCGCTCTTCCAGAAATGTGATGAGTCCCCGATTAGTCTCAATCCCGAAATGCACCTTTTGTGCCACCTCCGTTCCTAGGGCCATGTTGTCGCTAGGTGCTGTGTATCACCACGATCCCGCCAAAATCGGCCAGGTGCTCAAGGCTCAAGCACCAGCCAATATCAAGGAGACACGCTTCTTCCCCGGTAAGGTCAATTATTACTCCACCTTCATACCTGACTAGCAGCGCCATTGCAGATCCCATTCATAAACTCATCGGTGATCTAATCCACCGGGGCTTAATTCCCAAAGGATGTCGCTTTCCAACAAATGAAGCTTTTGCTTTACCTCAGTGCACCGGTTCTGTTCCTCCCAATGGGACAAGCCCTTTCATGTTCATGTAGATGTCTCGGCGCTTTGCTATTGGAGCTGTTCTTTCTCAAGAATATGATGCGCATTAATCGGACAAACTCCAAATCGCTACGCCAGCAGAAAAACTCAATTTCCGCTGAAAGAACTATTCTCGCCACAGAAGCTTTAACTCATTTTCTTCAGGTCCAACGCCTCATTACTACCTTTTGGGCCAAATCAAGTTCTTTGTGGACCACCAAGCACTCCTTTATTTGATCAACAAGTCCACGCTCACGGGCCGCATTGTCGTTGGTCCTTCTTCTCCAAGAATTTGCCTTTTGAAATTGTTCATAAGGCCGGCAACTTCATGTCGCCCCGATTATCTTTCACGCATCCACACAGATGATCCTTCAACCGAGTCTCGTGACGCCCGACATGCTCGCCTCTTTTTAGTCACTGGCAACACCACATTGGTTCCATGATTTTCAGCAGCATTCCTCACAGTGTGCTCTTCCACCGTAAGACGAGACGCCTTCCTCGCCAAGTTTACAATCCCCCGCTTATCAATTTCTCCGCTAGAGGTCCGTGACTACACACCATGGTTGCAGGACATCTCTACAAAAGGGTAAGGACACCATCCTTCCTCCGCGGTTCTACCTCATGAAGTTCCGTGATATTGTTCGAGAAGCTCATCAAGGGCTAGGTGGTGGTCATTTTCATGGTGACACCACGCACGCAAAAATCCTTCTAGCTGGGTATTTTGGCCCACGCCTTCAAAGATGCTCACCCACGCCCTCAAGACGCAGGACGCTTGCTGCTGCCGGTGGGACGCCCCGCCCGCGACGCTTCTTCCTTGACACCGTCGCCACGCCACTTCCTTCAAAGAAATGGGGAATGGACTTTGTGGGACCTATAGATCCCCCGCCGCACACCCGCGTCTGCTACATTTCTCGTTCTCACCGACCACGCTACCAAATGGGCGAAGCTTGTGCACTTCCGCATAACACCGCAGCTAGCACAGCTAGGGTCCTCTATCAACAAATTATCACGCGATTCTACCGCCCCACCTGAGCTGGTCGCTGATCGTGGTGTCCATTTCATCAATCATACTATCAAGGAGCCGACGGATTATCTCCCTCGATATATCATCACAAGAGCACACCTTACTATCCTCAAGGTAATGGTTGGCGTAGCACCAACAAAACTCCGTCACCATTCTCAAGAAAATTTGTGACGCTTCCCACGCATTTAATCGCAAACAAAACTTCCTATCGCTCTTTGGGCCTACAATACTTGTTTCAAGATTGCTACCGGGTCACACTCTTTTAAATTGGTTTATGGTCGTGAAGCTCTCATGCCGCTTGAATACATCCTTCCAACACTCCGCTTTCAACCTGGCACGCCATAATCCACCCGGCCGCACTCAAAGAAAGGGTCTATCAATTAGAACAGCTTGGATGAACTTCAAGGATGCTTTATATTCGTGTTCTTCATGGACAACAGCTTGCAAAAATCTTTACATGACAAACGCCCAAGACAAAAACATTCAAAGAAGGCGATTTGGTTCTTCTTTATGATTCCGTGTACAAAATTTTCCGTAAACTCAAGTTTCGCTGGTTTGGCCCTTTATCAAATTGTTCAAGTGGTTAGACCCAGCCTTTTCCAACCGGGTGAGTTAGATGGCACTCCATTACCTACATTGGTTAATGGTTTTCGCCTCAAAACATTTCATCACACGAAAAGTTTACAATCAACAAACAGATACAGCTCAAGAAGCAAACACCACGTAAAGTGACTAGAAAGGCGTGATATTATATTATAGTGGATATTTTTTATTAAAATGCGGGCACCGGCCCAAATATTTCCGGCTTATGGGCACCTTCCTATATACAAAAAACGGCTCGAGCCCTATCTACTAAAAACCTAAGAGGAAAACCTCTACTCCCGGTTCGGAGCAGGGTGATGCGGAGGAGATGGTAGAGGTTCCCGCCAGGTCCCAAATGGGTGCGTAACCACCTCCATCCCGCTGGTCATAGGGCTCGGGATGTTCAGCCATCCCGAAAGCACCAGCCATCCATTCAATGCCACGGTTGTGGCAGCCGTGAGGTCCGTATAATTCATCTTGTGTGTAATCCACTCCTCATACCAGGGCATAGTGCAGTCCCTCGCTCAAAACCAGCAGCAGCTATGCGCGCCGAAGGCCATCGATGCTCCGCTTCCTCCCTGCTCGCCTTATATAGCCAACCGAGGGAACCGGCGAATGACGTGGACCAATCAGAAATTCGCCAACGTGTTTGCAAATGCAAGGCTCTTTTCTAAACCGGGAGAATCTTTTTTCCCCGCCAGAAATCTAGCCAGGTACTTCCTCCCACACATTCGCTTTTCATGATATCCCACTTCGAAAGGTTCGCATTAAATGCCCTTGCTTTTTTTTTATACCCGGCCCACACTAATATGTGTCTTTGGCCACCACATCCGATCCTTCACGCCTCATCCTCTCACCGCTCATTGCTTCCCTTACGTTTTGGGACTTAGCCAAATTTTTGCTGCCTCTCAATACACTCCTTGGCATCTTTCACACTGGCACCATCAACGGGCTCCAGCCGCCTCTCATCATACCTCTTCGGCCTCCAGCTTGTGCTCCTAAAACCTTTTTAGTTCCTCCTTCGCTTGGCCCCTCCTCGCGGTGGTTGGCTATTTCGCCCTCCCGCTTTGAATCACTTTCGCTTCGCGAATCGCTAATACTAAGGGCCGCATCTAAGATTTTATACACTTCTGCTACCGCCTCCCAAGGATCCTCTTTTTGGAGTCTCAGATCCTTCTGACGCCCCCACTTTCCGCGTGGAAGCCCTTGTTGGCCCAAATAAAGAAGTCAGCCAACGACAAAAGCTTTAATTCTCCTGCAAATGGAACTCTCCGCTCCCAAATCCCACTCAATCAAGCAAGCCATCGCCAATATCGCTAATGTAAATTTAATGGATACACCACCGTGTGGGTCGATGGCAATTCACCATTTCCACTGACTCAACATTTGATTTCCGAGGTATTTCATATTCCCTTGCAAACCCCTTTGTTTATCATGGTCCGCCATACAAGATCTAGATGTCACAGTAGTTTGGTGCACCTCCTTATCATGCCAATGTGCATCGCCCGACCAATATCGACAAGCCTCACGAAACCTTTGTTAAGTTTCGCATGCGCAAGTTCCTTGGGTATTCTATCAAGAACACCCATATCAATAAGCCTTTCTATAACATGGTCATCAATCGCTACACACTCCAACCACCACATAGATTGGCCCCAATTGATGTTCTATCGTTTTCTCCAAGAAGTGGACCGCCTTCTGGGTGCCACTTCCATTTCTCAAGTTTCTGCGGGAGGCCACCTTCAAGCCCCTCATCCGCCACATTTCCTCCCACACCACAAAATTCTCATAATTCCACTCAGCCGTCCCTTCCATTGCACTAACCGAAGCTGGCACTTCACGCCTCCTTCCACCGGGTCATGTCCAAAAAATCCCACACCCATGTCACACCTCTCCTCCTCGCCTACACCATCCAGCCACACCATCTTTCCCAAACATCACAAACCGTGCAACAAATGGCCTACACCACCACAACACCCTCGCCATTGTTGTATCAAGACGCCAGGATGCCAAACCGCCGTTTCAAGCTACAAGAATCCCAAGACGCTTTTATGAACGGGGTTCAAATGGCACTAGAGGCCTCTACATGGTACACCGACCTTCAAGCGCCATCGCCTAAATTGCAACTTTGGAGGCCAAACTTCAAGACAAGCACGAGCTTCATGTGCTCATACATCTCAAAGTGCACAGGTGATCAAGTCAGCCAACTTGCGTGTATCAACAAAGCCTTCAGCCCAATCAGAAATTCGAATTTATTGGAGCACAACAAGTCCAAAGAAGCTTCCCGGGTACCAAGGACGCAGATATTGCCAAGCTCAACGCCTTGTATCCGAACTTTGTGAAAATTTCAGCACTCGTTCAAAACCTTACAGAAGCCGACGCCAAATTGCCTCCTTGGACGGCTCAGCCTTTCTACACGCACTCTTCTCACCACCTCTCTTCAAGATCACCATCCGAGGTGCGTAAACGTAAGATTCTGATGACGCTGAGATTGTCGTGCTTCGCCTCAATACTCCGGCAATCCTCCTCCCAGGTCAACACTTAAACGGGTCCGCGGACTAATCACGCCACGCTAGAAAAAGGACAAACGATCCGCGGATCTTGAACAACAGCCGCAGCCAGTTATTCGGGCGCATTGATGAGGCTCAAGCAAAACTTGACGGCCATACCGCCATTATTAACCGTAATGCCTTTTTGACTTCCCGCCTTCCTATCATCACGATATAGTGGTTGCGCCGCCACCTTCTTCCTTTCTCGGCGGCATGGGCAGATGAACCTCGTGGATATTCCCCCGAAAGCACCGCATTTTCTTCGGATTTACCGTAACTCTCCATTGAAGACAAGGGTTGCGTCGTGTCTTTTGGTCTTTGATCTCATATACTCGAACGTACCGCATCCGTACTTTATCACCTTTCAAGTTGTTCAGCCCATGGCTTTGCATATTTCATGATTTCTATCCGGGATACACAGAACATCTCCCGTAGATGGGCCACACCAGCTCTTTTCGTGGTGACCCCATCAGGCAATGGTTGCTTCAAGATAACAATCCATATCTTACGGGATCATGCTCGCACCCACACTCTTCATCGAGTACATGCCCGAGCTTGCCAATCATTTATCTCTCGGGCAAAATGGAAGCCCGCAAATGTATAAGGAAGTATCTAGACATCCCGGTGATCTTCCCTATGCACAAATTTATATGCAAAGCACCGCAGTTATAATCACTACGGGCTCTCATGGATAGCAAGCATCTGTCCCCACTGATGGGATAGCCTCCCAAACTCAACTCAACTCGCTTCTTTGGGATCGCTGGTGTCAAGCTTGATCCCGGATCTTGTCGGGCCAATTCAGGAGACCGCCAAGAACCCACGCCCCACGGCATGGTTCCTTCTCCCTATAAGCTTCCTAGCGCATTCTCCACTTCCCCAGGTTCCCCGACTCCCGATTGGCGCCCCTTTGGACCGGTCATGGATGGTCATGCCTCTGATGGACTCCACCAGATCTCGACCTGATTCCGCTGGGATCCACGCTTTGTTCGGCCGTCACATTGGGAAGAAGGTGCCACCGGATACCACCACCTAATTGATCTATATTGCTAATGAGCCGGGTTGGCAAACGCCTGCTGATGCGCTCATGGTCTTGATACCTTCTTGCATCGCCACCACCTCACCCGATCCTTCACCATCTTTCGCTGCTTTTGTGCCGCCTTCAAATGTATTTTGCCTCAAATCCTTAAATCGCAATGTCCCCATTTTCATCTTAACCAATGCTGCTTGCCGCGCCTTTGGCCTCCGGGGAGACCGGCTCATGGAATGTCAAGATATTTTTTCGTGACGCTCCATGTCACTTTCAAGATATGGTAATGATCTCGCTTCTTATTGATGCAGATCCCGCCTCTTTGGCCACAACACTCCCCGCTTCAAACACGCCAGATCTCATTACGCACTCATATCGTGATCCCATTGGCCAAGCATCTATACTGAAATTACCCTCACCCCCGTTGAGGATCATCACTTTCTGCATTGCATGGTGGTTTCGCTCAAACTCTTCTCTTTTTCTACTTCAGTGCTGCTTTTCGTGGGGAGGCAGTAGTTCTGCGTTTCGTATGATTGTTTTATGTATGTATGCATGTATGCTGTCAAGGGATTTACGCCTACGGGCACACACTGAGATTATTTTATGATTTCGCATACGAGCTCTAGATGAGTTTTGAGTCTTGTCTCCTTTCTTTCAGCTCTCTAATAAGTAGAGCTCATGTATGTTCATCATCATATATCAAGGAAGTTTATCATTTTCCTCTCATTTGTTCTGCTTTTCTTTCCTTTCTTCTTCTTTCTTGCAAACCCAAGGGACATAGTCCCCTGACCTCCCTCGCTAGATCCACTCTGCCCCTGGCCAGCTGCAGGGCTGTCTTCCAGAGTTCCCAACCTGCACTCCCAAACAACTTAGCCTTCCTGGACACGCAATCCCATGGCATCACCCATCTGGGACTACCTGTGCTGCATCTCCCGTCCGATGAGGTGTGAAGGGGTGCATCTCCCCTTCCCCAGATCTAGAGGTGCCGCAGGCTAGAGAATCGTGGATCCACACACTCATCTTCGTGACCTCGACCGAATCCAAAACAGAGCCAAGCCAACACTTGCAAATGAGGGCAAAGCAACACCATTGCCCTGTGAGGTGTTCGCACCCATGCTCGCCCACAATGGGTGACCCACCATAAGCCTAGCCCACTATGGGATCCCCCTCAAGCCCCACTCTAAGTGTGATCCTCCTCCACTTTCCCCTCTAGCCCCAATATGGTGTGCCGAGTCATATCATAGCCTCAATAGGCCTCAGGGCTCCTATGCACAAAGCAGAAACTAATAGGAACTAAGGGATCTACTCTTAGGAGCAAGGCTACATATGGCTTCCTAGGTCTCTACCCCTTCCCAAATACAAGAGGAGCAAACAAGATCAACCAACATCCATACTCATCACATCATGAGAATAATCATAAGAAGAACATCTTAACCTAATCATACAAATCTAACTAATAGTTAGGGTTCCTTGATTAGGTTCAAGATGTTGGTCATGGGTTCTAGGATGGCTCTACTCTAGATACAAAATACCAGCATATCCGGAATGCTAATTTCCGTGATGAGCTATCACAACCACCATCCTACATACCGCTTCCCGGCTCTCCCTCCGCATCCGTGCCTCCCATGGTCTCCGAATTTCACGCAGATGTCACGCTTCCTACTCCAAGAACCACCCCCGGCGGGGTGCCGCAGCCTATGCCACAAGAATCCATGTTCAAACGGGTTTCAACGAGTAGGTGAGTCTCCCGTTAGGCTAGAAAGAGGTTTAGGGTTAGGGTTTATGCCTATATGAGTTAGGGTCCATCTAGGATGCCATACGGGCACCAATCTGAGTCCTCGGTGGTGGCGTCCCAACAGGTTAAGGCCACGGATAATGGCTTAATCCCCATATTGGCTAAGTTATGAGAATAACTTAGCCATGCCCCCCTAGTGCCACAATCTATGGTATAAGGCTATGAAGATAGATTCTATGGTGATTTGATCCGTGAATATGCCTATTTGGCAATGATATTCCCCGGGACCGCCAGTTGGGTTCAAAGATTTTAGATTCTGCAAATGTTTTTTTGAGTTTGATTAAGTCACAACGAAAAAAATGCCCTCTGTTTAATATATTGGGAGCCAATAAATTCTCAAACCAAAAATCTATTATTTCGCTCTAATTCAATGGGTGATGTGTGGGACAAAGATATATTTTGGAGGAAAAATATCAAGTAGGAAACACTTGCTTTATGACTAAACAATTCCAAAAATCGGATGAAGATCCCCGCAAAAAAAAACTGGCTGCTCTTTAATTCACCACATCTTCGAGAATTACGTAAGATTTTGGTATCCATTAGAAGCTCCAAATTTTGATCATGGAAATGCCTTAAATTTCAAGGCTAGCAATCAATTCAAAGGAATCTAATATCAATGAGAGGAAATTTTGTATTTTATCCCTGCTTCAACCAAGAAAAAGTACTTCGAACCGAAAAAAGGAGGGAAAGGACAAAAGATTCTCCCTTTTGCATGCTTTTTTTCTATATTTAGTTTTTTTTTATTAATTTCACTATGTGTTGTTAATTGACCACTGTGCAACATGTAAAATGAAAACCCAAGATACTAACTCCCAAGTAAAGTTCTCCGAAGAAGCTGGCAAAGTGATGGTATTAAAGACTTCAAAGCCCGTACAATTTAGAGGATCCATGGCTAAAGAAGCTCAAGCTAATTGGAAATGCACCATCTAGATTTAATGGTGGCCAACTTAAATGGAGGATCTAAGAACGTGGATGTCATTTTCAATGGGAGCACCGCTTCAAAGGGCGCGTACATTAAATATATTATACAAGAACATAGACAAGAGCATCTAACTCTATGCAAAGCATGAAGATTAGCTTCTTCTTAAAAATGAAGCTGAAATTTTATATCATAATATCATCACATGGTGGCAAGGGAAGAGCCAAATCAAGACTTATCTTCATTTGGATCTTGGGCTTGCATAGTGGCATCAAAGGGCTAGTAGGGTGGGGAAATTTCTATGCATGATGGTGTTGGATCTAAATAAAGCGTTTTTTGTACCAAAATAAACCATGTCTGAACCTGCGGTATGTGCCGGGTTGGTTAGCTTCAAGGATGTTAGTAAGATAAGTTTGTCCTCGATGCTTGGTCGGACACTTGATCTCGATGGATTTTGTATGGCGTGATCGCAGTGTGAATATAATCGTGAATACACAAAAGACTCATAATTTTGTTTTGCCTCCTCTCATTCAAGGGGTTCTTTGGTCATTCCTAGGGGATCGACGTAGCCAATATGGAACGGGTACTGCCCCAACCCAAAGTATCTGCTTTATGGTGTCAAGTCATTCATCATTGTCTCATTAATATTCCGCGCATGTATTTCGCTCAGAGGTATCCACTTTGTCCTTATGTGCACACAGAGGGACGACAATTGAGCATTGCTTCTTCCTGTGTGTAGACATGTCAAGCATTCTTGGTATGGCTTCAAGGCCTATTTCTTTATGCGATTTAAAAAGCCAATGTGTGTTATTAGCAAAATGATCCAAAATGGTTGGAAAAGTTTGGCAAAAAGGGCATTTTATTTGGCTTCGATGGATCATCTCCATTCTCCATTTGGAGAAAAGCAATCTTATCATATTCAAAGGTCTTGCTTGTTCAGATGCAGGTGTCCTTCTCGATGCCTCAACAATGAATTGTCAAAGCATCTGTGTGCCATCAATCATAATGAGGTAAAGGGCCATATTTGGGAGCATTATCTTCGTGATTCATACTTTACTCATGAGATTTTGCTTTGCTTCTCATACCGCTTATATGTTGTATTTGAGTGGGGGGGGACTTTGCTCCGTGACATTCTTCCACTGAGAAGCTTAGTCCCATTGTACCTGTAACTTTCTCCTCGATAATAAAGGCTCCAAGTCCTTCCAAAAAAAAAAAAAAAAAAAAATTGTTTGCGTGAGGTTTTGGACTAGTTACATTTGATGTGAAAAATTAAGCACTCCCAATAGTAGTAAATGTAATGTGTCCTTCCGCTTTGTGTCAACACGCTTTCTTAGCTCTTGCATACTAGAACACGCATGCAAAGCCATGTTTTGGAGGGAATAATCCACGGGCCTTAAGAAGACTTTCAGAGATAGTTCTGAAAAGTACAATAGGGCTAATTGATTTGAAGAATAAGCACTAGCAATTAGTAGCAGCTTTGGTAAGTGCTTCATCCAAGTTCGAAGGAATAATCGGCCAATTTTAAAACAAACTAGAGATCATTCTCGAAAGTACACAGGGACAAGTGATCAGTAACCGTCGGGCCGATAAAAGGCCTCATACGCGCCTAGAATCGTAATTGCACCAATATAGTGTTTGATAAAAGGTACATATATTGTTCATAAGTTTGATATGCCTCGAGAAGAGTGGGCAATTCATATTCATGCAAGGTTTGAGTTGATCCTTTCCTCGCAACTCGAGATTCCTTGTCAAACTTACAAAAGACTAGATCTAGTTGGTATAAACTTTTTACAAAAAAATCAATAGTATTGGTGAAGAATTGAATCTTCCTTTGCGCTTGAAATATGAATCATTCTTATAAATTCAAAGATAAATCCGTAGGAATTATAATATCCATAATACAAGTACAATATAATGTAGCAACTCTACCGTAATCTTCTAGCTTAACCATGCTCCCTCAAATACCCACTGCCTCCATCGCCTTGACCACTACTTGCTAATTCACCGACATGCACACTCATGGGGTTAATCCTTGTGACTAAGTGGGGATCCCTAGCCACCACCGCATGCATTGAACATCTTGAAAAAAAATAAGATCATAAAAACAAAAGCAAAGACAAATGCATCCTATGTGAGTACAAAGGCTAGACAAGGACAACATGATCAAATAAAAATACAAATACATTAGCATCGAAAGGAAAGAATAACAGCAGCCAAGATATCAAACCATCGCTTCAACACAGCCCAGGACAATGGGAAGCTCAAACCAAATTTTACAACATGCCCAGCCACCACATTTCAAGCCTCAGAAGCAGAGTGGTGGGTGAACTCCCCTACATGCGATACCCCTTCCCAACCCACATCCCCAAGACTAGAGGACCTCTTTATCATGGAGTCACAAAGGCGACGATCATCCCCCCTCGCTAGGAGAACTACAATCCCATGTCACAGAGCACAAGAATACAACAGAGAAACACGTGATAAACATGCATGCCGAAAGCAAACCTCAGGGCAATCAACCTAGAAGCCCAACCCGCTGAGGATCCAAGAACGATATAAAGATAACAAGTAATGACATGGACATATGCCTAGAAGAAGTCTCGATGATGCCCGTGATCTCAATCAAAAAATCTAGCCATGTCGCAGAGGCTTGTCCATTACATAAGCAAAAGCTTTACCCATAATTTCTACATGTAATTCCCTTGCCAATGTTACTCACACATCCAATACCATGTCGAGGTAGCAAACTCAATGATGAAGATCATGATCACAATACAAACATATCGAGGAATTCACAAGATTGGCTATCATTGATGTAGCTCCAACACCTATGTACTTCACTGAACAAGGAAAAATACCAACATTTCACACAATGTAAAACTTACCTCAGAACCATTCTCCCATAAGGAATACAACGTCCTATACCATTTATACCTTGAATCCATTAGTTATGATGCTCTTTTTAAATTATAATGCAACAACTTAACACTTTACAATTATACATTTTAGGCTAGTGGGACTCCACACTATAGCCACATTCAGAAACCCCCAAGCTTCTCATGGCTCTCCTTGTACCCATGTGGACTCGTCTCAATCCTTGAGCATGTCTAGATTTAGTCACATTATAATATACAAGGTTTTAAAATACTCACCTCGCCATGGTTTTTAATATTCCATATTAAAAATACCACTTGCATACCTTCCAAGGTTAATTACCACGACTATTGATGGCGCTTACAAATCCACAAATCCTTACTCAATAATCCTTGATGTCGGATGGCCGCTTATGCCCATTGCTTGTGCTATCCCTAGCATATCAATATCTACTGAAGATTCACTTAGCTATGATTTTTAGTATTCCTTATTAAAAACCCACAACCTTAGCTTCCAATTTACATTACAACATATACAAGATCTGCATATGAACTTGATGTTGAACTTAATTATCCTTGATGCCGAGGGTCGTTGACACTCTATATCCAGTTTACGCTACTTTTCAAAGATTTTCTCCATCCCCATGAGCTAAGAAGTATATTTTATCCCAATCAACTTCATTGTTCTACCCAAAATTCATGCTCCAATCTCCTCCTCCGCTAAGCCTCGTGATGCAACCCAATTCCATCCATGGGTACTTAACTTTAATTTATGGCATGCAAATAAATTGACAAAAGCAACAAATACAAATCCAACAAGATAAAAACACAAAAGAACAAAATATAACATGAACACAAATGGCGCTGAGAGCCTTGCCCGACTCGTATCCAATTCAATTCGCTTTTTCCTCAATTTTTTCATGTCAATGTGTGCTTCTCGTAATTTTTGCCATTCCCGACTTTAATCAACCTTTTCCAGAATGTTTCCACCACCGTTACCTTCCGTGAGCCTTATGAGTCTCCAACAAATTCATAATTTATCATATCCACATCCAAAAGTCGTGGTGCTGCCTCAATCATGGCGCTTCATAGTATCTCAATTGATCAATAATAAAACCCCACCCGAGAATTTCTTCATGCATAGACCTCCTGACCTGCTACTATTGGCTTATGCCTCAAGATCGCCTTCTAGATCCAAGAATCAAACCAGCAAAAAAATACATAGTGCAAGTATTTGATCCAAAGATCACTATTTCTATCATATTTTGGGCTGATCAGACCCATTCCGAAAAGCTTACTTAAGAATCTTTCCAGTAAAACAAAAATCACCTAAAAAGGATCTCAGATCGCCGAGAAATGATGCTCCAAAATTCGACCACCAAAACTGCTCAGAAATTGCTCCTGCCCTTCAAGCTCTGAAAAATTCTTTTCCAAAGAATCAAACCCTTGGTTATATGAATTGCATGCTGCATATATGCCAAGCAATACATACGTAGTACATAAATACGTATATTAACCCATCAAGTGGCCAGGATTGTTACAAGTTTGCACTAGAATCCATATTTTTTTCTACTCAAATTGCAAATGGCTGGGAGGGGGGGCATTCCATCTATAATGGCCATCTTTATCTTCTTGTTAGCAAGAGTTTACTAATGCAAGGGATGCAATCTATCATGACGCATTTTAAAACCCGACAATAGAGCATCAAAAGCATGATGGAGCTTCACCGGGTACGCAGGTTGCAAGAATATGTTTTCAAGAAGGGATTGTTGTAGAAAATGGTACCACACGCAATGGCCCAGACTGTGAAACAATACTTGGAAGATAAAAGATATTCCACAAAACCTGATCAAGACGTGTAAGCTTTGGGTACTTATGTGCTATGGAGTTGTGTCTAAGATGGGGTCCTATTGGCTAAAGTATGACATGGTTCATTTGTTTTTGCAGAAGCCATTTAACGAGCCCAGAAGTCGAAAGGCTTTCCGAGGTTGAGAGCACTCATTCAGAAGAACTTTCACCCCAATTGACTTCTGATTGCTCTAGAATAATTCATATATGGCAGCCGTCATACATTAGGAATGTGGATGCCATATTTTACATTGACCAAAATTTGATCGTCAGATACAACTATAAGAGGAATATGTTTTACATTTCAGATTGTAGATCTTTGACCATCACAGAAGTGGTCTTGTTTCAAATTATTTAACACTGTTTGTTATCTTTCAATCAAGTCTAGTGCCTTTTGGCCTTTTTGTAATACTTGAGGAGGAGTGAAGAGCAAACAACGCTAACTGAGGAGGCTGCCATTGCAGCTCCTGCCACCCAAGGGGGAAGACGGAAGCCGGTGTCGGGAAACAGGGACTCCAGCAGCAATAGGTATGCCTAAAATGTTGTATCCCAATGCCCACACATAATTGAGCCTTTATACGGAAGAATGTCTTCCTTTGACAAATCAATGGCTGTTATGACATCTTCCAAATTGCTCTTCATAAGCAACAATGTCTGCTGCCTCTATAGCAAATGTCTGTACCTGCTCCTATTGCCATGCCAACATCAGCAGCTACCAAAGCCGGCGAGTCATTGCTACCATCGCCTACCATAGCTACTACCAGTCCACTTGTCTGTAAAAAGAATAGATGGTTGCAGTCAATGATTTCAAGCAAACAGCTTAGAAATCAAGTATTTAACATACCTGTAATTCTTTTCACTTTTTCTGCTTTTACCTTGGGCTGTGCCTCCAATGACATCTTCAATACCAACTTCCTTGGCAATTGCATGAGCTGTTCCCCGTTATCTCCGGTCACCATCATACTTTTTATGCCCATGGATTTGCAGCACAGAAATAACATGGGATGCTTTGGCTTTACAGGATCAGATATGGAAATAATGCCTACAACCTCTCCATTAATGGCAGCTAAAACAGCTGTCCTTGCCAATGCTTCCATATCTTTTAAGTGATCAAGGACATCTTGGAATAGCACTATGCCGTTCTCGCCCATCAGCCTTGCATTTCCTACTAAAAGTCTTTTGCCCATTACTACAGCCTGCACACCCTGACCAGGTATTGCCTCAAATTCGTCTGCTACAGACAGATCCTGCTGGTTATCTCCATTCAAATGCTTGTAATATTGAATGACTGCCTTTGCCAATGGATGCTCACTATTTGCCTGCACAACATGCATAAAAATTTATATGTACCATACCATAAATAAAAATATTGGAAGTAATAGGAGCTAATCAAATATTGCAATGCAAAGTCAGAATCCTTAATACTAAATCCAGCATTTGACCCAATGGCAGATGGACATTATGGAAGATAGAAACAATGAGATGAAAGAATGAAGTTTAGTAAACAAAACCTCAGCAGCAGCTACAAAACTGTAAAACACTTTAAGGGGCAATGTTTTGAAACAATCCTTTGTGTTAACTACCACAGGTTCGCCACAAGTGAGAGTTCCTGTCTTGTCAAATACAAATGCATTTGACCTGAGGCAAAACTAAATGTATTCAGCCCAAGCACATCCAGAGCAATACATTGCAAGAAATATCACCTTATGTGCGCCTCAAGCCTGCCCACCCTTTGATCAGGACTCTTTGTGCAGCACCTACCCAGTAGCTACTATAACAGCTGTGGGTGTTGCAAGGCCCAAAGCACATGGACAAGCAATCACCAGAACTGAGATGCCAAACTGAAGGGCAAGCTCAAACTCATCCATTGAGGAGGGGATCCATGATCTAGGGTAAGAGTGGGTTCTTCCCCGCTATGTACCATGCCAACCATGTCACAACCGCTGCAAATACAACCTAAGTTAAAAAGTGTGTTAACAACTTCCAGTCTTCATAGGCAAAAAGGATCTGTACACTAAAGAAACTGCATACCAGTGGCACAAAGTACTGAGAGATGCGATCTGCAAATTTTTGACTGGTGCTTTTAGCCATCTGTGTTGTTTCTACCAGACGACAAATCTGTGAGAGCGCAGTCTCTGAACCTACATGTGTTGCTTTCATATGTAAGATTCCATTCTCATTGATTGTTCTCCCTATGACCTTATCTCCTGACTTCTTTGGTACTGGCCGTGGCTTCACCAGTTATCATGCTCTCATTCACATGACTTTGTCCCCAAGTGACAAGTCCATCTGTTGGCACCTTTGCGCTGGGTTGAACTTTGATAATATCATTTCGTTGTATAAGTTGAGTACTGATCTCTTCTTCCTAATTAATGTTTCCACACTCATCAAGTGTAAAATTATCGCTGTCTCTGGGGCAAGGTTCATCAATTTTGCAATTGCTTTCTGATGTCTTCCCCTTAGCAAGTACTTCAAGAAACTTCCCAGAAGAATAAAGGATATAAGCATTGCACTTGTCTCAAAAAGTCAGTGCCCTTAAAGTGCTTGGATTCCATGGCTCTGATGATAGTATATACAGAGTAGAAGTAAGCAGCATTTGTTCCCAACGCAAATAAGAACATCCATATTTGCAGAACCATGACGAAGTGCCTTATACGCGCCTACTAAATAGAACCGCCAACCTATTATAAACTGTACAGGGGTTGAAAGTATCCATCTCAAAACCCCTCCCCAACTGTCAGCATGTTAACAACTTTTGTATCCAACCAAGATTTGAGTACTGGAATGTACATAAACACCATTGATAAGAGGAAAACAGGAACAGTGAATAAAAAGCACTCCATAGGAAGAGCTTTTGTACTGTTTGATTTCCAGGCTTCTGTCAGGCCCGCCTTCTCCTGGATTAATATAAAAGCTGTGCTTTATAGAGGTGTGGCTCAGACTTGTTTGTTCTACAACTTCAATAAAATTACGAGGACCTGTAAGATCAGGATCATAAGAAAATCACCACACTTTGTCCCAGAGGATGTATTTCAACAGTCTTTACTCCAGGTAGCGCTTGCAAAGAGATCTCAACAAGCTTTATAGCCTCTGAAGTCGGACGCCTGTCAGTTGCAACTGCACTTTTATTTCTTTCCTCTCCAGCACTGATCAGCTCGGCTTCAAAACCGACATCATCAATAATTTCCACTATCTGGTTATATGTTATCAATCTTGGATCATAATGGACCTCAGCTTGCTCAGTTGCTAATGCAATCCTTGCTCTTTTAATACCATGAAATATTTTGAAGAGCAGATTCAATTGATCCCGAACATGAAGTGCACGTCATTCCTTTTATACGCAACCTACAGACTGAGATGTTGTCATTGACAATGTCCTCAACAACTGTAGCCTGAAAGCCACAATCCAGTATGGCCTCACATATTGCTGTTTCCTATAACGTGCCAGATGGAAACAAATGAGACTAGGACAAAACAGAAAATACAGAACTACAGCATCCCTAGTTCAAAAATGTCCAGAAGCATTTGAGGTCCCCAAAATTTTCATTGATCTAAGAGAATAATATCCAAGTTACTTACATCTATAAAGGCAGGATGATACACCACTTGAGCCTTCTCCTGAAGGACAGCAACAGCAGCTTCTTTTGATTCCCTGGAAGACGTTTGACAGCCTTTTCAATGGAAGCAGCACAGGCAGCGCATTCCATGCCCTTTTACTACAATGGTAATGCACTTGACTTCTGAGGCATCGACGTTTGTTTTAGGTGGAGATGGTGGGTACCTTGGCATAGATGGATACCGGGAAGAACCAAGCAGAAACCTTGAACTTGAAAACCTTGAACTTGAATCATCTGCCCTCTTGATACTTTTCTCCAGAATTGCAACATCAATTATCCGACTGGCCATTTGAGTAAATTGCTCCATGACTGGACAGCTATCAAGATGAGGAGAGGTTATGAGCTCAGCATTCAAAGATGAACCAGCATATCTCAGAACGTTCTTAGATCAGTCAATTATCCCAAAAGAATGCCGTCCACCTATCTGAGCATGAGCCACTTCTGTTATTTGAAGGAACTGTAAAACAGCAATTGAAAGCAAAATTCAAAAAACGGAAAGAGCGAAAATGGCGCATTAATGGATATGAATTGCTTTGCGTACTAACATAGCCGAAGAAAACTTAATTGTTAACGCGCTTACTACAGTTAGATAGCGTAGGAAGCAATTCTTTGAAAAATTCACCAACATTGCAAGCCTTAAAATAATGAAAAAACTTGCTTTTCTGTAATATGGGGAAGAATATTCTGAACCATTTCAATCCAAACCGGCATGTGTGAAGTGACAAATCAGAAATATACAGCTTCTCTTTAAAAACCTACAGATTGGATCATCATTCAGCAAGCGTGAGCAGAATTTCTGTAAGATGCGAGCAATTGTGGCACGCAAAGATTGATTGATGGAAAAGGAGGAAAAAGGGGAAGAAGCATTTTAAGAAAGTGCTAAACAGGACGCCATACCTGGGATGATAGGCGCGGGCGTTTTAAGTTCAAAATCTTCCGTCCATGCCCTGCCTCTGTTCGAATGAAAGACCGCTTCCTTGCTCATTCCGGAGCAATCGACGGCTGCCGATTCATATAGCCGTCGCCACCTTTTTCCGCTGCAAAAATAAACCTTCTTTATTATTTCTTATACGCCGGTACTGTTATGCGTACTATACACGTACTACTATACGTCGGTACTACCAGTTGAAGATGTTAAGTTATTTTTACTCTAAAAATGGGGTGACCTTGAATCATGCATTTGGCACTACTCCAAAAACGCATTGCTAGGAGCCTAAACAAAATGGTTTGACATCTAACCTAAGCACACTACACTTCCTATTCATTTTGGTCCTTTCACATTAAATTATTGTCAATGGTGCATATGGTGAGTGCCTCATGGATCCCACAATTTCAATTTATATTTTTGTTCTAGCACGTTTGATCCCACGCATCAAAGGCCGAGGTGAGAGGGAGGTGGATATCTTGGGGTGTATGCTTTTTAGTGTGCTTTTTGGGGATAATCGCATATTTCTTTATTTCAAGATCATCAAAAGATGACTTGTTCCAAAGCCGTATATCACCAACATTCAACTTTTGAAACCGCCAAAGAACATCGTGATGAAGAGTTGCCGAAAGCATGAAAGCCCTAATCCTTTTCGAGGATATTGGCAATGCCTTAATGAGGTTGAAGCATCATCAACCTCTATGTAATTGAAATGCTCAACCAGATGGCCTTGTGAGGATATGGCAATAGAATACCGCAATTGAGACCGACCTTTTCAATAAGGACCTTTCAAAAGAGGATATGGTAATAGAATACCGCAAAGATTTGCAAAACATAAACTTAATAAAAATCTAGCATAGCCTTAACGTTTACTTGCTTCTGATCGATTCATGCCTATCGAAATAAAAATTGGCCTCTATTTTAAATTCTGATCATAGGAGGTGCCACATAATGCCACGAAAATGCACGCCACTCAAAAATGCCCTATTTTAATTTTGTACTTAGCAAAGCTATATTTTTTTGTTGCTATTTAAGATATGTAGAACCATATGAATATCATGATATGAAGACATGTAAGGAGCAATTGATTGAGTCTGTGGAGCGCAGCCTTACAGGTCGTAATTGATTATCCCTACCCATTTCCATTGAGAATATTGTGGTAGTTCTTGATGAAGATGTAAAAGTAGCTACTATGTGCTATAGTCTCCCATTCCAATTATTATTATGAAAGGAAATTCATATATGTCTCACGTTTTGTCTTCAAATATGAAGAGTTATATTCATGGACTATGTATCTACAATTTGTCTATTGGAAGCATTACGTATGAGTTGACATTGAATCAGAAGCTATTCATATCATACAAATTTACCTATGTCTATGTTGTTGTCATAACGTATGCAATTTAAATTGTTGGCCATAAAGAAATACCAATTGAACGAGAGTAAAGTTCAACACATGGAATGAATGCAAACATTCTTGCATTGAATATCAATCCTATGAATAGGCTCGAGTTTGTGACCTATTCACATTTGCTAGACCAGACTCTATACGGCAGCATCATGGCCCCATTACCTTATGTTGCACGTTCTCACAAGGGTCCAAACTCAAAGTCATGCAAACCTAACAAAACCAATTAGTCGTCAATCATTAGACACATGCACACTAATGTGTGGAGTTGGCCATTGATTTATAACTAGAAACTAGAAACGAAGCTTATAGTTGATGGGTTATAAGAGGTTTGTGTGAATTCAATACCTTTTCCTAGCAAACCAAGCCAAACATTGCTAGATTCGTGTTTCCGCGTTCTTTCCTTTTTTCCATTCTCTTTTCCATTTTTCCTTTTACGTTTTTGTTTCTTTTCTCTATTTTTTTATTACCTTTCTTTCGATTTTCCCATTTTATCTTTCTTTTCCCCCTTTTTCCATTTCCCCTTCCTTTTTCCCCCTTTCCTTTTTCCCTTTCCCTCCTTTTGACCATGGGATTGAAGCAAGGGAGTGAAATTCAGCATTGAATCAAAGTGTCTACACCATCTAGCATTAGAATAGAGCATCCACATCGTCTAAATGATTAAATATCAGCCATCAAAGATTTAGGTCTTGATCCACGACATGTAATATAAAGATAAGAACTTGTATTTAGCAAGTTATTGACTAAGGATATGTACATTGCTACTTAGCTACTTTTTATTTTTGCACGGGGTGGCCATTTTGTTGAAGCATCTAGTCATGCTCTATTAGTGTGTTAGTGTGGGGATGACGCCATGAATATGTCTATTGTGCGCAAGCACTCAACTATGCTCTTGCCACTATGATTGTGGGCACTTTGAGATAAATAAATAATTTAATTATAAAGAACTATTGAAGCAAAAAATATGCTCTTTTATATATTTCATTGGCAAAGCATGTTATGTGGCGCTATCCCATTGTATGTTTTGGCGTGATTTGCATTTTCTTTAAAAATGCACGTCGTATCCTTAACTATTGAAGTGACAACATAACTTATCGAATATATATAATCATTTGAATATGCTCTATTGCATGTCTAAATGAGATTTTAATCAAGTTGACTTTTTGCAGGTGCCTTTTTTTTTAGCAAGCATATGTATTATCACTCATATGTAATTCAGTCTCCTTTTCTATTTGACACTATTTATTTGAAGCTAATTTATTTGAAGCATCCTGGTGATGACACATATGTGCAAACAAAATTTTAGGGGAAGAATGCTTTGGATTTTTTGAACTCCATGTATATTAAGTGAGACATATTTATGATATGCACTTATCGTGCATTTATGGCTAGAAGAATATAGTGACCCAAAAATTTTGCACGACCTTTTCCTCGCTTTCTGCTTCGCCACACGGACCTCTCCCCCTTTCTCCTTGAGATCATCATCAAGGTGTCGAAGTCGCGGTCTCCATTGCGTGAGAACGCCAAGTGAAGACCGCTAATCCTTGAAACATATCCTAAACTTTGTTCCCTAAATCCCATTTAAAAATATCAGATCTCGATATTTTTTTGTAGATGTAGATTGATCATCCTTAATTCTACCGCCAAATAATCTTACTCATCACAAAGGTTACTGACATGGATCGAGCTACGTTTTGAGTCCGATCAAGTCGAAAAAGAAGAAGAACCTCGGCCCTCCGCATCTCATTTGCTCACAAAAACCCAACAAATGGCATCAACAATAAAAGGAGCAATTTGAGGCAATTCGAAAGTAGATTGGCATTCAAATCTGGCGTTCCAATAGACCCAAAATTTTCCATCCATTTTCATAAAGCACCTCTGCTTTCCATCCATTTTCATAAAGCACCTCGCATAGATAGCCAAACTTTCCACCAAAGTGAAGTAGTAAAAAACGATGACTCGAGCCGCAAAAATACAATACCTACAAAGACTAATCTAGAAATAAGATTATTTTCAGATGTCTTCGAATAATGTCAATCTATCAAGAAGGCTGAGACAGAGATGGAGGTGGAGGGGACAACATAATGGTTAAAAAATGGCAATGGGAGAATACTCTGCTACCTTTATAATAAAATGGCTCCCAGGTTTGAGCTTTGGCTCTGCTAAATAATGACATGTGGCATGTATTCCTAATCACATCCTGCATATGGCCTAGAATTCTTCTCTCCCTTCCTCTCCAGAAATACTACTACCCTTTTGGGTATAACATATAAAACATTCCTAAGGTTGGTCTCCAGCAGACATTAGAAATCCTCGTGTCTTCCCTTCTGGATCCGAGGGCCCTTAAATATCGAATGGGGTCATGCTTAAACCACGAGCATATCCATGATATATCCCCCTTCATTATCTTGTTAAAACCATGTGGGATCATGTTCCAACCATGAGCATCCATAGTATATCTGCCTCGTTATCGTGTTAAAACCATGGTAGGGCAAAGCCTGGAGCCCCAAATATGCTCTGCTAAAAATCCCAACTAAATATTAGGCAGAGTGTGTCTATTAGACCCGTACTCATCTGTTGCAGAAAACTCTTTTTTAATAATTGGCTCTGGATATGGTGCAAAGGCGGCCTAGGGAACTTCAAAGGCGGAGATGGGCAAGCAAAACGAACCCACTTCTTGATTTTGATGTGTTTTTTGCTCAATCATTCTCAATTGATAGAATAGAGCAAAATCCTCAAAGTTTTGGAAATGGATCACAAATGGTTTAGAAAATCCGTCCACAATATTTTTTACTTTAATCAATCCCCTTCCATCAAAGTTTGATTTACAAAGGAATTGCTTAGAAAGCTGGACGTAGGCTTTGAATAGGTTCAGGCTTTGAATAGGTTCAAGAGGAAGATTTATGGCTTTTGAGGGTCGATAAGATAGATCCGCTCTCCATCTCGCACAAGTCCCGATCGCAATGAGTGAGTCACAAGTCGGACTGTGTTTTTCCATCTAGCCGATGTCCGCTCCTTTTATAGCCCGTGACGACCTTTTGGAAATAAAGGTCCCTTTTGTTGAGCGAGATCCTTTTCCTTAATATAGGACCCTATATTCAAATATATCCCCCTTGGATATCTTTCGGCATACCCTTTTTTTAATCACGGGTTGCCTTTTTTTTTAATGCAATGGACTAACATATCTCCTATGCCCCTTCACTTGGGCATACATATTACTGTGTTACAGAACACAGATCATGATAATGTAATTCCTATTGAGGATTTGATTCTCCTATAACAACAGATTCTTTCCACAATGTGCTAGCCTCCTGACCTGTATTGTATATGGCTATGTATATGTGGATCAAACGTCTGCTTCGATATGATTGGGTGTTTGTAAGAAGTATTTTAGGTTGTGACAAATTATATATACGTGTCTATATATGGGTCACACGTGGACTGATATGACTGGGTGTTGCAAAAGAAGTATTTTTTAGGTTGTGAAGTATTGTTAATTTTCTTCAATTGAACGTTTTAGAGCATGAAAAGGCTAAGTTGATACTAAGGATTAAAACAAGAAATGCTTGGGGCATAAAGATTATTGCACCTTGCATAAAATAAGGAACACAGCAAAAAAGAGGGAAAATACTCCTCGTAGGCATCCGAGAAAGAAGGGGAAAAATACTTCTGGTAGGCATCCGAGAAACATTGCTCTACTTAAGGACTTTACTATTCATAACATGCAATTGGGTTTCTTCATTGCTCCACCTAAGAAATTTACTATTAAGAGCATGCAATTGGTTTTCTTTGACATGTGACTAGTTAGTCTTCTCTAAGGGATGTAAAAACATTAGATGTTAATTTTTGCACTTGAAATCTTGATATTTGTAATGATATTATCTTAGAAAATGCACTAGTCAATACGCATTGTAAATGCTGCCACTTAAATGTTGAACTTGGCTTTGTGGATAATGCATATGCAAAACATGGACACCTGTAACTTTTCCAACATACATGATAAAAAATAGCCTTCTGTTCTAATGGAATATGTGATCAAAGAGGGCTCTCTATGAAAACTCTATGGCATTTTTCCATAAATTTGTCTAAATGTCAACTATCATGCAACCATGTTCTTTTAAGGTTATCAAAAACACATATGGAACTTTTGAGGTGAATCTCAAATTTTGAATCCCATTTTGTAATGGAATTTGTGATCAAAGAGGGCTATCCATGAAAACTCTACCATTAAAATGGCATTTTCCCGTAAATTTGTCCAAATGTCAACTATCATGCAACCATGTTCTTTTAAGTTCGTCTAAGACATATAGGAAACTTTTGAGGTAAATCTCAAATTTTGTATCCCATTTTGAGGGCACTTTGAGCATCTCATGGTTTGAGATCCAGTTGGAGATGTTTTCACCCCAATTCCAAGTTAACACAAACTCCCTCATAGTGCATTTAGGAAAGAGAAACGTTCGCGCGATAAGTTTCTTGTTTTAATAATATACAGATTTTACATTGGATATCCGCAAGCGGAATTGAGGTGGATATTACTTATATGTGCCAATGCTTGTACTAATGCATTGCCGCTCTAGCCTTTTCATACCTTTTTGTCTTAAGACAAGCATACAAAGCCACAACCCTCTATAACTAGATTTAAGTCCCTTTGCACACCCTTGTTATTTGTATGTGAGGGCTACAGACAAGCATGTAGAACCACAACCCTCAATAATTAGATTTAAGACCCTTTGCATACCCTTGTTATTTGTATGCGAGGGCTACAGACAAGCATACAAAACCACAACCCTTTATAATTAGATTTAAGACCCTTTGCATACCCTTGTTATTTGTATGCAAGGAAGAACAGACGGACGGATGAATAGACAAACAAAGTGTGCGAGTGCGCACTGGCCCACCGGGAGACCATCAAGTGCCATGGGGCGGTACAATGAACATAGGCATCAAGCCTGACTACCATACCACAGAATATATAGTTTGAAAACTGTGTCTCTAAAGTGCACTAAAAGATATCAAGGGCGATCTGACCATGTTGCACATATTCACTAAGAGGTTATCCAGTTGGGCTAATATGTTCTCAGAATTGGGAAGAACCAGAGATCCTATTTGCAAAGCTCACAAAATCAGCCGCTTAGGTGGTGAATTTGTACCAGAAGCTTCTGTTTTGTACCAAGGATTGGCTGTAAGAGATTTCTTGAAGATGTTTGTGTTTTTACTTTGTTGAATTTGCAGGAAGACGGATGATTCGTAACAATTGGTATCAGAGCCATGTTTCTTTCGTTGAAGCTTGTGGGCAATGGTTCTAGATTGTAGTCTTAGATCAGAGGAATATAATCGCCAAATTTCACTTTAAGTCAAGTAGGAAAGCCATCCAAGGAAGGAGATTGTTTTACAGGAAATTAATTTAAAAAGTATCATTACCTCTAACAGACACAAGGAGCAACCAAGGTTTAGGTGTTTCTGAGGGGATGAGGATGGTCGCTCGTGATGATGGCGCTTAGGGCTGCCGGCGGTTTTCCTTGTAACTTGAGCATCCGGACTCCATTTTTGATGATCTTAGGTTCGTTGGAAAGCTTGTCCCGAGAGCTCTCCATCAACATCAATTTTGTTAGGGTTTGCTGTCAGGTTAGGGGCCGGATTTGGGTCTGTTCCATTTCGGCCAAGTATAGTAGGGATGGGGAAGATGATATTGCTCCAAAGATCCAAGGCGGCAAAGAAAACGTGAGTCTACCACCGGTTTGGTGATACGTGATGCCCCTGTTTGCGCAAAAGAGGTAAATAATTCAGGTTGGAAGCTCTTTTGCCTTCTATGGTGGCTACTCCAAAGGGTTCTTGAAGAAAGGGATTTTCCTCCCTTTGCAAGGCGCCGCTAATAAGGGAGGAGAAGTTAATGGGAATTTGCATCAAATAGGTACGATTCCAGTCCTAATGTAGATTCTCGGCCTCGGACAAAATGATAGTGCTTGAAGTCGCCCCGATTCTCATACAAAAGTTTCATATCAAGGATTTAGTGATTGGCTTTGTAAGGATATATCTAATGCATCTAGAAAGGCAAGGGGTAGCATCCGCTTTTACGTGTATTGTCTCAAGGGAGTAAGGAGGAGTTGTCGCAATTCTCGACACACATTGAAAGCCCCATCAGTTTCAAAATTTCAATGGCCAGCTTGCCTCCCGGATGACATATTTTTTTACCACCGATTGTCGAGTGTGGTTCAAGCTTCCGTATTCCCCGTGGTTGAGGTGGACCAGCAAGCTCATATTAAATGTGCCGAGAACTTATCTTCCCGTGCGGTTCTTGGGTACTTTTATCGGTGGTTATTTAGATTTTTCTCGGTTTCGTGTTTGGTTATCTCGGGCTTTTGAGACGCCTTCAACTTCCCCTTTTTAGTCCATCAAGTTGTTGGCAAAAACTTTGTTCTTATTATGTTTGAAAGCAAAGATGCAAAGGGACTCTTTGGTATCAAGAGGGATTGATCCACTTGGTGGAGAATATATGATGTACCAAGTATTATTCTCCCTCGGCTTCACATCGATATGGTTCTACCGGGTTCTCGATACCTAATCTTCCTCCCATTTAATGGCTCATCAATTTCTAGTTGCAATTGCAATGAGACTTGGGGGTTCATATCTCACACTCCATCATGAATGGTCCAAGAATTTGTGTGTCAATGCCGTGGACTCGCCTTTACCAGATTGTATAGTTGTGAAGAGCGGACCGTGGTATAAAAAGTCGATCTTAAGCTTCGAATGGTCCGCATTAGCCCGCTTGTTTCCTCGATAAGGAGGGTTTTGTTAGCTTTTGGCCGAGGTACTCGTAAGGCCCCTCGCATGTGTTCAACATTCTTCCCAAGTTCAAGCTCCCAATTTGTTATTTCTTCATCTATACATGATCAAACTTTGCGGTTGCTTTGCATTCCTCGGCTATGGAAGATGCTCTAGATACGGGTTCCCCTGGTGTCATCCTTAGCACCATCGGCTGCAGCTATAGTCTCTACTACTCTCCACGTTGCAGCTTCTGCCTCTCATGCTTCTGAGGTTGTTATGGCTGATGTTCCTAATCTTTAGTGCACTAAAGAGCCATGGCAACAGGTCAATTGGAAGAAGGCAGCGCGGAGGAAGTCTGTGATATCATCTCATGAGGCTATCCTGCCTCGCACTATTCAATGGCATGAGAATCTGATGTCTGTTGATGATCATCTCGATGATGTAGAACATGATGACTGTGATGAGGCCATTAAACGCCTCAAGGTGGCACAAGGATTATGATTATACTCTGTGTATGGGTGGTTTTGCTTAGTGGACTATTTCGTCCTCTAGGTTTTGAGTCCCATGTCACAGATCTCTTGTATATATCTTGATTTTCCTTGATAATAAATTGTCGTTCTTCAAAAAAAAGGTTTAGGTGTTTGCGATTTATAAGGTCAAGGGGTATTTAAAAAAGATGGAATGTGTGTGTACATATGAGTGATGGAGTGACTGAGCATTGTTTCATTTTTTTTTAGTAATGAAAGAATTTCTTTTCAATCAAATGTTGCTCTAGAGTAAGGAATTAAGGAGTTAATTGTGACGGCAGCACAAAAGCGAGTTCCTTAGTATAATATCTTATAGGCAGATGGTAAGTATACCAACCTACGGAAATCCTTTCAAAACATATAGTCAGGTGACTAGCTTAGAGAAAAAGGTGGATATTCCAAAGAAAGCGTATAGTCGGACAACTAGCTTTGATAAAAGGTGGTTGTTTTCGCAAGAAGATGATCGAATCTGATCGGTCTTGAGATCGAATCGGAAAGAAATTATTTTATAAGGCAAATAATTGAGGACGATCAGTCTTGAGATGGAAAGGAATTGTTATGGCAAAGCTCGGGGGTATGATTCAGAGGACTTGCAAAAAGAACATAGATGTAATTGTAGATTTAAAGCCATTGATAATCCTAATTTAGCTAAAGGTTGTTTCTTCTCCAAAAGGTTTGAGTACTATATATAATTCATTAGCCAATTCAAAAAAAGAGCATTGTTTGATTCCTAATCCATAACTTCCGAGCATATCCCAGAGAAGTTATCCAGTTGGGCTAACAAACTCTCAAAATTGGGAAGAACCAGATATCCTATTTGCAGTGTTCTCAAGTCTAAGCCCGATTGGGTGGTGAATTTGTGTTAGAAACTTTTGTTTTGTGCCAAGGATTGGCTGTGAGAGATTTCTTGAAGATGTTTGTGTTTTTACTTTGCTGAATTTGCAAGAAGACGGGTGATTTATAACAGGACGTGTGTCGCCACGATCCTCTAGCTGCCTATCGAGCCATTGTCCTCCGAGAAGGGGAGATGTAGTCTGTGACGTTCCAAGTATTTATACGGTATACGTCTAAATATACTGACACGTCACGCAGTAAAGATACGCCACCATGGGGTATTTTAATTTAAAGCGTTGACCTAAAAGGGATTAATTAGCTATGCTAAATTAGTTATTAAGGGATAATGCCCTATAATTAGGGAAGTATTGTCAAATTAATTCAATTAAGTTAATTGATTACTTAGGAAGGTGCCACCTGGCCAAATTCGATTGACCAGCATGGGAATGCTAACTTGAGCCATCAAAGTGGATCACTACCCCCATTTGACCCTTAATCGAACCCAGAGGAGCAAATGGCCGCGCCTAAGTTTGCTAAGCACCCAAGTTCTTGGAAGATGGAGGCACCCCATGATAATGGATCCAGTCAAAACTCGGGTGAGTAGATAGTCTAGTTTGATATCTCTATGGCTAGCGCTTCAGTCAGTCTTCTCTGAGTCTTCTCTGGTTGTCCTTGCTTAAGATTAACCCTTCTTTGATATTTAGAATTACATTTAATTATGGATTATGTTTTGTTATGAATGGATGGATGAATCTATGAAAGTATCTCCTTAGCCCTCCCGTAGCGGGGATTAGAGGGGGTAGAGACCTTAGTGCCTTATGCTCTTAGTATGCTCCTAGTAGCTCCTTTAATTCCCAATTTTTAAGCGGCTTTGTGCACAAGAGACCTCCGGAGCGAGGAGTGCTATGGAATTGCTCCTTTTTAGAAGGGGCCTTGCAGGTGAAGTGGGGGGGGTCTTGCACGAACATACAAGGCTCATGGGACTCCCACAAAGGGGCTGGGCGATGGCCTGGGCCGAGGGCTCTGCATGGGTCTCCACACTCACTCAAGTGCAGGTGTGACCCGTATGGGGCACCCTCACTTTGTATAGATTTAGGGGAGTAGCCTGCAATGGATGCGGGGGTCGACAATCGCGACGTATTCTCTAGCTCACCATGGAACCCTTTGTGATCACAGAGGGGCAGCTTCCCCAGGCACGCCTCATCGGGCGTGTCTTCATAAAACCCGGAGTAGGCTGGTGGGTACCTTGAGTGCGTCTTGGGAGGCGACAAGTGATGCCATAGCATGAGATTGACTCATGCAAAGTGTGCCGCGCGAGGAGAGCGTGTTAGTCACATTGCCTCACAGTCTGAGACTATTCATGCATCTGGCGGACGGGTCAAGCTCAGGATCCTCGATCAACCCGGTCGAACATCCAAGGCTCCCTTGAAGACCAAGCGGCGAACCACGCAGATCAAAGCCTTTGGCAATCAACAAGAGGCTCCGCTGATAAGTGGCGGCCCGTCACCCCGCCAGCTCCGTCGGCGTGATTCTAGAGCACTTCAAGAGGCACCGCCAACATTCCTGCAAAGAACGCCTCCTTCGAGAGTCGGCACGATCGGTCGAGTGTCTATATTGGGCCCAAGGCCATTGTACTATATATATGAGTAGAGTTAGCTCATAAGTTTTTAGATGAGTTTTGAGTCTTGTCTCCTTCGATTTTCTCTCTATTCGCGAGCTCATGTATTTTCATCATTGATATCAAGGAAGCTTATCATCTTTCTCTCATTTGCTCTGTTCTCTTCTTTTTCTTCTCTTCGGCAAATCCCCACGTGACATAGTCCTCAGGACTCTCTGTTAGATCCACGGGTCCCTCCGCATCTTCCGAGGAGTTCCGAACCCGGACCCCAAACAGCATTGTGGCGTGCAGATGCGATTTTATCCCTACTTTCTTCCATCGCCATGTGTCCGTAATTTCATGAAGAACTCCTTTCTCAGACGGCCTCTCGCTTGGAGGCGCCATCGGCGTCGGGGAAACTGTTCGCGACATGTATGGATACGCTTATGACATGAGGGGGAAGCCATCTTCGGTCTAGGGCTCAGTCCGCGCCACCCACCCTCGTGTCCAGTCTCGTCCAGTTCCCCGCCCCAGCGTGCAAACGTTGCTCACAACCTCGGTCTCCTCTCATCACTGTCGGGGAGCCTTGCTCGGGCTCAACCTTCTCATGATTTTCACCCCCAGACATGCCTACATCCATCATTCTTGAGCCCATACGCCTCTTCGCCGCAACCATCATCTCCCGGGTGGGTACGGCTATCCACATGTCTCCCTTCGCCTACCAGGAATATCCTTCCTCGTTTCCCCTTTGCTCTTCCTGTTTACAACCTTATCTCTCAAAACCAATGCTCCGCTACTTGGCCTCACCGCTAGTCACCCTTCATCGTGGTCCTACAGTGCACAATGCCACATCCACCTCAACTCTCAATATCCTCACTATCGCATTCTTTCCAGCCCAAAGACTTTCACATCTACCTTCTTCAGACTCAAAATGACTTATCCCACCTTTGGCAACACGAAAGGCAAACCAAGAGACCAAAGTGCTCGGTGCCCACATGGAAGAATTTGAGGGCTCTAGCTGTCCTAAATGGTCACAGCGCAACCTCAACCTGAAATTCCACATCTTTTCCACCACAATCATTGAAAGGGTCTCCTCATCAATGGCTCATGTCCAACAAAGCCATTGGAAACAAGACTGGGTCCGAAATGCGACCGCCAGTTCTCATTACGGGACCCGCGGATGATGATCAACTTCATCTCAAGCAACTCAATGAACTTCAACAAGAGCCCACGGAGTCTCCCCGGGATTTTGGCGGATCGACTTCACATTCGCTAAGTAAGCTCAAGGAGTACCCTACACAGAGCCGCATTTTGGTCTGGTTTCTCCAAGGACTTCCTCCCGCTTATTCGACTCATGATCAATACCGTCCAAAAACTTTGGAGCAAAGCTATCGACCTTGTCAATCACTCCGCCAATGTTTCCTCCCCGAGGCGGGGCTCTTCAAGAGCTCCCCGCTTCATTCCACCTGTCATGGTTCTACAAACGGCCGCTCACCTCAACACGCTTAATCCACGGTAGCGGCCAAATGGTGCCATATTTGCAAATATCAAGGCCATTTGGCCAATGAGTGCAACTCCACCAATGGCCCGCCATTGCAAGCGATGCAAATATGTGCAATCATGCCACGGAAGAGTGCACTCGCACTCATCCCACACCGCTCAAGAACAAAATGGTTTATCAAGTGCAAACCACACCTCAAAGAATAATCGCATTATCGCACAGCCACCTCTTCAGTGCAGCCCGCGCTTCTATCGCCGAACGGGACCAACCACGGGGATCCAACCAAGCGTCCTCCTTTTGATCCTTCTAAAGCTCAAGATTATCACCGCAAGAATGGGGTCATACCACCCGCGGCGTGTCCTCAACTTCCACAGGTTCGCCAGTGCGCCTTCACGGCACAAATCCGGACCACATCGGTCCGCCTCACGGCTTACCAACTCTGGCTCGCTAATGGCAAACAAGGCCCGCGACCAGTTCTTAAGAAGCCACCAAGAGCGCCTCAGCAATCACGCTATCAACCAGCTCCAAAGAAATCAACCCTCGCCGATCAACAAGCCCAAGAGGAAATTTTTCAGCACTTAATCCTCCAAAGACACCGTCCAATTGGGTTGGTTTAGTTTTCACGCCGTACCAAAGGCATCACGTCCCTTGACTATTATTCAGAAGGGCACGCAACCTGCCTTTGCAGTTGACACCATTCCTCATGAGGACGAAAAAAAGGTTCACTTTGCACCTGACTTGGAAAAGCTCATGCCAAATGTCATGCCCAAAGTTCGCCAAAGCATTTTGAATCTCATGCAAGCCGGGCCAAGGCGCACATTGGCAAATGTTCATGCCACCACTAGAGCTCAACAAAGACAAGATACCCTCAACATCTCAACCTCCACACGCCGGACATATCCCAATATTGCAGCCGAGGTTGACTTACTAAAGAAGTTGCCGCTTCCTCGCCACGCACTCCCCGCACTGGGAACAAGCAGATCCTTTTTCTCATGTACCTCTCGAACTCAAGAGGAGCTCGCCAAGATCAAAATTCCTTTAAGCTTGGCAACCATTTTAAAACTCATCCCCGCTCTCAAGGACCAGTTACCACTCCCAAACTGCTTTTAGTTGGGGCCGCGGCTACCTCTACACCCACGGGTCCATGCCACGGTGGGAAATCAGCAAGTCAACCATGTTCAAATCGATGGAGGTAGCGCAGCCAATCTCATCACGGATAAACTCCGCAAACAAATGGGCATCACACAACTCTTTTCGGTGCCCCATATGACATCAAATTAGCTAATGGCCATATCACGAGACCTCAAGCCACACCTATTCTTCACATCAACATTGGTGATCTCCGCTTTCCATGGAATTTGGAGTTTGGAAAGTCGGGCGAAGATCCGGTGACTATGAAATGCTTTGTAGGCGGACCTTTTCTCCCGCCGGGCAAAGAGTCTACATGGGGCCACGACCGCTTAGTCATCACCGATGGTCATCTCAATGCCACCATGGACTTGCAAAACGCGGATCATTTCGGTGACAATGCGAACCCTCTCTTCTCACACAATCGATTCAAAGAAGCTCGTAATATTTATCAAGTTCAGCTCCACCCGCGAAGTTCGCCTCGCCATCCCTACCCTCGATATGCCGATCCTTGGGGAGAAATGACTCTTGATCGTGACCAGTCCGTGGCTGCCTTGCTTGACCCCTACCGCTCCTTGCAATCAAATCCAACGCTGATCACTTTTCAGATGCTGACACTCCTGCAACTCCCCGTTGATGTACACGCCGCCCCCTGGCAACCAATCGCTAGATGACACGGAAAGCAACCTCTTTTTCACCACGCGCCAAAGTGCCGCGATCCGGTTATGCTCCAACCTCCTGCACACATTATCCGGATAATCAAGTCATACCCCATATTCGACTCGAAAGTCGAGATTGTGGACGTTGGCAACAATCAACCCGTCCGCATTGCTGCAAACCTTCCCGCTCCTTATCGTAATCAGGTCACGCTGCTCAAAAATTCAAACACATTTTCACCGAGTTACAAAGATCTTCTGGGAATCAACAAAAGCTTGGGGAACTCACCATTCCCTACCAAATCGATGCACGCGACCATTCAACGACAAAGACAGCTCAACCCTAATACATTGATCGGCTGGCGAAATTGACAAACTCCTTGCTGCAGTTTGATCTATGAGGTCAAACATTCTCAATGGGTGAGCCCCATCGCCATTGCCCTTAAGCACAATGGTAAGATCCGCGTGCAGTAGACTATCTGAAACTCAATCAGCCACGGAGCGTGATCATTTTCCACTTCCCTTCACGTGGACCAAGTTCGAAGAAGTGGTCGGACATGAGATGTACTCCTTTATGGATGGTTTTTCTGGCTACAATCAGATCTCCATCAAAGAATCTGATCAACTCAAGACCACTTTCACCACCCCGTGGGGCACTTTTGCCTACAAGGTGGTTCCTTTTGGATTATCCAACTCTCCTTCAACATTTCAACGCATCATGCTCTCGCCATTTCATGATTTCATGAAGGAAAATCCCTTCTTGCAAATTTTTCAAGATGACTTCTCTCGCCTACAGCCCATGGCTGACCATTTGGATAAATTGGAACTTCGTCTTCCGAAATGTGATGAGTCGGGCATTAGTCTCAATCCCGAAAATGCACCTTTTGGGCCACTTCGTGTTCTGTTAGGGCCATGTTGTCGACAAAGCAGAATCACCACCGATCCCGCCAAAATGGGTTGTGTGCTCAAGGCTCAAGCACCAGCCAATATCAAAGAGACAGCTCTTTCCTGGGAAAGATCCATTATTACTCCACCTTCATACCTGGACTGGCAGCCATTGCAGATCCCATTCATAAACTCACGGGTGACGAATCCACCTGGGCTTGGAATTCCCAGTCGGAAGCTGCTTTCCAACAGCTGAAGCTTTTGCTTACTCAGGCACCGGTTCTTGTTCCTCCTCAATGGGACAAGCCCTTTCCGCGTTCATGTCGATGTCTCCACGTTTTGCTATTGGGCCGCTCTTTCTCAAGAATATGATGCATTAATCGATGAACCAAATCGCTACCCAAATGAAAATAATTACCCGCTGGCGCAACTATTCTGCCACGGAGCGTGAAGCTTTGGGTCTCATTTTCTGTGTCCAACGCTTCCGTCGTACCCTTTGGCAGTCAAATCAAGTTCTTTGTGGACCACCAAGCACTCTCTATTTGATCAACAAGTCCACGTTTAATGGGCCATTGCTCGTTGGGTCCTTCTTCTCCAGAATTTGCTCCTTTGAAATCGCTCATAAGGCTGGCAAATCTCATGTTGTTCGGATTATCTTTCACGCGATCCACACGGAGGATCCCGCAACGGGGTCCGGCACGCCTTCCCCGATGCTCAACTCTTTAGTCACGGCAACACCACATTGGTTCCATGATTTTCAGCAAGCATACCTCCTCATTGTGTGCTCTTCCACCAGAAGACGGAGACGCCTCTCTCGCCAGTTTACAATCCTGCCGCTATCACTTTTCTCGAGAGGTCCGTGGACTACTACACCATGGTTGCCTGGACATCTCTACAAAGGGTGTTAAGGACACCATCCTTCTCGACGCCACGTGTTCTACCTCATGAAGTTCCGCACATTGTTCGAGAAGCTCATCAAGGGCTGGGTGGTGGTCATTTTCATGGTGACACCACGCACGCCAAAAATCCTTCTCGCCGGTATTATTGGCCCACGCTCTTCAAAGATGCTCACGCCACGCCCGACGTGTGGCGCTGCCGGGCTGGTGGGAGCTTCGACGCCCGGCGGACGCTTCCCTTGACGCCCGGTCGCCACGCCACTTCCGCGCTTCGAAATGGGGAATGGACTTTGTGGGACCTATAGATCCTCCCCCTGCGAGGCACACTCTGCGTCTCCGATACATTCGTTCTCACCGACTACGCCATCAAATGGGCGAAGCTTGTGCACTTCCGCATAACACCTAGCTGCAAGCACAGCCTAGAGTCCTCTATCAACAAATCATCACGCTGATTCGGGTGCCCCACGGAGCTGGGTCGTGGACCGCGGTGTTCATTTCATCAATCATACTATCAAAGAGCCGACGGATTATCTCCCCGATACATCATCACAAGAGCACACCTTTACTATCCTCAAGGCAATGGGTTGGCGTAAAGCACCAACAAAACTCGGTCACCATTCTCAAGAAAATTTGTGACGCTTCCCTTTAATTGATTGGGCGCACAAAAACTTCCTACTGTTCTTTGGGCCTACAATACTTGTTTCAAGATTGCTACGGGTCACACTCCTTTAAATTGGTTTATGGTCAGAAGCTCTCATGCCATTTGAATACATCCTTCCAACACTGCTTTTCAACCGCTACCGCTCATAATCCACCAAACGCTTCTCAAAGAACGGGTCTATCAATTAGAATGTTTGATGAACTTCGGGGATGCTTATATTCGTGTTCTTCATGGACAACATTGCAAAAATCTTTACATGACAAACGCTTGAAGACAAAAAACATTCAAAGAAGGAGATTTGGTTCTTCTTTATGATTCCGTGTACAAAAAATTTTCCCGGTAAACTCAAGTTTCGCTATTTGGCCCTTATCAAATTGTTCAAGTGGTTAGACCAAGCGCTTTTCCAACTAGCTGAATTAGATGGCACTCCATTACCTACATTGGTTAATGGTTTTCGCCTCAAAGCATTTCATCACAATACGTAAAGTGAACATCAACACACGTAGACAGTTCAAGAAGCAAACACCACAAAAGTAACTAGAAAGGCGGTAGATTATATTATAGTGGAGATTTTTACAAAATGTGGGCGAGCCCGACTATTTCATATGGGCACTGCCCTATATACAAAACGGGTCAGAGCCCCATCTACTAAGTCCTAAGAGGAAAAACCTCTCTACCCTAAGTTCGGGTTGAGCAGGGTGATGCGGGAGGAGATGGTAGAGGTTCCCGCCTCCGGATCGGCCCGAGGTGCGTAACCACCTCCATCCCGTTGGTCTTCGGTCGGGATGTTCAGCCATCCCCGACACCACCAGCCGTCCATGCGAATGCCACGGGTTGTGGCAGGCGAGATCCGCATAATTCATCTTACAAGTGATCCACTCCCCGATTAGTGGGCATTGTGCAATCTTCGCTCAAGCGGCTAATAGACCATACCGAGCGCCATCGGATGCCTTCGCTTCTCTCGGGCCTTTATATAGCCAATCGAGGAACTCCCTTGTCGACGCGTGGACCAATCACACAAATGCGCCAACGGTTTGCAATGCAAGAAATTTGTTTCTTAAAATGAGAATCGTTCTCCGCGCATATCTAGCCATGGTACCTTCGACACATTCCTTTTAATGATATCTCACTTCAAGTTGCCAAAGATTGAATGCCATTCCTTCTTTCCACGCCTGCCGAACATTAATGGGTGTCCTTTGCCATCTCTGTCATATCCAGATCTTTTTTTTCCGCGTCTCATCCCTCACCGCTTCATTGCTTCTCCCTTACGTTTTTGGGACTTAGCCCATTTTTGCTTCTCAATACCCTTCTTCAAGATCTTTTGACACCGGCACCATCAGCGGTTCCGGTTTTAGCACTCTTCATACCTCTTAAACCTCCAGTTGCCCCTAAACACACCTTTTCGTTCCTCTGTCCTCCTTTGTCCTCCGTGCTTCGCCTTCTTCGCCTTTGCCATCCCTCTTCGTTTACGCACATCATTCCCATGGCTGCCCCAAAATTTCTACACTTCAAAGCTACCGCCTCCAAAGGATCCGCCCCTTTTGCATCGTGTCTTTCTTGACGCCCACTTTCCGGACGCCCTTGTTGGCCCAAATCAAGAAGTCGCTGAACGACACCAGCTTTTACGAATTCTCTCAAATGGAACTTCCGCCCAAATCCCGACCAGGGCCAGTAGCTCATCGCCAATATCAAGTAATAACCCGCTAGCCCTTGTTACACCACATCGGTCGATGGCACCACTATTTCATTGACTCAACATTTGATTTCTGAGGTATTTCATATTCCCTTGCACACCCCTTTTGTGTATCATGGTCTCGCTATACAGATATCGATGTCACAGTTTGGTGCACCTTATCATGCCAATGTCCATCGCCCCGACCAATATCGACAAGCCTCACGAGACCTTTGTTAAATTTCGTGGGCGAAAATTCCTTTGGGTATTCTATCAAGAACACCCATATCAATAAGCCTTTCTATAACCTGGTCCTCACTGCCACACACTCCAAACACCACATAGATTGGCCCCAAATGATGTTCTATCGTTTTCTCCAAGAAATGGACCGCCTTCGGTACCACTTCCATTTCTCGGTTTCGTGGGAGGGCACTTTCAAGCCCTCATCCGTCATTACTCCCTCCCACACCACCAAATTCTCATAATTCCACCTCGGCCCCCCTTCCAATCACTCACCAAGTTGGCACTTCACGCCTGCCTTCCCCTCGGTCATGACCACACAATCACACTCATGTCACTGTCTCCTCCTCCGCTACACCATCCACTTCACACCATTTTTCCCAGACCTCCCAAACCAGGCAACAGCCAGCTCCACCACCACAACACCCTCGTCAGTTGTTGTATCAGTATCAGCAGGATGCTCAAGCTGCTGCTCTTAAGTTACAAGAATCCCAAGACGCCTATGAGCGGGGTTCAACGGGCACTCGAGGCCTCTGATGCGGTACACCAAGACCTTCAAGCTGCAACTGCCCAAGTTGCAACTTTGGAGGCCAAACTTCAAGACAAGCATGAAGCTCTCTTACAGGCTCATGCAGATCTCAAAAAGTACACAAGCTCAAGTCAGCCAACTCACAGATCAAGAGGGCTCGACTCCGGCCGAATTCAGACTTTATTGGAGCACAACAAGTCCAAAGCAGCCTCCCAAAGTACCAAGGACGCAGATATTGCTAAACTCAATGCCTTGTACTTTCGAATCGGTGAAAATTTCAGCACTCGTTCAAAATCTTTTCAGCCCGGACGCTCAAGTCGCTTCCTTGACGGCTTTCAGCCTTTCTACCATTGCATCTCTCACCACCTCTTCAAGATCGCCTTACGAGGTGCGTAAACGTAAAATACTAGATGACGCGGAGATTGCCGCTTTCGCCTCAATACACCGGGAAATCTTCCTCCCAGGTCAATCCTTCTCGTGAACGGGTCCGCGACCGCCACGCCGCTACTCGAAGGGACAATCGGATCCGGATCTCAACAACAAATACAGCAGTTATTCATCTGCCGATGAGGCTCAAGCAAAACTTGACGCCCGGGCGCAATTCTTCACGCAATGCCGCTTGACTTCCCGCCCTCCCCCGCTATCATGATTATGTGGTTGCTCGACGCCACCTCTTCCTTTCAAAGTGGCACGCGGCCGATGGCCCCTCGTGGATATCCCATCGAAAGCAAAGGTTGATTTTCTTCTGATTTGGCCGAACTCTCCATTGAAGACAAAGGGTTGTGCCGCCCTTTGTCGCCTTTGATCTCATACACCGTGCCGATCCGCACTTTCTCACCTTCGTAGTGGTTCAGCCCATGGCTTACATCTTTCATGATTTCTATCCGGGTGATACACAGAAAACTTTGGAAATGGGCCACGCCACTTTTCCGTGGTGACCCCACTGTGCAATGGGTGCTTCAGATAACAATCCATATCTTATGGATCCTGCGCCGTACCCAAACTCTTCATCGAGAGTACATGCCCGAGCTTGCCAATCATTTATCTCTCCGGCAAGCGGAAGCGCCAAGAACAAATTAGGAAGTATCTAGGACATCCCAAGATCTTCCCTATGCACAAATTTATATGCAAAGACTCGGGGTTACAATCGCCATAAGCTCGTTGGATAGCAAGACGGTCCCCACGGGATGGGATAGCCCTCCTGTCAACTCTCACCGCTTCTTTTGGGATCGTTGGTGTCAGGCACTTGATCCAGATCTTGTCGAATTCAGTGGAGATCCGCCAAGAACCCACGCCCACGGGCATGGTTCCTTCTCCCTATGCTTCCCCTCGGGCGCACTTCCACGCCCCCGTGTTCCCTTCTTTGACATGCCTTCCTTTTTGGACCAAGGTCATGGATGGTCATGCAGCCGGACACCACCTCATCTCGACGGATCTCCGTGGGATCCACGCTTTGTTCGGGCCGCCACATTGGGAAGAAGGTGCCACTGACAACACCACCAATTGGATCTACATTGCTAATGAGCTGGTTGGCAAATCACCGCTTATGCGCTTCATGGTCTCAACACCTTCTTGCACGCCTCCACCTCACCCTGATCCTTCGGCCCATCTTCAAGTTGGCTTTACCGCCCTCAAATGCATTTTGCTAAGCTCCTTAAATCGGCAGCGTCCCATTTTTCACTGCAATCCAAATGCCAGCGTCAGTGCCTTTGGCCTTCAGACCTGTCTCCTCATGGAGTGTCAGTACATTTCTTCAGACGCCCACGCTGCACTTGAAGACATGGTACGCTCTCGTTTTCTTATTGATGCTGATCCTGCCCTTGGCCAAAACACACCTCAAGCTCTTCAATCACGCCAAGATCTCATCAGCCAAGTATTCATAATGGTGCCGTCCTCACTCCCGAGGATCACTTTCCAGATCCGATGGCTTCCCCAGCCTCGGAACGCTTCCCTCCTTTCTTCACTCGAAAGTGTCGCTTTGTGGGGAGTGTTAGTCCTTGTGCCTCCTGGTGCATGGGACTATTCATGCATACCTATTGCACTGTGTCAAGCTCAAGGATCCTCGGGCCAACCACGGGTCGTACATCCAAGGCTCCGCGAAGACCAAGCAGCAGACACACGCAAATAAAGCCTTTGGTCAAGCCAACAAGAGGCCGCCGCCAAGTGACGTGACCTGCCACCGCCTCAGCGTGGCCACAAGGGATTCTAGGCACTTCAAGAGGCACCGCCAACATTCCTCAGAATCAGGCCTCCTTCCGTGAGTCGGCACCGAGATCACCGAGTGTCATATTGGGCCCAAGGCCATTGTACTATATATATGAGTAGAGTTAGCTCATAAGTTTTAGATGAGTTTTGAGTCTTGTCTCCTTTCGCTTTTCTCTATTGCAGAGCTCATGTATTTTCATCATTGATATCAAGGAAGCTTATCATCTTTTCTCTCATTTGCTCGTTTCTCTTCTTTTTCTTCTTTCAAAGAAATCCCGCCGTGACATAGTCCTCCCGACTCTCCCCTTAGATCCACGGTCCCTCACAGAGGGCTGTCTTCCAGAGTTCCCAACCCAGCCCCAAACAGGCGGATGGAGGGACAACCCTAGCCAATGTTCTATGCCAGCCAACGCCATGCCAAGATTCCGACCGCTGATCCCTTGAGACCTAGCCGCCACGATCCTCACCGGAGTCCGAGCCGGGTAGAACCATGGGTTTGGGGTGTTTCTCTAGTATTAAATGTATCTTCTCTCAAGTATTATCGGGTTGATGGATGTGCCACCCTTCGTGGTGGTATTTATGATATGATTATGCCGTATGCTAACCTTGTATTCACGCTTCACGACATAGGAACCCCATTGAAGGCGTAATGACCCTCTCAGGTCCTTCACTCGAAAGCAACTTTCCATAGATGGCCCGAAAGTTAGATCTGAGGGTCCCGCCATGGCGAAAGGTTGCCATGGGAGGGGAAAGTCCCCCGCATGTATACGCCGTGCCGTTGTCGTGATATGTTCCGAGCGCCACAGCTGGTATCGTAGCCGTGATTTTGTAGCCAAATCATAGCACCGACCAAACCCCTAACTCGTTAGTTCGGTAGTTAGGTGGGAGTCTAAGCTAGTTGGACTGCTTAACTCTTCATGTTTGGTTTTGTGCTAGGTCGGTAATAAAATTGTAATTTTTAATAAGTTTAGGGGCATCGGGGACCCAAGTTGGAAAGTGCCATAACTTTCTTCGGAAGCTCTAATCGAAAATTTTTGTTCCATTGCGTCGAACCCTTGAAATAGTCTAGGACACTTGGTTGGTCGAAATGGTGATCGATGGGCCTCAAACTCTAAATCGGGCGACTTGGGTAAAAAAAACGGTTTCTTTTGGCGATTTTAAGGGCCAAACACCCAAGTCCGGGCGGTTTGACCTGACGCTGACCATTTTATTTAAAAAAAAAAAAATTGTTAAGAGGCGGGAATTTGGGCGCCGAACGCTTTTAGGTTTTGCCGCGACTTGTTCCTTTTAGGGTTCCGCTTCCCCGACTGGTCCGGGCCGAAATAGCCATACCGCCAGCTTATCCGGCATACCCTATTCTACCAACCCCTTAGGGCTGCCATAGCCGCCTTTGCTTTACAAAGCCACTCCAGACCGGGACCGCGATTGTGGAGAGATGCCGAGAACCAAGGGAACTAAGAGTTATGCTACCTGTAGCATTCCCTTCTACTTTTGTTGCGCTTTGGAGACAAGATCAACGGTTAATGTAGAAGGGTCCCGGAGAAGACCAGCCTCTTGGAATAGCTCGCCCTGGTTCCCTTGAGGGCTCCGCATACCATACCCCATCTTTCACCTTTTACAGAGGTTCCTCGTTAAGCTCAACGCCGGGCGGGGCGCACTTACACTCGTAGAGCAGAGGGATAAAACTTAACCTTAGTCAAGTACTACCCCTCATGATATGGCCCAAGATGCCGGCCGAGGTCGAGGCCTCGCAGGGTAGCCACCGATAATGGCCATGGCTCACGAGGAAGACCTTAGGGGAGACAAATACAGTACCCTTCCAAGTTAGGGGTCGGAATATCGGCGATTTGGGTCGGGGAGAGCCATATGTTGGTGGCGTGATTTCACAATACCCGCATTATTATGACGCAGGAAGCCCAGATTTTCATCCGAAGATATTTCCCATCGCTTCTCGCTAGAGATTCGTAAATTCAGTTTGATACATGGCGCCGGGCCTGATCGATACGCTGCGTAAATTCGTGAAGGACAGAAGTGCATCTCCCACGCGAGCAGCATGCAGAAGGAGGCAAAGCCCGCCAGTCGGTGAGCAGGCTCTAAAGCTCGGTGAAATCGCCGCATTCACCAAGAGGCAAATGTGGGCTTGCAGCGCAGGTCGATACCGGGTGGAGGAGCCCGCTAACCGTTTTTACCGGGCGGAGAAGGAAGACCACCAAACCCAACTCAGCTTGGGGTCACAATACGCACCCAACCTGTGCGATGGGGTGGGTTGGGCGTAAGAAGAAAGGGAACATTCGATGAGACACCTTAGTTGCGGTTTCCGACACCCAGCCACAGGGGAAAGTCACCTCTTGTTCCCTCGAATCGGTGAAGCCCACCGGGTTTAAACCTCGACGGTAGCCTGCGGAAATCCGGCAGTATGGTCGCCAGAGTTCTCATTAGAAAGTTGCCGCTTTCAGCCCAGTTCTGGAGATCGCACAGAATTCAAGACCGACCTCGTGTTCCACTCACGCCATTTTGGCCCTACAGAGGTGGCTGAGGATTATCTGTCGTCGCTTTCTTTACGATGCAAACCTTTATGCCATACATGCCAAGCGTGTGACCATTATGCCCAAGGACTTGGCCTTGGCCCGGAAGGATACGTGGGGAGAGAGGCCCTAGATTTCCCATTTTCAAAAAAACATGTTGTATCTTTTATATATCAAGTTTTGTAATTAATGTAATATGTCTTCTTAATGGTATTTTACCACTTCATTTCCATGCAACCAATACATATAAAAATTTCCCCGCTGAAAAAAAAAAAAAAAAAAGAGAGAAAACAACTTTCCAATAATAGAAATAATAATAAAGTAATTCACTTTAGGGAATATTCCCTTTTAAAGGTCTCACTTTTTTCTTTTGAAACGTATCCCTTTCCTTTTAGGGTTTCCAATGTTGTGATAAGCTCCTCCCTTTTCTTCTTCTCCTGCTTTCCCCAGAGTCGCTATAGATCATGACCAGCGCCATCAATGGTACCACGATGGTGAGCAGTGGGATCCTGATGTTCCCTTTGAGCATCTCCATCCCTACTTGTTACAAGAGGTGGATCTCATTGCCAATATGGAGGCCCACCCCGATTATGCCGACTTTCTTGGGGTTCTATATCCAAGAGATGGTGCCCCCAAAGCAGCACTGCATGGCAACCCTCCTCGCCTTTACCTCCACAGATCCGTCCCTTATGCAGATGCTTGGGATGACCGATGTGTCAAGACACACTTAGGGGTATTCAAATACGTGCTAGGCATGCTCCTATTCTTCAGCTTGGACGGCAGTAGACCTATCTTCAGGTCCGCTTTGCATTGGCCATTCTTATTGACCAATATGTGGAGTTTGACTCCACTCCATTGGAAAAAGGGAAGTTACCTATTTCTGATGATCCAGAGGAGGATGAGCGCATCAGCCATACAGATTTTGCTCGATGGAAGCAGCTCACCACCGAACCGCCGTCGTATTTAACCTGTGGTCGCAAGCTTAAGGGCGGATGCACTTCCCCAATCATTCACAATGGTCGAGTATTTGCTCCTCGATGACATTATGTGGGCATATCACGTCATCACCAACCTCCCACATGACCAAGGACCTAGTCCTGTATGAGCTCGCCGAATATTGTCAGGATGACTTCATCGACGTCTCCCTTCCTGACTATCCTGCAGAGGTCCAATAGTTACTTAGGTTTCACCCTGAGGACCTTGCACCTGTTGAGACCTTGCTACAACTAAGGCATTTGATGCTCCAAGATCCCCCTTCTCCGCCACCGGGATGCTTTTGTTGCCATGGGACCCCACGCCCTAATATTAACGAGGTGGCCATACCAATGGAGGAAGATGAAGAGGGGGAAGAGTTGTGTGATAATAAGGACCATCCAAAGAGGATAAGGAAGAGGCCTATGCGAAAGCAGTGTACATGTAAATCTCGAAGGGAGATAGCTTAACTTCCGTGAGATCCAGACGTAGGTAGCTTTTAAGAACCACCTTGCACGGTTCTTCCTTTCAGCCTCGTATTCTTTGTTAGAGCTCTCGCCTCCCCGAGGCTGAGGCATCCTTTTGGGCAATCGGGCTTTGTCGGGCTACTTAGATGACACCCTGCTTCCTCGCAAATCTCCATTCTCATGCATTTCAGAGTCGTCGACTTGGCACTTGCCGCTTTAAGCCAGACATTGCGGCTTGGATGAGCATGAAAATGCTCGCGGGCAGCACCATTAGCTACCGCTTTCCTCCCTCAGCTTGCTTCAGCCACAAGACTCACCATTAGCCCCCGATGTCGCTACATTGCCAAAATGGAGCCACCATCTCCTACGACAATGGCTCAGGATGCGGGGCCTAGCTCCTAGTCCTTCTTAGTATATATTCTATGGGTATAGCCTTTGACCTACTCAAGTATATGTAATCTTTAATTGGCATTTCCTTTAATGAGCCAACACATAATATACATACTATTTTCTTATATTTCATTGTATTGTGGAATACCATTGAATTGTCTTTCTCCAACAATGCTTATCTCTCTTCCTTAGAGTTTAGAGTATAAGAAATCGTTCAAAATTGTATATTCATTCTTGCCGTCTTACAGACGATGAGCTCGAAGAAATCGAGGACAGAATAACCCACGAATTACAAAGGGACGATCAGGTACCTCCCGACCAAGACTATGGTCAACAGTATAGGGAGTATCAGGATTGGGATGATGGTTACGAAGTAGGGGAACCCGTGGAAGAAGGAGAGCCCTATGACTCAACTAAAGGCTTGGAAATAGTCAATATCCTCCGTGAGCGCGCCTTTGAGCATCTTCGACAAACTCTTCGTCATACCTGGGATTACTGGGATATGACGACGCACGAGGCTTACGCCGATGCCAACGCCCATTTATGGCAGCTCTTTTATGCGCTAAGAGACCTTTTTAATTTACTTACCATTAGTCCTACGTTAGACTACTAGTACGTTATCATCCAGGCATGGGCTCGCTACAAGGTAGTCAGGGCAGTACGGGAGAGCATCCGTTACTCTATCCTGTACCCTTTTGCACAACCCTAGGCCTGATTTCTTCAGTTTTGCGGTTGTTATGGCTAAGTGTGAGTTGGTTGCCATTTGTGTTGTACAACTTTAAGTTTTTGTAACTACCTCCAATGTAACTACCACCTTGACTTATAATAAAGATCTTTTCTTCAATTCTCTTGTACTGTCTTTATTATTGTTTCCTAGCACTACCTAAAATGATCTTCTTCGTGACACTTTGTATCACAATAATTCTCCTTATACCTTCTTATGGTCAATATAGAAGGCGCCCGTAGCGCCTCATGGCAGACACCCTCGAATGCTAGCACATTAATACCTGAGCAAGAACTCATGTTGATGAAGCGGCAGCTAGTAGAGCTCCAAGCTTATGTGTTAAATGCCAACCCACCACAACATATGCAGGAGGACGGACCGGAGTTACCTCCGTTACCACCAAGTCCACCACCACAAGCAGCCCACCGCGACTAAACAGGCCCCAGACTTCCACAAAGGAGGCACCGCTGCAAACGCCGTCGGTTCCTCTACGAGAGTGCCACATCCTCACAATCAGCCACTTCTGCGTCTTCAGAGTCATCTTTATCATCCGGGTGACCATGCAAAGCGCTGACAAGGAATACCGTGAAGATTCGTTGATACGCCCATAACCAAAAGATATGGAAAAAATAGGAAATTGGCCCAGTTTGATGGGAAATCTAGAGGGGTTGAATGCGAGTCCTGGTTGGACGAGATGAAGGAGTTTGGGAAATCCTATGGCATGACGGAGAAAGATACAGAAAAAGTTGCCACCACAAACCTTACAGAGCCGCCAGATTTGGTGGAAGGGCTATGCCAGAGCCAAGCATCCGACGTAAGGCGATGCAAGTTCAAAAGTTTGCCAAAGCTTTTAAGTCGCATTATGTGCCTCGTCTTTCACAAATGCCAAATGATTCGTGACTTTTACGTATTAGAGCAGAAGGGTATATCAAGACAGCTCTACACGTATGAATTCATGCGCTTGAGGCTCAGATGTTCCGGTGAATGAACGAAGAAGAGGGGCTGGAGGGCTATATTGAAGGGTTGGCCCCTCAATTAAACGAATGGTTAAGGCCATAGACCAAGTCACAGTCAGGTGAGGCTAAGGCATTGAGCCTTGAAGAGGAAACACCAAGAAACCAGCATCAACGCCCCGCCTCTTACTCCCCAACCACGCCCGACACACACCTTTACAAGCCCCGGCCACCAAGTCCTGGCCCTCGCCAGAACTCTTACTACCGCCAGAAAAGAAAGTCACCTTCAAAGATGCCCGACAAACCGAACAATGCCTGTAAGGAAGTTCCGAACCTCTTATAGTCTATTCCCAAATAGGCTCGAGAGTAGCTCCGCAGACAAGGCATGTTATAGGTGTATGCGCCTGTGCACTTCATGCACTGCCCTTATGTCACACAGATCGCCTACCGGGCCATGGCCGACCTCGATTAGGGACGATCTCGAGTCTACACCACTGCCGAGGAGGAGGCTCCCCGAGTATATTCACTTGTAAGGCCCCATATCCTTGCAGCCATAGAAACCGCAATGCCGAAAGTTAGTCTCCGTTATTTCCACCATAGACCAAGTAGACAAGAAGCCTTTCATAATTTTTATGGATACGGAAGTACACATAATTTTGCTTCTCCTAGAATGGCCCGTATTGCAGCCTGAGACGCTGATTAGCCGCTGGTAAAATCGCATGTGTACCGCTAGGTGCACCAGCTTGCATTGGGTGCCGAAGTTAATGGATATTGGCAAATATGATCCGATTGTTGGTATGGAATTTTTGGCATCCGCAGGCCAATATAGATCGGCGAGAAACGAGAGGTTACCTTCAACGCAGCTAATGGAGCCCGCATAACCGTAAAAGGTGATCCCTTAAACCCCATTATGCGCCTATGTCCATCGTGCGCTTAAATACGGCCATACGCAAGGATAAACTACTTTAAGGCCATCGACTTGAATCCATTGAGTCGGATGCTAAAATGTATAAAGTAGTTGATGCGCTGCCGCATAACATTGCTAATCTTCTCGTGGAATTTACCAATCTCTTTCCGCACGAGATCCGATCCAAACTTCCTCCATTCTGAGGGGTAGAATGTGAGATAGCTTTTGGAGCCGTGTACTAAGCCTACCAAGAAGGGCCTCAGACCGTATGAGTCCCCCCCCAATTGGCGAGCTTAAAAAGCAACTTCAGAGTTACTAAACCTAGGCTTCATTCGCCTAGTGTTTTGCCTTTTTACCCCTATCCTTTTTGTTAAGAAGAAGGATGGCTCCTTGAGGATGTGTATCGATTATCGGCAGCTCAACAAGCATACGATCAAGAATCGCTATGCTTTGCCTAGAGCGCAGACGATCTTATGGACCAGCTTGTAAGGGGCAAGTACTTCTCAAAGATTGACTTACGCCCCGATATATCACCAAATAAGAATTAAAAGAGGAGGACATCCATAAGTCTGCTTTTCGCACTAGATATGGGCATTATGAGTTTACCGCTATGCCTTTTGGATTAACTAATGCCCCCGCAACTTTTATGCGATTAATGAATGATGTCTTCCACAATACTTGGATGATTTTGTTGTTATTTTCTTTGACGACATTCTCATCTATAGTAAGACCCCGAGGAGCATGAGAAACATCTTCGGGTTGGCCCTACAAAGCTAAGACGCCACCAGCTTTGCCAAGTTCTCTAAGTGCAAGTTTGCCAATCAAGGTGGACTATTTGGGACATGTCATTTCAGCAGAGGGAATTGCTACAGATCCAAATAAAATAGAGGCAAAGTGAAGGATTGGCCCATTCCGTAATGTTTCAGAGGTCCGAAGTTTTTTGGGATTGGCAGGATACTACCGGAAATTTGTTAAGGATTTTGCAAAGATTGCAGCACCTCTTACCGATCTTACTAAGCATGAGAAAGTGAAGGATTGATTGAGCATTGGAAAGCAAAGGTCCGTGAAAGTTTTCAGAAACTTAAGGATGCCTTGACATCCGCATCTGGGCCTCACATTGCCGCACCTCCCGAGAAGGATAAGCTAGTAGCAATGGATGCCAAGAAGATTGCTACCGGGTGGAGTCCTAATGCAGAGGGGAGGGTTATTGCCTATGATTCAAAGAAAATGAATGAGACTCAACAACGATACCCTACCCATGATCGAGCTGTTGGCCGTTGTCCGCCAGCTCACAGATATGGAGACACTACCTTCTTGGTAGAAGATTTCAGCTCGATACTGGATCATCGAAGTCTCCGATATCTATCAACCCAAATGATCTCAACCTCCGGCCAAAGGAGATGGATGGAATTTTTTTTAGAAGAGTACGATTTTGAGATTATGTATAAGCCCCGGAAACACAATGTGGTTGGGATGCATTGTCACGCCATCCCTTGGTAACACGAACCCATAACGCTGATTTCCACACTCACCAGTGAGTTCGAAAAACAAATAGAGCAGACTTTGGCCACGGATCCGTGAGTTCCGCGAGGTGTGGGATAGTTTGGCTAACGAGGCACGCATTTATAAAGAACGTGAAGCTTTCCGTTCGTATAAGAAAGAGGGCAATTTGTTATATCACAAAGATAAGTTGTGTATACCTGAGACTTCAGGAGTACGTAAGCTAATTCTCAACGATACACACAATAGCCCCATAGCTGGACATGCAGGTTTCATGAAAACCTACTTTAAGATCCGCTCCAGTTATTTTTGGCCTTCTATGAAGAAGGACATTGCCGTATATTAAGCGCTTTCGTGTGTCAACAAACCAAGGCTGAGCAACTAAGGATTCCAGGAGAGTTGCAACCCCTAGATGTGCCCAATGCCAAATGGGAATTGATAACCATGGATTTCATTGTGGGCCTTCCGTGTACTCTCCGTGGATATGATGCATTGATGGTAGAGGTCGACAAATTGTCGAAAATGGCTCATTTCTTGCCATGTCGCACCATGGATACAACCTTTGATACCGCTTTGTCGCTTACAAAGGAGATCTTCGATTGCATGGGATGCCACGAAGTTATCGTGATCCCACAGGATCCCAAATTCGTAAGTGCATTCTCGAAAGATTTCTTTGCCACCATCCAAACCAAGCTTGCTATGAGTACGGCATATCATCCTCCTCGACGGATGGTCGATAGAGCCGCATCAATCGCATTATAGAGGATATGCTACGGGTTATGTGGAGTAAGCAATCACAATGGGCTGACTATATTTATTTGGTCGAATTTGCCTATAATAGCATGAAACAGAGTCTTCCGCAATGTCTCCCTTCATGATAAATTATGGTTATTAATGCCTTACCCGCATACATGGCATAATCCCGCTTTCTAAGGTGGAGGTTTCTCAACAACTCCTTCGCAAATGCAAGCTTTGGTTGAAGAAGTTCGTGGGTACTTATTGGTCAGGCGCAAATGTCCGAAGAGTGTCGCAGATAAGCACGTAACCCCACGAGTCTTCCGTGTGGGTGAATCAGTTTTGGCTCAAGATCAAGGTAAAACAAGCCAAACTTAAGATTGGTAATCGCAGAAGAAGCCGGCACCCGATGGACCGGGCCGCTCAAGATCATTGACGTGTTGGAGAACAGGCATATCGCTTGGATTTGCCACCCCCCGCTTGAAGATCCACAAGGTTTTTCACGCGGAGTCTTCAAACAACATACCCCGATCCGCAGGGAGATCTTGGATACACCCACCCTCCTTGAAATGACAGAAGAGCATCTAGATATAGTGCCCGAAGCTCTTCTTGATCGAGCCTACAAGCAAACCAGAAGGACTCAAATATTGCAATACTTGGTTAAGTGGAAACACTTGCCGCTTGAGGATGCTACGGGGTGATGAAGATAGACCTTGAGAAGCACTATCCCGACTTCATGCGGGAATCTCGTGGTCAAGATTATCAACGATGCTATCAACCCCACACCCGGCGTAAGCTTGAAGGCTTGATTCGGCCGAGAATCATGCAGAGAGGGGTAGATGCATCGTGGTGTATTGTCAATGTGGGCATGACCGCCATTGCTTGCTTGCAAAGCATGTAGTGATAGCCCACGCCCATTCTGGCTATAATGGGAACTTGGCCATTCCTTACGCCGCAATGAATTGCGAACCATAGGCATGATAGGTTCCCTTGTAGATAGATCTTTTTTCTTTTATTTATTATAGGGGGTGGTCCCCTCAACCACAACCCATTTATATTATCTATATATACTAATGTATTGACATGTGCAGGCCAGTGAGCAGTACGTCACCTGCCCATGTATAGAGGGTTGCTGATGGCCCGACTTCTCCAGTTTTATTTTGCCTACGTGTGTTACCTTTTTGTCACTGTGATATTTGATATCGGACTTCGGTCCTTAAACCTTCTTATGATAAGTATGTGAAATGTACCTTGGTGCTTAAACTATTTGATGCTTTAAGTTTCAATGTTATTACCTTCGGAAATAAGGGATCACCTTCCTTTTTCACGTATACTTTCTTCTATTGCAATTCCTTGATTAATTGTCACTTGTTTAACTAACCCTAATGCTGAGGACAGCATTATTTCTAAGGAGGGGAGAATGTGACGTTCCAAGTATTTATATGGTATACGTATAAATATACTGACACGTCACGCAGTAAAGATACGCCACCATGAGGTATTTTAACCTAGGGGGTTGACCTAAAAGGGATTAATTAGCTATGCTAAATTAGTTATTAAGGGATAATGCCCTATAATTAGGGAAGTATTGTCAAATTAACTCAATTAAGTTAATTGATTACTTAGGAAGGTGCCACCTAGCCAAATTCGATTGGCCAGCATGAGAATGCTAACTTGAGCCATCAAAGTGGATCACTACCCCCATTTGACCCCAGAATCGAACCAGGAGGAGCAACTGCTGAGCGCCTAAGTTTGCTAAGCACCCAAGTTCTTGGAAGATGGAGGCACCCCATGATAATGGATCCAGTCGAAACTCGGGTGAGTAGATAGTCTAGTTTGATATCTCTAGGGCTAGCACTTCAGTCAGTCTTCTCTGAGTCTTCTCTGGTTGTCCTTGCTTAGGATTAACCCTTCTTTGATATTTAGGATTACATTTCAATTATGGATTATGTTTTGTTATGAATGGATGGATGAATCTATGAAAGTATCTCTGTTAGCCCTCCGTAAAGCAGGGGTTAGAGGGGGGTAGAGACCTCAGTGCCTTATGCTCTTAGTATGCTCCTAGTAGCTCCTTTAATTCCCAATTTTTATGCGATGTGCACAAGAGACCTCTGAGCCGCGGATGCTATGGAATTGTTCAAAGACTGAGAAGGGACGCAATGGTGAAGTGGGGTGGGGTCTTGCACCTAACATACAAGGCTCCCCGGGACTCCTACAAAGGGCTAGGCCCGATAGCCTGGCCACGAGGGCTGGGTATGGGTCCGACACTCCCTGGTGCAGAGGTGTGACCCGTATGGGGCACCCCCAGACTTTGTGTAGATTTAGGGGAGTAAGCCTGCATGGATGCTGGGGTCGCCGATGCGCACGTATTCTCTAGCTCACCCATGGAACCACCGCGATCCCGGACAGGACGCCCCGACCTGCCTCATCGATGTGTCTTCATGAAACCCGAGTAGGCTCGGCGGTGGTACCTTGAGTCTGCAAGGCCTCCCAAGGCTATAGTGATGCCATAGCATGATTCGACTCATCCGCAGTGTGCACAGAGGGGCGATGGAGTGGACAACCCTAGCCAATGTTCTATGCCAGCCAACGCCATGCCAAGATCTCGGCCCGGCCGATCCCTTGAGACCCAGCCGCGGGCCGATCCTCACCGAGTCCGAGCCGGGTAGAACCATGGGTTTGGGGTGTTTTCTAGTATTAAATGTATCTTCTCTCATATTATCGGGCTGATGGATGTGCCACCCTTCGTGGTGGTATTTATGATATGATTATGATGTATGCTAACCTTGTATTCACGCCCTGGTCCGCCGTACATAGGAGCCCCATTGAAGGCGTAATGAATGACCCCTCCGTGGTCCTTCACGAGCATCTTTCCATAGATGGCCCGAAGTTAGACTGAGGGCCCCCGCCATGGCGAGAAGGTTGGCATGGGAGGGGAAAGTCCCCCTCGCATGTATACGCCAAGTGCCTATATGTTCCGGGAGCATCACACGCCCTTCCTACTCCATCTGGACTAGGGAGGGCAATACGTAGTAGCCTCGCTTGGTGATACCAAGAGGTTACGCCTCCCGACACAGCCACGACAGTCTGATTTAGTCCATCTGCATAGTATGCACAGGAGGGACGAATGGAGTGGTCAACTCTAGCCATTGCCTATTGTCAGCCCACTGATTGTTATATCTCGGTCTCTTCTATCTTGAGACCCCAAAACGTCACCTACTCCATCCCCACAAGTCTGAGCCTGGGTAGGAGCTCATGTGATGGATGATGTATTGATATCTATGATGGATCTATTGATGGATGGATAGCACTACCCTTTGAGGTAGTTGATCGTATTGTATTGCATTGCCAGTGTTGATGTTATATTTATGCTTCCGCTGTTATAGGAGCCGATAAGGGACAAATGTGCAAGACACCTTTGTGTTCCCTTCTCGCATCCCGGCCATCCCCAGAAATGGAGCAGACGGAGAACCCATCCAGCAGATGATGCTGGATGGGGGGTTTCCCATGAGGTATATGACGGGGCGTCGTATAATTTGTGGAGAGCGTCAAAAGACCTAAGATAAGTTGCTAGATAACATTCTAACTTAGCGGAAGATAAGTTGCTAGATAGCATTCTAACTTAGCGAAAAACCTAATTTGCAATTTATTTTGGGCCTAAACTATTGTTTAACTACTCAAATTTGCATGAAGTCACACAATATACACATTTGGCCTCTCCGGACAAATAAAAGAGACCCTTTTTCATGGTTTGAGTGACTTACCTACTTTGACGCCCCTACAACCACTTTTAAGTTGGTTTAACTTCTTAGATAGCATCCCAACCTGTCAGGAAGTCTATTTTATAATTTATTTTACCCAAAACTAAACTCTAACTACTTCGGAAGTACATGAAATTCACGCATAGTGTGAATTTGGCCTTTGCAAAAGTGTCGGAGACCCTTTTTCCGCGATCTAAGTGACTTCCTAACACTTTCGCTCTAGACTTAAGCTTTTAACATGCTACAATATGTTAATTAGCATGATACCATGCATCTCAGCCTATCTACTAACTTATTCCAACCCAAAAGGACTTCTAAAACTCTCAAAATTGGTCTGACATCCTATCTGTTAACTTATTTCAACTAAAATAGGCTCTCGGACCCTCCAAACTGATTGAGACCTTTATTTTATTACTTAAGCATACTGCCAAAAGGTTAGATGTTACAAAATCTAATTTAGCATAGTTAGAATATATCATTAGTACAATACAATTATAACTAGGTCAAAATTACAATTTACAACTACTAGTTACTACTGAGATAAACTACTATGCTAACTAACACAACTTACAAGTTTCAATTGAAAAAATTATAATTTGAAAACTTAGCGCCCTACAATTTATAATTAGGGCAATTACAATTATAACCACCATAACTATACAATGGGTCAATTTACAACTCATAATTAATATAGCTTACTGTTATTATATTTTATCCCTAAATGCTTAATATTCTTTGAATCTCTTAGTTGAACTCCTCTCTTGGGCCATCACCGTTATTCTACTTACATGAATGCCGCAAGGTTCGCTTCTCCAAAAGGTTGAGTGGGTTCGGCCTTAGATGCTTCTTTGACAAGATTTAAAAGATTATTTGGGTGGCCTTAAGATCGGTCTTGTAATTCTAACTCTCACCTGCGCATCGTTCTCTTGATTGAGAGGTTTGTACACTGCTGAAAATACCAAATCTCCCAATAAGCTCAGCTATGTTTTGAGTTGTGGCCGTGATTAAATCTTTTTAGTGACTCGGGTTGAGAAGGTGGCTTCTTGAGTCTCGATCTAACCTCCCGTCTTTAACGAATTTGGGGAATGGTCTTGTCAAATTTTGACCTGTAAAATGGGGCTCATGAACAACTTGAACTCAAAATTACTAGAAGGTTTCTTTTGACTCTACCTTCAAAATTAGCTTACTTTAACAACTAGATCTACTTGCTAACTACCTTCTAACGGTGAGGGAAAAAATTTCTCCTACATTCTAAGGTTCATATTTGGGATTTACTCCCAAATATCCTACTAGGCTAGTTAGCTACTTAGGGCAATGGCCAATGCTTGATCTTGGTCAACCAACATCATTGCTCTGATACCATTGTGATGCTCCTCAAGATAGCATACATATGCTTCATCGCACATCCCATGGAAAATTCCTCATTCGGACGGGCGACTGCCATATGGGGCCCTCCGTCTACCATGCTTCTGGAATGGTCAGGGCGCGAGAAGAGGACACAGAGGTGTCTTGCACACCCGTCCCTATGGGCTCATATAACAGTAGAAGCAACATATCTACATCGGCACTAGCAATAATAACAACAATCAAATACCACGAAGGGTAGTGCAATCTATCCATAGATCCATCTGATACATCAATACATTAGCACATCAGTAGAGCTCCTACCCAGGCTTAGACTCATGGGAAAAGTAGACTAACGACTGGGGTCTCAAGATAGAACATACTGAGTTATTGCTATGACTTGGGCTGGTAATTGACTTTGGCTAAGGATGACCACTCCATCTGCCCCTCATGTGCATACTATGCAGATGGGCTAAATCAGGCTCTACTGTGACTATAATCTCTCGGAGACATAATCTCTTGGTATCACCCAACGAAACTACTCCAGATTGCATCTTCTCAGTCCGACGATGTAGGAAGTGTTGCAGCTTCCCTTCCCAGAGTGCAGTGGCTCCATAGACAACTGGAGGATCGTGGCAACACATGTCCTTCCCCAACTGAGACTCCCGAAAACAAGAGATAGCCCAACAGAGAGTCAGTATGATACCAATCCACCCGTGAAGTGTCCACTCATACTCTCACCCTCTCGGTGACCCTATAAGCCTAGCCCACCATGGGTCCCTAGTAGTCGCGCTCAGCAGGGACCTCCCTCTACTTTGCCACTGACCCTGTTGTGTGTTGCTCAATCACTTCATAGTCTCTATAGCCTAGTGGGCTCTATCGCAAGCCACATATAATAGGAACTAAGGGGTCTAAACTAGAAGCATCATCTAAATAATGGCTATTAGATCTCTAATCCCCTTCCCAATACAAGAGGAGGAAACATGAGATCAACCAACATCATGTATCAACATAACATGATAAATAACGAGAATAACATTTAATCATCTAACTTACAGTTAGGGTTCATTGATTAGGGTTCATGATCCAACTAAGGGTTCTAGAATGGCTCTACTAGAGATACAAAATGTTCACTCATTTGGAATGCTATTTCCAGATGGTCTACTAAGAAATCAACTCAAATACCTGCTCCGGAGGAACCCCCCGACAGTTCTTACTGTCTCCATCACCCTGCAGATGCTTTGGGATAGATTCCACTTCTACTGATGCGCACGCGCTTTTGGGGTTGCTGCACTAGGCTATGCTACAACAAATGATCTTCGAAATGGAGTTAGGAATGCGAAGTTGAGGTCAAGAATTGGTGGGAGCCAAAAGTATTCTAGGTCTAGGTTTCGCCCTTAGTAGGTTAGGGTTGACATGGAATGCCATGTGGCTCCATCGATGATGCCTCAGGTGGCATGTCACCAATAGGATGGAGGCCATGTGGAAATGATTCCATACCTAAGGTTGGCTAATTATATATAATGACTTATTAGCCAAGCCCCTTCCCCACACTAATGTATACAAGCCTACTAGGTTTGTGTATGATGATGGGCCTAAAAATATATACGTATTTATACCGTATATTTTAGGGGAACGTCACAATATCATATCCGAAGGTTCTTGTCATCCCAACTCCAAATGAAACACACTCTCTCAACTAGACAACTCTATGCCACATTAACCAAATGCATTTGCATAATTCAAATCCTCAACTGGCATCGATTTAACTCCAGATGCCATTATGGACTAAGATGAATCAGAAACTAAAAGCACACATAGTTGCACAATCTAAATTCTCCATTGTATTCAAGTTTTGTGGGAGTTTAGATTTGTTGCCAATACAAACTCCATTAAACGTAACCAAATGATACAATTCAACAATCACATGTCTACTACTTGACTTATAGATCTAACATCATTCAAATTCAACTCCATTGAAATGCTAACTATTACTTAAATCTTCTGCATATGTCACATTGTTCAATGAGCCCAATTGCCAATGGTTGAGTACATACCTAATATAGTCGTCACAACAATTAAACAAAATGACATCAATGAGTTGCAAAGAAATGAGGTTATATTAAGAGCATTTGACTTATTTTATTCTTTAAAAGTTCATACAAATAGAAAGGAAATCCTTTGCATCTTGAACGAGAGCTAAAAAAAATTCGATAATCCAAACTTACTTACTATCCAAAGTGATATTATGTCAAACATCCATTCCCTAACACGTATCTTTGAAAATTCTGAAACATCCGTTTAGCAATCACTAATCACAAACCGAAATAATGGAACGGGCAACGGCAACCCATTCCATTGATGCGATGGGATCTTGTTTTTGCAAAACCTCATTTGTCTAGGGAATCTTAGATTCTGTCTTCTTTTGCCAAGATTCGGCGGCAAAATCAGGTTGCAATGAGTATAGTGGCAAAATCAAGTTGCAATGAGTATATAGATGATTTTGCGCCTTTGAGTTGCTGATATGGAGGATTGGTCGAAATTTGGTTCCGGACTAATGGGGATGCACCCTTAGCGTAGAGCAGACCCACCTAATATGGCAACCACATCGGCCCTTGCAGTGTCGAGCTTATTCCCCACTCAACGATGCATTTGTCGTGGTTCTGGTTGTTATTGCCTCTTCATTTCCTACATCCATTGACAAATGCCCCCACTTGCTAATCTAATCTGCAATGCAGGTATAGTTTCACTAGGCATCCGGTTGTCACCTTGTTCAAGGAATTTCAGAGTTAATTACTTTGGAAATTTGGCAAGAAATGGGCATTTACACCAATCTCAGGGTGAGATTCAACTACGGCATTTAGAACTTAACTTTTAATTACAAGCAAATAAAGTTTTGACACGTCTGAAAATTAAGAAGCTTGACATATTCTATTTTGCCTGGTTGCCTGGTCTTTATGTGCATATGCCAAGGTGTCATTATTTTAACTATTTTTTAATGGTCAGCCAATAATCCCTGTCCTTTAGAAAATAAAAATATAACCACCTATCTCTTATCGCCACGTGGGAGGAAAGGTTAACATCCTTGTTAGTCCCAGCCTCCCCGGTACGTGACTATTCATGCATCGTCGGACCAGTGTCAAGCTCAAAGATCCTCGGTCAACCACGGGTCGAGACATCCAAGCCTCCCGCGTAAGACTTTAAGGTGCCACGCTAGCCAAAGCCTTTGGCGGTCAACAAAAGGCGCCCGGACAAGTGGCGGACCCGCGTCACAAGGCCAGTCGTCAATGTCAAGTGATTCTAGGCACTTCAAGAGGCACCGCCAACATTCCCGAAATCAGGCCTCCTTCCGTGAGTCGGCACCCAGATCATCGAGTGTCTATATTGGGCCCAAGGCCATTTGTACTATATATATGAGTAGAGTTAGCTCATAAGTTTTGAGATGAGTTTTGAGTCTTGTCTCCTTTCGGTTTTCTCTCTATTAAGAGAGCTCATGTATTTTCATCATTGATATCAAGGAAGCTTATCATCTTTCTTTCATTTTGTTACGTTTTCTTCTTTTTCTTCTCTTTTCGAAATCCCAAGTGACATAGTCCCCCTGACTCTCCCCTCGTTAGATCCACGGGTCCTCGCTGCAGGGGCTGTCTTCCAGGAGTTCTCAACCCGCATCCAAACACCGCCGCCACGGGCGGTCTGATTTTCTCCTACTTTTCTTCTTCACAATCCGCCGTATGCATTAAGCAATTTCACGCGGGAAGAACTCCTTTCTCGATCAACATCTCGCTTGGCGCCATCAGGTCACGGGAAACCGCTTGCGGCGACATGTATGGATGCTTATGACATAGAGGGAGGCCATCTTAGGGCCTAGGGCTCGATCCGCCACCCACCCTGCGTGTCCGATCCTGCGTCCCCGTTCCCGCCCCAAGCGTGCAAAATTGCTCCACAACCCAGTCCCCTCATCATTATCGGGGAGCCTTATCTGGCTCAACCTTCTCAACCGTACTTTCATACCCCCGAACATACCTACATCCATCATTCTTTCCAGGCCATACGCCCACTTCCCCCATGACCATCATCTCCGGTGGCACGGCTATCCACATGTCTCCTTTATGCCTGCCCAGATAATATCCTTTCCCCTACGTTTCCCATTGCTCTCCTGTTTTACAACCTTGTGATCTCAAAACCAATGCTCCATTTCGCTGCCGGTTCTCAAACCGCTAGCCACCCTTCATGTGGTCCGGTCCAGCACAATGCCAAATCCACCTCAACCTCAATATCCTCACTATCCTCGTTCCTCGCCCACCCAAAGACTTTCACATCTACCTTTCGGACTCTGAACCGACTTATCCCACCTTTGGCAACACGAAAGGCAAAACCGTTAGACCAAAGTGCTTTCAGCCCACATGGAAGAATTTGAGGCTCTAGCCGTCCTAAATGGGCACGCAAAACTCAACTGAAATTTCACATCTTTTTCCACCACACCAAGTGGTTTTCCTCATCAATGGCTCGCGTCCAACAAAAGCCATTGGAAACAAGATCGGGTCCGAAATGCACAATTGCTTTACGTCTCATTACTGGGGACCACGGATGATGATCAACTTCATCTCAAGCAACTCAATGAACTTCAACAAGAGCCCACGGAGTCTCCGCCTTTTTTTTTTGCGGATCGACTTCACATTCGCTCCAGTAAGCTCAAGGAGTACCCTACACAGAGCCGGATTTTTGGTCCGGTTTCTCCAAGGACTTCCTCCCTCTATTCGACTCATGATCAATACCGTCCAAAAAACTTTGGGCAGGCTATCGATTTGTCAATCACTCCGTCAATGTTTCCTCCCCAGGCGGGCTCTTCAAGAGCTCCCGTTCATTCCACCCGTCATGGTTCCACAAACGGCTGTTCAGCCTCAACACGCTAATCCACAGCGCAGTCAAATCTGGTGCCATATTTGCAAATATCAAGGCCATTTGGCCAATGAGTGCAACTCCACCAATGGCCCGCCTCATTGCAAGCGATGCAACATGTGCAATCATGCCACGGAAGAGTGCACTCGCACTCATCCCACACCGTTCCGCAACAAAATGGTTTATCAAGTACAAACCACACCTCAGTCCCAAACGCACTATCAGCAACCACCTCTTCAAAAAGCAGCCCACGCAACTCTATCAGCAACAGGACCAACCACGGGGATCCAACCAACGTCCTCCTTTTGATCCTTCTAAAGCTCAGTGCTATCACTGTCAAGAATGGGGTCATACCACCACGGCGTGCCCTCAACTTCCACAAGTTCAGGTCCAGCTTCCTGGCACAAATCAGACCACATCGGTCCGCCTCACGGCTTACCAACTCGCTTGCTAATGGCAAACAAGGCCCAGCGACCAGTTCTCAAGAAGCCCCCAAGAGCGCCTCAAGAATCACGCTTATCAACCAGCTCCAAATCAACCTCGGTGGATCAACAAGCCCAAGAGGAAATTTTTCGTGCACTTAATCCTCCCTGCATACCAAAATTGGGTTGGTCTAGTTTCACGCCAGACCAAGGCATCACGTCCCTTGACTATTATTCAGAAGGACACGCAACCTGCCTTTGCAGTTGACACCCTTCCTCATGAGGACGAAAAAAAGGTTCACTTTGCACCTGACTTAGAAAAGCTCATGCCAAATGTCATGCCCAAAGTTCGCCAAAGCATTTTGAATCTCATGCAAGCAGCTGAAGGCCGCACATTGGCAAATGTTCATGCCACCACTCGAGCTCAACAAAGACACGATCCACCTTCAACATCTCAACCTCCACGCTCTCAGACATATCCCAATATTGCAGCCGAGGTTGACTTACTCAAAGAAGTTGCTGCTTCCCTGCCACGCACTCCCGCACCAGTGGAACCAGCAGATCCTTTTTCTCATGTACCTCTCGAACTCCAAGAGGAGCTTGCCAAGATCAAAATTCCTTTAAGCTTGGCAACCATTTTAAAACTCTGTCCTGCTCTCAAGGACCAGTTACCACTCCCAACTGTTTTAGTTGGGGCTGTGGCTACCTCTACACCCACGGTCCATGCAACGGTGGGCAATCAGCAAGTCAACCATGTTCAAATCGATGGAGGTAGTGCAGTCAATCTCATCACTTTACAAACTCCAAGCAAACAAATGGGCATCACACAACTCTTTCGTGCCCCATATGACATCAAATTGGCTAATGGCCATATCCACGAGACCTCAAGGCCACACCTATTCTACACATCAACATTGGTGATCTCCGCTTTCCCATGGAATTTGGAGTTTGGAAAGCTGGTGAAGATCCAGGTGACTATGAAATGCTGGTGGGAAGACCCTTTCTCCGCCAGGCAAAGAGTATCCATTACTGGGCCACGGACCAGTTAGTCATCACAGATGGTCATCTCAATGCCACAATGGACTTGCAAACAGGCCGGATCATTTCCGTTGACAATGCGGAACCCTCTCTCGCATTAATCGATTCAAGACGCCGAATATTTATCAAGTTCAGGCTACCCCTGGCGATCGCCTGCCATCCTACCCCGGTATGCATCCTTGGGGAGAAATGACTCTTGATCGTGACCGGGCTGTGGCTGCCTTGCTTGACCCCTACCGCTCCTTGCAATCAATCCAACGCTGATCACTTTTCAGATACGGACACTCCAAAGAACTCCTCTGATGTACACGCCATGAAGCAACCAACGCTAGATGACACCGAAAGCAACCTCTCTTTTTACCACGCAGTGCCACGCATCCGATTATGCTCCAACCTCCCCGCACACATTGTCCGGATATAAAGTCATACCCATATTCGGACTCCACAAGTCGAATTGTGGATGTTGGCAACAATCAACCTGTCCGTATTGCCGCAAACCTTCCGGCTCCTTATCGTAACGAGGGCCGCCACTGCTCAAAAAATTCAAACACATTTTCGCTGAGTTACAAAAGATCTCGCGGGGAATCAACAAAAGCTTGGGGAACTCACCATTCCTACCAAATCTGATGCACGACCCGTAGCAACGGCAAAGTATGTGCTCAACCCTAATTACCGCGGATCGCCAAAGGCGGAAATTGACAAACTCCTTCTTTGCCGCGTGTTTGATCTATGAGGTCAAACATTCTCAATGGGTGAGCCCTATCGCCATTGCCCTTAAGCACAATGGTAAGATCCGTGCGGTAGACTATCCGGAAACTCAATCGTGCCACGAGCGTGATCATTTTCCACTTCCCTTCACGTACCAAGTTACCGAAGAAGTGGTGGACATGAGATGTACTCCTTTATGGATGGTTTTCTTCCGCTACAATCAGATCTCCATCAAAGAATCTGATCAACTCAAGACCACTTTCACCACCCCCGGGGCACTTTTGCCTACAAGGTGGTTCCTTTTGGATTATCCAACTCTCCTTCAACATTTCAACGATCATGCTCTCCTGCTTTTCATGATTTCATGAAGGAAAATCCCTTCTTGCAAATTTTTCAAGATGACTTCTCTGCCTACGCCCATGGCTGACCATTTGGATAAATTGGAACTTCGTCTTTCGTAAATGTGATGAGTCCCATTAGTCTCAATCCCGAAAATGCACCTTTTTGGCCACTTCCGGTGTTCTCCCTTAGGCCATGTTGTCGCCAAGCGTGAATCACCACCGATCCTCGCCAAAATCGGTTGTGTGCTAAAAGCTCAAGCACCAGCCAATATCAAAGAGACACGCTCTTTCCTAGGAAAGGTCAATTATTACTCCACCTTCATACCTGGATCAAGACCATTGCGGATCCTATTCATAAACTCATTTGGTGATCTAATCCACGGGCTTGGAATTCCCAAAGGAAGTCGCTTCCAACAAATGAAGCTTTGCTTACTCGAGCACCGTACTTGTTCCTCCTCAATGGGACAAGCCCTTTCACGCTCATGTCGATGTCTCCGCGTTTGCTATTGAGCTGTTCTTTCTCAAGAATATGATGCGCACACCGATAAACCAAATCGCTATGCCACCGAAAAACTCAATTCTGGCTTTGGCGCAACTATTCTCGCCACGCGAGCTTGAAGCTTTGGGTCTCATTTTTACGTGTCCAACGCCCCGCCATTACCTTTTGGGCAGTCAAATCAAGTTCTTTGTGGACCACCAAGCACTTCTCTATTTGATCAACAAATCCACCCGCATTGCGGTTGATTGCGTTGGGTCCTTCTTCTCCAAGAATTTGCTCCTTTTGAAATCGCTCATAAGGCCGGGTAAATCTCATGTTGTTCGATTATCTTTCACGCATCCACATGGATGATCCCGCAATGTGAGTCTCTCAGACGCCTTCCCTGATGCTCAACTTTTTTTAGTCACGGCAACACCACATTGGTTCCATGATTTTCAGCAGTACCTCCTCACAGGTGCTCTTCCACCAGAAGATGAGACGCTCTCTCCTGCCAAGCGACAATCCCGTCGCCATCAATTTCTCCGGGGTCCGTGACTACACCATGGTTGCTTCGACATCTCTACAAAAAAGGTAAGGACACCATCCTTCGACGCTGTGTTCTACCTCATGAAGTTCCAGACATTGTTCGAGAAGCTCATCAAGGGCTCGGTGGTGGTCATTTTCATGGTGACACCACGGCACGCAAAATTCTTCTTGCCGGGTATTATTGGCCCACGCTCTTCAAAGATGCTCACGCCCACGCCCGCACGTGTGACGCTTGCCAGCGGGTGGGACGCCCCACGGCCCGTGACGCTCTTCCCTTGACGCCGGTCGCCACGCCACTTCCCTTCAGCAAATGGGGAATGGACTTTGTGGGACCTATAGACCCTCCGGCGCGGCACACTCGTGCCCGATACATCCTGGTTCTCACTGACTACGCCACCAAATGGGCGGAAGCTTGTGCACTTCCAGACAACACTGCTGCAAGCCCCGCCAGAGTCCTCTATCAACAAATCATCACGCCATTCTACCGCCCTACCTGAAATGGTCGGTGATCGTGGTGTTCATTTCATCAATCATACTATCAAAGAGCTGACGGATTATCTCTTGATACATCATCACAAGAGCACACCTTACTATCCTCAAGGCAATGGGTTGGCCGAAAGCACCAACAAAACTCTGGTCACCATTCTCAAGAAAATTTGTGACGCTTCCCGCACAGATTGGCAGACAAAACTTCCTACAGTTCTTTGGGCCTACAATACTTGTTTCAAGATTGCTACGGGTCACACTCCTTTTAAATTGGTTTATGGTCAGGAAGCTCTCATGCCCTTTGAATTCATTCTTCCAACACTCCGGTTTCAATCTCACGCTCATAATCCACCAAATTTTTGCTCTCAAAGAACGGGTCTATCAATTAGAACGGTTGGATGAACTTCAGGGGATGCTTATATTCGTGTTCTTCATGGACAACAGTTGCAAAAATCTTTACATGACAAACGTTTGAAGACAAAAACATTCAAACAAGGAGATTTGGTTCTTCTTTATGATTCCAGGTACAAAAATTTTCCGGGTAAACTCAAGTTTCGTTGGCTTGGCCCTTATCAAATTGTTCAAGTGGTTAGACCAAGTGTTTTCCAACTTGCTGAATTAGATGGCACTCCATTACCTACATTAGTTAATGGTTTTCGTCTCAAAGCATTTCAGCACACAGAAAGTGAACATCCCAACACAGAGACAGTTCCAGAATCAAACACCACAGAAAGTGACTAGAAAGGCGGTAGATTATATTATAGTGGAGAATTTTTACAAAATGTGGGCGCAGCCCAGCTATTTCCGCTATGGGCACTGCCCTATATACAAAAACGGGCTCAGAGCCCTATCTACTAAGTCCTAAGAGGAAAAACCCTCTACTCCGGGTTCGGAGCAGAGGTGATGCGGAGGAGATGGTAGAGGTTCTGCTCCGGATCCCAGCGAAGGTGCAGAACCACCTCCATCCCGTTGGTCTTCGGGTCGGGATGTTCAGCCATCCCGGCACACCAGCCGTCCATGCGAATGCCACGGTTGTGGCGCGCAGAGATCCGCATACCATCTTACAAGTGATCCACTCCCCAGTTAAAAGATGGTGCAATCTTCGTTCAAACCAGCAGCAGCCATACTGAGCGCCATCGGATGCCTTCGTTTCTCTCGGTTCGTCTTATATAGCCAACTGAGGACCTCCTTGTCGACGTGGACCAATCACACAAATCGCCAACGTGGTTGCAATGCAAGGCTGTTTCTAAAAGGAGAATCTGTTCTCCCGCCGCATATCTAGCAATGGTACCTTCTGACACATTCCTTTTAATGATATCCCACTTCGAGTTGCCAGCATTGAATGCCATTCCTTCTTTCCACGCCCGTCGAACATTAATGGGTGTCCTTTGCCATCTGTCACATCCGATCTTTCTTTCACGTCTCATCCTCACCGTCCATTGCTTCTCCCTTACGTTTTTGGGGACTTAGCCAAATTTTTGCCTCTCAATCCCCTTCTTCGCATCTCTTGACACCTGGCATCATCAACGGTTCTGTTTAAGCCCTCTTCATACCTCTTCACCTCCGGTTAGCGCCCTAAAACAAACCTTTTCGTTCCTCTCGCCTTCATCCTCCTCGCTTTCGACTTTCGTCTTCCGCCTTTGGCATCTCTTTAGATTACGCAAATCATTCTCATGGCTGCCCCAAGATTTTCTACACTTCAAACTACGCTCCCAAGGATCCGCCCTTTTGCATCTGTATCCTTTCTTGACGCCCACTTTCCATGAAGCCCTTTGTTGGCCCCAATAAAGACGTCATTTGAGCGACACCAGCTTTTTACGAATTTTCTCAAATGGAACTTCCGCCCAAATCCCGCCCGCTTGCAGCAGCTTCATCGCCAATATTGTTAACAGCCCGCAAGGGTACACCAATCGTGGTCGATGGCACCACTATTTCATTGACTCAACACTTGATTTCGAGGTATTTCATATTCCCTTGCACACCTTGTGTATCATGGTTACGCTATACGGATATTGATGTCACGAGTTTGGTGCACCTTGCTTATCACGCCAATGTCCATCGCTCCCACCAATATCGACAAGCCTCATGAGACCTTTTGTAAAATTTTGTGGCGCAAAATTCCTTGGTATTCTATCAAGAACACCCATATCAATAAGCCTTTCTATAACCTGGTCCTTCTTACACACCCAAGCACCACATAGATTGGCCCCAAATGATGTTCTATCGTCTTCTCCAAGAAATGGACCGCCTTCGGTACCACTTCCATTTCAAGTTTACGTGGGAGGGCACTTTCAAGCCCTCATCCGTCATACTTCCCTCCCACACCACCAAATTCTCATACTTCCACTCAGCCTCCCTTCCAATCACCAAGTTGGCACATCACGCCCATCTTCCCCGGTCATGACCACGCCACACTCATGTCATTTGTCTCTTCCTCCGCCACACCATCCACTTCACACCATTTTTCACAAACCTCCCACACCGAGCAACACCAATTCCACCACCACAACACCCTCGTCAGTTGTTGTATCAAGTATCGCCGGGATGCTCAAAAGGCTGGCACTTAAGTTACGAGGAATCCCAAGCGGCTCTTATGGCCCGGGTTCAACGGCACTAGAGGCCTCGATGCGTACACCAAGACCTTCAAGCTGCAACTGCCCAAGTTGCAACTTTGGAGGCCAAACTTCAAGACAAGCATGAAGCTCTCTTACGAGGCTCATCATGGGATCTCAAGAGTACACAAGCTCAAGTCAGCCAACTTCGCTAGATCACAGGCTCGGCTCGGTCCCAAATTCAGACTCTATTGAGCACAACAAGTCCAAAAGCTGCTCTCCCGAAAGTACCAAGGATGAAGATATTGCTAAACTCAATGCCTTGTACTCTGAATCGGTGGAAAAACTTCCGCACTCAAGTTCAAAATCTTTCAGCCCGAGATGCTCAAGTTGCCTCCTTGACGACTTTCTACACCTCACGTATTCTCCTCGATCACCTCTTCAAGATCATCAGCTTACAGAGGTGCGTAAACGTAAAATACTGTGATGACGCGGAGATTGCCGTGCCGCCTCAATACACCGGGAAATCTTCCTCCCCAGTCAATCCTTCTCGAGCTGGTCGCGGACCAGTCCACGCCTCCTACTTGAAAAAGGAAAATAGGATCCGCGGATCTCGAACAACGAACAAAGCAAGCTATTCAAATGGCGATGAGGCTCAAACCAAACTTGACGCCTGTGACTTCAATTCTTCTTCGCGGAATGCCGCTGGATTCCCAAATCCCTCCTAACTATCATGATTATGTGGTTGCTCGACGCCACCTCTTCCTTTCAAAGTGGCACGCAACTGATGGCCCCGTGGATATCCCAATCGAAAGCAAAGGTGCTGATTTTTCCGGATTTGGCCGTAACTCTCCATTGAAGACAAAGGGTTGTGTTGTGCCCTTGTTGTCTTTGATCTCATACAATCGTGCCGATCCCGACTTTCTCACTTTCCGCGTGGTTCAGCCCATGGCTTATATTTTCATGATTTCTATCCGGTGATACACAGGAAAATTTTGGGCAATGGGCCACGCCAAATGCTCCAGGTGACCCCATCGCAATGGGTGCTTCGGGATAACAATCCATATCTTATGGATCCTTTCGGACCAAAAACTTTTCATCGAGTACATGCCCCAGCTTGCCAATCATTTATCTCTCGGCGAGTTTTTTAAGGCCGCAACAAATAAGGAAGTATCTAGGACATCCCAAGATCTTCCCTATGCACAAGTCTATATGCAGCACCTCGCTGGTTTACAATCGCCATTCTGGTGCTCGTTGGATAGCAAGACGGTCCCCACAGGATGGGATAGCCCTCTGCCAACTCTCGACTCTCGCTTCTCTTTGGGATCGCCGGTGTCGCACTTGATCCGCATCTTGTCGGTCAATTCAGGAGATCGCTTCAAGAACCCACCACGGGCATGGTTCCTTCTCCTATGCTTCCCTGGTGTACCTCCACGCCCCAGGTTCCCCGACTTCGATTGGCGCCTTCCTTTTTGGACCAAGGTCATGGATGGTCATGCGGTCGGACACCACCAGGATCTCGACGGATCTCCGTGGGATCCACGTTTTGTTCGCCGATCACATTGGGAAGAAGGTGCTACTACGACAACACCACAAATTGGATCTACATTGCTAATGAGCGTGGTTGGCAACAGCCAAATGATGCGCTTCATGGTCTCAACACCTTCTTGCGAAACGCCTCACCTCACCCGATCCTTCATCCCATCTTCAAGCGAGATTTTTGCTGCCCTCAAATGCATTTTGCTCAGCTCCTTAAATCGGCTGCCCCATTTTCTTTGCAATCCAAATGCAGTGGGTGCTTTTGGCCTTCGACACTGTCTCCTCATGGAGTGTCGGTACATTTCTTCGTATCGCATACGGCGCACTTGAAGACATGGTGCGCTCTGTTTTTCTTATTGATGCTGATCCCGCCTTAGCCAAGGCACACCTCAAGCTCTTCAATCACGCCAAGATCTCATCGGCCCGGTGCCATAATGGGGCCCGTCCTCACTCCCGTGGGGATCACTTTCGGTGATGGCTTCCCCCCTCAAACGCTTCCTCCTTTTCTTCACTCGGGTGTCGTTTGGTGGGGGGTGTTAGTCCCTGTGCCTCACGCACGGGACTATTCATCATCGTCGGACCAGGTCAAGCTCAAAGATCACCGGTCAACCGAGATTGAGACATCCAAGCCTCCCACAGAAGACTAAGCGGCCACGTGATCAAAGCCTTTGGCGGTCAACAAGAGCCCGCTTCCGGACAAGTGGCAGCCCGTCACCACCACGTCGGCCAAACAGGTGATTCTAGGCACTTCAAGAGGCACCGCCAACATTCCCACCAAATCGCCTCCTTCCGTGAGTCGGCACCGGATCGGTCAGTGTCTATATTGGGCCCAAGGCCATTGTACTATATATATGAGTAGAGTTAGCTCATAAGTTTTGAGATGAGTTTTGAGTCTTGTCTCCTTTCGGTTTTCTCTCTATTAAGTAGAGCTCATGTATTTTCATCATTGATATCAAGGAAGCTTATCATCTTTCTTTCATTTGTTCTCGTTTCTCTTCTTTTTCTTCTCTTTCAGAAATCCCGGCGTGACATAGTCCCCGGGACTCTCTCCTTAGATCCACGGGTCCTCCAGAGGGGCTGCCTTCCAGAGTTCCCGACCCCGACCCCAAACAATCCCCGTTCTTGATCTGCTTTTTTTCAAGGACATGCATGAGCGGAATCTCATGCTAAAACACTTTGATTTTTAATATGGAGACTTCTAGTGCCATGTCAATAAAAGACACCCACTCTAATGGAATCTCAAGAAGTCGTTTTTTGCTCTATTCTCTTGCCGCATTCTAGTTCCTCACATAATTTGTGCAGAGGAAATCAAAATTTATTGTGCATGTTGCAAAGGAATCATCCTCTTGAATATAGATATGACCAGGCATTATGAGGATATAATTCTTTGAACATGGATGGTGCATCAAATGATGGGTCTTCTAAGGTGTCACATTCCAATGCAAGAACACAGCCGCACCATTCATTACGTAACGCATCATCTTCTGCTGTTGCATATGCAAGGACGATTAAGCAGCCGGATATATGGCATTCCGGTGGTCTACAAAGAATAAATTTCTTAGATGGGTCAAACTAAGTTCAAATAAGTGATGCAAATTGAAGCTATTTTCAAAAGTGAAATTTAAGGCCGGGTTTTGTTACAATGATTTTGCTTATCGTATGTCGTGCTGGCTATTTTATTCCATTGCCTGGGTTTGATCGGAATCTGATGCCCAAGGAATACCTAGACTTCTCTCATGGAACGATGGGTGAGATGTTCAATCTATTTTGTTGGTCCTGTAAATGGAACTTTCTATCATAAGCTTCCTGCATCCTGCCATGTAAGAATCTTTCTTAAGTGAAATTGCCTGGGATTTGATCCCAAGTAATACCTGTCTTCACTTCTGGAAAAATAGTTGTAGCATGGAAATTTAGCAAACGAGTTTTAAGCACCAGGTCACCAACAGTCCTGCTATGAAAGATGTCATTTCATTTATAATATTTCTCGACTTTTCCTTTAAAAAGACGTGTTATTGATGATATATCTAGTTCCTGCGATTATATTAGCATCATATAGATGGCTTGCTTACCTGTCTATGTGTATTTTTCCTCAGAGGAGCATGGATATGATCTGTTCGAGCCAAAGCTTTCTCTTTTTCAACTTGGATTGACCCCACATATTTTTGCATCAACCATGACGCAGGTAAGTTGCAATGCTTGGCTGGTATACTAATATTGATGAGGAAAATGGCAAGGAAATAAAAACTGTTAATAGTTAATTGTATAGTAGTAAAGTCCCGTCTTGTTTAGCTTGGGCCTAAGCATTATGTGCATTCTCTTAAACTGCAACCCGTGTGATTTAGGTACTTATACACATTTAGAAGACAATAACAATTTTCATAATCGGTGATTGTTAAATTAAAGTTACCTTAGCATGTCAAAAAAGCTAAGGTACTGGAATATGTCAACTTTTTTAAAGCACACTGCTGATTCGGAATTATATGAACAATTCCATTATATACACTTTGTAACAAGAAGTAAGAGAGTAATTTTACCTGTATTTCTTTCAGTCTATGCTGTTTTTTTTATCTACTATAGTGTTAGTAGAATATAACATGAAATTGCAATCTTCCAGCTTGCTTGCTATATCTTGCCAGCTTTTCAAAAACTACGCAAAGATGGCGAAACAGATAAGATCAAGATATACATGTAAGCCCTTTATTTTTTTATTTGTTGTAGAATGACTTTTAGCACACCTTTATATGGATGCTAGAGTTTAAGTAGTATATGATAGATGGGAATGCTTGGTTTTAGACATTGCCAAGCTCCGCCGGCAACATGGAGGAAATGATATGCTTATGCCGAGTCATGTCAATAGTACAAATTAGACCTTTTATATCAATTTTGAATATTGTATTTGCTTCATGCACAAGAGCTTGTGCTAAATAACCAAGAGTATTAATACAAACATTAAAACCTTTAGGTTAATCAATCAGTTCAAATGCCTAACTAATTTTGTTGATTGTGCAGGTGGAGGCTTACATTATGCTTTGCAGCACTTGAATCACTTGTAATTGCACTTTAATCGCTCGAGTTTTCCGTGTTTGCCGCAACTAACTGGTATGGTTTTATTTTTTATTTTTGGCTTTTCGGTTTGTTTTGATTTGAAACTTGGCTTTTTCTTTTGTATTCTTAGGTTTAGTCATTTGCTATTAAGTGCTACTCGATGACGCATCAAGTAATGCTTCTAGAATGGATTTGCCAGAAAATTACAGAGGACGGCTTTGGTAAGATGATTTTCCTTAAATTGATTGACTCATAAGAGTTACACAGTGACCTGAAGGATCATAATGTAAAGTCCATGTTGTTTGATGTGGTATGCTTTCTTTTATGTGCGTGTGAAGGAGAGGGAAAGAGAAGATTGAATTTTATTGTCAATTGAACACTGTGTTTTTGGCATGCAACTTTGGATTAGCTGAAAAGTTTAGTATTTATCTCCAATGCGGTCACTAAGCAATTTGCATTTTGAAACTTTGTAGGGCAAGGGTCAACCTTAATAATCTGTATGAGCATCCTGATAAATTGCTCAAATTCTCTTTCCAGGATGGTTTCTGCTTTTCAGAGTAACGTTCTCCTCCTTTTTGCAAAGATTGCTAATTCTTCAGCCATTCCGAAACTTAATGTAAGATAATTACATGACCTCTCAGATCTTTCATTGCGTCTAATGGTGGAGACCTCTTAGGTCTATAGATGACTATAAACAATAATCTGATGAGTTCATAAAGGCAGAATATCATCCAACTTCCCTTTCATTCCCCATCACTGTCTTTGTCTATGTATCCCTATGTTGTAGAACTTCTATTTAAATGGGCCTACAACATTTCTAGACAAAGCAGAAAATTCTAGCAAATTATTTACAGCAGTATTCTATACCAAACATGTGTAGCCTCATAAGCTGGGTATTTTGGCAACACATTGATATGAATATGGTAGCTCGGGGGGTGGTCTTGGACGTTAGTCTTGGTGGACTAGCATGGGTGTGTAAGAATGGCAAATTATGGGCAAAGCAAGGCAAATAAATGGCAATGAAACTTTATAATGGTTATGATTAAATAATATCTTGGAGGCAAGATATTATTTAATGGTTAAAGTTCTAGAGTTTAAATATAGTTGAGCCAAGAATGTATTCTTATATTCAAAAGTCAAAGATAAATATAAAAATAACTAAAGCCAAAATTAGTTTCAAAGGAAAAGGTAGAACGTAACTATTAAACTATAAAAGAAGTGATGGGCATGAATAGTTATTATTAGACGACCACCTTTTTGGACAAACTACTTTAGCTTTAACTTTAATTCCAATATCTCCTTGACCACATGGCCACATTCATGTTTTGTTAGACTGCCCTTGCTTGTTACTTTGCTATTGCAGGCAAGCCTTGCCATAATTCTGCCAGTTCTTCGCACCGAGTGACCCGGTTGGGCGGTGAATTACCAAAGACTGGTTAATGAATCTAAATCTAGCTCTAGTTTTGGTGAACTAAGAGCTTGGACAATCTAAGTTATCCATGTAACTCATATTGTATGTTTGTTTCAAATAGATATCTTTTGTCATTGCTAACAGTTTGATTATGGATTATGTATTGGGAGACCATGAATTAACTGAGAAGTCTTAAATACGGTTTCCGGGATATAAAAGGTATGCTTCATTGGTGTGATCCATAACAATTGGTATCAATTGGTATCAGAGCCAGGCTATTCCTAAAGTTTGCAAAGACTTCCAGTTGGTGCTGGAGATTTGCAAATAGGAATAGAGAACCTTATTCTGGCTATTCCTGATGTTTGTAAGTCATCTAGTTGGTGCTAGTGATTGCAAACTGGAATAGAATTCCTCCTCCTGAGAATCTAAATGATCTTCTTTCTATGAATTTAAAATTTTAACTTCTTGGATCATTCTTTCCAATCCGATTCTACCCAGAGTAATCAACCGTTGGATATCAGTATGACAAAATTGTTTGTTGCAGGAAACATATAGGTGCAGGTGATTGGTGACGTGGAATACGTAGGGAATTGAGCCTAATCTTCTTGACCAATCCATTTCGTTTGCCAAAATGGATCTCCTTCCAATCAAGCCTAACCTGAACTGACAATCCATCTCCTTGGCCAGGATGGATCTCCGTTGAAACTTTTCCTGCATCTACAGTAGTGGACAGATCAATCTTTATCTGAACTCTCTATCCTTGACAAATCTTGAACTATTCCAAACTAAACGAATTCTAAACAATGTAAAGTGCAGCCCATTGTATTAGTAAGATGTCTTAATAATGAATATCTATCTGTAAGTAATTATAGTTTAAAAGTAGAGGTGACTTCAAAATATGTTAAAAAATTTTAAAGGATTCGTGCCTTTAGAGAAATTGTAAATCTATTTTATGATTGTATTGCTTCCTTCTAATGAATGATCATGCCATTAATAGTTGCACAATGGTTGGTGCCACAAGTATTGATGTTAAAGGATAACATTGAAATTCTAGATTGGTGTCTAGAGTTTTGTGCAGTAGTTGGTGCTATCGGTTGCGTGCTTCTGCTTCAATTTAAAAACCTTGATCTTTCCTTAATCTTGCTTTTATGTTAAAACTTAAATTTTATCCAATAGATCTTAAGCTTTGCTAATATATCTCTCAAAAATAATCAAATCTTCCCTGAATCTTTACCTTAATCTTTAGCCACAACAGTTGTGATTGTCATAAATAGTTGGTGCTATTTATGAGATCATAATCCTAGCCTTTAGTCTTTAAAATGGATTGAGTTGGTGCTCATGTACAAATTGAATTGGAGCTTAATTTGTGGTTTATAGCTGAGGTCAGTTGCTTCCAAAAAGGGAAGAATTGATATGAATATGGTAGCTCGGGGGGTGGTCTTGGACGTTAGTCTTGGTGGACTAGCATGGGTGTGTAAGAATGGCAAATTATGGGCAAGGGCAAATAAATGGCAATGAAACTTTATAATGGTTATGATTAAATAATATCTTGGAGGCAAGATATTATTTAATGGTTAAAGTTCTAGAGTTTAAATATAGTTGAGCCAAGAATGTATTCTTATATTCAAAAGTCAAAGATAAATATAAAAATAACTAAAGCCAAAATTAGTTTCAAAGGAAAAGGTAGAACGTAACTATTAAACTATAAAAAAAGTGATGGACATGAATAGTTATTATTAGACGACCACCTTTTTGGACAAACTACTTTAACTTTAACTTTAATTCCAATATCTCCTTGACCACATGGCCACATTCATGTTTTGTTAGACTGCCCTTGCTTGTTACTTTGCTATTGCCAGCAAGCCTTGCCATAATTCTGCCAGTTCTTCGCACCGAGTGACCCGGTTGGGCGGTGAACCAATGTTGTTAAGTACGTCAAAATCCGTACCTTTAAAAAACGTTTTTGAAGATTTTTTGAAGATTTTTAAAATTTTTGGAAAAAATCTTTAAAAACGTATTTGATCTTTAAAATCCTTAAAAATCTTTAAAAATCCTTAAAATCTTTAAAAATCCTTAGACTGTGATTTTGTTTATTCAAATATATGATATTCTTGAACTTATTTATCTTGTATATGAAATTCTTATATTTCTCGATCTCTATAATAATGTTTATCTGAACTTTCTTAAGAGTTACATGGCAAAACAACTATGATATCTTTGTACTTGAACTTAATAGTTTCTAGTAGCAGCATAAATTTCTGATTTACTTGTTGACATGCTACATCTTGTAACTTATAGTAAAAATATGCATTTTAACCATAGCACATAGATCCAATAAAGCAGTGCAAAGAATATGCAAAAATTTTTTTTTTTTTGGCCATACCAAATCATAAAAATCCTTTGAAAAACGTGAGGATTTTTATAAAGATACTTTAAAAATAAAAAACGGGTTTTTTAACAACATTGCGGTGAACTATCAAAGACTGGTTAATGAATCTAAATCTAGCTCTAGTTTTGGTGAACTAAGAGCTTGGACAATCTAAGTTATCCATGTAACTCATATTGTATGTTTGTTTCAAATAGATATTTTTTGTCATTGCTAACAGTTGATTATGGATTATGTAGCAATTCTGGATGGATTACAGATTGGGAGACCATGAATTAACTGAGAAGTCTTAAATACGGTTTCCGGGATATAAAAGGTATGCTTCATTGTTGTGATCCATAACACACATGTTCTTAATTTTCAATTTCATTATGTTCGCATACTCTGCATGTCTGCACTTCTTGGAGTATTTCTTCAGCGTCCTTTCTCCGACCTTAAATGGTGCGAACTTAAGCGTATTCTTCATATCACATGTTGTTCTCCAACTGAAATGTCTTCCGAGAGATAACCAGGCTAGGCTTCATAAGTTGATCCTTAGTTTGTGGATTATTCTAGAGTCTTGCTTCACCTTTTCTTGCACCCATTTCCTTATATAACCACTTCTTCTTATACTGTATTCCACTTTCTCAACAGTTGTTTGCATCCCAAAACCATCCGTGTGTCATTGCTTGCTTGCATAGCTCACTAGGGGCACCTAGCACTATCCATTCTGTATACCTTTTTCATTCATCTAATGCAGCAAAGCAGTGCTCCCCCCCACTAAGGAAATTCAGCTAACACCATAGGGTAAGGTGTTTGCAGTTTCAACGTATAAAAATTTCTTCCGAACTCATTCAATGTCCTTCCATAATCTCAAAGAACAACTGACTGTACCAGTGTGACAAACAACTTCGTCTTTAATTTTCAAGACCACAAATGTGCTCTTCTACATTTACTTTGCGGCGTCTAGGAAGCTTTTAATCCACCATTGATCTTTTGCAATATGCAGTTATTTTATCCATAGAGAAAATCCAAAATAAATATGTTATATTATGTGCTAACAGGAAAATCTAGAAGATCCTATGTAAAAGTTAAGATAGAATATGTTATATTATGTGCCTAATAGGAAGATGGAAGATGAAATTCTAAAAGAAAGGTAGAAGCAAAATTTGAAGGAAGCAGTGACATGAATTTGAATGATGATGGCAGCTCGCAAGCTAATAGAAACCTACTTGTTAATATATCAGCACATTGATGCAAATGGAACATGTATAACATCAAAAATATGATAAGCTTATATTGACACGTAGGTTTTTTGACAAAGCTACTTTGTAGATATTCAAGAAATTTTTCAAGAAATTATCTCGCTAACAAAAGGCGTGAGAATAGTATTTACAAAGAGAGTTGCAAGTGATTTGATTATACATAGCCATTGAATTGGTCAAACGCGGTGTTTGTAATGATGCTCCATCTTAACCGCCGTAACTTTTTGGTGACATTTTTTGTATAGTCACCGAACCGTTTCTATTTTGCAATGTAAAACTTTAAATCTCTCTTCCTATCAAGTAGCAGTAGTTTAGTTGCTCCCTTATGTGATGCTTTGTGACAGGTCTCATATGTGGTGCCTGTCTGGAGCCATTATTTTGGGGCCTTCCATGTTGCTGCTTCCAAATGCTTTTCTCCTTATGACAAGTAAGTGCAGATCGTACGCTGAAGCTTCACTATTATGGCCTCGATACAATCAGAAATTTTGTATGTTATTTTCTCGCTTCAAAGGACAATGTGCATCCGACTTATGAAATGGTTTAAACGTTAAATTGCTTATGCACTTCGCCGTCTCGGTTGTTATTAACTTTCTGCACGATAAAACCAATATGGATGCAATCCTGACATTCATTGATGACACATCCTGAAAAGGGAAGCAAAAGTGCCTTTTTTTCTAGTCGTTACATCGTATATCTATCAAATATACATGTAGAGCGATCTATTCATCCATAGAATCTGGGGGTAAACAATATGTGGACCTAAGCATGGGTGTTCAAGGTGGGAAATATTTGTCATTGAAGCAACCCATTACATCATCAAGCATTTGTGTTAGTGCAAGCATGTTTCACTTGGTACTTCGGTTCTGTTTTCTTGGTCTAGAAGAGCATTTGCAAGGGTGGATCTGACAAGCTTTCAATACAATTTGTTTGGTTTAATTATTTCCATCTTTTGGTTTTGGATTCACGAGCGACTTCCGTGAGGTTGAACCATATGTTCCATTTGATATAAATCCAATCCGCATGATGCCCTGATTGGTCTCCGAAGCTATGTCATGTCATTACCCGGTATTATTGCCCGTTTTGTCACTGTCCCCGCCTTTATCTATAAATTCTTTTATTTTTTCCATGTGATCTAATTTTCCTTTTCTCGATGATTTCCCGCAGTGTCACAAAGAGTCGCATGTTTACTAGGGTTGAAGGATATTCTGAACCCTACATTGCCGCCCTATCCCCGGTTCTAGGCCATGGCTTTATTACCTCATCAATGCTGTCTTTATTTTGTTTTCAAGATTCTTGATATTGTAAGAAACTAAACTTCCTTCAATTTACTTCATTTTGCTTTCCTAATTTCTCTCCCTCTCTCAGAGTGGCAAAGACAAAAGATTTGTCGAGTATCTCAATCGATTAGCAAAAAATACCGGATGTTAAACCCGAAAGAGAACAATAGAATATCTAACAAAAATATGAACTCTACGTTTAAAGTACGTGATTCCTTCAGTTTTCTCAAACTTAATGTTACTTCAAGCTAAGCTTTCTCCCTCTTCCACATTGTAGGTGGTATTTGTTGGCCTTGCTAGTTACATTATCAACCTTGGTGGACTTACAAACCGCAGTTCATTCACCAAGGAAGTGGGATTGGTTTCACTGCTATGCTATTTATTGTAATGTTTTTTTTACCATTTATTGTTGCCTCAAGGCAAGTTCTCGCATTGTTACCTCATTAATCCAGTTGTTCATAATGCGTGTGGTCTCTATCGTTGAATTAAGGAGATCTTTTTATTGCTTATAATGTCATGCCGCTCACAAAAGTGTTGAAGAGGTTTGGAGCATGAGGAGATCATTCAACTAATTAGTAGTTCTCTCCTCAAGGTACACCTATCAATGCGATCCATCCAAGGTAGGTAAAATATTATAGAAAATCAGGCATGGATGAGTGGCAATGAACAATCAAGAAATTATTGTGGGGCGGTGGCCGAGGTGGACCTGGGAATCCGATAATCGTTGATGTATAAAGGCATACAATTCAACCTACAAAGTCAAAGAATGAGATGCAACTAACACACTTTCATAAAGGTAAATCCAAATCAAGTATTATAACGACCAATGAAATTATTACTTATTGTGCACATTTGTGTATACCTCCTGTGTGTAGTCGCGGTAAATTGTATTTTCAGTCATATGTATAATCTTGTATAAATTCAGCGAAGAACACATTACGTGAGATTAGGCAAAGAATACATGCGTAAGATTAGACCCCCGTGCTCATAAACTTTTCAATGTCGAGAGAAGTGTAAGTGGCCAAAGCAAGGCAAACCGCTAAAAAATATATGTTATATGTTTGGTACCATACCTAGTATGCCATCTTCACCATCTCACGCTTTTCTGCAACCTTAAGAAGGCTTAAAAGTCATTTTTTTGTGATTCTACCCAATGGATGCCGAGTTTTGTTAGAAAGTCAGTGCTTAATGGAATTCTGTCAGACAAGAATGCCCTAGTTCGGACGATCCGTTTAAGTGGCCAATTTTCGTGGGGGCAAATGTCAGTCATAGATTACGTTTCTAACCAGTGATGCTTAAACATACTACATCTTATGCTAAGTGCTAAAACTAGTTCTGACGATCCGCTTTTAAGTGGCCAATTTTCGGGGGCAAATGTCGGCCATAGATTACGCTTTTAACCAAAGATGCTTAAACATACTACATCTTGCGTTAAGTGCTAAAAATGTAGAAAATGTACAGTCTTACATAAGATTGTTAAAGGTATTTCAGGTGTATTCGTAGATAAAGTAGTAGGATGCTGATGGTGGAAAATGAGTTTCAATGCATGGAAGGTTATAGAGAGGAGATAATTTGGGAAGAAAGTAGAAGGATTGGCGCAATAGGAGGAGCCTGGAAGGCGCTTGTAAGTGTATAGGGTCTAGTCGGTAGTGGGATTTTCTAATGTGAAATCGGGTCGGTATGGCTAGGGCGAATGGAAGAGGCTAATAGATGCGGATCTAATACCTCAAAGTTGTGAGTTGAAGAGCTTGCTTTGTTGATGGATCCCGCAAGTTACTTATTCACGTAGCCTATTATTTTCTTGTTGAAGATGTAAAGTTCTAGTAGTTTGTTTAGGATTTGCATCTAGTCCGCTTCTTCACATGCATCGAAAGCGTAGTTTTTGTGAAAAAAGCATATTTTTCATATCCACCGTGAGAGGGTTGTGAGAGGGTTGTGAGAGGGTTTGCGTGGCTATGAAAGGTAGAAAAGATGAAAACCTCGAAGCGGTTTCCACCGCACAAGTGTTCTGCCATAACTTATGATTTGGAAACAAAATCGATTGGAGGAACTTTGAAAAATAGATTTCTAGATCCAAGACTCTTCCTCACTAGAACCAAACATAGATAGATCTCCACCGCCTATGATTCTACCTCAGTCCTTGGATTGAAGTTTGAAGATTCCCCGATCCACCTAAGATGTCCTTTTTCTTGTCTAGAATTTGAAATTGTATCCTTTGTCTCGCAAGTGTAATTATTAAATATTTGTCGACGGTTAATGTCTCTTCTCCGGGCAAAACAAAGGAATTCTAGAAAATGAGCTCCAGAACATTACGCTGGGCTTCTTCATAGAGTGGATTCATTTTGGAAGAAGTTTCTTTTATATAGCATTTCTTGCAGGGTTTAATTCGCCGCCTTGCTAGTTAGCAAAAGGCTATTGAGGCTGTGGAGCAGGACAATAACATTGACTTGGAAACCATTGGCACCAAATCATATGCTAACATGGAAATGACTATTTGACCCCATCAAGGGGTCAACGGACGGCTATGGTGTCTTCAATTGGAATCAAAGATGGAATATTTAGAAGATCAATGGTCCACAATAAATGATAATACAAAATAAGCGATAACATATGTGTATACAGAAGATAGAGAGAATTTTGTAAACCAAATACGTTAGCCCAAGCATTTGTTTAAGTTGGATGATATGAACTATGAAAGACCTTCCATCATTGTCATTCCTAGATAAGTCAAAGACGAAAAGTCTATAGAAGATCACATTATGGATATTTAAGAGTATCCTTCAACGTGCATGTGAGTTAACCTTTAAGACAATATATTTTGAGTTTTGCCAAAACGTTTGGACATTATTCACCTTAGCACTAGACCTGTCTCATGATGGACCATTAAAGGGCATTTTGAAGGTTCACAAAAAAAATCATATAAAGTCAAGAACACAAAAACTAGCCAAACCCTTTCTAGAAGTTCATATATGGCAGTCATGCTTCACATGAAAAATATATAAAAATGTATCAGCTCCCATTCTCATGAGTTATGTTCTAGAAAACTCAAGGGGGTCAAGTACCAAAAGCTTCATGTTCACACAAAGTAAAACTATCTTAATGAAAATATTTTTTTGATTTTTTTGGTTATAATGTTATTTTTCTACACGAGATATAGAGCAAGACATAAAAAACCACATCTCATTTCGAAGTCTGTAAAGGAAGATAGAGCAATTCAAATATGATGTGGTCAAAATCGTCCTTCGCCTTTCCGAGAACCAAGATTGTTCCTTAAAGCGCTTGTGATATAAAAACAACTACTTTCAGAAGGAGATCAATTTTGAGTTCAAATTTGACATATAAGTAGTTCACGAGGTCCTCCATCTTAAAAAAATGTTTGTTGATTTGAATTTGATGTTTGACTTTTACTTCTATTTTCAATTTTAGGAATAGAATAGAATAGAATAGAATAGTTTTTTAACGTCCACGGAGACCAATAGGTCATGGGACCTATAATGGGCTAGTACAATCATTACTACTAGGATTAAAAAACCCTTGCCTCGAAAGGTTTTCAAGGGAAAAACCTTTGCAGTAATGATGATACTAGACAAGCTTAGATAATGACTACTGAGGGCTCAATAATTGCCGACGTTTATCTAGAACCTCAAGTATACAAATTATACAAATGGATAGCATTGCTATATATGAGTCTAGGTTGTCCTCCAAAAAATCACATTATGAAAGTTTATAAGGATGTGAAACGAATGCAAAAACAAGCTCATGGAAAGAGAAAAAGACATGGTAAAAAAAAATCAAAAACGATATCTGTACCTGCCCATTACTGGTCCATAGTTAATTTAAAAATTGATAATATCCTTATATTACATGAATAGCTCTTGGACCACTTTGTTCACAAAAAATATTTCTTGTTCATTATCTTAAGGATTCTACTAGAATGGATAGCATCAATTATATTATATTTTCCATGTTTATTCTAGATTTGTGCCCTACGGTGTGACTTTACAAAATCATATCCTCAAAATATCTCATTTCAAGAAACCAATGCAAAAACAACCAAGGAAAAATATGAAAAACTTTTACTATAAAACCAAGATAGACCAGCTATCTGCAAGTCCGCCAATTCTGCATCATCATTGGTCCAAATGACTGAAAGTTTAAAAATTATTAATGGTGCCATCTTAATCAATTTTGATCTCAACTTTCGCATATAGTTTACTTGTATGATTCTCTATAGGACAAAATTAATTGATTAGGTTAGCTTGCATAATTTAAGGGTGAGATTGAAGCACAAAAAATTGAGAATTTATGGGGTACTTATGACCAATTGAACCTACATGGACTTTCACTTACACCTTTCAAAAATCATGTGATCGAAGCTAAAAAGCCACAATATCATTCTATGGGGCAAAATGGATAAGGTTAGTGAGAGATATATGCTCTATACAATTGGTCGCGTGGACCATAAATGGTGATGCGTGCTTATATAAAATAAAACCTTAAAAATAACATGTTACTTTGACATGCAACTAGACATTTCTATTGCCAAGAAAGGTTTGCATCTATAAAAAATATAATATACATGAAAGATAACCTATATGTAATATTATTCTACTTGGATGACAATGGTTTATAGCAGTAACACAGATATGAAGTTTATGTTAGTAAGAAATAAGCAAATTTCATGGTATTTTTTTCAATAAGATCATACAACCTATAGAAAAGATCTTTATATATGACATTTCGCACATTTTGAACTATTTTAAAGGCATATTTAGGGAAAAGTAGTGTCTCTTTCTATGAATCAAAGAAGCATATATGAAATGTTATATGGTCTATTTATATATTCATGGCTAAACTTCACAACATTCATTTGAATTCATCAATAAACATCACTAACTATAATCATTGTGGCATTTTGGACCTATAATTGTGAAGCTGACCCAACTTTTTATGCTCTACTATGTTGATCCGACTGCTGTACATCATGTTTGAATTCCAAAAATTGCATATTTACACCCTAGTTATACTATATGTAAGTTGATAAGAGTTATGTTCTATGTAGATATAAATAAAATGCATCATTTATTACCCACATAGCATTATAGATGGTTATTATTGAGCATTTTAGTTGCATACTTTTGTCCGAATTAAGATAGTAGATTCCTTGAGTAAATATTGAGGTTAACATGACTTATAAACACTCTAAAGAATCATGAAACTATAGCTCGTATAGTTAGCAACTCATGGCCACAAGAATTAAGTCAAAACTTGCTATAATGAGAGAGAGAGAGATAATTCTTGAACCTCAAGCAGCTTTTTTGATCAAAATAGGGTTTGGCGACTTCCACCGATGTCAGATGATCGCAAGAAAATATGGGAACATAAAACTCAATGTTTTCTATGATAAACAGGCAAACACCTTCAACTTTAGCAATGCTTAGGTCACTTTATACTAGAAATATCGAAGAAGGCAGTTCTGGACTGGTGCAGAAACTGCCAAATTCTCCAACGTTTGAGCAATCACCACAATGCATAGGTGACCCCATTGGTCTTGAAATTCTCAGAGATCATTAAGAAACAAGTGAAGACTCAAATAGTGGTGGTATATTATAAAATTGAAATTTCTTTCGTGAGTTACATGGGTTTAAGTGGCAGAGGTCATGCGGGCCAGTTCTGGTCCATGGACCAGGAATGGTCCCAGGGACAGGTCTAGTGTTAGATTGCATGTTTCCATGAGCATTCAAATACATCTTGTAAACTTGATTGAATAACCAAAACAAACAAATAAACAAACTTTCTAAGAGGGAGTTTTTGCGTCTACCTATAGCAAAACCTAAACTAGACCAAGATTTAAGCAAACCTTTGAGAGGAATTATAATGCTTATAATCGTTAGAAAGTGCCTACGGAACTCCACCTCAATTAAATGCTTATCGAAGGCAATGGAATGAGGGCTGTAGGAGAGATAGCATCATGAAGCACAATTTGCCTGTGAAATTATAGAAATAAATAATTTGGTATGGAGAGAAGGATCTAGCATTGAAAGTTCCTCCTTAGAGTGCCACCGGCTTCCACTAGACAACCTTTAATAACTGAGGATTCCTATTACTGCCATATAAAGTTTCTCATTAACTTAATCAATTATGCTATTTTGGCCTCAAGGGCATGATACAACATATGGTTGACAACATATGGTCATATGTTTGTTTTGGTGATATGTTTGTTTTGGTGTGTTATGGGAGATGTTATTTTTTTGCTTTGAAAAAGAAATAAAAATTAAAAAAACATTGGCATGTTCATAAATAACATATAAACTATCAAATACAGCACAAATCCCATAACACACCATGACAAAAGTTTGATTTTTTTTTCTTTTTTTTTAGCGCAACAACCCAACCTTGAGTGTCATGTTATCTGAAAGCCTAGGCTATCCATGTGTCCTAAAATTTGACGTGGACTTACCTTGAACAATTAGATCTTGATCTAAAAAAACGAAGGGCTGGCAGCTTTATCACTAAATGAGTTTGTCATCCTTAGCAAACCAAGTTCATGCCAATTTGCAAGTATTGTTTATCAAGAATTGTGCGGCATTGGGCTGTTACATTAATAAGTCGAACATCTTACTTTCTAAATGTTTTTATATAATTGAGAGGTATAATAGCACATGAAATCAAGCTATTTGAATGGGAAGATTTGTTAGGAGGAGAACCTAGGAACTACTTAATTTGCTAGTTTACTTGTTTGCTAGTTTAATTTTGTTGAACTTGCCTGCCTTCTTCTACATCACCTTAGGTTTGCTCCGCCATCAGATCACATGTAGTAAGTCTTATTTCTTCCTTGAATCTGATGTGGGTTGTGGTGTTTTTGATCTTTTTCTTCAATCTGGTGCTTGTGTTCATCATCTAGGTATGTAATTTGTATTTTTATCTGCATGATAAGTCTAGGTAAACTTGGGACAATTCCACATGTAGTTTAGGCACTGTAGTTGTTTTGGTGGAATTGTTTTTTGTTTCTTGTGTTTCTGACTTCATATGTGTTGGTTTGTTGTTATATGTAATTCTCGAAACCATTGCTACCTTTTAGTTAGTTAGACGCCCTTGGTAGTTAGGTTTTCCTATATATACTCCATTTCTTCCCTTTTCTTCTTCATCTCATCTCCGTGTTTCTCCACTTGTGGGTTCTTTCTTCAAGCTACTTTCCCTCTCCCGTTTTGTAGTTTGCCTTTCCGTTCTTCACCCCGTGACCAACCACCTCTTCTTCTTCGTCTCCATCCCTCTTTGTTCCGGTGTATTTTTTTGTGGTATTCTCCTTGTTTGTCTACTCGATCCGTGGGTGGTGTGGGGTGCCGGCTCCATTTTCCATCGATATTTTTGCTTTCTTGTGCCGGTCGGTGTTTACGCTCTTATTGGTGCATGTGTTCTAATGGCCATAGCAAGCCCTTTCACTTGACTTATTTCGGCCATCTATTCTACGCGATTATTTTGGGCATTCTATTTTCTGCCCGCAGGGATACCCAACCTTTTTCTCCCTCGATTAGTGTGTGCCGGTTTTTGCTCTTCAGGGCGGTCTACGAGTTGGTTCCTCGAGGACGCTCCCTCGGACTTTAATTCTTCCCTCTGTTCCCCCCAGGGTGGTCCTTCCTTGAGAGTTTTTGTATTGTTTTTGAAGCAGTTCGATCCAAGGGGGTAGGTCAGTTCCCCCTTCTTATTTTTCCATTCAGGTGTATTTCTGCAGGGATTTCTTCATGGGTCAGCACCGGGTAGATTTTTCCTGCAGAATTTTCTTGGTCACCTCAATTGTTTCGAGGTAGGCTGCAACTATTTGCAGTGGTCGTTTGCTTAACTGACAGCTCCATTGCTCACCAAGTTGCAGTCATATTAAAGCTGCAAAAGTTTTATTGTGACCATTTGCTTGGCAGCGGCGTTTGTTTCTCGATTCTGATGAAGAAGGCATCTTTCGCCCTGGCAGTTGCAAACTCATGTGTGGATTTGTTGGCTGCGTGAATCGAGTGACATCAGGGGAGGTATATCCGCAACCTCATCAAACATGGGATCTCGTGGATATGCACAAAGAGTGGGAAGGTTACTCTCACGAAGATCACTCACGCTTTGCGGTTCTTTGAGAACATGCAACAGGAGGGCATAATGCTAGACCAGATAACACCCTTAAAGCAGGGAGAACATCCATGAACTTATTGTTGGAAGCAAGTTTCAGGTCAACATTGTCCTTGGGAATAAACTTTGATAGGTATTCCAAGTGTGCAAGCTTAGAGGATGCAAAAAGAGCTTTTTGACAAGTTGTTGGATAGAGATATAGTGTTATGGATTCATATGATTTCTGCACATACACACATGAGCACTTCTGTGCCTTCACATTGGTGACAATCCTTGTTCCAATTGCATTATTTGCTGCAAAGCAGGTTGCACAAAATAGGATGTCCACCTTTAAAAATAAGCAGGACAAATGAGAAATCTCAATGCATTTAAGAAGCCAAGTGTGATATTTTGTTCCGTTGTCTGAACGAAAAGGGTTTGAGAAGCACTTCTATGTGCACCGTATTGGATGGCTCTTGTTGGTATTTTTTTGCTAGCATCATTGCTTTCATCTCAATGCCATATTGCTGTAGTAAATATTAAACATTCTATGACATGAGCGATGTATATGCTAAGGTTCCATGGTTATTTTCAATTGGTGCATAATAAAATCTTTTAATTGCAGAATATTTTTCAAATGGACCCATGGCAAAAGGATCTGCTGGTGGATTACCTGCCGACAACAATCTCATCAGGAAAGGTATTTTAAGCTATACATATATGTGACGATAAAGATCTTCTTGAGCTTTACAGTGATCATATTCAATAAGCACATTTTTGACAAAAAAATGTGCAATTGGCCTTCTCCTATTAACTTCACCATGATTTACATGGCTTTCTGTTCAGTGCTTGCATTTTTGTTAGTTCGTGTCTTTAAACTTGTTGAACCAATCGGCATGACCTGGGAGCTGTACTCTTCCTCAATCATTTCTGGTGCAATGTACTCCTTTAGCCTTTAGATGTCAAACTATGCTTATATCTACCTGTCTGTCTCATTCATTCAGAGGTTGAAGGCATTGATGCCTGTTGCTGTGTATTCAATTCGAGTGTTTTTTAAGGAGGAGACTTACAAGCCAGCAACCATTAAGTCTCAAAAGATATGGGACGCAGTTACTTTGGCCCAAGTGAAAACTGGTCATTATCATGCACACATAAATCCCACCTTGGCACCAGGGCCCCAAGCTTATTTGCTTGCTTCATTATCCAGGAACAAGCTTGTAGCTATTGCATCAATTCGCATCGGGTCCCACATGCTACGGATTGAGATGTAGATGGGAGCGGCCTGAATTGCCGCGAGAAGCGAGACTATGTGCCTCGCGTTCACAGGTTATTGAAGATGAAAGCCATACTCTTCCTCGAAGGCCCTCGCTTTTGAGATAGTCCGGAATCATTTTTTGACCTTAGCATTCCATTCCACGCTTCCACAACTTCTCCGAGCATCATCCGTGCATGACTTGGCATTATACATACTTGAGGTTCTAGATAAACGTCTGCAATTACTGAGCCCTCAGTAGTCATTATCTCTGCTTGTCTAGTATCATCATTCGCAGCGTTTTTCCCTTGAAAACCTTTCGATATGTGGGTTTTTAATCCTAGTAGTAATGATAATACTAGCCCATTGTATGGGTCCCATGACTTATTGGTCTCCGTGAATGTTAAAAAAACTATTCTATTCTATTCTATTCAATAGATATCTGGGAAGTGTGCCAAATGTCTGAGCCAATTCATGATAGATAGCAAGGTCTTTCAGCCAATCCCGTGGCAACCAATAAGGCCTTTCAGATTTTTTTTCAATATTTCTGGAAATGAGAGTCTGCTACTAACTTAAACTCACAGCCATAGTAATTGAAGCATCATTGTTATTCTATGACATGGGTAGAAAACCTATAACATTGCAGTGATCGACGGATCCATGCATCTTATCTTAACACTAGAGTCATCACATGATGTACCAGAAAAGGTGCATTTGCACTGTTCGCTTTAAAAATCATATAAAATTAAAGATTCAATAATCAGTCAAACCCTTCTTATAAGTTAATATATGGAAGTTATGTTGCATGGAAAAAATATCTAAAAATCTATTAGTCCTCGTTTATGGGAGTTACGCTTAAGTAAATGCAAGGGGGTCAAGTATGTTTTGCTTCATGTTTAGATAAAGTAAAACTGTCTCAAGAAGAAATTTTTTATAAATTTTTTCATTATTTTTATATTTTTCTTTATTAAGAGACAAAAAACTGCACCTCCTAAGAAGGGAGATAGGGGTGTTTGAACATGACAGGGTCAAAGCTGTTACTTGTCTTATGTGAACCAATACTAGTTTCCAAAAAGCAGTTCCCAAATTAAATCTCTAATTTTTGTAGGAAAATAAATTTTGACCTAAAATTTTGAATATAAGTAGTAGACAACTTGCTTTATCTAAGAAAAATATAAATTAGCCTTAATGATGAAGTTTTGATTTTCTTTTATTTTTTCATTTAAAAATGACTGATAACTTATGTCTATATAGGAGTAAAATGATTCAAAGTCATCCTCCAAAAGATCATATTATGAAAGGTTACCATGATATAGAATCACCCAAAAAACAAACACGTAAAAAAAACATAGCATTTTGTTCTCAAGAAATAAAAAAATGTTTGTATACCTGAGACCATTACTGGTCCACCTTCTTTTTAAAATTAAGAACTCCCTTATGTTAATCGATTTCAGTTTCAATTGTGGGATATAAGCACCTCATGAGCTACTCTATTCATTAAAAACAATCAATGCTCATGATCTTGAGGTTTAAAGTAAACCTCCTAGTGTCCATTCCAGGTTATCTGTTAGATTACGCATTCCATGGATTTCAATAAACCTATGCATTGAATGGTAAACTCAAAACTTGTATTTTCAAACTTCTCAAGTTGTGCAAGCAATGCAAAAGAATGAAGAACAAATATAAAAAACTATAACTATGAAAAATAAAGGTAGACTGCTATGTTTATTTCCTATTACTGGTCTGCATGGCTTAGGATCATTCAAAATGACAGAATATCCTCATTTTAATTGGTTTTAAACTCGCCTTAAGAATATATAAATCCCATGTACATGAGCAAAATTAGTTGGTTGCCAGAATTGCATTATTTAATGGTGGTATGTTGAAGCATAAGCAAATTGAACCTATATGACTCCACTCACCCTTCCAAAAATTATGTTAAAAAAGTAGAAAATCACCATATCATTGTACAAGTGACAAATGAACAACAAATAGAATTGATAATGATAATTAGAGAGATTTATTTCTATATCTAATTCGTCTAATTGTGGACCATAATGGTTTATGCCCATTTATATTAAAGTCTTACATATAGTATTATATTATTTTTAACATCAAATTGGAGATCTATGTTGCCAATGAAGCTTAGATCCATAAAAATTATAGTCTATCATGAAAGACAAACTAAAGTTACTATTATTATACCTAAAATAGAAACTCCTAAGAAGCAAACATGTGTCCTAAGTTTATGATAGTAAAGAATAAGAAGATTTCATTTTGTATTTTGCACTAAGACGATACAAACTATATTTTGAACTTTTATCACATGGTTCATCAATCATGAGTTAAAAAAGAATGTTATCTTGCTTTAAAATATGGCAAGCCTAAGTACAAGCCAGAAATGGTCCATGTCTATTTTAAAATCAAATCTTGTACATAATGTGTTACTTTAACATGAAATTCAAGGTCTATGTTATCAAGGAAAGGTCACATTCATAAAAAATATTGCCTATCATAAAAGATGAGTTTTTTATACTATTACCTTAACTAAACTTCAATTTTGTGTACTAGCAACCACTTCTAAATATAAAGAATACATGGTTATTCACCATAATTAAGTTGATAAAATTCTTTATTATGTAGATATAATGGATATAAACGAAATTATTTAAAACAACAAAAAATGCAATATTCTCTATATATACCCTAGATGCTTTTCATGACAGGAAGACCGTACGCCTGGCGTGTTATTTTAGGCAATCAAATATTCATGCTAATTAGTGAGACCTAAATTCTAATTATGCCTATATAAATCTACAACAGAGTCATACCTCTACACAAGGGGGAAGCAGACAAGATCCCGGAACTGGCGAGCGGTTTCTGAGAAACTGAGGGGACAAGTGGGTTTGGAACGAAACACTCAACCACCTGCACCATCTAGTAACCCTCAGATATTGATAGAGCAGAACAAAGTACATGGAAAGAAAATAACTTGCTGCTTTGTAGATTTTAGGAAAGCATTCGACACAGTTCCGAGGGAGAAGTTCCTACAAAGGTTGATAGATATGCAAGCTCCAAGAAACATGGTAGGATCGATTGCAAGACTGTACCATAGGGTATATGCAAAGATGGAGCAGGGAGGGCAGGGCAATAGACCGTGATACAAAATCGCCAAACAGGATGCCCTCTATCCCACGACATTATTCGGGATATACATAGATGCACTACAGGGATACATAGCAGAACAGGAGGGGGACGAATATGCCCCTACATTAGGAGATACCAAGGTACCTATTATGCTGTATTCTGATGATCTGAGCATGATGGCCACAAAGAATAAGGGGATGCAATGTACTACTAAAGATACTGGAAAACTTCGTGAAAAAAATAGGGCTAACAATAATTCTAGCAAAAACCAAGATAGTCATCTTTGGGCATAAGAATAAGCATAGACCTTTCAGGTATAGGGAGACAGAAATAGAGGAATCAACAGAATACAGGTATCTGGGCACGGGGAAATGGGCTAAGGACGCAGACACGAGGTTCCAATCAGCCATAGGGAGCTATTTCAATATGAAAAATTTTTGCAATAAAAGTAGAATAATTGACTGGGATATCAAGTGTTACTTATTCGGTCAAGAGTAGCTTGACTTAACGCAATTATAATGGGCTGAAAGCTTGGGGGCGTGCTTAATGCATAAAAAAAGTGGGACAAACAGGTAGGAATCCTCAGGCAATGGCACAAACAGGAATTTAAGGTATGGGCAAATACATCTCTAACAATTATGATACTCGAAACCGTGGGAAAGCTGTGCTAATTCATTCTTTAGGCTTTCTTTTTGCAATTTTCTTGCACAGAGTGGTTGGCTGAAGCAACCTGGAGGCTCTAAGCCATTGAGGTTGAAGGTTTGCTAGGAACACCTTCAACAGGGACGGCCATAACATGTCCTACTTCGTTAAGTGGAATCATTTACCAAAGGAAGATCCAACATCAGTCCTCAAGTGGGATTTTTGCTGAGGCTTACCTGGATTTCATACGGCAACGTCACGCGTGCGCCAATGACGACACCATCAACTCTGGTTTTGACAGAAAGCGGTGTGTGCTACAACCACCAGCAGATATTTCGTGAGTCTTAGATCCAGCATGGATTATGCAGGCCAGCCTTCATGCAACATAGATCGGGCTAGATGCATCCTAGGAATGGGGATGGGCATATAGTCATAATAGGACGCCTTTGTCTATGGCTATAATGGGAACATTGCCATTCCTTATGCCGAGACGAATGGCAAGCCTTAGGCACGATAGGCTTCTTTTTTTTTTTCCTTTTTTTCTTCAAAAGGGGGTGGTCCCTTCAATAATAATCGCATCGATCCGAGACATCGGATCGCCATTCTAGAATGGGACGAGCATGCATGTCATGCATGCATCACGGCGCGCATGCCTTCGCTCGTTGGCAATTCGACTATTTGGTGGCGTTTACGCATCCCACGACTCATGCAACGCTTCCTCTTCTCTCAGCCCGGCACCTTATTCTCTTGAATTGTTTCGAGGCGGGGGAGGGGGCTTCTTCACGCACGATTTAGCCAATTTGGCGTATCTTTTCTTGCTATCCTTTCTTAGGCCTTTGGCCTGCGTCCTGTGACCTTCGTCCTCGATCCTAGTTTGTAAGGGAAGTTCTCCGGTAGTCGGGCGGTTTGTTGGTTTCTTCGCGAGTCCCATTCTAGAATGCGTCGATCCGGGAACATCGGATCGCCATTCCCTTCATCGGGGCGAGCATGCATGTCATGCATGCATGCGGGCGGCGCATGCGTTACGGTTGGCAATTCGACTATTTGGTAGCGTTTACGCATCCGCGACTCATCGGGCGCTTCCTCTTCTCTCCGCCCGGTTACCTTATTCTCTGAACCCACCCTCCCCCTTCTTTGTTTATTATATTTTGTACAGTTACATTTTATCATATTTTTTCACCCCGCCGGTGATGCTTTTTCCACCGGGTGATGCTATTCTCTCGTATATTTTTCGTTTGTTGTGTTGGTGATGTGCGGTGCTGGGTTGGCGGCGACATGCGCTTTCGACTTCTCCATGCGATTTTTGGGAGTGATTCTATGCCTCACGTTTGTCTAAGCCCCTTCGAAGGCTTATCACTAGGGTTTTTCCTCGAAAACCCAAAGGGGCGGGTTTTTTTAATCCCGTGATAAGCTTTCGCGTACATCAACCGATCATCTATTAGCATTGTATTTTTTTGGGATCCAAATGATATAATTGGATTTTCCCTTTATTTTTAGGTGGTAGTTCGCATGTGTGCGGCTACCCAATCCCCACCATTAGAAAAAAATCTGTTGAGATGAATGAGAAGCCTATCTATCGGGCAGTTTGTTGGTTTCTTGCGAGTCCCATTCTAGAATGCATGGGAATTTCCTTATGCCATCCATCTACAACTAATGATGCATCATTTGTTGAAATTATAGGGGACTCAGAATGACATTAAAGAACTAGCATTTCAAGAATATCCAACAGGGAATAAGCATACCTACAAATCGGGACATCAATATCAAGCATGCAGCAAAAAATAGACTAAGGTTCAGATCCTATACATAATCAAGTAGATGGGTATGTACTTGTTAATATTGCCAATAACGTTGCGTTGAAATTCATATTTCTATAAGCATTATTGGTCCAGTATTACAGTTTTTGCACCTCCATAGAAATATGACATTTTTGAATAGAAGGAATGAAGGCTAGTGAAATGCATACAAAGCTGCAAGCTTGAGAGCAATCTCACTGGAATGTACAATATGAGCAGCACCATATCCATGGCTATTTACACGTCCTCAATAGGAGAGCCTCTGTAACACCCATGTTCAACCATTATTTTTATAAGCCGAAGTCATGTTTCTTGGATCATACCTATTGGTAGTTATGTGAACAACAAAAAGTGAAGGTTTTCGGGGTTTTCGGGCATACAAAATCTGTTCCACTAAGACTCCTGAAATGAGGTATTTTATGACACACATCAAATATCATGTACTTCACACCATGTCAAAAGTAGAATCAGTTCAAATGCAAACCAGATCACCTTAGAATGCAACAACTACTTGATTTACAGAATAGCATTGGTGTTCCAAAATAACATAGGAATCCAAAGCACCAACTTTGTCATGTAGTTTGGAGAAGATGCATAAAAACAAAGGTGATAAAATCAATGAGACAATCATATATTCATACTTGAGAAAGCTCGACGAAAGTTTTAAGTGGAAGTTATTGCTTCTATGGTCCATCTTTGAAGCTCCAAGATGCATTACTGGATGATTGACATCAATCTATGCACTGTTCTTTAAATTAACCTCTGCAATTAAAGCGTTCAAGTAACCACATCCTTGTAAAGGATACAAAATATAGGAAGCAACATGCTCCTCTGTAATCCTTGAAGATATCAACTTTATAATTTTAAATTGCAACAATCCTGGATTATAAATTACATGGGTTAGATGAAGCAAAACGAATACCATCTTCGCATTTAAATTAAGGCATTCATTCCCCCAAATACAGCACATCTTCAAGCAAGAAAACCACAAAAGAAACAATGATAACCCATTGCGGATTACGATACTATTTATGAAAGCATAGAGAAAGACATACTAGACATTGCTCCATACGGGTTAAGTACAGTGCCCATTGTGAAAAAACAATGAGAAAGAGAATTCGTTATTATTCTATCGTGTGAGACCTCAATCAGATAATCACCAATTTGGGCATGCCCCCCACAGCCAGCAAAGCAATTAGAGCTTTATCTCAGCTAACACTAACAACCATAGATTTAAGCTAGGAAATCTAACAATCTCAACTAATCTATATATGAATTGCTCTGATATACAATCAGGGTTTGAATAAATTGATGAAATGAATAATGTAACTGCATAGCATTTTGTCTTTAAAATCATCTGCTACCTACCTGCAAGAAATTTAAAATTTGACACCTAGCATGACCGTCAACTCACATAAAGAAGGGCATAGAGAGGTATGAAAGTCACTTCACCAATGTGACCCACAAGATTCAATTAGCATCCTGAAGACATATGCCTAGGCGGGAAAGGATTTTATTGAGATAGATCTAAGTAGATGCATTATAGAAAAGATCTATGTGCTAACACATTTTATTGAGAAAGACAGTTAAGCTGAAAAAACTCTGTCCCACACTTTCTGCACTTCTGGCACGCAATGCTTAAAAGTCCGCGATGGTCTTGTTCGTGATGAAAAGTATTTGTGCCATATTTCCTTTATCATAAGTTTTTAAAGCAGAATAATGCTAACTAATGAAATCAATATTGGTTTATTTCTGAAAATTTGTCCCCTAGAAGATCGGATGGAACTCACCGTGAACATCTCTAATGGGCAAAATTGTTCTCTCTTGCAAGCAAATCAAGCAAGAAAATAAAACCACAAAATAAAATTATAGCATTGAATTTGAGGGAAGTAGGATAGGTTCAATACGCTGTACGTTTTATCTAAATAATTATGAATTGTATGATACTCACGCATGTTTTTGTATAAAACGTAAAAATACAAAGAAAAAAAAAATTCGACGTCGGAAGATTTTTGTCGTCTGAAAACATCTAATTCAGCGTCTGTGAAACAAGAAAAACGCGTCGCGAAAAAAAAAATTCTGCGACGCTTTTCACTGTTTCGCGTACGCAAAAGTTTTTTCGCGTACGCGAAATAGTGAAATTTGAAATTTGAATTTCGCGTACGTGAAATCCTATAAACCGCGTACGCGAAACAGTATAAAGCGGGTAGTACGACCCCAACTTATGTGCATTCTATTGGATTAAGATAAGATATCATGGAATGTTGAAGACAGACCGCTGGGCACTAGACCCATTTTAGGTTAGATGTTAAACGTGAAGAGGAGGTTAACCTCCTCCTTGAGAGGTTTATGCAAAATAACCCTCGAGGCCAGAGAGGGTTATTTTGCATGACCCTCGAGAGGAGGAGGTTGACCTCCCTTAACCACAGGTCCGAGCAAGTTGAATCAAACTGATGAAGAACTAGAGTTGCAGATTTGGTGCCGAACAGAGGTGTAGATGGAGAAGCTTCACAACAGGAAAATTATACTTTGTTCAAGGAAAATGCTTCAGAGGCCAGTTTTGCAATTGATAAAGAGGAAAAGGAAAGCGAGCCCTTTAGATCTGGCTCCTATCGCAATCTGATTACAAAATGCAGCATGCAATAAAGACAGTATCAAAAGATCTATTAGAAGGGAAAAAAAAGTCTTTGAGCTAAGAACAGAAAACTTATTTTGATTTTAGCCAGATTACTTCCTTTTCCAGTGCTAATCTCCTTCCAGGGCCTGTGTTGCAGCGGCATGACTTCTAAGAATGCTTTGATATATTCCCACCGTCCGTTTTCGGCATTGTTTTGCCCCCTTTTTTTGTGCGATCTGCTTTTATCTATGCTTTAGAAGGCTCCATTGTCCTTTCGGGCATTGTTTTGTCCGAATTTGTGCCATATCCACTTCGAATTAGCGGCGATTTGCCCCTGTAGTCTGGCGGCAATGGTGCAAAATAAAAAACAAAATCGTAGTAGGGCAAACAGAACGGAGGACCCAAAATCTTATTCACAAAGGTATTCCGGTATTATTGCAATAATCACTATGGTAGTAATCACTGGAATATTCTGTAAAGCAAGAATATTCCAAGAGTTATGCTTTAACCTTATTGCGATCCTACAGTGGCAACGGTTGGATCAACTTATTGCAAGGACCAGTGGTTAAGAAGTGCAAGTTCTGCCTGTGTGTTTTGTTTTTTGTCCGGAAATTCATTATGGTAGCCTCTATGCAGTGTATGCTCGGTCTCAATCCTCAAAGCCCCACTATTCTCGGCTCATTATGCCGGACTTGTCTTCCCTTATCGACCCATATGCAAAGAATTCAGGCAGGGTCAACGGTTAGTTCAAATGCAGAATCGGGACCAGTTGTGGTTATTGACAACTATGACAGTTTCACATATAATCTCTGTCAGGTATATGTTCCTTATCTTAGATATATCATAACTTTTCCACTCACAGCTGAGCTTTATTGGCAGTACCTTGGGGATCTTGGTTGCAGCTTCAAAGTTTACAGAAACGATGATCTTACTGTTGAAGAACTTGAGCAGTAAGATTCTTAATTTATGCACTTAAAGGGTAGCATTGATACATCCTTCTTTTGATTATGTTTTTCTGATCAGAATGAGGCCAAAGGGTATTGTTATATCACCAGGCCCAGGTATAATCAACAAGCTTGGCTCTTAATATTCAGATTGGAACACTTATGGTTTATGGAACTTTGGGATGGCAGGTACACCACAAGATTCAGGAATATCTTTACAGACTGTTCTTAAGCTAGGTCCAACTATTCCACTGTTCGGTGTTTGCATGGGTCTTCAATGCATTGGAGAAGCTTTTGGAGGTACCTAGAATGGTTTGATTTTCAGAGGGTTTTGTACGTGTTTATGATCTGCATTTGTACGAATGCAATTTCGTTAAGGATTCTCACATTCCATTATAATTTCTTTGTGAAGGGAAAATAGTTAGAGCTCCTAATGGCGTGGTTCATGGGAAAGCATCCAAGATATATTATGATGAAAAAGATGAACCAGGGATCCTAGCTGGTTTGCCCAAGTAAAGTTCAACATTATTTAACAAATTTTCCTTTTCTTCTTGTCATATTCCAGTGTTAACGCGGGGCTGAATTTGAAGATGCTGAGTCTAACTTTATGCTTGAATGTTTTTTCCAGTCCTTTTGTCGCATGTCGATATCACAGTCTAGTTATTGAAAGAGAGAGCTTTCCTCATGACGAACTGGAGATAACAGCATGGACAGAGGATGGCCTCATTATGGGAGTCCGTCATAAGAAGTATAAGCATATTCAGGTAAGCTTTTTATCATAAGGAATTTTTATGCTTTGATAGTAATAATTCTGTGGTTCTCAGGCTGTCCAGTTCCATCCGGAGAGCATCATTTCAGAAAAAGGAAAGGATATATTGGCAGGTTTCACAAGAATCGTGGATTCCTATCTATAAAGTTTGAAGGATGAGGTTACACATACAATGGAAATAACAATATCACTGCGGTGTTGATATCTTCTCCTGATTAGAGAAGCATTCTTCAATGAAAAGCATCACCTTCTGATCACTATGACTGAAATGGTGTTAAGTCCAATTCTTATTCCCATACAATGATCAGTTCCAATTCTTAAAGCTATTTTAGCTACAAAGCAAGCAAGCCTTGTTATTTCCGGCCTGCAATGAAAGCTAAGCATATTCTTAAGTTGTCCTGCGATCTCAACATCCAATTTGCCCTCTGTCCTAAATTAATATCTGCAAGACTAAGAGATAATGAATGTACCAGATTAGAGTTGACATGAATGAGAATCCCAAGTATACTACAGGAGGGGTACGTTTCTGAGTGATGCTTGCAAGAATGACGATGAAAACTTATGCAGTTCTGCAAGTTCTGTGTATCCTAAACTAATATCTGCAAGAGTAACAGAAATGTACCACTTTAAAGTTGACATGAATGACAGGTTGGACAGTCTGTGACAAAATATTGAAAGGTTGAAAGAGGAAAACAAGTAATTAATTTAAAGCAAGCGGGTGAATATGAAGCTTATTTACTTTATTTGGAAAAAGGTCTTCAAGGGAGTCTGAACCTTATATGCTCTAACTGAAAAAAGATCTTCAAGGGAGAATGAACCTAAAATGAGTTAACTAAAGAAGAGATCTGGCTATCCCCTGTAATAGGGCAGTCTCCGTGTTCCTGTAATAGGAACAAAGATCAATCAGAGGTTACAATCATTTGCAAACAAACCATTAGCATTTGTAAGACGTTTCAAAACTTATGACCAGGAACTACAATGTGAGCCTCAATCAATCACTTTCAAACAGGGCTGACTTTTGAATAACACAGGTTCCCCTGGTCTGACATAACCTGTCTTCCTTTTTAAGTCAAGAACCTGTCTTCCTTTTAAAATCAAGGATTGCCTAACTGTTTATTATTGCAGAGTTGCCAGCGTCTTAAAGGTCTTTTCTTTTACCTGTAATGTGCAGACAATGGGAAAATGCAAACTCGATACTTCTGCAAAGAGAATTAACAAGACTAACCAATTTTATGCATGAAGACAAATTACTCAAAACTACTTGCTGGGCAATTCATGCATGAGGACTACAAACATGAAGAAATAACCTGATCAGATCATTGTAAAAATGGTCTCACCATCCTCCCACAAATGAGTGACCTGAGATGATTTGCAGAATGTGAAACCAGTTCATTATAACAGCAAAACAGGAACAAGGTGGATTATCCAAGCGAAAAATGCGGGACAAAGGTACAGACCATATCTTTGCATGATCTTGAAGGATTGCTGTTCTGGTCACTGCCTTGCAGTTATTGAAGAAGCTTTTGTTGCTAGTGCATCTTGAAGAAGTATTTCGCGTGCAAAAGGTTTAAGGATACCCATTTGGTAGTGTTCAGAGGTGTCTTTGAATGGCCATTTGGTAGTAAACTTAGCAGGATGAAGAGACATTACTATTATTGCCCAAGATAATCAACACAATTGGGCACCTAGGACTTTGTGCGCAGAGCTATGAACATGTTTACATTTGATCACTAAATCAAGAAACTAATGCATTTATTACAAAAACTATGATATAAATCAGCAATCATTAAGGATATATGAACACGTGCCTATGTTGCGAGAGCAGTACATTCCATCTCTAAATCAAGAAACTAATGCATTAGTACAAGAATTATGAGATAAATCAACAATTATTAAAAATATATGGTCCTTTGTCTGTACAGAAAATCGCATAGATTTTGGATGCCTTATCATGAATGTACACATCATATTTGGAGTACAGATCACATCACCTTTGGATGCCTTATCATAGAATGTACACATAATTTTTGGTTGCCTTATCAGAGAAGGCCTTGAATAAATATTCCGCAATCAATAAAATTCTTCTTCATGTGAACCTCTTGCACTCAAAAGGCATGCTTCCACTTGTGCCCATGTGGTCGCCCGGAAGAGCTTGCCACTATGGCGAAAACTAGTTGGAGTTTCAGATGCTTGAATAACAGAGAATGCAGCCTCCAATGGTAGGACTTCGATATTAAAGAGAGATAAGACCTTCTTCAAAGTCTCGTTGGTGTCCATAATGACACCCAAATCCTCGTCCATGACCTTGTCTGTAGCCAGGATAATGCCTAAATCAGCGTCCAGCATAGGCAATAAATCATTCATGCTATCTCCTATAAACACCATCATTTTCTCGGAGGAGCAACATGAACGTAATATAGACTCTTTATCAAAAGAGTTTTGTATCTCCAAGCTAAAGGTGCCATTACAAACACCATATTCATCGTAGTTAAGATCGTTTGAGTGAATGGAAAGCAAATCTTGAGGAAGACTGGGCACCTTCAATTAAATCCCTTGACCAATTTGCTGAAATTATATGAACCGGGGTGCCCAAAGATGCAAGCTTTTCCATGAATTCCGCTGCAACCAACATGTAGGGGAATTGTCTTTGCGGCAATCATGATATCCTTGCGAGAATTCCTTTCGAAGAGAATGTTCCATTACCTGTTGATTTGTTGTTTTCTCAAATTCTTCAAGGCGCTTTAAGAAATCCCTAGGATCGTTGGAACTAGTAGGCGTATCAACAAAGAAAATTCTCAATATTTTTCACAAAGAATTGTCATAATATCTTCATAGCGTGGCCTCTTTTCTTCCCAAGCTAATTAAAAGATCAGAGGTATCTTCAACTGAACATGTATTGTCGAAATCGGCAACAAACACAAAATTCTTTGGATGCACCATTTCCAACACTTTATCTTGTTTTCTCAACAAGGATTAGAAATTCACTAGTTACGGAAAAGGATTACAAATTCACTAGTTCCGGAATAAGATTACGGACTAAGGCTAAGGCAATATCTAGAGCGCTGGTCTTAGAGAAAAGAATGAAGAATTAGGGACTCGTTTTACAAGTTAAAGGTCCCCTTAAAGGTCCCCGTAAGAATTAGGGATTCTTAAGACGAATTCCCCGTCAGTTAAAGGTTGCAAGATAGATTTCCATAGTAAAAGATCAAATGACGGGGATAGTTAAAGGCATTTGTCAAGTATGAGGTTGCAAGATAGATTTCCATAGTCAGTTTTGTAAGACGAGTGCAAGGTTGCAAGACAGATTCTCACAGTTCAACCCCATGCTTGGATGAGAGTTGTGCATCAAAGATGAAAGAGCACATGTCTCAAGTATGGAAGTGATGTTGCTCCACTTCCTCAAAGATAAAGTATGTTGATTGGCTGCACAACTTGCAACAATGAAGACATCCATGTCGTTCTTTGGACGACAGGACAGAGTCACCAGGTGGTTTAGGTGATGTAACAATGATGGTAAAGACTTAAACAGAATGTGGAATTGCAATAACGAAACAAGGTGTATAGATCTGTATATTAAGGAAGCTGCCTAGTTTTGGGATGTTAGATTGCTAGCGATCTTTATGATTCTTTAAAATCAACGTGAAGACCTTTCCTTCTATAGTCCTCTTCTTTTCATTATAATCTTGTTGGCAATGAAATTGTCTAGTGGCGAACTAGTTGTGATCAGGCATTTGTTTGTAACTAATGTAATTGAAGTTCAATACGTCCATACGTCTTGTTCTTTTAAACTCTATACAAGGATTGGAAAAGAACATCGAGACATGTGGGCAATTAACACGACTTCATTGGTCGACTTAGTTTTGGAAAGAATGATTGCTAAAAGGAGCATCGCATTGGATATGAGCAAGCTTTTTTTTTTTTTTTTGGCTCCGGATCAACGTGCCTCTTGGACATTTAGTATGTTCTCCTCAACAAAGTATTACTCCTTTGGTATTTGTTGGCAGGAGTTGCATTGAAAATATATTCTAGGCATAAATTTGCACCTGCAATCTTAGTGACAAAGTGAACAGGAAAGCTCGTGAAGAAATGCAAAACATTTGGTAATAAGTAAACATTTATCTGAATTTCCCATTAGAGGACACAAAGAACAGAGAAGAGGTTCGGGAATTGGTGTATTGACAATGCCAATAAATCTAATAGATTTATAGAAATCGTCTAGTCTAAAGCATTCTAGAGACCATATTTGTGTTCTTATAAGGTTGAAGGTGTGCATCTGAGAAACCAACCAAGAAAGGTTATCGGTCGGGTAGACTTGAGAACTTTTCCATGGGTCTTAACAAAAACATTTAGGAGATGGTCCAAGGAAGATCCATTAGCTCTACACAAGGCAGCCTTCTTGAGTGCTAGGGCTCTCTCTCTCATTTGCTTTCCTTCCTCCTCCACTAACAATTTCCGCATCCCGTGCCGTATCTTCCCCACCTCAACTCTCTCATTTTCCATTCCAACCTTGATCCCTATACCCCATTCATCCACCATGTATTTACAATTTAAATTTTGATCATACAAAAAGGGCCATCCCAACATCGAACCCCCCTATACCTTCTAAAAGCGAGTTCCATCCACGGTTATGTTAAAAAGCCCCCTATAGTCCCATGCTTTAGCACCTTCTTCCGAGGAGCCCACTCTACCACCATTCCCCACTCCCCTTAATTTTTCCCTAGTTTTTGTGGCAATAACTTGGCTATATTTGGTCCTAATACCCTTATAACCGGCTGCTTGCTCAATTCTAGCTCTCTTGCTAATTTATCAACTTCTCGCCGGACGGTTCAAGAATGCTTCCAAATGCCACATAAAGAAACAGAATAATCAGCTTTGTCTTCTAACCGGTCTAAGCATTCCCTTGTCTTCTTCATACATTGATGGTGTATCTTGAGTTGCTAATAGAGGACCAATTGGAAACAGGTTATTCACTTACGTTCGAAGGAAATCAACACATCCTTTTCCGGCTTCTTCAAAAAAGTATTCACAAAAAAACCGGTCGATTTAAAGGCTTTCAAGGTAAATTGTGTAAATTTCCTCAAAGTAAGATGGGAAGGAGCTGGACCATGGAAAGTGTAAGGAATGTCCTCTAAGAGAAGTGGAAGAATGCCTTTTTGTATGTATTGGGATTTCATTCCCTGCTCATATCATCTACAATCAAGAACAAAACAACAAAAAATTTAAAACTTGATGACCTGGAAAAAAGAAAAAACAAGGAAGAAATACAAGATTACCAGCCAGCTATAGGCAGATGGACATGCTTAGAGATTTGGGAAGGCGCCAATTAAAGAGCGGAGTCACTCTTCAGAGCCCCGACGAGAACTTGCATTTGAAGCTTGAATTTATCGACCCGACGCATCCGCAGCCTGCAAAGCAAATCGGACAACATACGAAACAGGGGCATCACATTTCATTATAGACTCTAGCATCTCTTCAAATAAAGCACGATCGCATCATGGTCTCTCGTGATGCGTAACACGCCATCGACACCTTTGCAACCGCCACCCCTACGCCATCATGTGACGGGGAGGGATCTCATTACGCCCATAAGCTGATCCCTAGCTAGCCCCCCATCCTTTTTTAGCTCTTTCTTGGGTAAAACAAAAGTGACAAGGCATTTTTTGAGATCCTAGAATCCTCCCTATTGAAGCAAAAGAATTGATATGGCTATGGAGTGGGAAGGGGAATGAATGCGTGAGGGGTTCCATAGCTCCAGCAGTATGCTTGACTAACTTGGCAATTCAACAATTGTCAAAAGTGTGCAAGATACCATACATGAGATATATCACACCGGTCCTATACTATCTGCCGTATATGGTGCTAATCCAAATCCATGGTGCTACTGGATTCATTTTGTCCCCGCATAAATCTCTATGTCCATTTCTCAGAAAGGATTTAGTAATTTCTAGTTTGAGTTCGTAGCCACGCTAAAAGGACCTATGAGATTGATTATGGGCAACTTCCGCGAAAAAGCCATGTGAACCGGGTGTGAACCGAGGGGAAGATAGCCTATTCTAGGGTATGGTTGCCATGTTTGGCGACTTAAGAGGCAAAACCTTGTAACTCCGGTACATTTGCGTCGCGAGGCGTCTACCGGTGTTTTGGCTACCTAATGAACTTATCTACAACATTGTAGAACAAAATCGCTTTCGACTTCTCTAAGGTTAATAAGTTATAGCGTCCGGTAGGGGTCTAGGTTCCCGTCGTTATTCGATAGCCCCATTGGCAGATACCCCTGAACCTACCGTCGCCCGACCTTATGGACTCGCTGATGACGCCGAAGTGTGCCGGTGACCGCGACACTTAACGCTTAACACCGCACGCCCGGTCTCCCACAATCGAGGACCGTGCATCAATGAAGGCCCTCACGCCTTCACCGTTTTTGCCATGCCAGAGGTTCCCTACGTCCTCATGGTTGCCAGCTACCGTGCCCTAGGGTAACGGATACCGTCCCCAAATTGGCCCACCTTTGACGAATTTCCAGCCGTGATCCATAAACCCTTCCTAATTCTTCAATCGATTCGCCCTTAATATACGCTTGGCTCTTAATATTCAGAATGGAACACTTATGGTTTATGGAACTTTGGGGTGGCAGGTACACCACAAGATTCGAGAATATCTTCTGGTGATTTCTTAAGCTAGGTCCAACTATTCCACCATTTCGGTGTTTGCATGGGTCTTCAATGCATTGGTACCTAGAATGGTTTGATTTTCGAGGTTTTTGTATATGTTTATGATGCGCATTTGTCACAATCTGCGGTTTCGATTAAGGATTCTCACATTCCATTATAATTTCTTTGTGAAGGAAAAATAGTTAGAGCTCCTAATGGCATGGTTCATGGGAAAGTATCCAAGATATATTATGATGAAAAAAGATGAACCAGGGGATCCTAGCTGGTTTGCCCAAGTAAAGTTCAAGATTATTTAACAAATTTTCCTTTTCTTCTTGCCATATTCCAGTGTTAACGTGGGGCTGAATTTAAAGATGCTGAGTCTAACTTTATGCTTGAATATTTTTTCCAGTCCTTTTGTCGCATGTCGATATCACAGTCTAGTTATTGAAAGAGAGAGCTTTCCTCATGATGAACTGGAGATAACAAAGATGGGATGAGGATGGCCTCATTATGGGAGTCCGTCATAAGAAGTATAAGCATATTCAGGTAAGCTTTTCAGCCAATTTATGATAAGGAATTTTTATGCTTTGATAGTAATGATCTCAGGCTATCCAGTTCCATCCGGAGAGCATCATTTCAGAAAAGGGAAAGGATATATTGGCAGGTTTCACAAGAATCGTGGATTCCTATCTATAAAGTTTGAAGGATGAGGTTACACATACAATGGAAATAACAATATCACTGCGGTGTTGATATCTTCTCCTGATTAGAGAAGCATTCTTCAATGAAAAATCATCACCTTCTGATCACTATGACTGAAATGGTCTTTAGTTCCAAGGTTATGGTGTCTATGATGTTCAATCAAGGCGGTCTTTTTTAACTTACTACAGTTTTTAGCACGTTAGAAATAAAAATCTAAACGTTCTCAGATTTTCTAAAATGACTTCAACAGCCACAAGTTTGCGAAAAGTTTTGGCAGAATTTGCTATTTCAATTAGTAACTCATTTCATACTTCCCCCTTTTTCAAACACACAAAGACCAGCCTGTCCACGTGCCATGACACGTCAGCCAAAACTGGTGAGCACCGTTGGATCACTAAATCTTTGCCAGGGAAATAAAAAATTTGCTTGAGATTTGCCTTCGGCACTTCGACCTGTTTCTTGCATGCTGTTAGCACCAGTTCACGTTATGAGGGGATAATCTTGCGGTTGTTGTAGAGCTGTAAGCATCATCTTGCATTTGTTGCAGGACTTAGGTATGAGAAATGCTCTTTGTATTATGAGTATCCATGATCTTCTGTAACAATGCTACACATTTTGCCTTCATGTTGTTGAGAATCTGCCCGATTTATCCGGTGAAAGCATGTTGTAGTGGAACACCCTGGGTGTCCCCCCTGTCCCCCCTAAAAATGTGGTGGGAGATATCAAATTTGTGGTGCGATTTTAAATGTTTGTTTGGCGCCTAGTGCATGTACTGTCCGGATTCAATCATTTCTTGAACTGCAACAACCCACCCAGTCCCATTCTCTCACCTGGACGTTCCGGCCGCGATTTCCCTGCCAGGCACATACGCTCCGGGGCGCATACATTGTAATCATTTAATTTGCCGCCACGCTAAATTCAAGCCACCCCAAATTGACGTGTATGCGCCGTAACGGATAGCCTAAAGTAAGTAGCCCTAGGGGGCAACTTACTAGGAGTGTTCATATATTATTAATGTGCACATGTGCACATTAATGAGGGCACACCTTCCATGTTGGCATATTTTGCCACCTAGCCACTAAAGGCAAGTGGGGCCTTTCCAATTATCCCACATGCCAAATTGGGTAATTGGAAACCCTAGACTAAAACCCCCATGTCTATTTAGGTAGGAAAACCCTAGCTTGCTAGTTTTTTTCCAGCCCTTAGGGTTTTAGGCAAGTGGGCCCATTTGGTTGCCCTGTGAGCCAAAAACCGCCTCCCGTGAAACCCTTGGCGAATTTTTAGGCCATCGGTTTCCCTCACTTTGAATCGATCAGCTTCAGATGGTTGAACTCAGTCAGAGGAGCCACTCAAGGATCAGGTATTTGGTCAATTTAATAGCTTAAACCGCCTTCTAATCATAGAATCAATAGGTTTTAGACTATTAATTTGCCCATAGTAGTTATCTAGATCTTAGATCTCGGACACTAACTAAAGAACCTAACTCGATGATTGGGTCTAGTTCTTTAGCTCTTCGTGATATATTTGGATGATGTATTTCTGGAACTCCTTGTATTGGGAAGGGGGTAGAGGCCCTAAAGCTTGTAGTTGATGCTCCTAGAGTAGCCTCTCTAGCACAATTGTAGATTCGGCTGTGTACAAAGAGCCACACACAGTTTGTGGGTGAAGGGGCGGACCGGGCTAAGAAGGAGATTCATGTCCCGACTCTTGAACGATCCCCGGTGTGTAAAAACCTCTGGGGATCATTGTGACTAGGTCTAATGGCTTACCACCGAGTGCGGGTAAGGCATGGGCTCGACACCAGAGTGAAGTGGTGTACACTTTCCAGGGGTTCAAAATCGAAGACGGGCAAAGGCCCTCTAGTCACCTTGAGTTAGCATGTAAATCTACGGAGGGGCGATCCCTACCTGCCCCATCGGCGGGGAGGATGAGACCCAGGAATAGCCCCTTCGCTATGCATCCGGAGCTCTGATCGAGTCCCAACACTTTTCACCTACTGCAAAGTGTGTACCTGAGGGGCGGATGGAGTGGACAACCCTATGCCATGTTCTTATGCCAGCCAAATCCATTGCCATGAATTACATGCGCAACGAACTCGGGACCCAAGCCGTCCCAGTCATCCTTTGAGTCGAGCCTTGGGTAGGATCCCTATGTGATGTGTCTTTGATCTTTGTCTATCTTGGATATGAGGAGGACCATCCTTCGAGATGGTCACAGGATGTTGATGTATGTGCTCTTGACATGTATGTTTACGCTTAAGCAGCTAGGTAGGCCCTGAGGAGGCGAGGGGTAGAATGACACCTTCACTCTTCCCCTTTGACTCGTGCAGTGCGGTGATATGTGGAGGGCCCTCATGACGCGATGGAGCTGGTGTGGGGGAAGAACTCTGTTTGTATACGGTGAGTGCACCGTATCACGAGTAGAGGGGCGATCCACCAGTGGTATCGAGCAATGTTCTTGGAGACCAAGAGCAAAGCACGACCATGTTCCCGATAGTACTAACTTGATAGGATCCTCAAGCCTCGAAAAGTGGGAAAAATTTTTCTCACCTTTGTAGTTATGCTAAGCTAGTAACAATTAAGTGAATTGGAATTTAACAAGATTAAAAAGAATGAGCCAAAATTTTCCAAGTGAGGTGGTCTCCTTGACAGCTTTCGCGCCGTGTAAAACTAACTTTTGTTTTGAAGCGGTAAGGCTATGAAGACATCAGAAGAACAAAAACATGATGAATTTGAGATAAATAATGTGGTAAGGCTAATTCTAAGGTAGGAATTAGTTAGAATAGCATGTTTTAATTACCTAAAAACCCTAGAAATGTATGAGATCTCCGCATTTCCGCGCTTGGTTATAAAACTAAACATTAGTATTGGAGCGAGGCATGAGCATGAACCAATAAATTAGAAAAAGTCTGAAATAAGTATAAGTTTTAGATAAATTGGTGCCTTAGCATGTTAAACAGAGCAACTTGAGTTTTGACCTAAAATTCCCCAAGCTATAAATAGATGTAGAACCCACTCATTTTTAGTCCAAGCCCTAGAAATCCGCTCTTCCCAACTTAAGGCGATCTTTTCGGGCGCTTTTATCCGATTGACGATCCAGAAAACATGGCCCAACCAAGCAGACCGCAAGGAAGCGTCGCCCGCCCGAAAACACCAAGCAACGAGACAGAGATCATTCGGAAGATGCTTCGATGAGAGGCTAGCAAAGAGGTCGTTAAGCCTTCGGACGAAAAACAAAAGACACCTCCGATTTGATCGATGTCTTCAACCAGGAGGTGGAGGGGCGAGGCCATCATCAAACTCCATGGACGACGAGGCGAGGGAGGTGTATGAAGAAATAGAGCGAGATCCCGGCGGGGAACAAGCGGATGAAACAAGTGACGGGTTTGGAGCCCGTGAGGTAGCGAATCTTAGAAGATTCATCAGGAAATACGAGCCAAGAAGAGAAGGGAGGACAAAAAAGAGGAAAAGGAAGGAGGAGGAACAAAAGGCGCCAGAAGAAAAGAAGAAAGCAAAAGGGAAGTTCGTGGTCGGCACAAAGGAGAACAAAGGATCAGCCACAAAAGGAAGAGGTCAACCCCAACATTATCATTAAGGAGCCGGGTAACCTGATGAACCCCAAACCCTTCCGGACGACTCTTCTTCTCGATGGGGACTTCAACCCTATAACGCCGGTGGAAGCTCTTCCAAGAACCCAGTGACGAGCAAGAAGTACCCGGAAAGCAGCTCCTTTAGAAAGCAACCCCACCAGTCTTGAAAGCCCCGGATGCAGGCATGGGATAGAAAGAAACAAATCACGACTCCGTTCGGAAGCCTACCGGCCGCATGTGGTGAAGATTTATGAGAGGAAGGTGAGAGCACGGTAGGCCTACATGAAGAAATGGGAGGCCTATAACAAATATTATGAAGAAAAAACAGAGTTAAGTTCATCGAGGGAGGCGACCAACGAAGCGGCAAACAAAGGCCGCCACCACCGGCCCAAGGTTCCCAAACGCCACCAGGGAAGAAAGCGGATAGGAAGGAGGTAGAGAAAAGCGTTAAGGAGATTAGACACTTCCAGTGCGCGCCGGTCTCCCTAATCCCCGTGCCCCCTTCGGTTGGTGCGTGAAGTTATCGCGGAGCCTATAGAAACGGACTTTAGAGTCCGCAGGCAGTATTTGCTGCAATGCAAGAAGGCTGTGAGGCAAAAAGATAGTGCAACATTTTGAAGATTCAACAGCCGCACTATCCATGGCGGGGGTAACCTTGATCGCGACAAGACATGAGTCTTGCGACCCGCGTGATAAGGGAGAAGCATATTAGAAACTTTGTTGTAAATAATTAAAATTTTGTAATATAGAGCAATTTTGTCTACTTTGATGACATAAACTTGAGTAATTAGAGCAAATTAATAAGTTTTAGCTTTTATTTCAGTAAAAATAGGACATTTGGGAGCCGAGAGACATGATGTCTCACAGCTCGCCGCCGTCGCTTGAAACAAAAGTTAGGATTGAAGCGGCAAAGTTGTGAGACCTCGCCCAAACTTGACCAAAACAGCTCCAAATCGACCAAATAAAGGGTCGATTCTGCCCTAATTTGATGAGCCCATCACCCTTACACCATTAGTTTACCCAAATTGGACACCTTTAATCAAAATGGGACTGATGTCTCCCGCATTTCGCGCCTCGTGTAAAACAAAAGTTAGGATTGAAGCGGGCGCAAGTGAGACCTCTTACCAATTCTTCACCAGGACTTGTTAAAGTCACCTTCAACCCTCTTGCATAGCATCTTTTAGGTAACCTAGCCTTGTTCAAGCATCTCCTATAGTCCTCAAACTCCTATTTTGACCTCGGATAAGTTAGAATCACCCAATCCTAGGAAATTTTCAAGTCATCCAAAAATTAGGGTTTCCCCTTTTTCTATAAATAGACCCCCACTTCTCACATAGCACCCTACAAATCTGCTCCCGCCCTTCTAGCCGATTTCCCAACTCCCTGGCTCTTGCAAACCGTTTGTCACCCTCTTACGCAATTAATCAATGGCAACCTGATTTCCGAGATGATGAATGTAGCGCCCGGCTCATCTTCTTTGGCCGGCGTCGACCAAATCTTCGGATCTTCGGGAAGGAGGTAGGCGTCCAAGCAACCTTACTGCCAGCGACCCGGCTTATAGTAGAGTCTTGGCCGAGTTTCAAGCTAGGGGTAGAACCAGCTAGTGCAACTCCCCTTGTATAGGATATTTTGTTCCTAGGCGGTCCCTCAACGGCGGCATTAGGCGATGTCCCAGAACATGCGCCAAATACCTCACAAACAAAGCGCCGCCCACACGAGCCAATGGTCCTAGCGTCCAGCGGGACCAAGTACTTCTCTTTCAACAACGCCGGCGATCTTTCTCACCCACCCGTCTTAGAGAACATGGTGGGAAACCTCCATTCCCCATGGGCGTAGATCCATTAGCCGTGAAAGTAGCAGAACAGCGGCTCCTCACACAAAAACAGGGGCAGGAAGGGAAGGAAGAAGGCTTCAGGATGAAGCAGGGAATCGCAGGGAGGAGGAAGAAAGATGTTGAGCTTCGACCTAGCGAGAGGAAACGGCGTCAAGCGAGGCCGGGGAGTGGCAAGACTTCGAAGAAGCCGTGGGGGCTCTGAGTCGCGCCACCCTCGGGTTAGGCATCACAAAAGCCTAGCTCCCATTATAATCGAAGGTGAGGAGTTTCTGCTCCTAAGCATTCAAAACCTCCCGAGGGGAAGGGAATGCAGGCTGAAGAGTTGCTGCACCAACTCCGAAGAGCAGAACTTGGGCGACTTCATGGTCCAGGAGAATCGACTTCCCCTCCAAGTAAGGGAAGCCGACACTTACACCGGAGAGTTTACCTCCGACATCCAAGCCCTACAGCAACATCGGGCCCGATCATGGAAGCGGAACAAAAGGGGAAACAAGCTACCGGAGGAGGAAGAGTTCCTTGCTCTCGAGGAGCAGATGGGGATCCGCTATCGCGACCTCAAACATCCCTAGCGGCAAGCTTCGTCCATATCACCTCCCGGGATAGGACAAGGCTAATGGACCTCGGGGGGGCTTCAGCAGCAGTCAATGACTTCGGGGGGAGCTCACCACGGTGGAGGTTGATGATTTGAGCGAACCCGCGAGCGCTGGATGCAGAGTAGCCGAGGACCCATCTACAGCGGCAGGTCACTACGCTATTACACGCCATTGGCGATGGATGGAAGAATAAGCGGTTATCCACCCAAAATTCACCCCAGGCGAGGAAGGAGTATCGTTGCTGATTGCACTCTCGAGGATTCGGCGGCATGCACGGCTACCCCTTAACACGAGTATGCAATCTTGGTGAAAAGAATGCGGTAACACTCGACGCGTCTTCGACTTCGCCATACCTTACAGGCGGCGAGGCAAGGCTGTCGGTGACAGCAGACTTACACCTCCCACCGCAGAATAGAAGATTTAGCAAAGAGCATTACGGGGGTGGATCTCCAGCCAATGTCCTTAGGAACTTGGGCCATTCGGTGGGAACAGCCCAAGTGAAAAAAAGTTCTTGGAGGATAATCCATCTTAGGCATCAGACTAAATGATTAGCGGTAGTTGCAAGTTCTTGTATTAGTGTAATATAAAATATAAATATAACATTCTCTTGCACTATAAATGTTTTGTTGATATATTTTTGTGTCCCTCAACCATGCCAACAAACATAAATAATGCAAAAGCAAGGAAAACTAACCATATAGATATGAACCACTTGTGTATGCAGCTAGAGGCTGGCCTTGAGGGAGCGACAAGCTAACCGGGGAACTTCTGAGGGAACGAGCCCGCCAGGCCCACGCCCGACAAAGAACACTGAGCGAAGAATTTGGACAAATGACCCCGAAAGAAAAATATCATAAAATGAGGACCGGACCTCGAAGCGGATAAAGGCTTTGCTAACCCCGCTTGCAAGCGAGGAAGCGGGTTAGGTGGGTAACAGCTCAAGCGCCGCAAACATCAGCTGGAGAACAAGTAGAGACAAGAAGAGGAGCAAGAGAGGAAGGTCCCAGCTCGGACTCCTGGGCCTCGATTCGGTTCCGGACTCGGGTCGAGGAAGAAGAAGAGCGTAACCAAGTCCGAAAGCGCAAAGAAAGCGGAAGGAACCACGGAGGGACGCCACAAAGGGACACAAGAACCTCGACTACCGAAGAAAGTAGACTCGCATTAGGAAATGTTTGGAAGGCCAGAAGCTCGAGCAATTCGGGCGAGAACGGTCGAACATGGAAGCAGGCTTGGCTTGACGAGATGAGCGAATCTGGCAATGCCTATGGTATGAAGGATAAGGATAAAGGCGGGGTGGCACAACGAACTGAAGGGAGCGAAGACGATTTGGTGGAAGGGGCTATGCAAGGCTCATGGTTTAAGCGGGGGGCGCTTGCGGGGTTCAAGAAGTTTGCTAAAGCCTTCAAGCCGCATTATATGTCCCAAAGAGAGCACAAGTCCAAAGATGATGCAACAGCTCTTATTCTGAGTTTCAGGCAAGGCAACAAGTCGGTCTGTAAAAACACGGGAGGAATTTATGAGGCTAAGGCTGTATGTGCCAAAGTTAGGTGAAGAAGCATGCAAGGGGAAAGCTACATTGAAGGTCCGAATGAGGAGATCCGCAAGCTTGTAAGGCAATAAACCCTAAACAGTATCGGAAGCGGAGTCAAGGCAATAAGTTTGCAAGGAACAGGACCACCTCAGATTAGTGGGCAGAGGCAGCGGCATTACAAAATATAGGCAAAAGGCAACAGCGGTTTCAGCCCGAAACGACCGACCCGAGGACCGATCTAGAGCCCATATAGTGGCAATCAAAGGAAGCAGCAGGAGAAAGAAGCGGTGTCCTTCAAAGACAAATCGGGAAGGGTCAAACTACTCCAAAGCAAAGCGATCCTTTCGCCGAGAGCCATGCCAGGAGAAAGAGATGGAGTGCATAAGCGACTTTGCTTGGTGTTTCCAGCCAGGCCCATAGAGCAATGACGCCCATATGTCATGAGTCAGGCTAGCGAGTTGGGAGATTGGGACACTTTGGCCCGGCGGCAGCGGCGAGGAGGCCAGCGACTACATTCAGGGGTGAGTGTCATATCTTTGCATAATAGATCAGAGAGCAAGCGAGAGAGCGATATAAAGTAATTTCCCGCGATGGGGAAAGGCCAAGGCCAAGTCATTTATAGTCCCGATAGATTCGGGAAGTAGCCATAACTTTGCATCTCGAGAATGGTTCAAATGTTGAAGTTGAAACCATTAAAGTCAAAAGCAAGGCCGTTGTCTTAGCAAGTGGAAGCGATAAAGGCGACGGCGGGTAAAGAATCAACTTTGACATCGACTTGGGGATTAAGATCGGATAGGGGCAAAGTAATGGGCATTGGCAAGTCTGACTTGATAATAGGTATGGAGTACCTTGGACCAGCGAGGGCCATTATTGATTGTGGAAGCGGAAGGTGACCTTCCCAACACCAGCGGCAAGATCATTGAGATAGCGGGTAAAAGAAGTTGTTCCCATCATGCGGTGTATGTCTTCTAAGCGGTTGTTCAAGTGCATCAAGAGTGAGCAGGTAGCATACATCTTCAAGCTTGAGATTAGTGAGCGGGGTGGAAGGAAGCAAAGACAAGATGCTTTCGACAAGTTGCGAGGCAAATAGCTAAGTTGATCCGCGGGTTCCACGATCTCTTTCGGATGAGATCAAGCAGCTCCCTCCTTATAGGGGAGTCGAGTCGCGAGATAGCACTTCGAACCGGGAACAAAACCCACAAGCAAGGCTCCATATAGAATGACAACCGCGAGGAGTTGTGAACTAAAAGCGATTCGAGGACTGCTTTTCGACCTAGGTTTCATTAAACCTAGTGTCTCCGCCGTTTGGGCGCCCATTCTTTTTGTCAAGAAGAAGGATGGATCTTTGAGAATGTGCATAGACTATAGGCAGGTTGAATAAGCACACCATTAAGAACAAGTATGCTTCCAAGATCGAGATGACTTGATGGATCGGCTTCAAGGAGCAAAGATCTTCTCCAAAATTGACTTAAGGTCGGGTTATCATCGGATAAGGATAAAGGAGGAGGATATCCACAAGACCGCCTTCAGGGGCCTTGGTATGGGCATTATGAGTTCCACGGTGATGCCTTTTCCGGCTTATCAAATGCCCCATAACATTCATGAGGCTCATGAGCGATATCTTCGAGTTCACGGACACCTTTGTGATTGTTTTCTTTGATGACATTTTGGTGTATAGCGGATCCCTTGAAGAGCACACGCAACACTTGAGAAGGGTGCTAGAGAAGTTGAAAGACACCGGTTATGCATGCGTAAGTTGTCGAAGTGCCGCCATATGAGAGAAGGTGGAATACCTTGGTCATGTGATCTCGGCGCGAAGGCATCTCGGCGGACCCGCCAAAGATTGAAGCGGTAATTCAATGGCGGCGCCGAAGAATGTGCCGCGAGGTCGAAGTTTTCGGTCTAGCGGGTACTACAGGGAAGTTCGTAAGAACTTTGCTAAGATAGCAGCCCCGATAATGACCTAACGAGGCGGAGAAGGTGAAAGATTGGGTAGAGCATTGGCACAAGAAAGCCCAAAAGGGTTTGAATTGTTGAAGGAAGCTTTTAACAACAGCCCCGGTCTTAACCCTCTTGGGACCGGAGAAGGATAAGCTTGTAGCAACAGTCGAAGTAAGATAGCTACGAGTGCGGTGCTTATGCAAGAAGAACGTGTGGTAGCGTATGATTCCAGGAAGATGAACGGCGCCGAGACGCAGCGCTACCCAAACGCCGCGATCGGGGAGTTGCTTGCGGTTGTCGGGGCATTAAGAATATGGAGGCACTATCTCTTGGGAAGGAAGTTCCAATTGGATCCGACCATCGAGCCTCCAATATGTATTCACGTAACCACACCTCAATGCGAGGCAGGAGATGGATGGAGTTCCTCGAAGAATATGACTTTGATATAGTCTACAAGCGGGAAGCTCAATGTGGTAGCGGATGCGCTTTCAAGGCATCCCCTCGACAACTAGAGTGCATTGCAATGCAATTTCGGCGGCTCTCCAGCGACTTTGGTAAGAAGATTGAAGAGTCCTTGCCAATGGATGTGGATTTGAGGGAAGTATGGGTAAGCCTCTCTAAGGAGGCTAGAAACAGATAAAGGCGGGGAGGCCTTCAAGCATTATAAGAAGGAAGGCAACTGTTATACCATAAGAACAAGTTGTGCGTGCCGAATCATCGGGTGTAAGGAAGTTGATCCTCCATGACCCGCTACTTGCCCAATAGGCGGCCATGCGGGATTCATGAAAACATATTTCAAAGTCTTGTGGCTATTATTGGCCCGAGAATGAAGAAGCAAATAGCTTCGCTACATCAAAGAATGTCGGCTATGCCCGCCGACGAAGCGAACAACAATTCGGGGGCATTAGAAGCCATTAAGCGGTGCCAAGCGCTAAGTGGGAGGTCATCGGCATGGATTTCATCCACGGGACTCCCAAAAACGGCGAGAGGCAAGGATGCCTTGATGGTAGTGGTCGACAAGTTGTCAAAGATGGCACATTTTGTGCCTTGCGGGGACCACGAATACGGCTATGGATACACAAAAGCTCTTCACCAAAGAGATCTTGGGGCTTCATGGCATGCCAAGGGAGATTATCTCAGACGAGGGATCCGAAGTTCATGAGTGCCTTTTGGCAAGACCTCTTTCGCGACGATTCGGACCAAGCTATCCATGAGCGCGGCGTATCATCCTCGAGCGGATGGCCAAGCGGGCGGACCAACGGGATCTTAGAAGACATGCTACTGAAACTATGTGCGGAATAAGCAAAGTATGTGGGAAGAATTCATTCACTTGGTGGAGTTTGCATACAATAGCACCAAAGCGAGGAATGCGTCCCAAATGTCGCCATTTATGATCAATTATGGCTATCGATTGCCTAACTCGGACACTTGGCACAACCCGTGTCAAAAGTAGAAGTTCGCGGCGGATGTTGGCGATATCGGCGGCTTCGTGGAAGAAGTTCGAGGTTATCTGCTAGCGGCAAGAAGTCGTCGAGAAAAGCATCGCCGAAACAAACATCGAAACGGTCGAGAGAGTTCAAAGTTGGAGATGATGTATGGCTCAAGATAAAGGTGAGCGGTGGCTTCGGGATTGGCAATTGCAAGAAGCTTGCTCCAAAGGTGGGCTGGACCCTTGAGAATAATCAAGAGAGTAGGTAATCAATCCTACAAGTTGGATTTGCGACACACCTAAAAAGATTCATAAGGTCTTCCACGTGAGTTTGTTGAAGAAGCATACTCCAAATCGGGGCGAAGTCTTGGACACTCCAACGTTGTTGGAAATGGCGGAGGAAGCGTTGGAAATAGTTCGAAATGATTCTTGATAAAGCTTTTAAGAAGACAAGGAGGTGAATTCCTCCGGTATTTGGTCAAGTGGAAACACTTACGGTGGAAAGGCATGCGTGGGTACTTAAGAAAAGATTTAGTAAAGCGGTACCCACAATTTATGGAGCAATGGGACCCGGCAAGGTCATCTCCAGAAGAAATCGGCTCGGGCATGTCGATTTGTGTAGGTTAATTCTTGTATAGATTAATCTACGCATGCAACCCATGCTTGGTATGGATGCATGCGTTGTTCTGCGATGATGAGACCACTACGGTGATCTCTAGAAGTGGTGTAATGTCAATGTAGGCATGACCGCGTTTCGCTTTAGCGGTGGAAGGTAGATTAGAAAGTCTACTTTTTCCCCGCGAGTAGGCGACCTCGAAAAAAGAGGTCATTAAGGAATGCATTGATAGGAAAGCACCTTTAGCCCCATATATGCTTTGATGGGAGGAATCCATCCTTCCGCCCCGAGAAGGATATCCTCCACTTTTGGCAACTAGAGGTGTAGGCATGAGCGGCATATAGGCATATAGGCTGTCTCTCCGCGACCATTATGGAAGATTCATCCTCTTCCCTCGTAGGAGATTAGCCATGCATTCATGTAGATAGGTGGGGTGGTCACCATATAACCAAAATTTATTAAATAATTAAAAGCGGTACTAGCATGGTGTGGACCTGCGAGGCCGTAGAGCTCGGGAGGGCAAGGAGGTCGAGCTACGAAGACTTTACAACACAAGTTTTGTTGGAATGTGTTGCAAGGAATGAAAAATACCTCGGACAATAATTATAGATATGAAAATGTTGAAATTTTGTCTAACTTAACATAGTGAATAACTTGTTAATGGTGTTATGAATTGATAAGTATTCCATAATATAATAACGTAATAATGTTCTAAAAGTAATTACCTTAGAGTAATGCATTGATAAATGTATAAAAGATTATATTGTAGGTATCCGTTGATTGCGGGTTGCGGGTTAGGAAGATCCCAAGGTGGGGAGACCCGCGATCTTTGCCGGGCGACATCATTTTTAAGGTGGGGAGAATGTGGCGTTCGGCCACGGTTATCACGGCTCGGGGCGTACATTGTCTTTGCCCGTCCGCAGCATTACCGCCACCCGATTGGCGTGTGCATAGCGGATAGCGGGTAAAGTAGCCCTAGGGGGCAACTTGCTGGGAGTGTTCATATATTATTAATGTGCACATGTGCACATTAATGAGAACACACCTTTCCATGTTGGCATATTTTGCCACCCTAGCCACTAAAGGCAAGTGGGGCCTTTCCAATTATCCCACATGCCAAATTGGGTGGTGGAAACCCTAGACTAAACCCCATGTCTATTTAGGGTAGGAAAACCCTAGCTTGCTAGTTTTTTTAGATCCTTAGGGTTTTAGAGCTTCGGTTTTGGCTGCCCGGGGCCAAAACCGCCTCCCGGAGGCAGCTTGGCGAATTAGCCATCGGTTTCCCTGTTGATGGCTCGGCGGGGATGGTTGAACTTCAGGTCGGGAGGAGCCACTCAAGGATCAGGTATTTGGTCAATTTAATAGCTTAAACCGTCTTCTAGTCATAGAATCGATTGGGTTTTAGACTATTAAATTGCCCATAGTAGTTATCTAGATCTTAGATCTCGGACACTAACTAAAGAACCTAACTCTATGATTGGATCTAGTTCTTTTAGTTCTTACGTGATATATTTGGATGATGTATTTACGTGAACTCCTTGTATTGGGAAGGGGTAGAGGCCCTAAAGCTTGTAGTTGATGCTCCTAGAGTAGCCTCTCTAGCACAATTACTGCTTGTAATTAGGACTGTGTACAAGAGCCACACACAGTTTGTGGGTGAAGGGGCCGGCCGGCTAAGAAGGAGATTCATGTCACGACTCTTGAGCGATCCCCCACGTGTGTAAAGCCTCGGGGATCATTGTGACTAGGTCTAATGGCTTACCCGAGTGCGGGTAAGGCATGGGCTCGCTGCAGTGAAGTGGTGTACACTTTCCGGTGGGTTCGGTCGAAGGCGAGGCGTGGCCCTCTAGTCACCTTGAGTTAGCATGTAGATCTCTGGGAGGGGTGATCCCTACACCGCCCCATCGGGCGGGAGGATGAGACCGAGGAATAGCCCCTTGGCTATGCATCCCGTGGGGGCTGATCGGTCCCACACTTTTCACCTACTACCCAAAGTGTGTGCCGCGGGGAGGGCGGATGGAGTGGACAACCCTATGCCATGTTCTTATGCCGGCCAAATCCATTGCCATGAGTTACATGCGCAGCGAACTCACGGAGACCCAAGCCGTCGGTCATCCTTTTGAGTGGAGCCTTGGGTAGGATCCCTATGTGATGTCTTTGATCTTTGTCTATCTTGAATATGAGGAGGACCATCCTTGAGATGGTCCGCGGGGATGTTGATGTATGTGCTCTTGACGACATGTATGTTTGCGCTTCCACGACTAGGTAGGCCCACGAGGAAGGCGGGGTAGAATGACACCTTCACTCTTCCCACTGAGACTCATTCACAGTGCGATTGATATGTGGAGAACCTGTATCGACATGGAGCTGGTGTGGGGAAGAACTCATTTGTATACGGTGAGTGCACCGTATCTGACGGTAGAGGCGTCACATCGCCACCGTCCCATTCAATTTCCTCATACCACGTCCCATTCAATCTCCACCTAACCCGATTCCTAAACCCCACGACCCACCCAGCGCCTTTCACGAAGCACATGGCTATGGCGCTTAATCGGTTGTGGATCAATCCGGTTCATACTTTGAATCATTTAATTTGGAAAGCAAATCGCCTAAAATCTCAAACGAACCTGAGGTAAAAGAAAGAACTCGAGAACAGAGCGGGATCATAAAAGGCGTAAAGGAAAAGAAAAAGGGAAGCTAAAGAAGAATTGCAAAAAATTGCATCAGCGGCCGGAGAATCCACCGAGCGGCCTCTACTAAGCGTCGGATGGTGTTGAAATTAATATCTTCATTTCATAGCATCACTAAAGGCTTGGGTCTAACAGCTGATAAGAAAGAGGTTTTACGAATTTTTACGGAAGATGACACAATGGGCGTACTTGGTGGTGAGCTGAAAGATTTACAAACCAAAAACATTGTGGTCACAGCAACCTCGGGCTTCCATTCAACTTGTGAAGAAGTCTAACAACAATGGCGGTTTAGCGACCAAGAGTAGTTGCCTTGCTATGGCGTAAAGAGGAAGCATTAATACGAAAGTGCTAATCACAATCGGTGCTTTCGAGGAGTTTTAGTAGCTAAAAGCTTGGATGTTCATCTAGGAATCTTACAAAACAAAATTGAAGAAGGAAAGAATGGATTGCAAAGGGAAATGGGTTTTGTACAAAAGAGTTAGAAGGCGGATGCAATTCCCAATTACGTCATAGAACTTGTGCAGCAATTTTGGACCCGCTTGATGGGGTCTCTCAAATGCAAAAGGATGTTAAGTTGAAAAGATTGGAGCAAAAATGTAAGAGAGGATCATGCCACTCACTATCACGGAAGAATCCGCAGGATTATTTCATTTCTTCATCTTCACCACATTTTTTATTGTTAATGTGGTATGTTGTATATGGTTAGTGATTGCTTGTGATACGTGGTTGGTGTGGTTAGTGATTGCTCGTGGTGTGTGGTGCCTATTAATCTTTGTGATATATGATATGTCTTTGCCTAGTGTGGTGGTGAGGCACGTGGTGTAAAATAAATGATGTAAATATATGCTTTGTGGTGCCTAGTGTGGTGAATAACATGATGTAAAATACATGCTGTAATATATGCTATGTGGTGCCTAGTGTGGTGAAAAATATGGTGAAAATAAATGCTCTAAATATATGCTTTGTTTGTGGTGCCTAGTGTGGTGAATAACATGGTGTAAAATAAATCTTTGTATATATGCTATGTGGTGCCTAGTGTGGTGAATAACATGGTGTAAAATAAATGCTGTAATATATTCTATGTGGTGCCTAGTGTGGTGAAAATATGAGTGTAAAATAAATCTTTGTAATATATGCTATGTAGTGCCTAGTGTGGTGAAAAATATAGTGTGCAATAAATTATATATTATATGCTTTGTAGTGCCTAGTGTAGTGAATAGAGGTGTAAGATGAATATACATATATATATGCTATGTGGTGCCTAGTGTGGTGAAAAATATGGTGTACAATAAATTATGTATTATATGCTTTTGTGGTGCCTAGTGTGGTGAATAGCAGTGTAAGATGAATATACATAATATATATACTATGTGGTGCCTAGTGTGGTGGAAAATGTAGTGTGCAATAAATATGCGATCACCTTGTTATCTTCCTTGCGAGTTGCAATTGTTGAGGAAATTCAAGGCCGGAACATCTAGTGTTATGATCAAGCAGAGGATGTTTGAAAAGCTGAAACCATGGTTTGTTGTAAAATTAAAGGACTTCAATAGTTCTTTGTTGTATATACCATGTTAGAATCACGGATGCTAATAGATGGCTTCAATAGTATGAGAACTAAAGCACCCAAAAAGCTGCAAGCTGCACTTGTCAACTTTTGGTCAGGACATATATATGGTGAATCTTGGAAATGAAATACAAAATAAGTAGCACAAAAGTGCGTGGCGGGGAATCTTATGTGAAAACTAGCTTCCAACCTTACAATAAGAGGAATGCGTGCGGGTGAGTGTAAAGTGTGGGATTAAGAGTTCCCTATCTGCCCACATGAACAATCTAGTGATGATGGCATGGTGAAGTGGAAATACCTAGAACTATGAAAAAAACGTATTGAGAGATGGCGGCAAAGTCTAAGCTCGTTCACCAACACAATGAAGCGCAAGTCTTCCCCGGTGAACAAAATGTTGGAGAAGCTTCCAAAATTTCCTTTTACACAACTTTCCAGATATAAGTGGCGGCGGGGCCGATACAAAGAACTCCTTGATAACTTGCACGGAGATGCTTACCTATCCGTGGTTGACTTATGAGAGAATTATACTTTTAAAGAGCGAGAATGAAGTTCGATCCATGCGTTGGGTCAACAACAGGATAACTATATTTGTTCAAATAACCTATCGGGTTGATCCAGGAGCGAACACCATTGAGAAGGAAACACACTACTATGATAGGGAACATGACACACTTTTTGTTCAACATTGTTTTATGAAACATTTTGAGTACTTAAAAGCGAAGGCAATGTCCCCAAAAGCGGCACTATGTATTTTTGGATAGTCTTTGCATCACAATTCAAAAGCAGCGAGTCATTTTATTTTGTTGGAAGATGCGATTTGTGATACGAGAGGGTCAACATGATGTGGAACTTCTTTGGATCAAACCATGGAAAAGGTGAACATGATGGGAAAGCGTGAGAATTGAAAAAGATGGATCTGAGGTCTCTACGGCTAAACATCGACATTAAACTAGATAATGCCCATGATGTGGTGAAAATTGCGAGAGAAACAATTTCAATGTGGTACATTGTCGGTGGTGAAAATGGAAGAAAAGTTAGGAATATACGGGAAATAAAACACGAGGATATCAACGGGGAAAAAGGCTTGGGGTCTTGAGACAATTCCGAAACGAGGCAAATTCATTATTCGGTCCATGGATTACGACATAGGAAATCCAACAACCATGACTACATACAGAAAGCTATCATGTTTTCTAATTGTTTTGGATGGAAAATGAATGGAACCTGTAGATGTTGGACGAACCATCCTCCAATGTTCATGCGGATGTGGAAGAGACCCGAAGTCTACCAGGCCACTATACTCAACCTTGGCAAATGTACTTGCGGAAGCACTTAGAAGAGCGACTTTGCGATTCTTTTGCACCTAAAGGGAATGAGGAGGATTACGTATTTTGGATATTGCTATGCACCAAGCCAAATTGAAGTTGAAAATGACTTCAAGCGAGCGGAAACTTGTTTATGAGAGGTGAAACCGTTGTGGAGGGCATTTACTATAGAAAGAAGCCTCGGTCAAAAGGTGATGTATGAGTTGTTGACAAAGCGAGCCAAAGTCACTTGTATTCTCTACTCAAATTTGTGCTATTCAGGTTCCCATCACGGCCGAGATCAAAAAAGGTTTTCGAAAGCGTTTCTGAGGCTAGACCAGGCGGATGAGGAAAAATTCTAGAAAACTTGCCGAGGTTTTATCGATGAAGATAGCATGTCAGGATGAAGAATAGTTGAACACATTCTTACAGGTTAGGAAATGATTCAAAATTTTGAATATATATTTGTTGTGTCTTGCCTTGTTTAGGAATAATATAAAAACTCAATTCCATGCTCAATTGTATTTTTTTTTTTTTTGAGTGAATGGGGTTTTTCATTAATTATAGAAAAAATACAACATAGTGAGTGAGCCTTTATAGGTAGGCTACTCATGATAAAAGCATGCAAATAAATACAAATGAAGTAGATTTGTTTGAAAGCACATAGCAATGTTTATAATAATACTTGATAGTAGTTGTGATATGTGTTATCTTTTACCTGCGAGTGAAAATGGAACAATTCTAGGAAAAAGATGTAGATGTTAATAAGATCTTGAAGTTATATGCAGATCGTTTCTTGTCAAAAAGGGAGAGGTGCAAGTCAATGATGTGGAAGAGTGGGGTGATTTGTGTGGAAATGGTAGGTGTTTAGGAATTCATGGTGAGCTCGGATTAAGCTGAAGTATAAAAGAGTGTTGCCATTTCCCAGTTTAAGCTTCGATAATCGGCACGCATTGGTAGTGGACATCAAAATTATCAAAGTGCCATATGCATCGCGGGCACCTGTGATGATAATAGCATTCCACCTAGTACTCAAAGCTGGCGTCATCATTCTTACATTTGTTGCTTTCCATGAACCACCATATTTGATGCATAAGATATGTGCCTGCTGAGAATTCTATAGCCCATTCTAGTTCATCATCGGGGATATCAATTATATCTATATCTGTGATGCCCTAAGCGTACTGTCCACATGTCATGAGTGTATTGAATATAAGTGTACCAATCTGCGCCTAGGAACAATCTATATTACTGGGTTCCTTTGAAGTTCCAATGTCTGCTAAAAGGTTCCTCATGTAATCTCTACGAATATAGGCGTATATTTGTGGGGACTACGGATTGTTGGTATTCAAAATCTGAAGGCAAATTGCTTTCGTCCAGAGATGCTTTCGACCCAGGTAGTCTCGGAAATAGAGGAAGCTGGTACACCATTAGCATCCAATCTTGCGAGTTTGAGATCCTCTTTGATCGGAGAGAGTGTATCGGTTTGGAGCAAAGTAGCTGTTGGTTCATATCTTTTGACGAGGATCTTGGGATCGAGATGGAATGCATAGCTTGAGGAGTAGGCGTCCTTTGAGCAGCGAGGAAGGAGCATGAAATTGTGAAGGAAGCGAAAAGAAGAATTTGAATTTAGGGCTGGCAGGGCCATGTAAAGTTTATTTTTTTTGGGAAAATTAAGCCATATAAATTTCACCACATGTGTCACCACATGTTTCACCACATGTTTCACCATGTGTTTTTCACTTTGTGTCTCTTCCCAGAGGCGAGAGATCAAACAGCTTGACTTTCCACTTGAAATGCTTTCCTTTTCATAAAGTCTCTCGGTCCCATCAATTCCTCTCATCATCCTTTGGTGACCGTGTGCGAAATCATTATGGGATGGCAAAAATTAATGACCTCGGGCAACCCAAAAGCCCGAGTGCCATTCTTCTTGCTCTCCGGCCAGAGTTTACGATTTTGATTCTGATTCTGATTCTGATTTCTGATTTACAGCAGCTACTTCCCGCGGACATGGCCAACTTCACCTCTTGGATCCTGCAAAATGATGGAGTGCGGAATGGGACAATGTCACGAGAGAAGAAGAGCCCATGATACCTAAGCGTCTTTGTCCGATTTTCACCATGCGAAATGGATGAACATTCTCGAGAACAGAAATTTCTCTATACACCGGATGAGAATATGACCCGCGAAATGTTGAAAGCTCTCGGGGAGGATGGTTGTACACCAAACCTCCCGGATCTCTCTCAACTTTCTCTGCTTCCAGAGAATTTTTACACACCGGCATCTTTGGCCTATTCCTCCCTACTATTGACCCGGGATGCGGGGTTTGAAACCTTTTACGCTTAATGGCTACCAAAACTTTACGCTAAACGGAGTTACGCTTTTGTTATGATAGGTTGTTTCTGAGGAGGAACAATTCCTTCACTTGGGGGATATGTTCTATCATCACAAGGGCTTGCGGGGATGCACATGGAGAAAAGCTGCTATTACATTTGGTAACGCTTTGCACCATTATGATTTTTTGCTTTCCCTCGAATGGAATGAAATAGGCTAGCAAAGCTGACCCGGTGTGTAGCGATCACGGTGGTCATAGAAGATGGCGAGGAGGAGGCGGACCCGGATCTCTTTTTGATAGATGCAGGAATGAAAGCAAGTGTATATACAAAATTTTGTTGCTCATATGTCATAAAAATGTTTAATAGAAATCACGGCTTGTAATAAAATGTAACCTTATGTAATCATTTTATATGTTTAATATAAATCTTCACTCTTCAATCTCTCCTTTGTTTAATTGGCGGTGAAAGTGACACATAGAAAAATTACATTAAGGATGAAGCGAATGGGACGGAGAATCATTGGAAATCATCACATCAAATGCAAGGTCAATCATTCAAAAGCTTTGTTTGTCTGCGAGGAAGCATTGGAAACCCTAAATCTAGTTTTGCATCACCGAGACATTGGCTTATCCCAATCCGGCTATGGCGGAAGAAAGCGAAGAGGAGAACACGAGCACAAACAATTTCGCCCGTTCAAATGCGATTAAGCATCGGTAGGACTTATCTTTGGACAAATAAACCAGAGAGCGGGCCGGATATTAGAGGCGGAGGAGGACCCATGAATTCCAAGGTATTCTAGGCTTAAAACATAGGTTAACTCGATGGGCTTAAAGAATTAGAAAGCCAAAGCGTTGATAAGCGATTTGCCTTTCTTTGTAGTAGATGTTGTTTTTCACGATGATGTTGTTTACGAATCACGGTCGGGGAGACTTAGCTGCTGGTGCGGCCGGCGGAGTTCTGGGGTGGCGTATGATTACGAGGATGAGTTAGCGACTCTCTCCATGCTTGAGGAGATGATATATTCATCCAACTAAAACGAAATGATCCATGGCACCATTAAAAAAGTGCTCAGGCCAGGCGGATGCATGGAGACACAACAACGAGACAATACTTTATGAATCTGTATCATAAGTGGGGCGGCTTGAAGCTCATGTTTTAGTGTTGCTGGATTACACCAACTATTATTGAGGAAAACTTGATGAAATCTTGAACATGTTGGAAGAAGAAGAATCTGAATCTCACAATGCGGGGGATCCCGATTGAGGCCCGATAAGCGTATGTCATCATTAACCTCTTCAAAACGGCTATTATTATATCTCTAATGCATTTTTGATAATACTAGAAGCTTCGGGTTATAATTTTCCTGATTTTTTTGCATACTTCATTTCATAAAAGTATGAACTATTCTGGGGTATGGTAGATTTCCATGTGTATTTTCTCCTTTGAAATATAAAAACAACATTTGCATCACCACAGCTTCACCACCGGTTTTCACCACATTTTCTCACCCAGCTTTCACCACAGTTTTCACCATAATCAGCCCGGGGCATTGACCATTTTTGACCCGGTCGGAAAATGGAATGGCTCTCAATTCTGATAGTATCTTGGGCGATTTTGGTGACGGCAATATGGATCCCAAATTAGGTCCACAGATTGATATGAGGCCAAAATTCATTAAGCTGCGCTTTTGTGCAAAAGATTCTTGCAAGGCCACTAACTTTTTGCTTGAGGGAATTGTGTTTTTCTTTTAGGTTTCTTTTGAACTCTATTTCTTTTTTTTAACTTGAGCCATCCATCTCATATTTTTCCTATTTCTTTGGTGGTTACCATATTTTGTTGAGTGTGTAGATCATAGATTACGCACCTTCAAAATTCCTTGTTTGCATTTTATAATTAATGACAAAAAGTTCGATAAGCGACGGTTGACTAGCGAGTGGAAACTGGAGAACGGTTAAAAGCAAACAAGTTCTATTGCAAAACAAGGACTATTGCAAAACAAGTTGCGTCATTAATGAAAAGCCTTTACAAAGAATAGTCACAAGGGACTATTGCCGAAAAAAATTGAAACGGGGATTACAATACAAATCGCAAAACTGTACTGCAGGACCCCATCTTGGGCTTTGCTTGGGTGCGTCACCGGCACATGCATCTTCATTTAGAGGTAAACCAAAATTAAAAATACACTTTGCAAAGCGCACCCCTTTCGAGCACCACGCCAGGCATGCATCCGGTAAGAAATTTGTAGGCACCAACCACCACGCGGCGGCTCTGTGGGGAGCGCGGATCTCCGCGGGGAATGGCAGAGCTGAGGCGTAAAGTATTCTAGTCGCCAGTGAGCAGGCTGAGAGTGAAGGGGAGATGGCGGGCCCGGAGTGGGGGAAGGTGGGGAGATGGTGAATAGGCGATGGGGGCTGAGGAATGGAGTAGGAATGAAGGCTGCGGGGAATTTTGGGGGCAAAGGGATTACGGAAATCGGTAGGCATTCATATAGATTTTGGGGAATATGAAGGCGAAGAGGAAAGGGCGTTTGCATGCGTACTTACCTAGGGGCTCCAACATACCGCGATAAAAGTCAAGCATGCCACATGAGCCGAGAGGTATTAGGAAAAGGAAATGCTGTGGTAATGCTTGTATAGATACTTTTATGAATATAAGGGAGTTTATTTGCATTCTCATTTTTTTATCCTTAGGTTACTGGAAATTTGTACTTGAATGTTGAATGAATTCCAAGGTATAAGCTGGATTAAGATTAAGAGGTGCACAGAAGGCACAGTGGGCATAGCTATGGGTGAGATCAAAAGGCACTAAGGCACAGTAGAAACATGCATTTTTTTTTAGAAAGCAGGCTGTGTGAGCTAAAAACGAAGAACTTCAAGAAATTTACAAGGCACAAATTTACACAAGACACAAAGCCGTACAAATTGTTACTACGGATTAAACAAAGGCGCAGGCACGGATTCTGATCGGCACAAGGCCATCATATGTTAAAGCGGAAAATGCCGAATATGATTAGAAATTTACACAAGGTTCAAAAAGGCACAAGGCCATGCTTATATTCAAAGGCACTAAGGCCATCATATATATTACAAAGAGGCACTAAGGCTGTATCACAAGGGTGAGTTCACAGGGGGTGGATCAACAAGGGGGTGAGGATCAAATGAAGGCACTAAGGGCCTATATATACCAAAAATGGTTTTTTAAAAAATACAAAGGCACAAAAGGCGTAGGCAACTTGATCAAAAGAAAAAAAAGAAAAAAGGTGGCTTCCGGGGACTTCAAGCTTCATCGGCAGAAAAAGTGAAGAAAATTAGTTTAGAATGTAAAAAGAAAGCAAAATCCAATGCATGCATGCTACTTACTTTCTGCGAAAAATTTTGGAGTTCGAAAAATTTTTACGTTCTTAGTCTTCTTCTTCTTCTTCTTCTTCTTCTTTGGTCTAAGTGTTCCTCCATTTCATTGTCGGAATCTTGAGAATCAATTTGCTCATGGGAGAAATCCGGATGAGTCGAAGTGGGAGGAGGATTCCTCCTCTTCAGCTTCGAAAAGTCGAGCTTTGAGAAAGAAGATGAATCGAAGGAAGAGCTCGAGCTCCCGGGGCTCTCATGTTGGGGCTCTGAGGGGGCTCCTGCAAATGAAATTTGGCCAAGATCCTATGCCATAAGCGGCAGGACGTATTGCCAAAAAGCTGGCGATTCCGGTGCCAAAAAGGGCGAGGGAAGCGAAGGAGGAGAAGCGAGGAAATGGAGGGAGAAGCGGCGGCCTTTCGACATTAAATGGTGGGCGATATTTCTCCCTCCCGACCGCATAGCATATAAAGGCTGGCGTAAGGGAGGTAATTCGTGAAATGATTTTTAGGATTTCGTACCATTAGTATCTTAATCGTAATGATTTAGTAGGATCTGAATAATTACCTCGTCTTGACCATAATTTTATTTTCTAAAAAAATATATATATATCTATCCCGAAATGGCCATTCTTTTGGACACCAATCATATTATGTTGACGTGGCACTTGTTTAGTAATTTTAGTTATAATTAGCTAGTGTAAATTGATTGTTGACTTCAATTGTTGACTTCGGCTTCACCAAACATGTTGGTCAATGAAAGTCAAACATGTAACAAAGGTCATGTAAAGGCTCAAGCATGCCAAGGTGGCTCAAATATGCCACCTGGGCTCCAACATGCCAAAGGTGGCTCAAACATGCCACCTAGGCTCAACATACCACCTAGGCTCCAATATGCCGCGTAAGCTCAACATGCCTATGATTCACCACATGATTCACCACATGCACCACATGATTCACCACATGCACCGGTTGCATCACCACATCTATCCACGACATGTATCACCACATTGTCATGAATCTTTGAATACATCAATTTCTTACGGAGATTTGAACTCCACCCCGGTGTTACTCACGGTCAGCGGAAAAAGTCTATTGTATACAATAGTATACAACAATGTACATTAGAGTGTCAATGAAAAGAATAGGTTACAAAGAATAACCTCTTTGGTTACAATAATACAAACATGTGATTACAAGTAAAGATCTATTGATCTGTCAACCCGGCTTCATTACTAGAGCAAGCGTGCTTCACAACATCAATCATCGTTACGGCGTGTCCAGCATTTCGCCACTGAAATTGGTACACCACCGCAACAAACATATCCGGCCTCACATTGGATGAGTAATACCTTCAAATTCTGAACTCACCTTGCATTGGGATAGTATGTCCAGAGTCTGCATTCTTTGCGACCACAACTTTCTTTCAAAGACACATATAGCGGGGACCACCGACCCGACAATCCCGGGTGAGTGGGGAACTTGTAATTTTCTTGTAAGCGCGGCTTTTATGGTGCTTAGAATTTTGTGTTTGCATCCTCAACAAAACTCATGACAGGCTTCCGGAGCCTTGTACATTTCTAAATTTTGTCAAATGGGTACACACAGGCGACATTTAGTGACCTCCAAGACCTATAATGACATGCTTGTCGGTCTTTCGCGATAACATCTTTGTGAGGAATGGTACATTCGAAATTGCAAGTTGAGGGTTCAACAGTTTGTCCTTTGAAGCAAGCGTTCGTTAAAACTGTATTGTAAAATGAAGCGGATCCATGAAATGGAACCTCTCTTCCCATGTCATGCTTGATCGCAGTGGTGCATACACATGAAGTCCAAGGTCTAGTAAAACAAGATGATTTAAGAAACAACAGGGAAGACTTCAAATGCGAGGTTGTTTATATTAAATTACTAACCTCATGAAGAAATGGACTATCCTGTCACTGAACCAATCCCTACTTTTCTCCAATATTCTGATTGCCTCTTGATTAAGCACAAAGAGGCTCCTGCTGTCCTTTTTAAACACTTCAAATTGTGGCAAGTGTTCTGGTCGGATGCCTCTTAACACTGCCAGTCCTCGTGCTGGTGGTGTAAGTTTTACATTGACAAATGGAAGATCATTGAAAACCTTGAGGAACATTGGAAATAGCCGAAATGAACAATTGAAGTAAAACTACGTTTATATTAAAAAAGTCAAGAGGTTACATCATATACACAATAATATTTCTAGGCTTTAGTTCTATATTTTTCATCATATTAATACAAATTTGACTCTCATATTCACATTTTGTTGCTTTACACATAACTTTGCACATTCCACATAACAGCAACCCCACGAAAGACCAAACCTTTAGATCGTTCATGAAAATGCCATCTACTATGTGGGGCTCCGGTTTTTTGGACCGGATCATGGTGTTTGGCTCATTGAGGTACCCTTGTATCTGTTGTCATCAATGAGAAGCATTCTCTTTTTTGAAACTTGAAAATTGGCCGTGGAGACCTTTTGAGGTGCTTCAAAAATTGGCTTCCAATTGTTAAATAAATTTGTGTTGGTACGATCCCCGATTCCATATGAACTTGAATTTGTCCTTGTGTTTCATCAGTAACCCCCTTAACTATGATTCTCAGAGTTTTGAGCCCCTGCGAGTTTGGACAAAGTGCTATCGAAAATTACATTTTGCACGAATCGAACTTCGGCCCGGCTGGTCTAGTTACTACCCGCTCATTTCGTAAAGTGTGATCAACTTAACACCAACCAACTGGTGGGTAATGGCGACTCTTAATCATAGCTTCTACGCAGAACTCCATTGTAAAAACAAGCGAGGATTGGCTTAACGCGTAGTGTTCATGGGCCCGAGTTGGTCTTGGTACAAAAACTTGCTTCAGCATTTCCCAGTGCTGATCTTTGGAAACTTCTGCCCGGCATCTCTTAGATCGGGGCTGGAAATACGCTGGGGAAATATGCTTGGAGATACGCTTGGAATTCTGCTCTTGCTTTTTCTGGAGACTTCCCATTCCGCAACCGTTTACGGTCGGTAACTATATGGGTCAAATTAAAGAGGCGGGGCACAAAAGGTTGGAGTTACCTTGACTTACATTCACCTAACGATTTGTTGAATCATGTCGATGCATCTGGCGATTTGGCGGTGGTGTGAGCATGACTTAATGCATCTGTCCCGGTGATTATTCCGATTGAGCACCCTCTTTGGAGCTTGACTTGATGCACCCCTCTTGATTTGTTGACATCTACTTATTTGTCAGAGTTCACGTAACCTTGATGCATCTTGATTTGGGGGTTTCTGTTTCTATTGTCCCTGTCAAAATGCTTTTCGAAGGGGTGTGAGTGTCTTGTCCCCTACCGACCACATTGTACCTCTATATCTACAAAGTAGGGATGAAGAAGTAAGCTACATATCCCAAATTGCATCAAACAAGACTTGGTTACCTTTGAGGGTAGAAAATAATTCCCTTTTGGTGTGCTATATGGACTCACAAAGTCATTGCCCACCCGGTATGAGCGATTAGACTGAATTAGTAAAAGCGGCACCATGCTGCGCAAACACGGAATTAAATCACAATTGATTGTAACTATGCTTTGGTTTTTTAACTAAGCTCAGGACTTTTTTACTCTCTTTACGATGTTCTTTTTTATATATATCTAAAGTGCCCCT